>JACEFO010001626.1:0-600000 GCA_015342445.1 Digitaria exilis
CGACGGGGGAGCGGCGGCAGGAGGCATTGGTTCTCGTGGCCTTTTGGCGGCTGTTCTCGCAAAGATCGAACGGAGTTCGTCGTCGTCGTCGTGATGGCAATGGACAGAATAAAGAAGTTCCAGCTGGTCTTTGATGATGGTACAGTGTTTCTAAATGATCCATTTGGGTTAATTGGCCATTGTAAAGCTGCATTTGTCCTCAGATTGAATTGAATTGCATTAGTTTTGCTTCTGCTCCAGCCTTCCAGGTGGATCATGGACATTATTGGAAAAATTCATATTTGGTTGTTAAGGATCTATGCAAGCAAAACCTTATTGGATTTCTGCTCGATTTCCTTGGAGTTGCAAGTTGCAATTGCAACTACATTCTGATGTCAGTTAAATCAGAATGCTTCCGGTGCAACCATATTCCGTCAGAACATTCGTACCATGGCCCCGTCAGTAAATCAACTTTTTTTTATGTCTGATATTGTGGGATTTTTTTCCGCTTAAGAAATGTGCTATTCGTGTTCAGAAAACAACAGATGTCTGATTGCAAGTATCATGTGCTTGTATGGTCAACACGGTGCGTGACGTGGCTATGTACACCGGCACAAGCCCAAGAAAATATTCGGTGTTGGCCGAGTTCTATTCCTCGTTTGTTCTCTTGTATGATCTGGAAGCTTCAGTAGCAGCCCGTAACGGAGTTATACGTCTCCATCAATCTATCTACTCGCTGTGGGTTTGATTTTTGAATAGCAACTTAGCGTCCCCATGGAAATCTTTTGCTCGTCCTTGCAATTGCTGAACGTTTCATCTTTGCTCCTAACCATTCTTTTCTATTTAAAAAGGCTGTCCTTGCACAAAATTGCTCAAACCTGTTCAAGAACGCAGAATTCTCAAATCTAGTTCAACATCTGGGTTTAAAAAGAGTCTTAAAACTACTCGTGTCAGCATGTCACAATGTTGCGTAGCATAGGGTCCATCCATTACAATTTACGAACGTATCAATACCAAAAGCACGTAAAGGAAGGTCGTACATTTCAGTACGTAATAACAAACAAATTCAGCAATGAACAATACGTAATAACAAACAATTCAGCAATAAAACAAATTATCAACATGGGCGTAGCACAAATTACAAACTCTGCGTGACATTAAGAACCACCAGATGAACAGAAAACAAAACACATTAACATGCGTGACATTAAGAACCACCAGATGAACAGGAAACAAAACACATTTACATAAGAATCACCGAATGAACAGGGGACATAACACATCAATATAAGAACCACCGAATGAACAACCGAATGAACAGAACATAACACTTAGTATATAAATCCTGTATTATTTAGAGTCTCAAACGTATGAAAGTGCTTAAGCTAAGGGACCATTTCACACTAACAAAATTGCCCTCACACTCAGCACCACCAACACTAGTGACTGTCAAGATCTTGATGACAGAGATGCGCCGATCGATGTTAATGCGACAACAGGAATCTCCAGACTTGCAGATCTTGAGCTTCTTCGCATGATCAATGGCAAAGCCGATGGCTTCCTCAGTCGCCTCAGTATCGGATGCCTTTGCCGTAGCTGCGCTCAGCATCGGGATCAAGCCCCTAACGATCATGCTGTGTCTGGCAGGGCGCTCGTCACTGCAAGTCCAGTTGAAGTTATCATCCGTCTTCATTTCAGGGACCACAGCTGAGATCACGGGTATGCCTGGCCTGTACTTTGCCACGAGCCTTGCAGTTGTGCCTCCCCTTGTGAGGACCAAAATAAGTGAGGCTTTGGAGATATTGGCCGTTCGAACAGCTGATGACGCCAGACTCTCCAGTGGACTCATAGGGATTGGGGCGGCATTACTGATCAGCTTGAAAACCGCTCCATAGTCTGTGTGTGACTCTGCCTGTAAGCAAATTTTAGACATCGTCTGAACTGCTAGCTCTGGATATGCCCCAGCTGCAGTCTCACCGCTAAGCATCACACAATCAGTGCCATCCAGGACAGCATTGGCAACATCCGTTGCTTCTGCTCGTGTAGGGCGAGGAGACTTGATCATAGACTCCAGCATCTGGGTTGCAGTAACAACAGGCTTTCCTTGCACGTTGCATTTGAATATCATTACCTTCTGTGCATAGAATATCTTCTCGATAGGTATCTCCATTCCCAAATCCCCTCTTGCAACCATGAAAGCATCTGAGTTTGCAAGAATCTCATCAAAATTGGCAACACCTTCTTGATTCTCAACCTGCACAAAGATCAACTGCATAAGAAAACAAACCACAACATAAGGCGACAAGGCATGCAAGTTAACGGAGAGATGAGCATACCTTGGACATAAGTAAAATTGACTGGCATTGCTCACCAAGAACACTTCGGACCAACTGAAGATCTGATCCTTTGCGTACAAAGGACAGAGCGATCATGTCTATTTGTTTGGCACACCCACTTCAAGATATCCTCTTTGTCCTTTTTCTGTCAATGTTGGAAGATCAACAATGACCCCAGGAAGATTGACATTTTTCTCTCCCCAAGGAGAGCTGAGTTTTCGCCAGCGGCATCGGACCAAGC
This sequence comes from Digitaria exilis, assembly GCA_015342445.1. NCBI lineage: Eukaryota > Viridiplantae > Streptophyta > Magnoliopsida > Poales > Poaceae > Digitaria > Digitaria exilis. The sequence goes on from JACEFO010001626.1 coordinate 2,557, forward strand.
CTTGTGCAGGATCACAGGAAAGCACTGTGAGTGTGATAGTGCACAGCACACAAGTATGGTGCTCCAGGCTTAGGTCTACAGCAATCTTTTGGTAGCTCATAGAAATCATATTCTCATCACCCTTTATGGAATAATCAGTGGTGATTGTAATATTTGCCTGAATCAGCTTAACAGGCTTGGCATCTTTCAAAAAGCCTGTTCAAATCTTGCCTGTACACAAAGGAAAATTCTAAGTTCGGCACACAAACAGTAACATGCAGAGCATTCTTCATTTGGAAGCACATTCCATATTGTAAGCTATACTCATGGAAACTGCTTGATAAATCTGTGACAAGCAGTATGTTGCAGGGTTAAACCATTGAAAGCTACACAAATAAAGATCCACCTCTAATAATAATTATTATAAAAAATAACGCATTTTTCATTTATCCTATAAATCAATAATAACCAAAGAACACATCGATGGCATCTAGCATACCCGTATTAGCTGTCAACTACAAAACCAAGCATAAAAATTTCCAGGGCATGTTTTGTGATATAACATTGTGCATCCTCAAAACCAACGCATGTATCAGTAATAAGGTAGGCAGACTGACACAATTGCATCCAACAGTCTCAGGTTAGTTGAGACTAAATGTGACATTACGAACACAAGATGCCTTTTAGAAACATCAGAATAAGACTGATCAACCACAAAAGATAATATGGCCCTGCCTGACTAACAAGGAAGTCATCTACTATCCAATCAGCAAAGAATATTATTTTACTGAAATATCTGAAAAAAAAAGAACAATGTTGATCATGACTGTCACAATGACTAGGAGCACATCTTACCATGATTGATATTGAGTACTATCAATCCCTCAATGTAAAGCCGATACTAGGTAATAAAAGTCATTATATTTTTTGCAGGATAAGGAAAGCAACTACATTAATAAGGCACGCAAGCTGTTGCCTATGGGTGTAAACCTCTTATAGTATAGATAAAGAAAAGATGGATGGCTATAAAAAAAAAGAGTATTGATTTGCTAAGAAAGAATCAAAGATTGACATACAAAACTGCAAAATGGAACGTCACAATACCAAAGCTATCACGAAAAGACATGATCAAGAAATTAATTTCACGTAGCCAATGACCCAGTAGTCAGTAGGCAATATAAATACAACAGAAACCCAGATGCCATTGGAGGAACTATGGGTACTCTCAAGAGGTATCAACTACAACCGATCCTCACTTCGAACACCCCTGATACAACTTCCTTTACAAGGAACATGGGTGATGGCTGCACAAACCAAGCGTCTGAGTCTGACGTCTACATAACAATTCCAATGAGCCACTCCACAAATGTCAACCACATAGACATATCCAATCCCCTGACAAGCATCCACCTTGATTCTTTATACATAAACAAATTAGATGCAAACAACAAATGTAAATCTATTCTAAAGCCCAGGACATACACAGCCAGTACTACCAAACTGCGGATAATTAAAATGCTGGACCCACTCCCCAGCTGCCCGATAAACGTGTTAATCTAGCACACGCTGCCCTTCTCTCAACCAATATTGACAGTGCGGTCAAACAATAAAAATACAAAAACGCATTGTCATAGGCCAGAAGCTAAACATCCCAAATCCTACTTTGAGACTCACACAAAAAAAATCCTACCTTTGGCAGGGCGGCATTACCAACAAGTGAAACATTAACATTTTGGCGTTCGTCATTCACGCGCGAAACACGATATACTCGCAAATTAACAGAAGGCTCAGATCGGATCAAAGCGCCTAAAGCGGGTACCTAAACGGTGCAGTTAAAAAAAAGTGGACGAGGTCTCAAGAGGCGTGTTAAAAGGGGATGGACGGACCTTGGTGTCGAGCATGACGGCGCAGAGGAGGCCGGTGAGGTCCATGGCCTTGCTGAGGTTGTCCAGAGTCTCCTGGTGATACTCATGGGAGCCGTGCGAGAAGTTGAAGCGCGCGACGCACATGCCGGCGCGCAGCAGGCGCGCGCACATCTCCACGGAGCGCGAGGCCGGGCGAGGTGCACACGATCTTGGTCTTGGGACGGCGGCGCCATATCTCCTCTGGTCCCGCGGCGGCGACGCACTCCACGTCCGCCATTGCAGCGCGGAAGGAGGGAGAGAGAGGTAGCCGCCTAGGGTTGGCTACGCGATCGAGCGGATGGGAAGGAGGCGCGCGATCGATAAGGCGGCGCGGCGAGGAGAGAGAGAGGAGGAGCAGAGGCGAGGCGGAGAGCTCGGAGGACGGGAGAATATATGAAGGGTGGCCCGGGTGACGGGGGTGCGCCGTACTCTTTGTTGGGCTCTTTACCAGTTCGGCTAGGTTAACTAACAGTATAAATGGCATTAGTTAATGCTCGTATATTGCCATGTACGTACCGTATTTCAAATATGAAGTCGGGTTTTTTTACTTTTTCTTGAAGAAAGAGTCTGGTTTTTTACCCTTTCTTGCTCACGAAGAGAAAGTGTAACGCTTGCGGAGTAATAGTATATGTTTAAGAACATAAGAAAGGAAAATGCATTTTTTTTCTGATTCAACGGTTTCTAGCCTTTGCTAGCAGTAGCAAATTCTTGTGATTACGTATGAGTAATGAAACTTGCTGAGAAAAATCCACTAAGTGTCGTGCATTCAACCATTTGATCTTGGCACGCGTATAGTGATATAATATGCCATCCAAAACTTTCGCCTCGTGTCCAACATTCTTCCCCGTGGATCCAGTGTTTGAAAGAAGAAACAACTTGCGTTTCAGATGGAGGACGGAATCAAAATAAAAAAAATCCTCAACGCATCAATCCGCTGAGAATCGCACGGAGTAGATGCGTGTCCTCGGCCATTTTCATCCACGTGACCGAGTTTGACGGCATTTGAACTACTGTATGTAGTTTATACATACTAGTAGCGTATACAACTGTCGAGATTCGTTAGTTTCAAGTTTCACGAGGCTTGCGACGCATACCTGCGCGTGCCGCGTGGTTGCGTTTGCCTTCGACATGCTACACCATGCCTTTTTAACGGTGACCATCTCAAGTTTCCAACCTACTAGAGGCATTTGGCCAATGTGCCACACCACGCCTTTTCTTTGCGAGTGATGTCGTGTTTAGTTTCAAAAGTACTTTTTACTTTCTATTCATCTCTATCACAGAACACATAGTCCCAAAATCTTTTCTATTATCCTCTCACATGACACGTATTTTAGAAAAAATACTTTTTCCAAGCCACAAGGTTTTTCTGGAGCACGATCCGTGTGCTGTGGGCGTGCCCGAGAGGTCGAGCTTGAGTCAACATGCTACTGCACGGGGCCTGCTGCGCGCCTGCGGTGGAAAGCCGCGCCTTGTGTCCTGTCTCCGCCGTGCAGCGCGCATGGATCGCAGCGCTGGCCGCGGGGCATTGAACACAGCCTGATGCTGCTGCCTGCTGCTGTTCTGTTCCATCACCCGGTGCAACCGGGCTTTTTTATTTTTATATTTTTATTTATCGTTATTTAAAAATGTATACCTGATAATTTTTTTTAAATTTGTCAGCCTGCCGCCATTTGGTCTAGCGATAGGAGGCAATCGCCGACTCAAACGGCGATTTCTTGGCTGGGCCGTGGCCCAAGGCACCTATCGCCGGATGAAACGGTCGGCGATAAGTGATACCGCCGTGATGTAGTCGGCTACAGCCAGATGAAATGGCGGGAGTCCCTGTCGCCCGGCGGTTTGTGGGTGCGGCTTATCGCCGGTTGAAACGGTTATAGCCGTTTCAACCGGCGGTATGTTGTTTTTTTATCAAATATTTTTTTTATTGTATAATGTTTCATAATGTTGTGAATTTGGGTTTTGCTGACTAGTCCGTTACTCCGTTAGTCGCATGACGTCATAGTTGTATGTCTATAAAGCGGCCTCTGACACATTAATTGTTGTTAGTTGATACAAAATTTAAATTACTTTTTATCTTTTCTTTAGAAAAAAGAGGAAATTTGTATAGCGTAAATAATAATGTACTTAGTGGTTAGATTTGTAGGCAAAGTATTTGCATGAAATAAATTTGTATGTACGTCCGAAACTAGCTGAGTTGTGTGAGGGAATGTGTACTGAACGTAGCAGTGTTCATGTTTGAAAGACGCATCCAATGCTCTGAAAAGCCTAGCATACCTATGCACGGGTCTCATCCATCTGAAAAGGCTAGTTACTCAGCTATAGTCTATTTATTGCCCCTGTTGCAAGTGCAGTACTACCATTAATTACGATGCGACAAGAGCATTGCTTTGCTCTGTGCTTGGACATGGACTTGTCTCGTCCATCTGAAAAAGGCTACTTCTCCAAAAGCTACACCTTCATGAGTTATGCATAGCCTTTTCAGTGTTTCATGTGAACACATAGACACGCATACAAACAGTGAGAGAGACAGGGAGGGAGAGAGATCAGTACAATGGCATGAGCGGTACCTCTAATTACTAACCTATAGGTTACCGTGCCTACGGATAACATGCCTTAGGTAACGTAAAATGACAATAGACAACGAACAATCTACTAGGTGAAGCGAAGAAATTTTCCCTTCTTATTCCTTCCATCGGTTGTGGAAGATTGTGCAGGCTCCTTGTACCGATTCTTCTGTTCGTCCGCTTCCCTTTTAAACTATGCTTCACGAGCTTGGAATTGTTCCTCTTGAATCTTGAGGGCCGCCTCTCTCTGACCTAACTCAGCTCGCTGTTTCTTTAGCTCATCTTCTTTACCCTTTAAACGGATCTGTTGTTGTCGAACTCGCCTTTCTTGTTCCTCTCTTGCAAGACGTGCTTCCTCCCGAGCCTGAGTGTGCCTTGCATAGTATTGTCCTTTGGTTTCAACTTCGTTGAACGAAACCCTTCCTAGTGGACGTGTGTCAATCCATTGCATGATTGTACAAGCCTGAATATAAATTAGTGTTTACTTGAATTAGTTAAGGGAAGAAAAAAGACTACAAAAGATATTAGAAATGAAAGTACCTTGAAATCATCATCTATGTCAGGACACTTGAAGAAGCTACACCCTTTCTTGCCTTGAGGTAATGGGTCAGTCCAAACTTGCAGCCATGTACGGAAGCCGCAATGGCATTTGGGCCGCTCATTCCATGGAGGAATCGCATTCGGGTCATCCCTCCATGTCGACATAGATATGGTTGTTCAATGCGCACTGGGTGCATTCATCGTTGGTGGTAGTGTGTGTTATATAGAGCACGACCGTGTTGGTCCATGGACTACGTCTATCGCACTAGTTTAGTGAAAGCTGCATAGTCCAAGGAATTCGATGTTGTTGTACCCGTAGTGGATGATAGCTGTAAGTCATTATTAATGTAGAATAGCCTTTTCATTTAATTTGTTGTTTTTGTTGCTCTAGTTGAAGACATAAATGTTGGAGGGCTGGTATTTGTAGATGCCAAAAGTCTTTGGTGATAAGGCACAGTGTTGCGTGGTGTAGTACCACGTGATTCCTCCATGCTACTTTATTTAGCCTTTTCAGTCTACGACCTTTATAGAGTGTACGATATGCAGTCACGTTTATAGGAATCGCATGATGTGATGGATCAAAGGACCAACGTTCAACGTAGTTGAAACCACAATTATTAAACACAGTTGCATGTACGAAGAAGTAGCCATGCATACAAAAGACTAAAGCACGGTGATCATAATGACTAGATGCGCCCACGCTTTGGCGCCCCTCTCCTGGCACGTCTCCCCGCAGCCTGTGCCGCTCTGGTATGGTGCCGCGGGTACGTCAGTGGGTCCGGGGGAACTATGTCACGACCTGGCCGACGACCTGCGTCAGGAAGTGGTGTCAGATCCTCCTGCGTGGCCCCCTGCGTCGGTACTGGTGCACCACTAAGTTGTGAAGGGCCAACAACGTCATGTTGGCCACTGCCGTAGTACTGCTGAACCCACTCCTGGTTGTTGAACTAGCCCATGTTCTCGTCTGCGTCGTCGTCGTCGTCTGTCCCACCAATGTCTCGGTACTCTGCTTAAACAAATAAATGTCAAATATCTAACATAATAGATGCTTGCTATCGTAGTTGTGACACGTTGTTTGATACATACCTAAGTTGGTCATGGGTCGTAGACGAGACGTAGATCCGGCCCCGTATGCACCCATAGGAGAAAAAGACGACGAGCCTGCAAGTACACCAACAAGGGTTGCGCATTGCATATTTAGTTTGAAATTATATTGCTATTATAAGTAAGAAAAGCTATCTAGTATGGTGTACCTGGATGTGGCGTGTACATGGGTGGAGGAGGACGAGGTGACGTAGTCATGGTAACAAAGGGTGCCGGAGGAGGCGCACCCCATGCCGTGGCGGAGCTGTCCTGTCGTGTACACGTACCTCCATACGCTCCCGGACGTGGACCACGAGGTGGAAGGGTGGTGTCGTCACTACGACAAGTGACGGCTCGGCGAAACCGACCGCAAAGGTCAGCAATCTTCTTGTATGCGCTTAGGTGTTGCGCGTGCGTCATGTCGGAGCAATGGGCAAGGCTCGACGCAGCCTCTGCCTCAATCCCTTGTATGACATCGTACTACAGAGAATAAATAATGTGAAAAGTTAGATATAATAACTTAAAGAATATCGAAGTTATGGTCCCTCACAAGGGGGTACGTGTCATACAGCTGCGCCATAGCCATAGGCGCCTCTGGAGGAACATGCACCATGCGCGTGCGCGTCCTCGGAAGGTACCACAATAGGTACCGAGAGAACGCCTCGTCCGTGTGTGGACGGTTCTCCAAGACCAAGTCGTCCAAGGCCTGGTCCCAGGACTGAACGAACGGGAGGACCTTTGCCGCCCATAGTGACCCTGGAGGCTGACCCTGACGTGTCCACCTGGAATAATACAAATATGACAGGCTATATGTACTGTTCTTTTTTAGAAGATATTACAAGTAACATACAGATCCATACCTGTGCACGTGTGCCTGAACTGAGTGTGTCACGGGAACGGGAAAGTCCTGGTGGAGGCCGAACTGTCTCATGACTCGGTGCACGTGGTACTTCTCAATGTGGATGTCGTAGATGATTGGCTTCCTCGTCATCCAGTACTGCTGGTCACGTAGGCACAACGAAGAAAGGCCGTTCGGTGCTCGTGCAGCAACATCGGCAGGACTGTACGGTGTCCACCTCACGTCATTGTCCACAAGGGCGTCGAACTGACCAACAAAGTCAGGGTATGACTTCTTCGTCTGCACGCTGACCCAAATAGGCTACGAAAAAGAAAATAATTGTTGTGAGCATTTTACTATACAAATTGACAGTTAAAATAACTAAATCAACATCACATACCTTCCTGAGGCACCACAACGAACCCATCGTAGGCATGTCGACCTCATCGTGGTCTGGGGACAGATCAGTGTACGGGTCCAAGTTTATCAGGGGCCGGCCCATGAAGAACCGCTCGTAGGACCAAAGCTGTAGGAGCATGGGGCACCCAACAAAGATGGGCTCGTCTGCTGAAACGTTCATGACACACTTGCAAAGGCCCCTGTACGTCGCGGCCAACACAGCCGAACCCCAGCTGTACTGTGGCATATCGTCAAGTGGGGCATCTGCTATCGCCCTCGCCACTGGAAGGAGGTGCCTCGGACACGAGTCGCCCTGGGAGCTACAAAACATGACCCAGCCAAACAGCCACAGTAAGTAGGCCTCAAAGTGCCTAGCGACTGTAGCGTCGTCTGCGTCGTCTCTCATGTACTCTGCCTATATTAATATATCACATAGTTAGTCCAAGAACTAAACAATATCTCACATGATATATTCAATTCACTATTACGTACACTGAACTGCAGGAGCCACCTCTTCGTCGGCCCGTGCGTGGAAACGAAGGTCCGGTATGGTGGGGCGCGGGCGTTTCGCTGAACAACCGCAAAGCGAGCCAGAAGCTCGTCATGCCACGAAGCTGGCACGTCATGTGCGCCCACAGCTCGGCCCGCACAAGGCAGCCCTAAAAGCATAGCCACGTCCTGTAGGGTAGGAGCCATCTCACCTACCGTGAAGTGGAACGTATGCGTCTCCGGACGCCAACGGTCGAGAAGTGCCGCGATCAGGGACATGTCGAACTGAAACCGTGTGGCCTTGTCCTTGGGACGACGGTCGGGATCGACCATGTCTCCCTCAACCAGCCGTGCGAGCGGCAGAAGACCTGAACCTCGTAACCTGCATCGTGAAATATATATCAGATTGCAATATAAGAGTGACTAAACCATTATAGTGACTGCTGAAATAACCCTTACCTAGGAAGCCAGCGAGGGTCTATCGGCATCGTCGCCATGGGAACACGTGCCCGAAACTTACCCTGGCTAAGGCCACGGATGGCAGCCACATACGATCGGTGCTGCATGTCGACCTGAGCGTCAAGCAGCTCAGGAGTCGCCATTTCTACAAGATTAAATTATTAGAAAGCAACATAACAGAGTATAATATGTAAAAAAAGGCATAACATAAGAAAGCATAACAGAGTATAATATGTAAAAACACTTAGTAGGTACAACATAGTTCTTAACACTTAGTAGTTACAACATAATTCTTACCACTTAATAGTTACAACATAGTTCTTCACATAACATAATAATCCAAACACTTAACATACATAATTATAGATACGTCAATGTTCAGTATTAAATTATACATAGCTTCTTATCATTACATGAGCCCATCATTAGTCACATGACGACCACGACGACTTGCAGTCTGCGTTGAAGGACCTAAAGCACTTCTAGATGGACCCGCTTGATTTGTGGCGGTCTGCGTTGAAGGACCTGGAGCACTTCCACTTGGACCGGCCTGATTTATGGCGGCACCGTAGGTTAAATCCGTGCAATTCTTGAAGTTGTGACCCGTCTCATGGCACTTCGAACAGATGCGCACTGCAGGACCTGCTTCAGATCGATCCATGTTGTTTCGGATGCGTTTTTTCTGACGACGCCCAATACCTTGAATCATTTCTGGATCCGGGTCTGGAATATAAGTTGCATTATGTCCAGGGTCAGTTATGAAGTCTCCCAGTATACGGAATCCATAAATCTCACGCCGCCAGGTGTTCCAAATTGTTTCCTTCATGAAGTAATTTGAGACAAACATACGAGGCTGCAAACCCCCTGCCTCGAAACATGCAGCAATAACATGTGTGCATGGCAGGTGATATAGCCTTGGCTTTTGACATGAGCAAACACAACCATCATTGCTGAGAACACACTCATGTGTGTGCTTCTCACGCCTGCCTCCCATCCGACCTTTGTCCCTGCATGTAATCTCATAGCGACGTTCCACTGCACCAACTGGACAAACCCGGTGCAGATAAGCCTTTTTAAATGCTTTCTCCATGTACTCAGTAATCTTGTAGCCATAAGTTATCTGACTATTGCGCATATCTTTATCTGCCACCGCGAATCGGTCCATAAAATACTTGCAGGTGCGATATAAAAAGAACTCCACAATCCCCACAAGGGGTAGTCCTCTTACACCACGCAGCATCCAATTATAGACCTCGGTTAGATTTGTAGTCATTATACCATACCGAGCCCCTTCTTCATCATATAGTAAAGCCCATTTCAATTTGGGCTCATGTTCAATCCACTACGAGAATGTCTTAATTTGCCTTCTTCTTTTCCTCCTGACATTTGGGCCATCCAAGCCCACGTCTTCAAGGGAGATGAGGTCGTCGTCCTCCGTATTGATAGCTATCTTCGCTAGCTCAGCTGTTTGCTTCTTTGTGAGCTCATCTAGTTTCTTCCACAACAAGTTGAATTTTGTCTCCTGATTCTGGCTGCATAATCGCTTAAATAGGGTCATAAGGGTCTTGTTTTTGAATTGGCTGTGAAAGTTTGCTCCCATATGCCTCATGCACCACCTGCTCTTTACGTCCGGCCATTGTGGAACCCTACGACGCTCTTGGTTACCATTCTGCATGTCGTCGATTGCTTGTAAGATGCCCTTATGCCGATCATGAATCAGACACACATTGGCTACATCTCTGACAACCATTTGCTTCACCCTTTCTAGAAACTAATACCAACTATCTCCAGATTCTTTCTCAACAAAAGCAATTGCCAAAGGCAACAACTGCCTATTACCATCACATCCAATGGCTGTGAGAATGGTGCCTTTATACCTTCCTGTTAAAAATGTCCCATCTATGCAGATTACTGGTCGGCAGTACGGAAATGCCTCAATGCAAGCAGCCAAGGCCAAGAATGACCGTTGGAGCACCTGCTTCCCAGGTTTCTGGATGCAAGGATATGTTTTCAAGTCATAGAAGCTTCCTACATTTCGAAGGCATATAGTCTGCAACAACGCCGGCAAGTTATGATATGAAGCTTCATACGTGCCCCACCTCATCTCAAGCGCCTTTTGCTTCGCTCTGTAAGCTTTGTTATAGCTAATTTTATATTTGAACTCCTCCTCAACGGCACAAATAATTGACTTCGGCTCATAGCTAGGATTCTCCACGATCTGAGGGTACATGTAGTTAGCAATGAAGGCAGCTGTCAGGTTGCGGTGCCTTGATGCTAATTGCTCAAGCTCGCATGTGTGATCTACCACAATCTTGACCTACCAGAAATCCTGCCACTTGCCCTTGGACGCGTACACCCTGAACGGGCATTCGCTTCTCACACAACGAATATCATATGTTTGCGGACTGCTCTTGAGCACTTTGAACTGTCTTTGCAAAGATAGAGTGGACCAACGTTTTATTGCTTCTTTAATATTATCAGCATTAGCATACATTGAACCGACGCAGGCCTCATTCTCCCTATACTCCCATTGCACCGCTTCACCATCATTTACACTTAGCCTCGAAAAGTCATACCCGTTCCAGTTCTGCAGGACACAATAATCATCTTCATCGTCTGAAGATGAATCATCCACTGCATGCTCTTCACCCTCCCTCTGAAACTCATTGACTATGCAGGGATTGTCTCCCCCCTCATCAGCCTCGCCAGTTGCTTGACGAGGTTCCTGTGAGCCATCTCCATCTTCAGCTGGTTTATGCATCGTATCTGGATCTTCATCAGGTTATCCATGCATCGTCTCCGAATCTTCTAATACTGCATCCCCTAGCCTCCATGTTCGTCAAGTGCTTCAGTACTAATTGTAGCCTTTTCGAACGCTTGCACAAATAATACCAGAGGTAAACCTCGACTAGTGGTTAGATTCACATAGTTCCTCCAGTTTTGGGTGCCTTGAAGTGGTAATAACTCCCAAAATACCGGTTCCCTCCGATTTACAACGGTCATGATCGAAATCTCATGTTGCTCTCGATTAAGTCCGAAAGCTTTAAATAACCAATTGCAGATTGAAACCCAAGTCCTCTCTCTTGCTCGGGGTACTTCGTTTCTGAAGGAACTAAAGTCTGACAAATCTACCCCTTCAGGACCATATCTAACATCCCCAGACCCATAGAACACTTGAAAAGGTAATCTTTCTGACATGCCTGCCAACACAATTGACACCGATTTCTCAAACTTAGATATTTAATCTGGGGGCAAAAAGGTTTCCATTCAAATAAATTTAGTCCACCTACTCAAATATTTTCTAAAGAATCCTAATATAACTACACAAACTAAACAAATATTTCTGTTCATAAAATTCACTGAATAATATTTATACGTAGATATTCCTAATTTAAACTACTATGTTTCTAATTTTACTGACTACTATTTCTATTCAAATAATTTTTCCTATTAAAATATTTAAGTGCAAAATATTTCTAATTTTATTGACTACTATTTCTATCAAACTATTTTTTCTATCTATCTAAACTATTTTTTTATTCTCACAAATTAAACTAAACTATTTTTTGAATCTCACAAATTAAACAAGGCAATATGCCTAAATTATTTATTCACTACTATTTCTATCTAAGCTTCCATTTCTATATAAAACATTTAACTTCCAAATATTTATAAACAACCTTAACTAGGCTAAAATTTGGATTTGTATTGGACTAGTCTACCTATCTAAACTATTTTTTCTATGTATCTAAAATATTTCTATGCAAATAACTAGCTAATATTTTTATCTACAGAGACATATTCATTACAATCTATAGAGATATAGAGATTAAAAAAAAGTACCTAAACCAGAAGACAGATCTAGCAGAGCAGCACCCCACCCTTCCTCTCCCCTCCCCTCCCCTCTCCTCTCCTCTTTTTCTTCCTCCTCTCTTCTTCTCTTCCTCTCCTCTGGTCACCAGCGCGGCAGCGCTCCGCGCTCTTCTCTTCCTCTCCTTCTGGCTGCGACGGGCTGGGAGAGGGCGCGGCACGGCAATTTATAGCGGCGCCTTCCGCCAGATGAAACGGCGGTAGGTTAGCCTACCGTCATTTCAAATGGCTATAAGAAGTGGGGCCCAGGCGCCACCAACCTACCGCCGGTTCATCCAGTGGCATTTAATCGGGCCCCACGGCTCGTCTGCCTACCGCCGGATGAAACGGCGATAAGTAGCTGGCCCATCAAGGCCCACCAGCTATCGCCGTTTCATACGGCGGTAAGCTGTGCCGCCAGCCCACATGGCGATTTCTATGGCTATCGCCATTTCATTTGGCGATAGGAGCCTAACGCCGGACCAAACGGCGGCAGGCTGACAAACTTGCAAAAAAGTTTATCAGGTATATATTTTTGAAATAACATAAAATAAAAATTATAAAAATAAAAAAATACCGGTGCAACCGTGCATCCCGGCCCGCTGGCCTGAGTCATGGGTGGTGGCTCCGGCGGCCCGCCTCCGCTAGCCTTTTCGGGCAGCCCAGCGCTCACAGCTGCCGCAAGTTCCAGTCGACACTCGACAGGTCAAGCTGTGGAACGCAGGATATAAGCTGTCTTCATATTGAAATAAGTGGGTGGAAGTTTTAGATGAATAGTGCACTGGGAAGCGTGTTCTGTGAGTGGGGTGAATAGAAAAAACTTGTTAGAGTGTTTGTGAAAACAAAAGATAAAAATAATTGTGAAGACAAGAAAAATAAAGATTGTACACGGGACACATGCACACATTGGCGAGAACATATATTTCATTAATCTTGATCTTTTACAAAATATATGAATACATGACTCGCGACAACTTGTCTTCTGCGTCAGTGCTTAAGGAGAGGTCTGACTTGAAGAGATTGCGTAGTTCGCTGATTCCCGGGGCCTGTTGGGCGCGACCGGTTAATTACATCCGTAGGGCAAGCCTACAGAACACCTCCGATTAAGCTGCGCTTTTGTGGTCATGTCGAATTCATCTGGTCATCGTCCATATGCAATATATGGGAATGGTGGAAACATGTGATGCGGGTGACTTTATATCGTCAAGACCCGGCCACGTAGCACCGGCACCATGTCGGCAGTAAACGAGAAATGAATTGATGAAGGGGTGACTTTCGCCTTGTCGGTGCCCAGTCATATGGCCCAGCTTCATCAAGTACGGACATAAATGAGTTGTCTTCGCCTCGTCGGTGCCCAGCAACATGGTATCCGATCCCGTTATTTAGGACATGTCGATAGGTAGTGACTTTGCCTTGACGGCACTCGGCCAAAATTGAGTCTAGCCTCGTCGGTACTAGATGTCGGATATAGTGATCTTACCCCAAATGCGGTGCTAGATTATGCCTGCAAGATGAATTATCTGACAGCCTTTCGGCGTTGCTCGCCGTAAAACGCTTCTTTTAGTGACCTATCGTCATTGACGAGGAAACAGATTTTTATCGTATAGTTTATCCTTCCCGCTAAGGGGTACAGATATCACTACCGATTCGCTGGCATCGCTTAGCCCAAATTTTATCATGTAGTCCATCCTTCCCACTAAAGGGCACGGCACGGATACGGCCACTCATGGGGCATATCATTTCCCACTCAGGGGCATAGATACGGCCATCGGTTTGGCATCACGAACTGCTCGCAGCCAAGTAACTTGTTAGGCCTCGATTAGAATCGTAGCCATCTTGAGATCGGAGCTAGTAGAGCCGCTGGCTAGTATACATCTCGCCGTGCATTGCTTTTCATCTTGGCCTGCGTATTTGCGTGGTTGCCTGGCGGCGGATAGAGCTTCTGCCTTCCTGACGGCGAGCTGCGTGTATTTCTTTGGGCGAGCTGGTGGCCTCTCCATCCTATGCGGCCAGCCTCCTCAAGTCTGGGATCTCCGTTCTTTATATAGGCAACAGTGGCCAAGCTAACCTCTCGCCCAGCAACGCAGGGGTTTGTTTAAACCAATCGAGCTTATCTCCAGCAATCACGCGTGGCCTTATCTCTAATCACCGGGCTGATGCAAATCCAAACTAATCAGCGTAGATATCTCATGGGAACTTTCCATGGACCACTGACAGGTGGACCAGCTTCTGACAGGTGGACCAGCTTCTGAAGTAACCACCTGAATTAAGTTGTGCAATATGCGTACACGTACATGATTAATTAGAGTCCAATCAAACTCGAACTACTAATGCCTTGAAGCTGTAGTTTGTACATATCTTTAAGAGATAAATAAATTTAAATCCCCGTGCATCAAATGCTCCCAAGACTTAAACGCTCAATTCCACCGCGACCTTTTAGAAACATAGAAGAGTGGGGCCCATGTGTCATAGGCTCAGCCATCGCTAAATTCACATTATAATATACAATTATTTTATTATCTCTGATTTTTTTTGTAAAAATAATCATCAAACATAGAGCTGAATCTGAACACAGCCATGCACAACGAGCTTACGACCACCTCTCAGGGAGATGGAAACCATTGCTCTTTTGGTGCCAGCAAGCAATCTGAAGTCTCATGTTACCTCCTCCGGTCTGGACTTTGTTGTAAAAAACCACCGGACCAAAGGCACCGACAATATCGATACGGTTTTTATTATATCATTTATCACAGCCAGGCGCGGGAAAGAGCGCGAAACATTCCGTGTTTCACCTTTCATGGCGCCGACAAGGTTACCAGCCACCGTCGCAGTACACACACAGGGTCCAACGGACATACTCCGTAAGACGCTGGCGGCCTCGTTCCCGTACGGGTGGAGACGCCTCCGGAGGCATACGAGTGGGGGCCTCTCGTGATAGGGAAGGACGGCGGCAACGGCAGCTGTTGGTGGATTGCCGGGAGGCGGAGTCGAGCGAGCCGTCTGAATCCGGGAGCGTTTTGCAAACAGGTACAATTTACAAATAGACCCTTCTATAGGGTCGCGATCAAATCAGGGGGCTTTTCGAAAATATTCCAGGCCGGCGCCGGAGCGGCCGACGAGCCCGCGCCTGTCGGCGGCGACCTTAGCGATCCCCGCGCCGCCATGGGGCCCGCGCGACAAGCCATCCAGAGTTGTTCTCTAAGAGCAAGTATAATAGGAGGTTGTAAGAAGGTTGAATGGTGGATGAGAGAGAAAAGGAGGGAGAGGAGAAGTGTACGCTATAAGAACTCATGCAGTCAACAGCTGGCTAATGCTGTTGACTAAATCATTAGCCTTGCTCTTCACGATCCAAACTCTTACGGTGATGCTGCCGCGGCGGCGCCGGCGCGTCGGGAGCTTGGTGCCGACGAGCTCGGCGGCTCGCGGTCCTCTACTAGACGGAAAGAAAGAGGTCGTCCACGCGAGTAATAATACGCACAGTTGTACCAGGCAGGCGTCTGAATTTTCAGAAATTGAAGAAAGTGAAGGGGGCACAGAACGCGAGCCTGAATTTTCAGAAATCGTCCGGAATGACCAGCTCTTTCTGTTCTGAACATTGCGTTGCAACGCATACTTTTTTTTTTTATCTTATTGCAACGCATACTTGAATAGGAAAGGTGTAACGCTGAATTACTTGATCATCTTGCAAGTCTGCGGCGAGCTAGAAAGGCTGTAGCCAGTGAGTGACTCCTGAACTCTGAAGCCAACTTTGGGTAGGATTGTCATAGTTTACTCGTTTAGTCATTTTTCACCTTCAGATACTATACGTGCTCTGAAACTAGACAGCCAGTTAGTTTTGATGAGAAGCGCAAGCAGTTATCTTCAACTACAGAAGCACACAATGTCATTACGAGAGATCAAATGTATTTTATCCTCTCAAAGTTTAATCAACATCCTGCGCAATCTGAATTGGCAATCCGACCAATCTGACTGGCCTCATGTTCCAGCTCGACCCCTCCACAATATATAGTGACATGTTAACGACCCATGCATGAGCATCACATGATTGAGAACTTCTCCTTTTTCTACGAGAAAGGGATGATCGGAACTTCTAGCAATGAGCACATATGTACACAAAACAGGAGCCAATAATTCTTTTCTGACGAGGACACAAACGAAATTCTCCAAAGGGTTATAAAAGATACGATCATCATCTCGTTACATCAAAGGAGAGAGAAACACACATCAATTGACAGCGTTCTAAGTCCTGCCGTTCTCCCAGCAACCAGGATGACTGCTAGGGTTTATATAGGAGTAACCAGCACTGACCAAAGCACACTTACAGTGCCAATAATATACCCGCGCCACGGTTCACACGTGCTCATGCTGATGGCACTCGCACGACGGCACGAGACCACAACCAGGTCACGGAACAGAAGAATCAGGCAGGCAAGGTCGACACAGGCGATATATTCCTTCTCATCTTTACCTAGAAAAAGCGCCGTATTCCTTCCTCCAGCTTTGTCACCATCGCTTTTCGTTATTCCCTTCCTGCTGTGGGATCGCGTGCGTGCCTGTGAAAACGATAATCGTCAACAGAGCTTACAGAGAAAGCGGAGGCGAGGCATACGATTCCGAGCACTTAACAAGCAACAACTGAATGTAATCCCCGCGCAAAGATAAAGCCCAAAGTTCTCTCCCCTTGCTTCCTCTCGCTGGATTCAGCACCAAAGATAAAGCTACGGCTAGAAAGAGCTTATTCCATGTTCTAGTGTGCAGCGGTCTTGGTTTATGCTCCTGATGATCGGCCATCATTTGACACAATTCTCCAGCCAATGCTTGCGGAATCATGCATAGAGTGATTTCAGTTTGGAGCGACAGAAATGCACCAGCATGCCTCGCTTGAACAGGAATAGGGGTACAGATATCATATCAGGAGGACGGTTTTCTTATCTGATGGATGGCACAAGCCAACTAGTGACCTGTAAGTGCAGGAATTCCCTGAAATAGCTTTGGGGAAGACTGGTTGATCCACAAAATGGCAACAAGCAAACCTCGCAGAATAGCAAGGTACAACGAACGATGCTACGGGCATGTAGCATTCGGACCAGTTGCTTAAGAAAGAATGCATGCCAAGCTTTTTTTCTTTTTTGCAAAGCCTTGGAGGATCTGAATGCAATTGCCTGTATTTAATTTACAACAGAAAGATTTGATTTCTGAGGTACAAGGTGACACAACTTACATTGCAATAACCAAAACCAATGGAGTCATGGCAAAAATTAACTGGAATATTCCCTTAAATGGAAAAGTTGGACTATAGAATAAACAATCAGAAAGGTGCACTTGCCGGCTGAAAACTCTAGCACCTCCCAGGTTATAGAAAAAACACACTATAAGCAACGGTAAGCGTTGCCTATTCAGCTATTCCAGATGACAGGAGTTTATGGCAGTTGAGGTATCAAACATTGAACCTGAGCAGTTCCATTGAAGTATGGATACAAATAAACAAGACTACCTATGTTCGTTTGGATAATCGCGCTTACAAAGCAAAAGCAATAAAGATCAGTGAAATAAAGGAACTAACCGTCATTTTTAAGCCTCTACTTTCTGCATCTTATGTAGAACAGGTAGCAACTAAAACTCAGATGACTCCCCCATACAGATGCACAGCCCATTAGATTCGCCTATCCACTTTCCTTTTTCCTGATAGCCGAACAAGTACAAAACTTACATGAGGAGACAAAAGGGGAACCATATGCTTATTCCAATATTCCATGCTTTGCTTTTGTGCAGTCCCAAGGAAGGCATCACTAATGGAATGGGTTCCTTTTCACTTTATTTATATGCAAAACTTTATCGAATTCTTCTTCTGGATGCATCTGGTCAAAAAGAAATTTAAACTTTGCTCACGTATGAATGATAAAATGTATTATCTAATCGACTATATACCATGCCTGTATACACTGAACGCGTACTTTCGGCACAGCAACTGTGGTCACAGAACATACAGAATCCTAATTAATGCCAAATATGCACAGATGTTTCCCTTTGATTTCATAATGTAAATGCAGTGGAGGGTGGAATTAATTCAGAATGTGTGAGATATAGCCCAAGAGTATAGTAGCCGTAAAAGCTCAAAGGGAGCATTGCAAACTAAATTTCAAAAGTTCTTCATGAGAACAAGGTTCCCACTTTTATCAGCAATAAGAATAAACATAACAAATATGTATGCCTGTAATCTCCCTCCCCTCCTTTGTGCCAGCAATATCAACCATATTTGCTAGTGTTGGAATCAGAATAGAAAGAATTGAAAATAAAAAGATTGGTGCGCATAGGGTCCACAGGTACCTTAAGGAATAAGGATAATATCTCTATACCTCTTTTCAGTTGCTGCGAAGATTGGGTCAGGCCTGAGTGTTTGTTCCAACGATTCGAAATTCTCTCTTCACTTGCCTTCCTTATAAAAACCAGTCTCTGCATAACGTCTTGGCATGAGTAGTCCTAGATTGTTTGAGCAGGCTCCCAAAGAATATAACTCCATTGTGCGAAAAACACTCCTTAGTCTACAAAAAACAAAGGGCTCGTAAACTGCAAGAGTCAGTTCCTATCAGGATTGTGGAGTCTACAACCAGATATATTGGTACAAAACAGAATTGATAAGGTATGAGATGCAACAAGTATGTGTTATTTGGTTTGCTCAAACAAAAATGGAGGAAATCTCTTCTCATAGTCCTAACCTTGAAGGTTGCAATATCTCCATGCCAGATGTATCATCAACAACAGCTCCAGAGCCACAACCATTTCCTGTCTTCTAGGCAAACATTCCCTCCAGAAAGGCACTTGCTTCTGCAAGGAGGGAGTATTCCAGCAGAGTCAGGGCTTGTGCTCTCAACTGATGCTAAGCCTAGGTTAAAATGGACACCTGAACTACATGAGCGCTTTGTGGACGCGGTAAATCAACTTGGTGGACCTGACAGTAAGTACATGCTTAAACCCTCTATGTATCATTCATACAAGCTAACAAAAGGAAGATCACCATCTAATTCCTGTAATATTAATGCAGAAGCTACACCAAAGACAATCATGAGACTCATGGGTGTCCCTGGACTAACACTATATCACCTTAAGAGTCATCTTCAGGTAGACATGGAATTCCTAGTATAGTGTGTTCCCTTGTCATGCCTTGTGGAAAGAAACTAAGTTGATTTGTCTTTTACTAGAAATACAGGCTAAGCAAAAATATTCATGCTCAAGTTAATGGTGGGCATGCAAAAAATGGTAAGTATAACATTCTCATATTACTGTTATCAGCCTCCTATTAAGCTTAATACTCAGTGTCTTTTCTGCTCTTCAGTGGTTGGTTGCACCATGGTGATGGAGAAGCCACCTGAAGGAAATGGATCACCAGCTAGTCACCTAAACCTTGGAACCCAGTCAAACAAGTAAGAGATGAGTAATACGGAGTAGTTTGCTTCAGCATGTTTGCAGAAGATAACATAGTTGCATTTTTTTTCAGATCTGTGCACATAGGTGAAGCCCTTCAGATGCAAATTGAGGTACAGCGCCGACTGCATGAGCAACTAGAGGTACAGAAACAGAAGCAAATAAATCATATCACCAGCTAAATTACCACTCTTACATTCCTTACAAATACATGCTGACTGTTGATACATCCCTAGAACATCAGAGTAGAACACAAGGATAGATTGTGTGGCCAAACATATAGCAAAGTGGATCCCAGACCAGATTTGAAGTATATACTAGAACACTCATCAAATGAAAGTTCATTTTGTAATAGAAGGACTTGATGTACAGGGCATCCAAACAGAAAAATATATATACAGATAACTTCAACATCATTTAGTAAACTTGAGGGACACACTGAAGTCATGTAAAATGCCACATGTCAAAAAAAACTACGTCACAATCCCCATTCCATAAAGAAAAATATTACTTGCACTTGTTCTTATCACCTCAATTTTTTAGCCAAGCATTAATTTCACCATTTCCCCATATTACTAAAACAGCCAAGAGGGAAAAAAATGTGTGATGTATGAAAATATTTGACTTCAGAGCAATCACAAAGTTTGTCCTGCATGCAAAGAATTAGCTCCTTTATGTCAACAAAAAGTATATACTGTACACCAAAGCATGATTTCTAAGAGGACAGAAATGCAAGAGATTTAGGAAGATATAGTCTTGTTGTGCATTTGAATAAACCCAATTCAAACAAGAATAGGTGAAAACAAAGATGCTTAAGAAAAGTTCAGATAAATCCAGAATTTGTTCTTTTCATGCATCAAACTCCATGCTCTGTTGTGCTGCTTCTACATAATTCATTATGCAAAAGGATGCATAGGTCTGGAGGAGTTCGTCATTAATGTTCAGGTACTGATTATGTGACACCTCACACATAATTATGCCTTTCAACAGGTACAAAGACATTTGCAACTCCGGATTGAAGCACAAGGGAAGTATCTACAATCTGTGCTAGAAAAGGCACAGGAGACACTTACAAAGCAGAATGCAGGGTCAGTTGGCCTGGAAACGGCAAAGATGCAACTGTCAGAATTAGTCTCAAAAGTATCTTCAGAATGCCTCCAGCATGCCTTTACAGGACTTGAGGAGATGGAAGGTTCACAAATGGTACAAGGGCACACCATGCAACTTGGCGACGGGTCAGTTGACAGCTGTTTAACTGCTTGTGATGGTTCACAAAAAGATCAAGATATCTTATCGATCAGCCTTTCTGCTCACAGAGGAAAGGAGATAGGAGGCATGTCCTTTGAAATACAAGCAAAAGAAAGAGGAAGTGATGATTTATTTCTTGACAAGCTAAGCAGGACACCTCCAAGTCACGTAGAGAGGCGTGAGAGAGACAGTTTTATTATGGCGGCAAAATTGGACCTAAATATCAATGACACAAATGATGCGCCCAAGAACTGCAAGAAATTTGACTTGAATGGGTTCAATTGGACCTAGGAAGGGTTAGCAAGAGAACTTGAGAATTGAATCTGACTTTCTTCATCAAGAGCGACAAGCCTATAATCTTTGGCTCCCTCCACCAAGCTAGTAGCAATGAGAGGGAGCAAGACTGAATGAGCTCTTCCAAAGATCAGCAGCATTGGCAATTGGAATATCCTCCATGGCAGGATCTAGGTGATCCTCGGACCAACGGTGCTATTGGCCATCACAATTCAGTGGAATAAGTGATGAAGCTAACAATAAGTAGGGACTGTAGAGCGTACGCGAGAATTCGATTTTCTCCTATTCCTTATTGTGACTCTGTACCAACATAGAAATACAACAATTTTTGTTGCAACATGGTATCGCTGATTAGCATGACTGACCCTTCCAACGAACTTAGGAACCGATTCATCTTCTGTACTTTCCCCCCACAACAGAGTGGTGTCATGCCAGTACAGGCAGACCTATTACCATGATACCATCTACTGGATCTACAAGAATTACCACTAGTTCGTCTTCCTGTTGCATAGAGCAAAACGTTGAGAGAGAGACTACTACATCTTCCGGTTTGGGATCATGCACAGTGGGTTTCAGGAAGTCTAACAAGTGGCAAATCGGATAGGGCAACCCAATGCATCCATGCACAAATCCAAGAAGGGATCGCGGCTCTCGAGTCTCGATAAAATGGCAACGCTCGATTACTAAAAGGAAACGAATAATCTAGCAGCCGCAGATCTGGAGTAATCGTAACTAACCTCCAGATCGATCTGAGCGGAGGCGGCTGGTGGGTAGTTTGTGGTCTTGCCCTTGCAGAAGAGGAACCTCCCCTGCTAAATATTGCCCTTTACAATGGTTTCCGAATCCGGAAATGATTTTGCCTACACTCTCAAAAGTTTTGTCAACTTGTATATTTGGAAAAACGGAACACTTCTGATTTTGTTTTTTTAGAAAGACGGAGCACTTCTGATAGGACACTTGGGCCATGTTTGGATTGAGGGTAAATGGGGGTAAAAGGGGTAAATTTGCCCCAATTTTACCCCCAAATCATCCAAACATGGGGGCAAATGGGGTGGGGTAAATCTTTTACCCCCTCTAATTCCATTTGCTCCTCAAGAGGTGTAAATTGGGGTAAATTGGGCCCACAAGGATTACTTTTTTCTCTCTCTCCCCCCATTGCACCAATTGCATGCATAGAATTTGAAAAATAAGCATTTAAAAATAAACATTAAATGGTTTGCCCACCATATTGACCTCTCCATCCAAACACCATAAGGGCTAAATTTGTGTAGGGCAAATGAAGGAGGGCAAAACATTTGCTTTGCCATAAAATTGACCTCTAGGAATCCAAACATGGCCTTGGTTCGGTTCCTTGGGCAGCTGCTGAAGCGTTCCGTGTGGGCTATACCGGCGCTGGCGGCCCATGTAGCGGAAATTGTATCACCGCGGCCCACAATTTTCGAGCGCGTCACCGTCCAGGAACCGACCTATGGGCGCAATTGCCGGGGGCTTTCCTATCCATCATGTGGATCCATCTTTAAAGCCCACTTTGACCCAACTAACTCGCACATGTGTTCGACATTTATGTCCATTGGTAAAACTCAACATCTATATTAAAAATTTCAACATTTGACATTATATTGAAACTATAGAAATGAAATGTTGAAAATAGAAACACCAAATATTAAAATATTGATTTCGCAATGTTAAACAACTACTACTTCCCCTGCGAGACGACCTCTTCTTCTCCAGCAAGACGGTGGATTCCGGGTGGGGGCGGGGGTGGGGGCGCACGCAATGCAACTACATGGGCGACTCACAGCCACGGCGGCACAGGGAGGGGGGCTGCACGGGATACTGTGGCAGCGATGACAGTGCTAGGGGTCACAGCAACACAGGCAACTCGTGGCAATTCATGGTGACAACAGGTCACGACAGAGGCGCGCCGCCAAACCCAACGATGGCAACAACGACTCATGAGCGGCGCAGGAAGCAGAGGAGCATGCGGCGACGTAGAGAGCAGAGAAGGAGGCCGTAGGGAGGCGACGCACGCGGACATCAGGGTAGCCGCCAGAGGGGGAAGGGGATGGGAGGAGAGAGAGATAGGGTTTGTAGTGGATTTAATGGTTATGCTTATTTGCACAAATCTCAGACTAGGGCTGGGCAGAAAAAGCCAAGAACCAAGAACCGAACCGAAAGAACCGGAACCGAGAAGTTCGGTTCAGTTTTCGGTACCTGTTCTCGAGGAACCAAAGTCCTCGGTTTGGTTCGGCTCGGTTCTCGGTTAACCGAGGCAACCGAGAAATCCTAAAGCCCACTAACCTATTTCAGCCCAGCCCAATATACCATCCAAACCCTAGGTATTTAACCCTTCTCTTCTCTCCCCACAAGCTACAACTTCTCACGCCTCACCCCCACCCGCCTGGCCGCCTCCCACCTGCCTGGCCGCCGCACGCAGTCCGCCAGTCCGGCGTCCCGCCTCCGCCCGTCCGCCGCCCAGCGCCTGGGCACCTGCAGGCTGCCGCCGCCTAGCGCGCGCTCCGGCGCTCCGCCCCTCCGCTCCTCGCCTCCTCCGCCGTTCGCGCTCGCCCGCAAAGACCGTACCTCTGCCCCTCTACGCTCGGCCCCTCTGCGCCTCGCCTCGTCCGGCCGGTGTCCGGCGGCAAGTGCGGCGTCCTCCAGCCTCCTCTCCGACACGATAGGCGAAGGCGGCAGCCGTGACAACGCCTCCCCAATCGTTGATTCTGCTCGGGATCCAGCGGCAGGAGCTCGGGATCCAGTTACGGCGCCTCCCCAATCGTTGATTCTGCTCGTCGATCTACTCCTGGCCTCGTGATTCATTTGTGCTTTATTCTTGAGATGCTTTTTGGTTTATTTGTGAGATCTGTGCTTGTTTACTGGATGTGGTGTTTGAAACCGAGATTAAATTTGTGTTTTTCTTTATGTTGATGCTAGCTCAGTACCGGTCGGTTAGTACCAGAACTGAACTAACCGAAACCGAAACCAAAATTGCTTTGTACCTTGTTCTGAAAAGAACCGATCGATACCCATTTTCTAGGAACTGAACCTCCTCGGTTCTTTTAGTTCGGTTAGTACGGAATGCCCATCCCTATCTTAGACAGTGGAAGATGTGTAAGCTAAGATCATATAGGAAATTCGCAATACCTATCCGTCTTCCACCTCCATCCCTCCCTCCCTCCCACCCATCTGCCTCCCTCTCCCTGCACCCTCCCTGTTGTCGTGTGGCGTCCTCCCTAATGCCCTCTCGTCACCGGCACCGCCACGCGTTGCTCAATCATGCTGCACATGGGGTGGCACACGCTAATGTGGCTTACTCCGTCGTCTCGCCACGTGCCACTACGTGTCACACCCAGTGCTGGGAGAAGAAGTTGTCCAGCTAAAGATTCAATATTTTCAATTCAACATTTGTATTTCTAATTTCAATATTTTACCTTTATAATTTAATATTTAAATATCAAATGTTGAACATTCTTAAGAAAAATATTGAACAATACATTCAATTAATATTTTTTGTTAGTTGGGCCAAAGTGGTATAGATGGCCAAATGGGCAGGCCGGGCGGGCACGGCATTAGGCACTATTTGGCACTAGACACTATTAGTACTCGTGCAGTGCTGTACCGTGACGTCGTGCCAACATTCCGGCCCAAACACTGCACTATACTATTTTATAGTGTCTTATCATGTCGTGCTAGCACTATGAGCACTATGGCCCATCATGCTTATATGGGCCAAGGCATTATGTTTTCACTTGTTCAACTAAAAAATCATCACAAATTTATATGAATATACTTCCACTTCATAAAAAACACTAATTTTATACTAAACTCATGTAAGATAGAATAATTTTATCATATAATATCACATTATCTCTTTAACATCACTACAGATCTCATTAATCGTGCTTACATTAGTGCCTGGCCAAAAATCGTGCCATGCCTGGGCCAGCACTATGGGCCGAGATGGCGGCCCAGGCACTGCCCATACATCGGGCCGAGCTAGGCACTGACACTATGGTTAGGGTCGTGCCTCATGCCGCCCACTGGATACAAAGTGGGCTTTAAAGTTGTAAAACTTATCTATCTTTCACAAGATGGATAGAAAACCCTACATGTAGCTAGGTTCACCTGTACACCTACACTAGACCAGGATCTTAAGGTTGTATTTGGTTGCCGGCACGAGGGCTGCTTGCAGCGTATCAAGTCAGAGAGTTGAGCGTTTGGTTGCGTGTACAAAGTGAAAGTACAAACGGATGCAGGCTGCATGAGCAGATGAAAAATACGCTAAAATTGGCTGTTTCCAACATGCAGGTAGATGCATCACTCATAGTTTGGCAGTACAGATGTGGGCCATATCGATGGTCACCATATCTACGCACCTCACCACCACCCACCGAAATCACCATTACCCATCAGTACACGCTTTGAAATGTTCAAATCCTCTTGGTGTGCCATGACCGATTAACGGCGGAAACAAACTAGACCATTATCCGTTATAAGCATCAAATTCGTAGATCCGTAACCGCACACAAACCTTTTCTGGTAATTTAAGCGGCCGATTCACGATCGAACAAGCTTGAATACGTACTCTCTCCGTCCGTCCAGTGAAAAATACAATGCTACTCCTTCTCGAAAAAAAAAAACTATCCGTACGTATCGCCGTTTGATGCGCAAATCACGTGTTGACGGATCGTCATTCGCTGTTCTCCACGTTTAATTAGGCAGGGCCGAAGAATTGAAGTAGCGCTACAGGCCGGTCTACAGCTAGCAAGGTGTGGTGCGTGAGCACTGCTGCCAAGAACGACGACG
Organism: Digitaria exilis; assembly: GCA_015342445.1. Classification (NCBI taxonomy): domain Eukaryota; kingdom Viridiplantae; phylum Streptophyta; class Magnoliopsida; order Poales; family Poaceae; genus Digitaria; species Digitaria exilis. The sequence continues at coordinate 28,428 of JACEFO010001626.1, forward strand.
AACGTTTACTGGTCTTCAGTTTCAGCGCAAACTGATGATCTGATCAGTGCGCATAGTCTTAAATAATTTGACTCGCCGCCCCCAAGCAAGCAGGCCCCCTTTGTCTCGAGCCACGCCAAACTGGGTTCGGCCACTTCGGCGAGACGAGGGGAATTGAAGGTAGGAAAGGATCAAAGGAACGCGCCGATCGCTCGACGGGGACGTGCCAGAAGAGGACACCCGCCGACATGCATGCATCGTCATCCCAGCCTCGTCACGAACAATAACGTACCCGTCACTGACCTACGACGTCCTCCAAATTAATACTTTAGCCCTGAACCCAGGTGAAGCACGCACGGAGTACGTAGTGTGCTCGATCGATGGAGGTGGTGATGCAGATTGCTACAGGATCCAAGAAGGGAGGCTAGCTAGCTCAAAACCGTGTGCCTACGCAGGGGCGCCCCCAAAAACCGTGTAAGAATGGGCGCTTTTTTGGGGAAGATGACGAGGGAACGACGCGCTTTTCTCCCGGATAGGCTACATGGGGCGGTGGGGGGGCAGGTGCCGCCCTGCCGGCGTCGGGGTCCGGCCGGCTTCAGGCGCGCTTGACACGTCCATGCCGGTACAGCTAGGTAGCCAAAGCCCCAGGAACCTCTGCACGAGCGAGCGGCCGGCCCGGCCGATCAATTATATTCTCTTGATGCCTTATTGCGATCGAGAAGCAATGTTCAATGCATACTTTGCTGTTACATGGCGTTGTACATGTCTGATGTGGTGTTGTATATGGGATGTTCAGTACATGTACAAGCCGTGAGATATTTTATTTTCTTCTTCTTTTGGACTTTTTGGTTCATGCGACGAATCGGCCGTGTGCAGGCACGATTTTATAACTTGTCTCCTGCATGTGGGTTCATGTGCATTAGGCATGTGCTTGGCGCTACGTTTTGACACCTATCAAGTATCAAGCCGTGCGGCTTTAAATTAAAGATCGAGAGGTGGTGCTAAATAATAGTGGCGCGTTATATTTGCAGGTCAGGAAAAGAACATATAGGAGGAGCGCCTGCGACTAAGCTTCGTGGAAAGTGGAAAGTGGAAAGTGTGTGTGTAGATTTTTGTATTAGTAACGACAACGCTTTATAAGTTGCCAACATGCATGCTAGTTCGACAATAATGCAGCATGGCTATGGAAATTGAATGGTTTGAAACAATCGGCTAGCTGCACAATATCGTCAGGCTATCATGCTACGAGTTTTTTTATTTTAAATCTACTACAATTTGTTCAAAAAAAGATCAAAACTTCATGATCCATCTACAATGTGTTTCCTCGGATCAATGTTAGCTGGCATTCATTAGAATGCATAAATGAAAAACCCACAGAGAAGACAAAAGGTCGTATAAAATAAGATAATATGAGTATTTTAGACCTCCATTTGGCCTTACATTAAGGACAAACATTCCAAGCGCGTCCAGCCGACAAATGTAGCATTACATCACAGTTCATAAGCCAGCGCAAAGGTGCAACCGTCTATAGCTAAAAAGAATATATAACTCGACTGTCAAGGAGATTCATGCATGCATGCACATGCTGTATATTCTTGTAACGAAGATGATGCATGCATATTGTAAATTGTATCAATCCAGAAAATATAATCGACCGCCCACGCTTTCGTATGTCTTAACTCTTAAGGACATAGGGTACCATATGTTGAGGTGCTCAATTAATATACACATATATTTCTTGGTGCTAGCTATAGCTAGCTTCTCTTCTCCATGGACGAGGATGATGGACAATCATTTGCTTGCGAACGTCCCGTCCTGAATGATTACCAATTGCGTCCCATCTGATCCAATGAATATTATTGAGTAGAGAGACTGTTCTATATCTAGCTAAGGCGGTTTTAAGTTGGCCTTGCGACCTGTATGGATCAACAAACAAAGCAATCGTTGTTAGATAATAATAATATACTTCTTCCTCCATCCTTATATGTATATGCCGTTTAGGACAGGCAAATTAGTTTATTTTTTTAACTAAATTGCTTGTATATATTTAAGGATGGAGGGAGTATGCAATATAAGTACATGAGCAATTGATATCAGTGCAAGATGGAAATAAAATAGTCGCGAGTAATGAAATGCCTTTCAATTACATCTGACACATGTATGCATGCATGCAGTATATATGCTGCATCTATAAGATATACGACGTGATTAACATGCATCGGCTTGCATTGAGCGTGGGTACTTAAATTCTCACTGATTATATTAGATGGTGATGAGGAGGAGAATACGAAGGCTTACCAAGAAATAGCTCTCGCCCATTTGCAAGCTTTGCGTTAGAATTCCATAGTCGTTGACGGGGAGGAGGGCCCCGGTGGAGTGGACGAGCATCACGTCCTGGCCGAACATGCCTCGCAAGTCTATTGGACCCCTGGGTACCTCCATTGGGACTCCGTTGATGAACACCGTGATCGTCGCTGGAATTAGCAGCCAATCAGTCAATCAATCCGGAGCTATAGCCACCAGTTAGTTTAGAATCCACTCAACATTATACCAGAATCTCAGAATTATTATATACTAGCCGCTCTCATTGACGACAATATTAAAATAAACTGGATGCAGAGGCCAAATAACGAACTTCTGAATTTAAGAAGATTAATGCCATTTCGTCGTTGATGTACTCTAACAGTCTCCTCACGTCGTTTAGGGCCTACTTTTATGGGCATGCTAAGTCATTTTGGGGGCCTTGTTTTTCTTTGGAGAGGATCAGAGATCAAACTAACGCTATCATGCATGAAAAATACGACCGCTTGCATGCATGGTTCCATAACACACATCACCATTAGCTTACAGCACCACAACATATTGTTCCCATCCTAGGAGTCATCCTAACTCGTGCTTATTGATATAGCGGTCAGTTCTCCTGCCAGTTTCGTTTCAAAAAAAAAACTCGTGCTTATTGTGAGAAGAAGTTTTGGTTGTAGCTAGGGTTAAAGAATATTTCCAGGTGCAATTTGCCTAGTCAAGAAATTCCGAAGTGCCAATTGGTTTGTTTCATTGTTGTATGTAAATTGAAATTGCTCAATATAGAGGCATCAAATATATAGCTGGATCATACTCGAAAAGTTTAATTCCATGCATGCGTCACATGGAGCGAGGGTTAAGTACAGTAGATAGAAAAATAAAAATAAAATAGAGGTTGATGCATGCATTATATTTTGGTACATATGGGTGTTAATGTTCTGGTTTAGTCTTATAATTTCTAGCTAGTTATTACAGTGAAAATTTGAAAAGCATTTCATCCAACCCAGTCAGCATGATAAATTTAATTTTTCAAACGAAAAAGAACAGCCACGTATGCATACAGAACATGGTAGCTAAAGAGGACAACCATATGTATCATGCGGTATGATCTTATGCACTGGTACGGTGGACTGGAAGAGGTAACCGAACAATATACTTGAAGAACTAAAGAACAAGAACCGATGCAATTAACTAGTGAAGTAACAAGGAAGACCAAAAATAAAGTATAGCGTCCAAAAGATCCAAGCTAGATCTCCTCGTATTCTGCATCAGGTCATTACTTTCAATACGAACGAACAAACTGTACAATTAAGTTCCTTAATTCAGAAGATTGATTCATATGGCAGCAAAAACCACACAATGAACCTACTCCTACTACGGATCAAAATATATTGTGGAGTTTTTGGATGAAAACGAGACAATAAATTAAGAAAATTCTTCACCCTTGAGGAACACATGCATGAAATAGACGAGCCAACCGATCCAAAGATTCCAAGGCAAGAACACACTAGCTACTCACAACAATTAAGCTAACTAGATCAGTGTTGTGCAGTCGTGTGTACTGACCTGCCGGTGATTGGCATGAGTAATACTGCTGCTGATGGTGCCCGGCGGTGCTCGGCGCCGCCACGGAGGCCGACGAGGCGACTGATGGGCTCTCCGCCGTGAACCCCATCTGCCTCGAGATGGCGAAGAGATCGTCGTCGCCGCCGCCGCCGCCGCTATCCACGTCGCCCATCAGACCGCCGGACGCCAGCGGCGACGAAGCGCCACACGACGCCTGGAGGAAGTACCCACCAGACGAGCCGCCGCCGGGCACCCCTCCCGTGCCGAGCGCGAAGAGCCCCAGCGACGACGAGCCTCCTCCCGTGCTTCCCGACGACGACGAGGAGCTCGCCTGCTGCTCGTACTGGCAGCAGGCGGCGCTCCCACCCGCCATGGCAGCCAAGGGGTGGTGGTATTGCGCGGCGGCGGCGGCGCCAGCAGACGAGGGAAAGCCAACGGTGGTGGTGGGGCTACTCGCCGCCGTTGGAGAGCTGTGCGCCGCCGCGGAGGAGGCCGCCGCCGCAGCGGCCGCCGCCTGCATCTGGCGCTGGCGGCGGCGGGAGCGGGATCGGCGGTTCTGGAACCAGTAGAAGACGTTGGCGTCGCCGACGGCGCCGAAGCGCTCGAGGAGCTTGCGGATGCGGACGGTCTCGTCTTTGGGAGGGTTGACCATGCCGCTGTTGAAGATGGACTCGAGGATCAGTATCTGCTCCGGCTTCGGCGTCCACCGCGACCGCACCGGCTCGCCGCCGGAGCCGCCCCGGCCACCGCCGCCGCCGCTGCCGCGCTCTTCCGGGCTGCCGCCGCCCGACGACTGCCTGTCAGGGCTATTGTTGCTGCTCCCCTCCATGGATCGATCGACCGAACTGAATCAACTGATGGTTAGGCGAAGAAGAAGCAACGTTGGTTGATTAGGAATCTTTGGCTCTGGAAGGTTGTGGGTGTGCGGGACACACGACTGCTAGCACACACACTACGTGTGAAGGGCAGTAGGTTTGTGGCTTTGTGCTTCGATCGAGAGAGAAGTGGAAGTGGTGGCTAGCTTGAGGGAGAGGGAGAGGGAGAGGCACCCAATTTAGGAGACAACCAAATTAACTTGCACATTCATGTCCTTGTTGAGGGGCTGTGTACTTATAGGAAGGGCAGCAGGGGCAGGCTAGATAGGGAAGAATGTCCTGGAGAAGTTACTCTATAGTAGTAGAGTCTATCTACTACTGTGGACTGTGGAGAATGGCGCAGGATTTATTTTTTTTACTGCTAGGCTGTCTTTGTGAAAATAGAAGTCCAATGTTCGTTAGGAGAAGAAGAAGCGCTTCGCTAGTGTTGGTTAGGTGCCAAACAGCTTAATGAATTATCTCTCTGCTTCTCTACTTGTCTAATATGACTGTACATCTATCTTTTTACTAAGAAATGAAGAAAGCACGCCGATGAGGAACATTTGACATCCCCATGTTCTTATCTCAGGAAGGATCACTGGCAAGACACTTTGGGAATTTGGAAAGTGGATATTTATGTACTATATGAACATTCTATGTGAAGCTTTCTTGATGTTTAATTGCTACAGAATTTCCTTGCTTTTGCAAGGGTACTAACTGGTGGAGAACCCACTGGCCTTTCTGTTGTTGATATATTCTCGGAATTTGATCGCACAAATCGATCGGTGTAGCTTGATGGAATTAGTGTTAAGTGTGCTGTTAGCTAGGGGTACTTGCTTGTGAGGTGATATATTATTGGATTAGACCTTCGTTTAGGAAAGACAAGGAGACAGTAGGTGGCATGATGACTAAGATGCCCACTGATTACTATTGGCTGGTTTTATGGGATAGTGCAATGTTTCTAGTGATAGCAACATATAGTGTCAGGATGACAAAATAGCAGAAGAAAGAAAAAAAAAAAGGAATCTTTACCTGGTGCTTTGCATCTGACCCTCAATTGTTGCTGACTAGCTATATAATTATTATTAACCTTATAAATCCTGCTAATCATTTATGAGATGCAGAATTGCTTGCATGATTGTTACCTTGCTGCGTCTTTTATTTATACTTTCCTTCCAATAGCTAAGAGCACAATTAACAAGCAAGTACGTAATGACAAGCTAGGGGTACTTGCTTGTGAGGTAATATCTTAGGGTGTCAAGCTAGTGACTCTATCCTTAGACATTACTAGCAAAAACTAAGACTCTTACCAGCTTGAGAGAAACAAATTCTATACCCCCAGATAACTAAGTTGTAATAGTTGTAACTCGCAAAAACAAAAGTTGTAATAGTTGTAACTAAGACTCCCGATGCACAAAAAAAATGGACACGTCTTCTTATAATTTCTCATAAAAATAGAAACATCCTATGTTATTCCGTAGACTCTAGTTAGCACTAAAAACAATTGTGGATCTACTAGCCTATCAACAAGTGCTCCCACACGTTTATATAAAAATAAAAATTTTAGCTACCAATATAATTATCTATCTCCTACTCTCTTTCATCTATTAAATATTCTAATGCAATACCCTAATTTAAAGATACATAATTATCATTATCAAATTGTAACAGGTTTAGTTAGTAATAATTTTTCACTTCTCATCACACCTCCATATATGTTCTTGATATGTATTTAATTGAACCTTTTGTTTGAACATGCAAAATTGTAATTCTTATATCTTCGCTCATACATGACTACGTGGTGAAACACATTGTGGGTAGTATTTTTATATAAATAATAACATAGCAATATATTAGTAGTAATAGAAATAGTAATTTAGAATTGTATATTTGTGCACATTAACATTTTTTATAATTATATAATTTATATTCAGATTTGGGATCTCTTTAACTTTTTAGGGCTAACTTAATTTATATATAAATTTTGGGGGTTATTTGATAGTATTTTAATAAAGACATAGATGGGTAATTTACATGAAGATTAGGGGATACCTTAGATTATTTTTATTATGGTAGAGGTGGGTAATTCTAATGCATGTTTAGAGATTACTTTAGCCTATTTTCATAATGACAGAGGTGGATAACTTATTAGAAAAAATAGACCAAATAGCTATTATGATTAGAGTTGTCGAATTGATTGCATGACATTTCTATTTTTTGTGAGGATTTCTAGGGTTTCTCTATTTTTTATAGAGTCCACTTAAGATCCTAAATAGCTTAACATGGAGCCTTCAAAAGAAACATCCAGTTAGCAATAGTAAATTATATTTTCTGAAAAACGTTACCTATTCTCAAGTAGGAAGCTCTCCTATATAGGTTTCTAGATTATAATTAGCCACCACACTTTGCTATTTTATTTTAATATATAAGCATATGAATGATATGTCTCGTCATGTGGGCCATGTAAACATAAGATAAATTTGAATGCATAGCTAAAGCTAAGGTTCCAACCAGGCACACATTAAACATCATGTGTGTACGAGTACCATGTAAATAGGGACAACTAGGAACAGGGGTGAAAAAGGATACAAAGTAATTGACAACAGAAGCTTTATCACAACACAATAAATTTTAAATATATGTAAAAGTATTGTGTTAAAATATGAACAAAACAGAGAAAAGAGAGCAATAAATATAAAAAATTTTGGTAAGTGGCGGGACTTAAATTTATTTACAAACTTCTCCTTTTCCTTTAGCTAATTTTGCTCTTAATATGTGCATAATTATTGAAAGAGAATGGGGCAGTAGATCTCAAAATTGACAGCGTCACCCTATATAAGCACCTTGCCATCGCTATCAATGAGCATGGCAGCTAGAATTAAAATAATAGTTAAACATAAATGTGAACATCATGTTCCACTGCAAAGAACCTGACCAACTGAGTTACACTCTCAATCCACAATTTTTTATGAACTTCTTCTGGCACCTGCATCTCTTGAAAAAATAATAACTCGTCCAGATGTACAAAATGATGAACTAGCTAGTATATAGTGGCATACTAAATATGGATTGCCAAATTTTGTATACGTATAGGCCATGAATATATAGTTTGTAGATAGCTAGCATCCACGATTAATGGCATGACAGATTAGGTTTCTCTCCAATCAAATGGTGAGTTGCATCGATCAGCATCACAAAAAGTGCTTGGTTCATGGCTATCAAATCACAAGCGCCCAATATGTAGACAAATAAGAACAGACATCCTTGATTGCATTTCTCGTTCAACGATGGAAAGAGAAGCACCTCAGTTTCCACTATCATCGCCAAATTGTCTTATCCTAATTTGTAGGCAAACCAATTATTACCAGCTACAGTATGCTATATTAATAGAGTGATCCAACCATGCCACTTGTTAACTAGTGTTAGACGTCGCTGTTATGAGCATTATAACTTTACCAAACCTACCTTTACTATTGTCCAAAGTCCACAAAGGCTAATAAAGTGGGGTGTGATCTTCTCTGTATATAATAAGTTACTAATATAACAAACTGATTAAAGGACATAATTAGAAGTCTTCTTATCTGTTGACATCGTGTCAGTATGATATCATAGTGGATAAAGTACTCGGACGGGCCATCCCTACTTGGGTACGGGCCATCTCTAGTCTTGGGATACCCCTAGACGACGTTGCTGGTATAAAACACCAACACATAGTGAGGTTCTTCACATTTCTTAAGTTAAAATAAACATAATCTAAACCTGTGCTGAACCTCTTTTTTTTTGTCGTAACTGCAATATATGCATAGGGAACAATAGAAGTATTCTTCAACTATATTTTTAGATTATTTTACATCAACCACAACAAGTACCTGTCATGTCCTTGTCACTGACCAGAACAGAAGTTATGCTGCAGGGTTACTTCAAGATAAGTATATGTGCACAAAATGATGCAAAACAAATAAATTTCAAGCAGGAGTCCCCAGCTTTCAGGTATTTGTCTACGAAAATTGGTATGTTATTAGTATAGTTTAAGGCTGTTCAAACTAACTGCTGGATATGAATCCAACATAGCAGAAATCTAGCTTCAGTGTGTAACCACAATATGTTCTCATCGTGTTAAGGAAAGTGACATCTCTCTTCTCCTCTTTAAATTCTTTAGGGTAGATGCTCCAACCAGTCACCCGAAAGAGAGTCCAAATCACATGTGGTGTTAGAAGGCAGGAGGGGACAGGTGGGTCCCACAATTTGGCTTGCCTTGACCTTATTAGGGGTGGTGCTGGGTCCCTGCAAAGCTTTTTCCTTTCTTATAGGCAGTATCTCTCCAGTCTCTGCCTATGTTCCTTGGCCGCATCTGGCCATGGGCAAGAAGCTAGTGAAAAGTGCCCCAAGTTTTGCTAAGTGTGCCCAAGCTTGATCATTGACACTATTTTTACAAACTTTTGCCATTGTTTGGTTGGACGCCAAATTTTGTAATGCATGTAGCCTATTCTGATTTGGCTAGGTAGTTTGTTTTTAATTAAAAACTGGCTAGAACTAGAACAAATGTTTTGCTGAACTGGGGGTGACTCGGTTTTGGCATCCAGGGAAATCTAGTCGGTGTCATATGCATAATACTATATCCAACCAAATATTTTGTAGCAAGAATCTGCAATGGATTATTGGGCATTTGGGCCTATTTGGCCTTCAGGTGGAAGGAAGAAAACCCTAGACAGGACATGGTCGCCTATGCGATATTATTCTGGACGGTGGATTCATTGTTTAGTACATCTCAAGCATCAATCGTCGTCGTGACATCTGGTGAAATGATACAATGATTGCTTAATAGCGTAATCATGTGTTAGATCGGTTAAAAAACTCGTGAGCGGTTGACTATAGAGTCTATAAAAAATACTAGATAGCACAAACATTTTTCTTAGCAGAACTTTGTACTGAAAATAAGCAAGCATTATGTTGGTTTTGATCATTAGTACACGCAAGTATATGCATATATTTGTCCTAGAAGGAAAAAAAAAAGCTGATGACGAGTATTATTGCCTTGGAAGTTCATTCGCAATCAACGCCAATTTAGTGCTGGCCTGGTTGGATTTTGGATTGCAGCTTGCACGTTGTTAATTACTAAGTTGAAACAAACAGTCGCTCCCAGAGAGATTACGTTCTTAGAATCACAAAAATTTTGATCCTCCCCAGCTAGCTTACGTATACTGTGAGGACATGAAGCAGATTTGAGATCGTACGTACGTGGACCCCCAAGCACAGATGCAGAGGATCCAAGCCTGTGTGGTCCCACGGTCAGAGTGACTAGGGCTGACGTGGTGTGGAGTGGACGTGACAGTACCCTGGCCGGCCCTGGCAGTAGCAGGCGGAAGGGTCAGTTCCTGCTCCTGCAGCAGCAGCAGCAGTGCAACGCGGCGAAGGCATCGTCGGAGAATTGGAGATCCCCCTCTCTGTCGACCCATTCCGGCACCGCCGCCCAGGTCTCAGTGTCTCACCGCGCAAAGCGTCAATCGAAGGAAGAGAAGCGAACAAAAAACGAAAAGAAAAAGGGTCGCAGCGCAGCGCAGAGGCGACGGCGAGAGATAGCGAGGTAGTAGGAATAGTAGACGACAAGGAGCGAGGGCGCAGCGTCGTGCGCCTGCGGGTTGGCCTCCCGGGTCGGTCGCGCCCGGAGCATCATCACATCAGCAGCGACGCGCGCATGCAGGGCAGGACGCAAGGGAAAGCGACGGAAATGCTGTGCCGCCCGGGGAGGCGACGACGCGGGGACTGCGCGCGAGGGCCGGGACGGGGGAGGCGTCACGCCTGTCGCCACCCGCGCGCTGCCGCTTCCGCGCGCGCCTCGCCCGACCCCTGTCCGTCCGCACGCGCGTGTGGTAGCTTTTTGGCCGACCCTCTCGCTCGGCTCTCGTCCGCTTCGGCCTCGGCCGATGCGCCGGCTAGCTAGCCTGACATGGGGATCGATCCAGCAAAAAGTTTTTACGGCCGTGCCTACCGCGGCGCCGAGAGAGTTTCCTTTCCTACTCGTAGTACGAAACAACAGCGCTGCTCCTACTTCTACTACTCTCGTTGGCTGGGATTCTCATGTAGATCGATGCGGTTGGGATCCCGATGCTCGCTGCCATCAATCATGCGTGCGCATGCGCCAGAGCCGGCACCTCCCATCCCCACTGCACCTCCTTCTCCAGTGCTCCTGCACGAATTCTTACCTGCACCAGCCGCACTGCACCCATTTTACTACTCCAACTTGACGAACTGACGGAAAGGTCTCCTGCCGTGACGGACTGACGGCACACCTGACGAATGCACTCTATAGCTACATGCTCTATGGTTGTACTTTTCGAACCTGAAATGTTGTTTCCGGGAACCTCGAGTGTAGCTTTCCGGTACGATGGTTCAGAGAGATATCAAACCAAACGTGATGCAAATTACATGCAGGCTGTGGCAACGTGTCACCCGGTTTACTTGGACGTACCATATATCTATATATATGCATACTTTGGTAGGAGTAGGACTCGAGGCATGTTTGGTTGCCTGGCAACAACACGCATTTAGCTAAACGTTCACTGTCATATAGGAGTATATCGAGGTGTGAACGGAATCCTTCACTGTAAACTAGTATATTAGAGATAAAGGCTGGCAAGAAATTACTCATGTTGACAATGACAAGTGGGTTCCAGGATGCTAGCATTTTTTTTTTGTAGGAGTAGGACTAGGAGCGGACCGAGGACCGAGAGGGAAGACACACATGCCTGGAGACGATCAAAGAGGAATTACCGAATTAGCACGTGTGATTGTCTGCTTGAGCAATGATCGTATGAGCAGGGGGCATATATGGTGGAAAGCTCTGCTCTCCAAAAATGAGTGAACGTACAAAACTGCGATGCCAAATCAAAAGCTTGCCATAGCACAGTCAAACGTCTCTACCTAAGGTCCGACCGTTCGACAAAGCGTGAACACCAACCAAACCACCCTTTTAATTACCCCCACAACCCTTGCGCAGTTATGCTTGCTTGCTTCGCCTACACATAGATAAGATTATCTTGTTGCTGAACATGTAGCTGGTCATGGAGAATCAATTAATGGACAATCACATTCAGCATATAGCAGCTTAATTTTTTACAGTTTTTTTTCCTCACGATGCGCGTATCCTCATATTCTGATGCAACACATCGATCGAGTTACTGCCTGCTGGGAGACACACACAAATTCTTTGTCAATTGTCAATGAACTCGGATTCTTACAGTTCCAAATTCTCTGCCGCATGCGTGACCGACGGCCCAAAAGTTCGGCCGTGCATGGTGGACAAACCGACCGCGCGCGACCAGGACAGGAATTCCATCGCGTGTACTGCCTGTTCACTGTCCCAAGTCCTGACCAAACCAATGATGCAAACATGCCTAACACACTTGACCTTACTGGCTAGCTGGCCGGGCTCCTAAAGTTGTTACTGGATCTAGTGACAGTAATGGAATCTTGCTCGTAAAGTTCGTGGATAGGTTAACCCTAACGTAATAATGATCGATTCACCAACATAGCCCTAGAAACCGGGGCACGAGGTAGACTTGAATAATTAATCGAGTGAGTCAACATTGGCAAAACCTTTTATATGTTTAAGAATAAGAATTGATTAGGTCTTGTTTGGATTGGATATAATGCTTGCTGGGGCAATTTTTTTGGGTGTGATTGGTTGCATGCATCATTTGGTTCATGTATGAAATGATTCAAGATAGATAGTGCCTATTGTTTGTTTGGGTGCACTGTACCATATCATTTGTATTACGATGAAGCCATTTCATTTATGCCAATGCTACGAAGTACGGAACCATTTGGTTCATAAAAATTCGTTCAACCATATCATCCGCAGGAATATATATATTTATATGTTTATAGTATTAGGTACATGCAACCAAATGTATCTTGGTGATCGACTGCATATCGTACCTGTGCTATATTCGTTTGATTTGCCGCCAGTTTTTGTCTTGCCAATTAATCCACCAACATCTAAGGGCAAAATCCGGGTGGCGAAAAAAAAAACTACGCCAGTCGTTATTTGGTATTTTGTGTCTTACCTTACCTAGGTTTGAATCTTCAGCTTCGGCTTAGCACAAGTCAGTGCATTTACAGCTAATTGCCTTTTCAGTAGTACGGTGCATAAAGCTGAGTGTGTGTGTGGGTGTATATGTGAGTATCTGCGGCTCGATTAGTTCATCTGTTAGTACTCATCACGTATCCTTCCTAGTTCCGTCCGTGTGTGTTTCATAAAACATATTGCTTTAGACAATTTTTATTTCATAAATTCTCTCCGATCCTATTCTAAGTACGCAGCACCATGCATCTTCGAGAAATTCTTCTTAGAACTACTGAAATCCTCTCCGATCCGCTCGTAGAATCAAAGCTGTGTCCAGAGAAATTGTAACAGGGTGAGGGAGTATATAGTTAGACACACTCAACTGCACCATAGACATAAAAAAATACTGGTGGTGCCATGAAGATGTGAATTGAAAAGCGAACTAAGATAACTGCCAAGAACGCCACTTACCTAAAGAGCGTACTTATCCTTAATTATGATGTGGTATACACTAACTAAAGGATCTGATTAAATTGACCTAGTATTTCATTATTAAAGGAGCTGACGGGCCGACAAGTACATTTGCCGTGGACTATCCGCGAGCAATAAGCTAAGAGAAATATAGCAGAGAAGAACAATGGAGCATGAGTCATTGTAAACTTTTGGCTCCGTGTCGGGGTCAACTTTTTTACATTCCTAATGATTGTGTGCTCGATATGTAATGTCAATAGTGTTCTTATTTCTTTATTAAAAATAAAGCTTCCTTTTATTTATCTAAAAAATATAATGTTGGTAGCGTTGGTGAAGTGTGTAGTTCCATGGCACAGCTAAAATAAAAGGGAAGGGAGTATCAAGAAAATATAAACTTTTCGCTAGGAAGAGCATGGGTACTTGAACCTATGACCGCAACGATCACAACCATGTACCTTTCTTATTATACCACATGAGTGCCCTAGTCATGTGGGTACTTTTACACAAGTGTTGGCTAGCTTTTCCCTTTTATTATCATTCAGAAAGTAGTGAGACACTCTCTAACTATGATATGTTTGAAGACTGATGTTCTAGCCTAGTACTTCATGGAAACATCTAGCATGCATATTGCCACAATGCTAAAGCAGTTGCGAAAGACATGCCACACACCATGCCCCGCGCCACACACCATCCCTTATATGGTAAGGAGTCTTAAGCCTCCACCAAGGTGCAATGTCCATATCACAAAGATGACGACTACGGTATTGGGAGATAGAAGACGGTAGAGAAGGTGCAAGGAAAGCATGAGAAGAGGCAATAATGGTAAAGCCGTAAACAAAGCTCTATAGCTAGTGTTCTTTGAATTGTGCACTAGATAGAGAACCGATGCAGTGATGACCATGAGCGCAAGGGATTGATGAGAGGCATAGTAGCAAAGTATTATTCCCTCCATTTTATAATGTATACGGCGTTGCTCAATCCAATGCGGCCTCCAATGCTATACTGGGTTATTAATCTTTCTTATTTTACATTAAATAGTTAGTATGAAATCAACATCATAATACTTCATTTTCTTAATCTAGTGGTACTAAATTTGTCTTCCACCGTTCACAAATTCATAAGTAATAAAGTGAACAAAATCATGAACTTAAAATATAATCTCTGAACACAGTTGTATGTTGAGAGAGAGAGAGAGAGAGAGAGAGAGAGAGAGAGAGCTTTTAAGTTTCAAATAGAAACCGAAAACATGCCTTTTTAGGTCAGAAAAAAATGTCCATATTGTATATCAAATTGATAGTAATGAAGGTAGACTTTTGAAATGCATATGCTCTTATAAATGCTAAGGGTGGTATAGAGATTAGTAAAAATCCCCCATCCTAAGAACTTGTCAAATAGTGGTTCTGACGTTGTAGCTACTTAATTATCTCATTGTTAAATCGTCAATGATTGTTACTAATATAATCCTTCTTTTCTGTGTTGTCGTTAACTGCTTAACGTGGCAATGGTGTGAGATTTGCTTTAGAAAGCACTAAGAGCAGAGCGTTCCTTTTCTTTTATCTATAACACATACGTGCATGAACACTAGTTTCCTCGTCACCCAACAAGCCCCACATAGCAAAAGTAAGTCCACAAATAAAGAACATGATTGCGAGCATGTGCATATAATAGGAACTTCTCAACCAAGACGAGGCTGCTATGGTCGTCGTGTTTTAGTTTTCTCCTAGAAACTTGCATGTACACAAGTACGCAATGATTCTAGTATTCATCGATAACACGTACGTCATTGTACAGAAATAAACAAACACTCCTATCGTTTGAACACGTCGGAAAGTTGGTTAAAGCCTACGAACCAGCGAGGACAGGGTGCTAGCTTGATCTCGTTCCTTCCTTTTCTTAACAATTAATCAAGGAACCTTGTATTGGCCGGTACCATTATATTTAGCTTGGAGGTATCTAGAAAGAATGGTGCCTCCTATTTTCTAATATAATCCACCCGTTACGTAACAAGTAGTAGATCTACTCATGAGAAATTCCAACATAAGTCGCTTCCACGTTCCAACAAGTGGCCAAATGAAACACGGCCTGTACACGCCAGAGCTCAGTTTAAAAATCAACCAATATATTGGCCAACTCAAGCCGAACTAGACAAATAGTTTAATTTGCATGTCAATCTGATACGCAAGAGCGTGTGGTCCATTGGTAACAAGGAGAAGCCATGGCAAAGATAAAGAGCGAGTTAGCATGCATGGCATGCATCAATATGCTAAGACCTTTAATTTTCTACCGGTGGTGGTAGTAATTAAGACTGTTTTAAGTAACAAAAATAACACCTTATCTAATGGATCAATATGCTAAGACATTTTCTAATGGATAAGCAGACACTGTAATTAAGAGTGAGGTAATGTCAAGGGGCAACGAATATAATGTACTCCATTTTCAAACTAACTATCAAAAGTGAAAAACAAGTATAGCTTTCTGCATTACTAAAAGTTTTACAGTAGCCACTTTTCCTTGCCAAAAGGAAGCCAACTATTGCAAGTGAACGAGCACAGAATGAGGAGATGAATCGATGTCACGTCCATGTCCACATAACGATACGCGGACAAATCATCCCGTGCAGAGCGGGGGTGCCATGGAAAACAGCTTGATTCTCCAGGGAAAGGTGCCCCGCCCCGGCCGGCGGCCCACCTAGCTAGAAATACCAAAGCGGCCAAAGTGCGCCGCGCCCTGAAATTCCCTGCTCATCGATACCTCAACTGCGTCCCAAAAGCCAAACCAGCGGCTGCATGAATGTGTGATGTCCATGCAGACATGCAGCGGATAGTTTAATATCGACCCGGTCCGTTCTTCCCTTCCAAAACCTGACTTCACGCGGAAGCTAAGTGCGCGACATTTCTTTTTCGCGATAATTCTGCAGCTGCAATCATGTTGGCGTTGGACGTATGCTTTGGATGTCTTAGGGCAAAAAGGATGCTGCTGAAGATCTCTGAAGTTACTGGAAGAAAGAAAAAAAAAAAGACACATGCCCCAGCCCGTAGGAGTAACAATAACAAGCGCTAGAGCAACAAAAGAAAACGAAGAGACCAAACAGTCTGAGAACCGTGTCGAGGACTCGAGACCAATAAAGCCGAAACCGTGAGAGTTCGGCTGTCGGCCGAGTGTGGCGCTAGCAAGCAGCAGCGATCTGTTCGCTTCCCCCGGAAGCAGGGCAAGCGGACAGAGCATGTTGCCCTGGAATCGTGGTGCTAGCGAGCAGCTCGGTTCGCGCACGGCATGGCGGTGGCATGGTCAGAGATATCTGCGTGACCCCCATACATGCATGCTCGCCAAATTGTGTGGAACGGCCTTTGGCCGCGACTTCGGGTGTGTGCAAGTAGATGGTCTATCACTCTCTCTCCCTGTGTCAGTGGTTTGGCAGCCGGCCGTAGGGGTATGCAGCTGACTGAAAAAGTGTAGGTTGGTGCAACATCAGGGAGTATGGGTACGTGGAAATCCCTGCCGCCCGTACAAGTTGATGATAGGGGACTCTTATCCATACGTAGTGCTGAATAGTAATGCATGCCACTCCTATATATAGGTGTACTACCTTATCGTCTTATTTAAAAAGAAACAAATGGGGATGGATATCTGAGAAAGGATATGTCCAAGATAGCAAGATCAATACAAAATGGTCATGAACATTATCTGAAAGAGCAACTTTCAGTACTATCCGAAAGAGATAGGGCGGGAGCAATTTTAAGGTTGGATTATAATTCCAAAATTTCTAATGTATAAATCCTCCGATCTAAATGTACGAAATTTTTTTATTCTTAGTACCATGTTTGTCTATTGATATACCAGCATCTACAGTTCAAACTAGTTTCATCAAGTCAGTCATGAAATGCCTTTACTATGCATTTGTCAGGTATCGTGTGTGTTAATAATATATTGTTAAAACTTGATTAAAATTAGAATGTTTTGGCTTAATATATTGTTATCCTATCATCACCAAAGTGGACAAAGTTTGACGTTTCCAAAATTAGGTACGCCGTGTATTCCTAAATAGGGGTAAATAACGGTGTCATTTTCCATTAGTTCGGGGCAAATTCGTGAAATACAGAAATGGCCTATGCAACCTCATCGTTTCGTCCAATCCATGCACATTAAGATTCAGTACAGTGTACCTGTTGAAAACTTGTCGAGGCGATTGAAATTGCACGCTGGGTTAGTGAGCAGTGAACATCGTTCCCGAGCAACCATGAAGCTGGATTAGTTCCCACGTGCTCTGTCAGCTGTCGGTGCCCTCGGATTGAGAATGTTACCAGTGATCTTTTTCCCGGCAGAGGGTACATGCTCTGTTGTCAAGAATATGAGAATGAGACCGCAGGTGCAGGTCAGCAGCCGTAACCTCGCTCTGTTCGCAGATTCTCTGTCTGCGGGAGCTTGTGATCCAACAGCACCTGCACAGTACTCTACCCGGCGAGCACGTCACCATCTGCATGCCAAGAGATCACCGGAGCGCATTGCGCTCGCAGAACCCCATCACCATCTCGGATCTGGGGGCATCTGGCGGGCCAGCACGTACAAACTGCATGGCATGTGCCCCGCGCGCGACACCGCCAAGGACGATCGGTACCGATGCTGCCGTTTCCTGCCTCGTCCCGCGACCAACAAAAAGGACGTGCACCGGCAAGCATATGCATGCAGTCCCGGACGCGCCGTGCGACAAGCCACGAAAGGGAACGTTGCGCCGGTTCCCGCCCGTGCGCGTGCCAATTAACAACTTGCCCGCGGATCACGCATGCAAGTGGCCTGGGCCTCGGCTAGTAGCTAGCTATCGGCGGCTGGCGATTGAGGCGAGACGAGAGACACCGAACCGAACCGACGGCCCCGTGGCGGGACTGGGGGATCGGACGAAATGGTCTCTCTCGCCACGGGCAGCGGAGCGTGGAGTTGCCATCGACCGGCGGCCGGCACGAACGCACGGCACGGGGGCCCTCCCAGCGATGTTCCAGGTAGCAGCAGTGGGCTCCGGCCGTGTCGCCACGGCGCGGGACACCGGGGGCACGACGCGACCCGCGCTTTTCCGCCGTGGCCTCGCCCGCCCACCCGCTTCGGTGGGCAGTTTTCTTTACAAGCGCCGCAGCGTACTGCTGCTGCTACTACTACCACACCACACCACACCACACCGGTGGTGTCATGTCACGAGAGTCAATCCGTGTCGCGGCCCTTTGCAGCTGGCCGCGGAGCCTTTTTTCTGGCCGTGTTCCACTACACGTCTCTGTTTGGATGTGGCGACACTAACACTAGTATAAACAAATGCGAAAGATACCAGGAGGTTGGAAGCTTGGGCCGCCGGTCGTCGACCAGCGGCTGCCCATGCTTTCGACTTTGACGTGAATGTGGGTGTATATATAAACGTACCTTCAAAGTTCACGATCATGAATGTGGCCACGGTTTTGGCAGCCGAGGATGGCTGAGTGCACATAAAAAAATGTAACAGGAACCTGCCAAAGTTGAAATTCTGTGCTTTTCTGACCTCAAATGTGTGTGTTGGTGAAATTTACCACGTTGGTGATTTTTTTTTTCTCATGGGAGGGGACGTTGCTGCTGCTGGTGGTCTTGTTTTGGAGAAATTGGCCTTTGCAATGGCCCGGTCCACCAAAACTGGTGGCAAATTGAGGGTGCCCGGCCCACGCAGCGTCGTGGTTGCGCGCGGGAGTAGGCCTCGTCATGTGCTGTTAGGTCCGCGTGTTTGCGGGCTGAGAAAAAAACGGAGCAACTCAATTGGGCTGGGCCCATGGTTGCGTTTTGACTTTTCACACCCCCAGCGCGGCGTTCAAGCTTTCTTCTTCCTTCACACATTGCCGCCGGTTCGTTCCCATGATGACCACGAATTCATTTGGGAATTGGGACCATTGATTTTCTGACGGAGGACGGTTCATTTCCAATGCTGCTTGGGAACACAACCGTCGCCTAGTCATTTTGCAGAAGACGAAGCGAACCATTCTCAATTTCTGACTATGCTCCATGGTTAGTATGGTACGGAGTAGTATAAAACGCGTAGAAGGCCAAGGTTTCCTTTGTGCTTGTAGAACAACGAAGCAAAGGGTACTGAACCGAGCGCCGAAGCTGCGAAGCACTCGACATCGTCAAAGGGACATAGCTCAGGGCAGCTGCCATGGCTTCCACGTTCAGTATCCACTGCCGCGCGTCCGACGACCTTCTCCTCGCAATGGTCGATGGCGAGCCCGTCCTAACCAAGGCAGACACTAGCGACGACAGACAGGTCCGTGGCGTTTCTTACATCCTTCATTTCTCGCATCCTTCTGACGTTTCGAACTTGCACACGGCAAATTCTTTACGAACGTGTTTAGTTGTTGGGAAGAAAAAAGAACTTTTTCTAGGAAGCGTGTTTTGCGTGTGGTTTAAATAGAAAAGTTGAACGGAATTGTAGAAGAATTTTCTGGGAAGCGTGTTTTCTGAGAGGGATAAATAGGAAAGTTGAAAAGATCTTTTGGAAGTAAACATGGCAGCATCTCCAACGCACTAATCTGTGCTCTAACGTCTGCATTGTCTTGTGTAATGTAGCTGTGGCTCAAGGATCTGAGGTACGGTGCCGGACTGACGGACGAGGAAGGTTCGCCGGCATTCGCTCTCGTGAACAAAGCCACCGGAGAAGCACTCAAGCACTCCTTCGGCCACATTTGCCCAGTGAGTCACGTTCCTAGATTTCCTTAGTCGTCTATTCCCACTTGTTGGACGACTGCTTCAGTGAAAATGTTTCCTTTGCCCCCTGATGAACTTAATCAGGTCCGTGCCATCAAGTTCTACCCGTTGGGGTACGTGGACGAGTCGATCCTGTGGGCCGAGGACAAGGACGACATGGGCGACGGCTTCAGGCGGATCCACATGATCAACAACATGGACTACATCTTCGACGCGGAGCAGGGCACCCCTGACTTCGGCGGCGCGCGTGAGGGCACGCGCCTCATCCTCTTCCGCTGGAACGGCGGCCAGAACCAGCAGTGGCGTATCACCCCGCACGCGCCCAGTGCCCCCGC
This sequence comes from Digitaria exilis, assembly GCA_015342445.1. Taxonomy (NCBI): domain Eukaryota; kingdom Viridiplantae; phylum Streptophyta; class Magnoliopsida; order Poales; family Poaceae; genus Digitaria; species Digitaria exilis. Next base: position 48,707 of record JACEFO010001626.1, read on the forward strand.
GGCGCCAGTGTTAGATCTGGCGCCAGAGCACGCGCGGCCGGTGAGAATCGTGTGCCAGAGCGGCCAGGACCTGAGCCTCATTGTTCGTGACGGCGCCGCCGTCCTCGCACGCACGGACCACAAGGACCAGCGACAGGTCTGATCGATCGATCGCCACTTGGATCACGCTTCGTTCGGTTTCCGTTGCTGTTGTCGTCGGGGTCATTTGCTCACACGCCGGTGTTTTCCTTCTTGTGCAGCGTTGGATGCAGAGCTTCACGAACACCGGCCACGTGACCGACGACAAGGGACACAGGGCGTTCGTGCTCGTCAACTGGGCCACGGGGAAGGCGCTGGGGCATTGTCTTGGCGTTGGCAGGGAGAAGCTAGTGCCGGTACGTCCGTCCGTTCTTTTCCCCGTTCCATCTGAGAACCCATTTCGATCATGGCATGTACTGGGTGCTCGATCACCCTTTTTCGCTTCAGGTTCGCCTCGTCCCCCACAAGCCGGACTCCGTGGACGTCGCGCTGCTGTGGACGCAGGGCAACGACCGTGGCGAGGGGTTCCGCAATCTCCGCTCCGTGAGCGACACCGATATCGTCCTTGACGCGGCGAATGGCGGGGAGGCCGGCGGCGCGCATGACGGCACGGCTGTAATAATCTTCCCGTGGAACCGCGGCTCCAATCAGAAGTGGAAGATGATTCCGTTCCAGTGATGCCTTGCCAAGAGCAGTAGCTGTGACAGTGTTTTTCGTTGCGTCGCGGATTTTTCATTTTACTCTGAAACAAGTTATTGGACGATGTTTCGTGGCATTGCAGAAGAACTACAACTACTGTTGATCCTATAATTATGTTTGGTTGGTTGCTTGTTTGTTTGGCCTTTTTTTGTGATGCGATTACACTCCTAGTTTGCTAAGCTCTTATTGTAATATAAATCGAATATGACGTTTGGGCATCAAGGTTCTAGTATTTATATACAATTTGGCTTGTCAAAATTAAAATGGAATCTATTACCATAGAGATTTCTGGGCTGTTACACAACTGCGCTAAGTCAATTATTGACCAAGATAGTTTGTACTCCAGGCAGAATCTTTCAGTTATGAATTGAATCATGCCTACGAGGTTTTCATTTTAAGATACCATTAATTCATATCACAAGCTTGACATGGACAGGTTCACATTTTCCTTCCAGTTGGTTAAAAAATTTTGTGCACACCTAATAGTGAAATCAGCAGACCTGCAAGCTGCAATGCATGTTATTGATTATCGACTCAATCAGCCTCATATTATAGACAATGATGATGCATTGATCAGCTGCATCTTGTGACAAAGACAGGGGGAGAATTTTCCCAGAATCCCATCCTGTCCATATCTGATATCCAATCATTAGTTCAAATTTTAACTGAATTAATTTAATAATGTTATTGTTTTTATAATTGATTTGACAGAATTACTTTATTTTACGAAAGGTTTAAAAAAATCTGAGCCAAAAAGCTGAAGAAAGCAGCCTATAAGGCTGCAAGAAAGTTGCAAGAAAGATTTGACAAAGTTACTACTAGTACGGTTGCAGAATTTGTGCAGTACCCTAGTGACTAATGAAAGTGTACTGCACTTCTTTCTAATGCATGACCAATTAGTGTTTGGACGAAACGTTTTTCCATCAGCCCACTTTGAGGACTTAAATCCCAAAGAAAATATCCTTTACCTTTGTTTTAAGTCCAGCCATATTAAGTTTGACCAAGTTTGCCCAAAAAGTACCAATAGTTAATGTATCAAATATTGTATCAATCATGATGCCCTTCTGGCCTTCTCCAATGACTCTGTTAAAATAGTTCGACTTAGAACAAAGCTAAAATTGCATTCTTTTGATAGTGTATACCATTATAAGGCATGAGGACCAGTTTCCATTTTGTACACTTAACTCCTGTATGATTTCCTTTCATTTAAATCAACAAAATTTGGCTGGTGGATACACAGAATGGGTACATGGGATCTATCCTTTGGATAGTTGGCAAGGGAGCAAGCATCAAGAAAGCTTGCGCACTGCTGAAAGAATTGCCTATACACAACAAAAAGAACCAAAGAAAGGTGCAGAGCTATCCTACATGAATGAACAAAAGATCACTGTGTGATCCCTACTCTAAGCTCTACATACAGAACTCATCTGAACTTCTGGATGGGTTGCATCATGGGTATCTTGTGACTTCTCCATTTCTCTCGCGATCTGAATGTCACTGGGGGTGAAGTACTCACTGAAGGCCTTTACAGCGAAATGAGGAATCATCCCGACTACGGTTACCGCAAGCAGCAATGCCCAGAACAACCCAGTTCCCATCACTTTATAGATTGCCCTGTCATACAATTTACAGAATCAGCAAACCCGCAGATCTTTATATCTCATAAGTAGACAAGTATTAAGGATGTGTACATACCAGAAACCAGGCAGGCTTGGTATGGAGTCTAGGATCATGACGCAAATCCATGTCGCAACAATGCTACCCCATATCGCCGCATGTGTGATCCAGTTCCATCTGATTACATCCATTGCCAGGTGAATGTTGACAAGAATGACAACAGAAAGTGTCCAGAGGTCTCCAAGGCTGGAACCGTCAATCACACTCTTCCTGTATGCCAGGTATGGGATGAAGAAACATGCAACGCTCTGCCAAACGGAGTCCATCATTATGAAGATGAATAGCCTCAGGTTGTAATTCTCCTCGCGTTGCCCTGGGCCATATAGCTGGGGATATTTCAGCAATGTCCGGCGGCTGAGATCCTTGTCGAGAATGGCAACAACAATAGTAGGAACAGCAGTGTATATCACCGAGTATAGCACGCTGCTCCACTCAGTTATTGCTGTTGTCAGGGTGAAACCAGTGTAAAGTACATACCTGCAATGGTTAACAAATTAATATAATTCCTTTATGGAGACCGAACCAAGTAGTATTACTGAAATATGCTTACCAGAATAGCACAAAGACAAATGTAGCATTTCTGTAAAAGTTATATAGGATCATGTAGGCCATCCTCTGGTAGTTCCAATGACCATGAACCAACAATAGAGGGACCAAAAATCTGAATTGCCCCATGGCAAAATCTGAGGCCATAACAGCTTGCCTTCCCTCTTGCCCACTGATGCCAATGCCGACATCAGCCATTTGAATCATGGATACATCATTTGCACCTGAAAACATTGTTATCATTCTTTTTAGATTTTTGACAAAATAAAGAATAGATGAAGTTCTGACCTAGAATATAAGAATATAAACCATACCATCTCCAATAGCAAGAGTCATGTCACTTGTTCGTTTCTTTATGAGATCAACAATACCAGCCTTCTGAAGGGGAGCTACCCGACAGCATAGGACGACGTCACAGGCTATTGCGATCTCAAAAAGCTGCAAAATAGAAAATTCATGAGTTGCTGGCAATGGAATTTACAAGTTTATACAGAGTATGATAGTATATACCTTTTCTTCCCAATCTGTATCAAAAATGTAGACGAGGCTGTTTCCATCAATAACCAAAGCAAGGGGAACTCTAAGTTGTGGGTCTGTTGAGAATGATTGGTGTTTGTTAACCATGGCGATGGCATCATCCAGACTCTTCTTGCATGAGTCCCTTGAGCGACTGTTGATTACAATCTGTGTCATGTCCCCTGTCAAAAGCTTGCAGGAATAGCCGATAGATATAGCAGTTTCCTGCTTGTCCCCTGTTAGCACCCAGACCTTGATCCCTGCCTGCCTCAGCTTCTCGATCGCTTCAGGTACCCCATCTTGCAGCTTGTCCTCAATACCAGAGGCTCCCAATAGGCGCAAGTTCCTCTCAATGTTGGCAGCCACGCCGCGGAGTAGATTCCCTCGTCCAAGTAGAGCGGTGCTGGCCTTTTCATAAGCCATTTGCCACTCTTGAAACTCTTCCTGGCTAAGTTCCCGCATACCGATGACAAGAGTTCGCAGGCCTAATGATGAATAAGAATGAAGATGCTTCTCCGTTGCTTGGACAACATCTGAATTCAGTGTTTTGTCAATAACTCCAAACATCGAACTATCTGCGCCTTTTACAAACAGCTTGACTGACTTATCAGGGCAGCCAATTATAACAGACATCCTCTTGCGGTCGCTGTCAAACTCGTGAAGACCAAGAACATCAAATCTGCCAATCAAGTCCAGTAGAGAAAATTAATTAACAAAATGTTCTAGTAAATAGGAAAGGCTGAGTTGCAAATAAATGCTTTAAGTAACATGGAAAGAACTGAGGTAACAAGCAGTATTCTACATGTACAAAGACAGAAAGCCAGTCCATAAATTGCAAGATAAAATGGTAACCAACCAATAGCATTCAAGGTGGCAAGGAGCTATGCTAATTCAGGTAAAGTTGTTGAGACAGTTTTCAGCTGTTCCACTACCAAAAAAAAAAAAAACATCGATTGTCTGGACTCTGGAGCAGAAGCCAGAAAAAGGTGGATGCAAGAAACAGCCACAAACAACCAAAGTTTAAACTACTAAATTCAGAACGCGCCGGCAAGCTACCGCTGCTATATGGGTAAAGAAAACTGTACGTCCCGCTCCCCCTATTTCTAATGCTGTTAATCTGTATGGCGCTCCACCAAAAGAGCCTGCCTACGTTATACAGTACTAAATCGCAAGAAAAAATTGTCTTGATCAATAATACCTCTGCTTCTCACCGAGCACATCGATCACAATGTGTCCTGATGTTCGTTCGACTAGCACAAAGCCATAAGCTGCGGCAGCAGAGACCAGTGCTTGCTCATCTGGTGACTCGCCCTGGTAGTCGATGACCTTCTTCCTAGGGTCCGGGCCATCCGTGACCATGGGGACAATGGTGTTGCACGTTGCCAGGGCGAGAAAGAACTCTCGAGTCTGCCTCCCTTGCTCGGTATCACCCCCATCCCTGATCAACTTCACCAGCTCCCGATCGGTGTTCACCGATATCTTTGGCGCCCAAACCAGATTACCCTCTGCTATGAACCAAAAGCAATCAATTGCCGAAAATGGCTCTCCTAATCAAAAGAATTGATGGGGATAAGGGAGGAATTATCCTACCAGCAGGTTGCTGCCGTGCGATGTCACTGTAATCAACACCATCAATGCTCGCGCACCGGAACTCCATCTTATTCTGCGTGAGCGTGCCAGTCTTATCGGAGAAAATGCACTTAATCTGGCCTAGGTCCTCGTTGATGTTGAGAGCCCGACACTGGAACCTCGTGTTGGACGACTCGTCGAACAGCTTGGTGTCCCGGATCATGAAGTAAGCCTGGCCGAGCCTGACCAGCTCCATGGAGATGTAGAGCGAGATGGGTATCATGATCTGGAACACGATGACCGCCATGAGGAAGATGAACACGATCTGCGCCGCGATGCCGTAGTAATTGTAGTTCTCGTAGTCGTTGTCCTTGTCGCGCTTCAGGTAGTCTTTCTTGTGGAAGAACTGCGCGAGGTCGAGCTCCCCCTCGTGGGTGCGCAGCCAGACGCCGGAGAGCGTGGCGACGATCGTGCAGAGCACGACGAGGATGGCGGAGAGGAAGAGCGTCTCGCGGTTCATGAGGGTCTCGAGGTGGCTGCGCTTCTTGGGCGCGCCGGCGTTGTTGAGCATGGCCTTGGTCTCCCGGCCGGCGTACACCACCACGCCGACGGCCCACGCCGTGTTCTTGAGCTCGCAGCCGCGAAGCACGATGTTGGACGGGCCGAGCGGTATCCGGCGGCTCTCGCCCTCGAGCTCGAGGTTGGCCTGGAAGCCGTAGATGTTGCGGTTGGGGCGCTCGCAGCGGACGACGGCTCCGGCGAGCCGCTCCGGCGGCGTGGACAGGGTCTCCTGCTTGGCGTAACGGGTCTTGAGGTTGGACTCGCCGTCAAGGTTGAGCGTCTGCACGTATGCCACGCCCGTTGGCTCGCTGGTGGCGAGGAGGACCATGTCCGCGGGGAGGGACTCGTCGGAGACGACCCGCACGACGTCGCCGACGCGGACGTCCTTCCACTTGGTGGGGAGGAACTGGCCGGCGCCCTCGTCGGCGGACGGGGAGAGGACGGCGGCGAGGCGGCCGTTCTCAGCGCGGTCGGAGCGGTGGCGGCGCCAGTCCTCGTACGCGTCCTTGACGGCGGTGACGATGAGGACGAAGGCGAGCGGCATGACGGAGGCCCCGCGGCCGAAGACGGCGAGCTGGGGCAGCTGGTTGAGCACGGCGATGGCGAGGAAGTAGACGTAGGCCAGGCGGTGGAACTGCTCGAAGAGGTTCCGCGGAAGGAAGGTGAGCGGCGAGTACTTGGCGGTGCGCACGGCGTTGCCGGCGAAGTCGAGGCGCTCGTTGGTGCGGTCGGCGTCGCCCACGCGCACCACGCGGGCGTCCTCGTCGCCCAGCTCCTTCTGCGACGCCGACATGTGCCGCGACGACCCGTGGTCCTCCGCCATGGCGGCGCGTCGCGGGGCCGGAGGCGCGTGCTGACCGGCTGCGGAGGGTCAGACGACGGGGAGCCCCGAATCCCCGGCTGCCGCGTTCCTGGGCATGGCGCGCGCGCAAAGGTCGAGAGCACGGATCGGGATCGGGGTCGATCGACGCAGGCTCGCCGCGTTGGGGCAGAGGAGAACAGGGGAGGGGAGGGGAGCAGAGGCGGGCTGCGGGTAGAAGACGAGTTGGGTTTTGGCAGGCAGAGCAAGCGCGCGGGTGGGTGGCCGAGGTGGACGGACGCCTGGGAGTAACTATGGTGACTGGTGCATTAAAGATTTGGATTCACAACGGGCCGGGGAGGAAGAGGGGAAGCGAGGCGCGGACGGGAAGAAAGAAAGAAAGAGGAATGGAAGTTGAGATGGTTTGGCCATGGCGTTTAAAATCTGGCAGGAGTTGGTGAGGACGACGGCACCGTCTGTATGAGGAGAGAGAGGGACTCGTAGACTTTCGTGTGTGCTCCGCTCGCCTCGCCTTGCCAGCGCTGGTTTTGTGTTGTTTGGACCAAGGAATCTGATTAAGCTCTGCTAAAGAAGATCAGAAGAGTATACTAGTATTGAATTAGTCGAGCAAGATTTGGTAACGTTCGCTCCTCTGACTCCCGTCCTCCTAGAAGCTTCTCTGCTCCGCTCACTGTTGATAGCACGACAGAGAAAAATCCACAAGAGGATGGGGAGCTTAACGCATACAAGCATATCACTTTTTTTAGTTTCTTTGACCCATTTCCTCGCTAAGCAGCTTAACTAATCGCGGAGAAATGAAGCTGTCGCGTAAGCATCAGCAGAGCAACGCGGTCAAGAATGGACCGGAGCGGGCGGCGCCGGCGTCCTCCGGCGCGGTGGCGGGACCGGCGGCGAGGGGTTTCGCTTTCGCAGCCACAAAACAACTTCGGGCGGTTTGGCTCCGGGCGGTGCCGGCCGGCTCCGGCAGCGGTTTGTGGGCGGAGGTCTTGAAGCTTCGACCCAAAAAGGGCAGAGGAATAGATAGAGGATTGTATCATGGCGGATTGGGCATACCTTTCTTAGGTGCGGGTGGGCCCGAAACAGTTATCTGCATGCTGAATTGCTGATGCGTTGAGCTGCTCTTTAAAATCTCTATCGGTACTGAGGAAAAGGCTCGCGTCCTATTCAGGAAAGCTTCTCTTCCTCGTTAAGTTTCCAGTCCCAAGGCCATATGATTCGATAATAAAGCGCATCAAATAGGACATATGATTGGATAAGCAATCAACAGAGAAAAGTTTTAAACCACGTTTTTGTCTTTATATCCAATACTACTGCAGTAATTAGTTTTAAATATCATTTAGCGTCCACAAATTACTCTGATGAAATGCCATTAGCTGGAGTTTATCGTATTATAAACAGCTCCCCGCGTCCTAATCATACAGTACTCGGTTTCGAAGGGGAGAAAACAAGAGGGATTTGCATTACTTGCACGGCAATCACAAAAGAGTGTACTGCTACGAAATATGGGAGGATCTCTGACTGGCTGACTTTGCTGTGCCTGCACGTACTTCTTTTTTCCACAATTTTGAATACCACGCCAATAATCACAAGTTGGGGTATGATATTCGTGTGTGTGCATTTTTTTAAGCGGTGGAGAATCTTGTCAGGGAGACGCTCCTAATCCACATATATACTCGTAATGTGCCACGCACAAATCCGGAATCCGTTAAGCCGCCGCCGAGCGGTCAACGTCCGGACAAGCGGCGCTCGGGCAGGGAGCAGTTGACATCAAGCAGAGCAGCCTCCCTCCCCTCTCCTCAACGACTCTGAATTTCCGAAAGAAACTTTCCCGGCCCTTAAACTACACCCATTTGGGTGTGGTAAACTTCGCGACAGGTCATCTCGTCCCTCGTCTGCTTCTACGACTGGATCACGCGTGACGATCGTGCTTGCGTGGTTGCACCAGCCAGTGGACTCGAAATCGAAGGTAAAGAACATGCAAATCATTGGCGCCTCTGCGTGCATGTTTCTGTATAGTACTCCGTATGATTTAAAAAGGGGGAATTTGACCTGATGTGGATGACAGGGCCGCTAAATGTTTTCAAACGTTCAGGTGTGCTCCATCACTGGCGTTTTCGTGATCAGTGGAAACTTTATTTTCCCCCGGCGTCGTGAATGATCGATGCAGCTTTCGTGAAACTTGGATAGGTGATGATGAGTGGAGTGGTGGATGATACATGAAACAGTATCAGTTCCACACAGTAGCAGTCCGTGCCAGGCAATGGGCGTGCACTGTGCAGACTTGAATCGGTGAAAAGATGCCGGCGTTGCCCTGAGTTTCAGAGCCTTGGGTGGCTGACCCGACCGACCCCCCCACCGTGAACTGACCACGCCATATCGCACAGTAGATTTGATACCAAAAAGTCGCATTTCGGCAACACGAGTGCTTGGATTTGATATGTCCGTGGGTGGATGCATGCGCGAATCAGTGATCCAGTGCTTGCATGTACGATCGAGCTAGTAGGAGAGGACAAAGGTGCCATTTCTTTCCTGTTGTCGTGCTTCAATAATTTTTTCTGGAGCACCTGATTGGGCCCGTTCTCCATTCTCTTTTCCAGGAAAAGCGCAGACATAAACTATTTGAATTGTAATTAATAAACTACTACTAGGTTCTATGACAACAACAGTTTTTTTTTGTTTTGGCGTGGAGAAATTTCCATCCAACAATCATATATTTTTTTCAGTCTAACCGGGGCCAATGGTGATCGCTACGTTGGAGGTCGACTTGTTTTTATTGTGTGTTTTTTTAGCGTCAAGTGTGGTTTGGGTTTCTTGGCAACGAAGCTCATGAGGGATGTTGACGAGAAGAAAGTTCGTCCGTGGAATACCTCTCTCTCCCCGCGTTGTTAAGTTGTCCAGGATTGACCGGCGAAACAAATGCTAAAGAAAAGGAAAACCTTATGATGAAGAAGAAGATATGATCAAGGAAGGATCTCTTGGAATCATGCGGTGGCGCTAATTTAAAACCAGGTCAAACCTGCTAAACAACACCGGCTGCCCGCTGCCCCCGGGCCGACTAGTTAACAACGAACCAAGGCGCGGCAAAAGTTAGGCGTGCACGTGCTGCCACTGCACAAAGCGACGGACCTGTAGCTTGCACGGCTGCTTACGCTGCACTGAGGCCTCGTCGCGAGGATTGGACCAATCAACTTGACCTTCTAACTGTCTCGTGTTATTCTGGTGTAGTACTCATTCTCAGCGGCGGCTGACATGGCGCCGGTTGAGGCCAAAGACTAATCGGCGGCGGTTGACATGGCGCCGGACGGTTGAGTCCAAAGACTGATCGGCGGCGCCCGGGCGAACCGTGGCATGCACGGAGACGGCAGACCGGGCACGGGCTCGCCGGGATGGCTGCAACAGTGAAACCCCCTCCCGTCCTACACGGCACGCCAGCAGGCCAGCAGCGCCGCGTCCTATCCACATAGTATGGAGAGGGGAAAGCAAAGTCTCGTGACTGTGTTCAGATTAAAAAAAAAATACTTCTTCAATAATTTTTTTTATTCATGTCAGTAACACGTTTTTCAGTGTATTTATTCATCTAGAAAAAGTACTTTCTACCTCGACAGCCCACCTATATCCAGCACGCTGGGCGCGACCGGTGGATCGAGGCCGAGGACAACCCGCCGGCCACGCACCATATCGCCGAAGAGCCCCGTAGGCGCGCGGCGAGGGCGCGAGGGCTGGGACGCGCGTGCGTGACATTTGGCGCACGGCGGCGGGGCGACGTAGCCTGGGCCGGGCGTCCGTGTCGTGTCCGTCGGCCCTGTTGGTTGGCCTACAAGATCAGATGTCATGGTCCTACTATGGAAGGACGGGGAATTTTTGGAAGCCTCGTGGGCACCGTCCGGTTCCGGCCTGGCCTGTTCGGGCGCGTCAGGGGGTCCCACGGATCAGGCTTGTGGAGCACGGGAGCATCCCAACCGTCGTGGTCGTCTGGTTTCCATCGAGCGCCGTCCGTCCGTCCGTCCGCACGGATCAATTTCAATCCTGGCTGCGAGCTAGCGCCACCCTAAAACAGGGCCGGGTTTGACTTGTTCATCAGAAACTTCGGAGTTCTTCTACTTTGAGATTAGAGGAGATCAGTTGAACGATGAAGATGGGCTACCGGTACGAGCTGGGGAGACTAATTTGAGTCGAGGATGGTAGTATGATCGTGGAAGCAAATACGTGGAACCGGCGAAGGGTCTAAGAAACCCCGCGCGTCGCACGTACATGTGAGCGGCCACACGAACCCCGTGCTTGCTCCTGTATGCGTTGGTGCACCAGGGGCCCGCGTGTAAGCCAGCGGAAGCTTCAGGAGCTATAAATAAAAGGCCGCGCGGCTCGACACGTACCGGCCGGCGCGGTGGTGGTCGCACGCTTCCATTTCTAGAAGTCCTTGCACATGTCCATTAACTGGTGACTTTCTAGACGTGCTGAACAATGATTTCGTGCCCGTTTCATCGTCGAGTTCTCTTTTTGTTTGTTTTGTTTTTCTACCTGAAAGGGATGGATGGGTTTGCATCTATCCAGCGCGGCGTTCTCGGTCACCTAAACGTGCCGGGACGCCGATGGAATTTGCAACGACGTGTGGTACATGCAAAGACTGCACCGATGGAATTGCCACGACGCGCGGTAGTAGTATACGCGAAACGGAACTTTGCATGCCCGCGACGCCAGAGGCGCCTCTAGGCCTGTAGTACTAAGTTGCAGGAGTTTATGTGTGAGATACAGCGAAATCTCTGGTCATTTTCAGGCTCGGCGTCGGGGACGGAAAGGCCGAGAGCTACACCTAAAACAGAGACAGACGATGGATAAGGTGTAGTGTAGCATCTGATTGGTGATCCTGATGCCTGACGGGAAGCCGACGGTTTTGGATGGGCGCGAAATAAACCGACGCCCAACCGTGCACCAAAGGGAAAAAAAAAACAAAAGGCCTGTGGACCAACCGAATTCTAATACCGTGATCGCGGCGGCCTTGAGTTGAGCCACCACAGAACCACCGTGCCATACGGCCCATACCAACCAGCAGCTATAGAAAAACACTGGTTTTGCGTGTCATCATCTTGTTAAAAAGGTGTTCAGTGGAGCACAGCCCCCTGGCCTGAAAAACGTGGTGGTGCTCGGTGGTCCGTACACCGCAGACCAGGGACGCAGGGAGGGAGCAATGATTTTGAATGGTCAATCTGCTGACGTACTATGCCGGGCTGCTGATACTACGCGCCATCGAGGAAACCTTAACGAGGTAATCAACGGGTAATCAGCATAGCATAGCAGCCCCCTGCGGCAGGTCTCGTCAGTTTGGCCTTTTTTTAGCGAAGTGGAGCAGTTGATGCGCGCAGTCTGCTTTTGCTGATAGCATCAGACGCTGAGAGGAACGTAGCAGGCCGGACGGGCCCGAGATTTGGTGACACCATTGAAAATCATGTTCCTCCCCATGTTTGTTTTCCCCTTGTCTCGTGCGATCGGCATCTATATGCCTACGTGTAGCTATCAAATCCCCACGCGCCGCCCAGTTACGCACTAGTACTAATATTTCGTTATCCACAACGACAGAAGATTAAACAAAACACAGAGAGGGCGCATTCACCAACGGATTGGCAATCCAATCAACTGGAAAACACAAGGCAACAAACAAAGCAAGCAAACAAACAATGCACCAAACAGGCAATATAATGCACGCACCGAAAGCAAAGCAAGAATTTGCAGGTAACGCACGGAGGGGACGTACCTTTGCCTGGCGCCGAAGACGTCGACGATGATGTGGCCGGAGGTGCGCTCGACGAGCGTGTAGCCGTACGCCGCCGCGGCGTACACCAGCGCCTGTTCGTCGGGGGACTCGCCCTGGTACTCCAGGAGCCTCTCCCCGGCGCCGCCGTCCTCGACGATGGGCACGATGGTGTTGCAGGTCGCCAGCGTCAGGAAGAAGTCCCGGGCGCGGTCGGCCTTCTCGCCGGCGCCGTTCCTGAGCAGAGTCACCAGCTTCGGGTCCGTCTTGACCTCCGTCTTCGGCCTCAGGATCACCCCGTCCTCCCCTGCATGCACCAGACACACGCAAAACAATCGTGTCAGAAACTGGAGCATTTTCTGAAACTGGGAAATGTTCGTTGGCACTGCTGTTTGATTTTTCCACCTTGCTGGTGGCAGTTACTAGTCAATAGAAGCAAAATAAGGAGCACTCCTGCTTAAGCAGCCTGACGTACTCATTTGGTCTGGTAATCGTGTCAGGCTTTGGTACCAGGGGAGAAAAAACCGAATGATGACGACTCATCGCTATCGTCCTATCGAGACATTGGAATCCCTAAAGAATGTTTGATGGATTAGTTGAGCAAGTCTGGTAATTCTTATCCGACGGTCGACAGGGATGGTGCCTCGGTCTATCAGTGATCCTACAATAATCTAGGTTAGAACGTCGGAGCCTTGACCTTGCGAGGGACGATCAGGACGGTCAAATGGCAACAAAGCTGCAGCAATTTCAGTTTCAGGAAGAGGCCATTTAGTCCTCTCTGCGCGATAAAAGGAGGCGCCAAAAGTTTCAGCAATCTCAGTTTCAGATACCACCGGTGTCCTCCTATGTTTCGCTGCAGCGACACTTTTCTCCGTGGCCCTTTGATGCTTTTTTTTTTAATATAAAAAAAACTAAAGGCCCTCTGATACTAACAGTTCCATAGTTAACTATGATGAACAGTATTGCACGACTACGTCTGTGCCCTATACCACGGATTAAAGACGGTGTGCACAGGAAATGACACTACAGTACTAGTTATCAGTCCCATGGTCAGCGTCGTCAGAACCCTCAAACCCCATCACAATTCCAGCTCGTGAGCTCGCAATGGAGCGTGCAGGGTTGCTGACAATTTTAGCACAACAACATAAGCCTAACAAAATTGCCGGACCCCTGTTATTAGTCATCCTAATAAACTGAATGATGAATGTTTGTCCAACTGAACTGAGGTGGGCGATTAGCAAAATCTGCTTACCGGTCACGGAATGCCCGTCGCCCGCGCCGCCGTCGGTGGTGTCGCTGAAGTCGGCGCCGTGCACGCTGGCGCACCGGAACTCCATCCGGTTCTCTGTGAGCGTGCCCGTCTTGTCGGAGAACACGTACTTGATCTGCCCCAGGTCCTCGTTGATGTTGAGCGCCCGGCACTGGAACCTGGCCTGCCGCTCCTCGTCGAGCATGCCTCGGTCCTGCACCATGAAGAAGGCCTGCCCGACCCTCACGATCTCCATGGAGATGTAGAGCGCGATGGGGATCATCACCTGGAACTGGATCACCGCCTTCATGAACGTGAACACCACCTCGGCGCCCATCCCGTACCAGTTGTACGTCGCGTCCGGGCCGTTCGTGTTCGAGAAGTCCCTCTTCCGGAAGAACGGGATCACGCTGAGCTCGTCGCTGTGGTTACCCAGCCAGATGCCGTCCAGGAGAGTCACGATGGAGCAGAGGAGGAACAGGACGACGGCCAGCATGATGGTCTCCCTGTTCATGTGCGTCTCGAGCCGGCTGCGCTTGGACGGCGCCCCGGAGCTGTTGAGCATCACCTTGGTGTCCCGTCCGGTGTACACGGCCACGCCGACGGCCCACGACGTGTTCTTGAGCTCGCAGCCACGGAGCACGATGTTGGAGGGGCCCAGCGAGACGGCACGGCGGCCGTCGATGTCGACGGTGGCGAGGAAGCCGTAGATGTTGCGGTTGGGACGCTCGCACTTGATGACACCGGCCAGGGCCTCGTGCGGCGTCGCCATGGTCTCCTGCTTGGCGTACCGCGTCTTGAGGTTGGACTCGCCGTCCAGGTTGATGGTCTGCACGTAGGCCACGCCCGTCGGGTCGCTCGTGGACAGCAGCACCATGTCGCAGGGGAGCGTCTCGTTGGCCGCCACGCGGAGCACCTCGCCGACCTGGACGTCCTTCCACCGCTTCGGCTGGAAGACGCCGTCCATCAGCACCGACACGGTGCGGTTGTTCTCGTTCTTGTCGGACCGGTGGCGCCTCCAGTCCTCGTACGCGTCCTTGACCGCCGTGACGGCGAGCACGAACGCCAGCGGCATCGCGGAGGCGGCCGGCGAGAACACGCCGAGCTGGGGCACCATGTTGAGCGCCATGAGGACGAGGAAGTAGAGGTAGGCCACGCGGTGGAACTGCTCGTAGAGGTTGCGCGGGAGGAAGGTGAGCACCGAGTACTTGGTGGTGTGGATGGAGTTGTCGGGGAGGAGGTGGAGCCCCCCCGCGGCGGCGGGCGCGGCGTTGGTGCGCTCCGCGTCGTTGATGTACACGAACCGTGCGTCCTCGTCGCGGAGGTCGCGCTGCGAGCCGAGGCGCTCGGAGGCCGAGCGCCTGGTGGACACGCGACCGAGGCCGGTGGGGGTGGGGGTGGCGGACTTGGACCCGTCGCGCTGGAATCGGAAGCTCTCGAACGAGGACCTGGGTCCGGCCGCGAAGGTGACCGACGGCGATTCGGCCAGGAGGGAACGGAGCGAGCGTGTCCGCCTGATGGAGTTCGCCGGCGAGTGCCGGAGGATCGGCGACGACACGGGGTCCGGCAGCCGGGCGGGCGTTGGGGTCGTGTCCATGGATGCTGCTTCATCCGCCTGCTGTGAAGACGGCGGTGGCAGAGGCGGAGTGGATGGGGGAAGCAATGGCCGTTCCGGCCGCATGCCGGTGCGCTCTCGTGGTTTCGCTCGCCGCCAACTAAGCAGCGCAGCGTGGCGCGGCGCAGCGCGCGGATAGGATTGGAATCAGCGAGGCGATGAACAAGAAGGGATCATCGATCACTTGGTTTTGTCCGGGCTGGAGTTTACGAGAGAAGCGGCCAAGTTTTTGGAGTGGTCGATTGGTCGCTTGCTGTGGGGGCGGCGGGGAGTTCGATGTGGGGGAGAGCTCAAGCAAGATGACGCTCTGTTGCTTGGTGGAGCGGGAGAGGGTGCCGCGAAGCGCGAAGAGGACGTGGCTGTCTACTCTTGCGGAGGCCCTGTGTGTGCCTGTGTGCAGTATACTGGATGGAGATGAGAGGCGACGGGTATGAGGAAAGGGGGAAAAAGAATCAGTTGCTGGTTGGCGGGACCGGAAGGCGTCAGCGTTTGATTTTGCGGCGGACCTTGCCTGCGCGTGGACACGGTTCACGGCATTTGAAAATTCAAACAGTAAACAGGGGGCGTGTGTCCTGATCGTCACTGCCTGTAGAAATCAGAGGGGAGCGCTGTTGTGACTAGCAAAACAACAATGGTGCCATGGTGGTACCAAATGTCGTATGAACAGGAACAGTGTGAGATTACCGTGCTACTTCATATTGTATGGCTTATCCAAAATCTTATAAATTAGCGAACTTTATTACTTGCAAAGACACACACACACACACGAGATAATGGAGGCAGTCGATCAGGAAACTAATGTTCACATTTTGCTTTTCGTCAAAATTCATTTTGATTTCATTTTGGTGAAGAAACTTTGGCCTTCAAAATGCCATCCAAAAGTCACGATTCAATCGCTTGAAACAAGACGCATGTATATCACCCATTTTTTTTTTAAAGACGAGAGACATCACTGCTATGAGTAACTAAACAACAATGGCGGCACCAATGTTGTATATGACAAGAAAAGTGTGAGATTAAAATTCTGTTGCATAGTGTATGGATCATCCCAGCTGTACCAACCTTGTTTCCCCCATTCAATTGGTGGTCTGGGTTAGACATAGTCCTGTGGTGGTGAAACTATTCGCTAAAAATCTATGATAAGAACAAAGTGGTAATAGTTAACTCTGTATTTACCAACTGGATTGAGTGTACTTCCATGTCCTTGTTGCACACTGTCTAAGTGCTGCCATACGAAGACTGCTGGAAGAAAACACCAACGAGTACGGACAAAACTGTGGTGCAAACGTCATCCATGTCATTTTTAACAATTCTTCCTTTATTTATACAACTATGGTGCGGAGTTCATTTATTAAGTATTATATCACATATATTACTCATATAAATACATACTTATGTCTACTCTATGCACACTTTATCCACATTCTTAAGTTTTCTTTATTTATTTTGCATCACTCTCGCCATGGGTGATTGATGTGTTTATCTCAACCCTTAATTTGAGCTATATGTTTCCTATGAGAACCAATATTCTAATTTCTATCTTAAGTTATTATGTCTATATATATTATAACAATACTAGAATTAGGTTACCTATAATTTTTTATTAAGGGACTTTGAGATATTTTTGTAACAACAAATGTGGATAGCTCACATGTAGATTTAGCTTTACTTTATTTTTTTTAATAAAGGCATATGTGGATCATCCACATGCAAAATATGAGGGGTGTTGTAGAGGTGAGTAATTTAGATGAAGACCCGGGGTTTACTTTATGTTATTTTCATAATGGTCATTTAATTTATACAGGGGATTATTTTATACTTTTTTATAATGTTAGCGGTGGATAATTATCTTAGAAGTATGTTCTTAATATGATTTCATGAATATATTACAATACATATCACAGCACGAAGGGATTTCCTCGCTTATGTTAATTATGCCTTAGCCAGAAGTCAAGGTACGGTCCCAATGATCCGGAACAGAGCTAATTTTTTAGATTAGAACTGAGCCATTTTAGTTTTTTTTTTTTAAAGATACTGAGCCATTTTAGTTAGATGGATGTATCATCATTTCGGTGCACTTGGTCCACAGACCATTCATTTATTTGACACAAATGGCTTCTAGAGGCTCAGAATATAGGTCTGACATGGAAGTTTCTGAATCATGGCTTAGGTCAGCAGAAGGGCCGGTGGCAGCACCACGACAACATGTGCAAATTCTCCCGCCGTAGAGTCAACCGGCATCAAGGTCAAGCAGGCTAATGATTCGAAGTAATACGGCTAGGCTTGATCGGTTAGCCCGGTATTCTCGCAATCTCGCTTCTAGAGAACGGGTCATTTCAGACGGCTACTGGTCTAGGAGCATCACTGTTTCCTCCGCTCTAATTCTCCAGGTGTATTTTTTTTTTCATCTTGAGCCGCCTAATGGTCAAAGTTGCAAAATTATGCAGAAAACACGTGCGCTTCTGGATCAGCTTATCTTTGGACGACAGGCTCACATGATTTCACCTGGCTGGTTGGCTCTAATCGTCGTGCCTGCACCTCTCAACTCTCATGGTCATTGGGTGCCGTTTACTCGACAAGTTCGTGACGCGCGCGGTGTATATTGCAGCTGTGAGGCCGGAATCCAGTCAATCCCATTTGGTCTCCGCCTGGTGTTGAGTCCTCCAGCGTCTGTCTGGTCGGGCGAAAGTTTTTTTTTTGTTCCCCACAGGAATTGCCGTTTACATACAGAAGATTTTCGGCCTGGCATACACCACCACGACGCACACAATCCACCAAAATGGGCCGCAAATCCAATGGCTTATGTAGATTGGGCCTCCAAATCCAGGTGTGCTTCAGGCCGTATGCAAAACAAAACAAAACAAACAACGCTTGATGGACCGGGCTATACATATGCACCAAGCCAGCAAGAATAACAAAAACAGTTACAAATACAACCCACAAACAATGGACGCCTTGGGAGGAAACTAACCGGTAGAACAAAAGCTCACCAATCACAAGACAAACAATAACAATTCAAGAATAAAAAAAAACGATAGCCATTGAAACAATCGAGTGACGACACAACAATAAACCAATCTATCTGTTGATTATTTTATCTGCACACTTGGCCTCTCAAAAGAAAAGTCAATTGCCTAGGAAAAAGAAGGAACCGAAAGTGAGAAAGTCATATGGTCGGTTCGTTCTACTCCCACCATAAAAAGTTAGCGCGAGTGAAAACGAAAACTGAGAAAAAAAAAAGAAGATAGGTATATACTCGATTAATCCTTCTGTGTTTTCAGAAACATGATACGGAAGTTCCCCTAGCCTATTTTGTTAGGGGTACGGTCGTAACAGTAAACTTAGGTTTAGTTTATCATCGGTGTGGAGAGTAGTATGATCGTTCCAATAGATTCTGGTTTATCGGAACGGAATTTATAAGACTGGTTTTGAAAAGATTCACTCATTGGTTCAAGGGAAATTGCTTTTTTTTTTAATGAAAAACCTTAGGGGCCCTTGGGTCTATTTTTTTTCAGGCATTATTAGTGAACCAGTTGAACTATAAACATTCTACTGCCACACAAACAATCATTCTGCTGCCGGTGATGAACCACCACAAACGCCTCCACGGAGAACAGCAGAGTCACCTGATGCGCGAGGGGTGTGGTGCGCAGGGGCGTACTCGCTGTACCACCCCGGTCCACGACCACGGGCCGCGCTCGCGCGCCTTGGCTCTCTCTTTTTGAAAGGTTCGCGCTCGGCTCTCTGGAACGTTCTCAGCAGGACGAGGCGATTCCACGTCGAGAAACAGGCCAAAACCCCCCGCCCGGCCGGCCCGTCCGCCCGTGCCAAGTCGGCGGTCGTACGCGCGCGCTCGGTCCCCTGCCTGCCATCTGCCGCCGATCTGCGGTCTCGTGTCCCTCCGCCGCCATGCCCTGGCGGGGACCGAACGCCAACGCAAACCGGCCGTTGCGAGGCGACGAGGGCCGGCCGGGGTGTACGTGGCGGGCTGGCGACGATGCTTGGTTCGGCGGCGCCATGCTTCCATGGTCGCGCTCCCACTCGGTCTCGGGTGTCCTGCTTTGCGGACGTGGGGGCCATGCACGCGCGTTGCGTTGGCCATTTTTGGTTCTCGCTTCTGATGGGACGATACTCCTACGCACGTACTCGTGCCTTTCCAAGGCCACGAGAAGGCGCGTCGCACGAGCACCGGAGGTAACTGATCCGGTATTCAAACCTCGGAGTGAGCGAGGAGCAAGCTAGGACTCGCATTTGGTTCAGGGCCTGTTTGGAATTCCACTAGCGAAACAAGTTTTTTTTATATATATTTTTTAAGAAAGGAACGAAATAGAACCAGCTAAACCTACTTTAACTAGGTTAATAACTAAACTATAGCTGGATTGTAAGTAAAACTACGATTGATCAGCTGAGGTCTAAACAACAGGTAAGAGCTCGTTTGGTTCACGGTAAAATCCAGAAGCCGGACTGGAGTAGCTTTCAGCAGCTAAGGATGGTTTAGCTGAGCATCCAAACGCTAGTGGATTCATATTTCATAGATAGTACTACTACTTCTTTTGTCACTTCTTGGACCTTTCCTGCTTTTAATAATTTGTCGAAGTTTCTGATTCCTACGTCCAGGCATCAATTCAATTTCGATCCGATAACAACGGATGGTTCGAGTGGATAGATTCTAAAGTTCCGTCGAAACTAGCATTCGGCAGTGCACCACGTAGTAGCCTCACCGTGCAGATATTTGAGGACGAGACAAAGCCGAACCCTCCAGAAGTAATAAACCTTTCGAGAAGCCAAAAGCAACCGGACACCTGTTGTAACCGACGAGGGCGTGAAGGGGAGATGGAAAACGAAAGTCGCAGTTCCAAAGCCTCCAGCCATACCCTGATGTTCTGATGCAAGATCCTCCTCTTTTTCAGCTCTGAGATCCGAGACCCCCTGACAAGGCACCGCGTGGACAAGAGCCTAGGGTACTCTACCTGAATGCTGCATCATTGATATGCAACGTGCCCCCAGTTTCTTGAACCAATCTGCAGCGGTGCGGCCTGTACGTATAACCCAATCCTAAAGAAACGGATTGTGGTAGCTGATGCCCATCTAGTTCAACAGGAGACTGGACCACCTTTATCTAGCTTGAAGCAAGAAAAACCACAGAAGTCCATACTATACCTTGTTCACAAAGATTTTTTTTTTTGTCGAATTGCAAAGGATCAGCTTGAAATTCCAGAAACCGTGGGCCTAACAAAAAGGCTGTTGCCACGTCCACTAGTTTCTTCCTCAGCTGTTACTTGACTCCAAAGGCAAGGCAGAAAACAAGCCACAACCTCAAATATCACAGCAATAATCTTCAGGCAACACAAGGCATGCCACAACATACATGATTGATTATTTAGCTTTTTTTCGAAATACATCCCCTAGGCTGGGAGTGAAATGAAAGAGCATCAACTCATCCACATGATGATTTATAGAATAAAACCAAATCGCATGGAGACGAATTTCATTCTACAATTGCCTTGAAGGCAAGAAGCTCAACACCACTTCCTCTATGGCCAAACTACTAAACGAAGGCGGGCAGGCTTCACATGTAAAAATCTTGGCCTGCGCTCTACTACAACCTGTACATATCTCGAGCAACTGAACTGTACAGAATGGAAGAACCTGATAATCACGCATCTCATCTTCCTGATGAGACCAAGGACCTCTCCTCGGACCCCAGCCTGATCAACGGCTTTGTAACCCCAGGAAGCTTTGCAGGCTCAGGAGCAGTGTGCTCTGCAGCAGCATCTCCACTGGGGATCAGCTCTGGCTTCTTGGTGTAGGTGAACTGCAGGTCCTTGTTTTCGGCCAATGCTAATAACTCTGATTCCTCCAGCCCTCTAGTTGGGCCAATGCTACACCTATCTGGTTTGTGCTTTGCAAGCGCATCCTTAAACTTCTTGATCTGCATAAGAAGGCGATCATTCCCATCAGTATTGATCAAATGTAACCACCACAGCCGAACAGTAAGCCGAAGTACAGGTAAAATTTATGTAATGCCCAGGAAAATGATGAATGATCACCATACTCAGTAGGGTTCAGGAGGAGTTTCTAATCCAAGAATCAAGTTCAGATATTTATGTTACTTGATTTTCAAAGCATCATAACAAGCTGAACATTTCAATGAAATTGAAGCTGGTTGTAAACAAGTTCCTCGACATCACTCATATAAAAGAAACACAAACATCTGTGATCAGGTCAGGATCTTACAGTTGCGTTGGTACAACTGAAGCTGCAGAGCCGTCCCTGAGCTCCCCTGTAGAACCTGAAGAATGGGAGGACATGTACATGGAGACTGTAGCACATAGACTTGTGCTCCTCATAGTTCACTTGCAAGAACAGCACATCCGGGTTCTGCTCTGCAAACTGGCAAATCTGCCAATGGGATAGATTTCTCAGAACAACATAAATTTTTCTAACACTTCTTGGATGAGAGGAAGAGTACGTTCAACGTATTCAATAACCTTTTCATTCAGACCTTGGGGTGAAGAGCACGGCAACCACCGCAGCCGGGGGAGAAGAAGTCCACGATGACCAGCCTGTCGCCCGCGTTGATCAAGGAATCGACAAGGTCCTGCGCGGACTCGATCTCCCTCATGTTGGGCTGCAGCCCCTTCTCCCACCACCTCATGGATTTCCCAATCGCAAGGTTCATGTTCATCTGTAGAGGAAAAACAGCAGATCATGTTGGTGTTCCTAAGTCCTTACTGTTCCACTTTGCTTTTCCTTTCTAAATCAAAGCTCACAAAATCGAGGGGAAATGGTCAAACGGACTAGAAGATAGATATGACCTCGAAACTTCCAAAAGTGACCTAATAAGCGAAGTTTAAAAAACTAAAAATAATTCTAACGAAGGAAGGAAAACTAATTTATCGCAGAACAATTAGACGAATCCGTGGCCAACGAAATAAACACAGAAAAAATAGCAGTATTCAGTATTCACCTGCACCGGCGATGCGAGATTCCGGGACTCAGGCCTGGATCTCCTGGGCCCGACCGCCAGCCTCCCGCCGAGGAACGCGGTCTTCTTCCAGGAGCCCCCGATCCGAACCGCCGACGGCGCAATCCGCGCCGCCACGGCGCCCCTCCGCCGGCCCAGGAGCCCCGGCGAGGCCCGGTAGCCGCACGGCGACACCACGCTCCCCTTCGCGACCGCCTGCGCCGCCGCCATGACCAAAACCGCGATCGAACAAAGGAGGAAGAGAGCTCGCGAGGAGGAAGAGACCACAGCGCTAGAGAGAAGAGAATCGAAGATTGGGGAAGCGGCGAAGAAAAGTAGCGCCTTTTAAAAGGAGGCCCACGGATAAAAGCAAGCCGCAAAGAAAAATCGCCGCGTATTTTTTTTCTTTCTTTCTTCGATTATTAATGTATATTATTACAGTAAATCTTATCGCTCCACCGCCTCGAGAATTACTCGGAGCCGTTGGATGGGTCTGTCAGATTCGCTGTGCCCGCCACGTGGGGTAGTAAGCTCTGGAATTTCTTCCTGGTGGCCGTAAGAAATTTTTGGAATGGATATATTCTGGATAAGAAAAGGTCATGGTGGTCCATATGTCACGCGCGGTGGGGATCGGATAAGAAGCGGTCATGGTGGCCCACATGTCACTGGTGGTGGGTAAGCGAGCGATCCGGGGAGGCGGGGGACTCGTGGCAGATGTGTTTTTCGCCGAGGATGAGGAAGTGGGACCACGTTGCAGAGAGGTGAAGGTGGATGCCCACGAGGCCACGACTGGCGGTGCTGGAGGTGACGCAGATTTTCTTTTTCTATTTTTTTGAGAATAGTATCCACGCAAAAAAAACTTGAAGATTGGGTTGGTACACGTCGTTCTCTGTTTAGACTAGAGATAGGTCATCGCACACCTGTTGAACGTTAAAACTGTGCTTTGCTTAATTAACCTCCTGATAACTTTTGCGTACCTGTTTTAGATGGGTAATGGTACAGGTAAAATAGAAAGCAACGTACCGTATCGTTTTTAACAGGAAGATTATCGCGTCGGCTTCTATGTTTAGTGTCGTGGGTATAGATAATGTGGCCGCTATCTTTAGCAAATCAAATGGATAGGGATCATATCCTATCCTGTGCCCCGTGGTTAGTCTAGTTCCAGAGCTTACAGGAAGCTCCTATTCATAGTAAACAGTTCGGATAAATGGATTATGTGTGCGCTGAGCGATGGCTTTACTGTACTAATGATAGGAGAGGAGTTTGTTTAAGGAGCAGAGATGATGCGATTCGGCTATGTTTAGACCTTTGACTATGCTAGGGTAAGGGCTAATTCCAACGTTTTTGCAGAAGGCTTAATTACCACACAACACCCAGTAAACGCTGGCCCAGTATCTGTTTAGTACTGCATTTCATACTAAAAGGGGAGTGCGAATAAAAGATCGTCATCAGCAATCAAGAACACAAAATATATGAGGGCAGCTTCTTTTTTATTAATCACAAAAAACGATTCCCTATGAATACATGCAAACTCTGTCCCTAACTCACTATGAGCATTTTTATATGTCGTCTACCAATACTAGAACCCTTTATTGTAACCTTCTTTCGACGGAGCATCGGCCGACGAAGTCCCTGGGAGCGGGCTTCTTTCGTACGAATGGGCCGGCGGGTGGTTCGGCCTTTGCTGATCAGATGATGGCTTGAAGGCCCGCCTCAAGAAAAGATGAGATTTGAAGGGTTTCGCATTCCACAGACCCCAAAAAAAGAGGGCAATTTGGGCCCGCATCGGTAACGGACCGAAAATTCGTGTTCCACCTAAACCCTAGCTCTACCCATCTATCCCTCCCACCCGAGACGGTACGTTTTGCTATGGGATACACTCTGGAACCTTTTGCCGGCCGGTGAACTCCAGCACGAGGAAGCGAATAACGTGGAGGCTGCATCTGAGGAAGCAAATTGCCCAAAACATGTTACGGTAGTACAGGCAGTGGAAGATGCGCCACCCTGTCCACCCTTCGCCAACTTTTAAGTTTTGTTGCCAGTCTTTGGCCTTCAATCACAAATAATAGCTAAATCTGTGATTAAAATCGTCTTGTGTTCTTTTTCACCAATGTAAATTCTCGATGTCCGGAAAACAGAATTTTCCAATAGAGTTCAATGGTCAGAGAATTGAATCTCTAGTGTTCATAAATAACCATCTAGCAATGGGAGGAATCAACCAAATCAATCCCAGCCCAATTGTAGTAACTATTTACAGGTCACAGCCTCTGATCCTCACTGTGCAATTCGTACCAACTTCCGAAAACCATCAAAATCTGGAGTGTGAAAAAACTACAAACTACCCTAGGAAGCTTTTTTAGCAGCAGGATTTCTACCAAATTGTATTATCATTGGTTTTCCTTTGAACACATAGCCATGAGCCAGATTCTGCAAAGTCATAAACAAGACACTTTCAAACACTCATGGTTTCCATGGACCCAACAAAGAATCATGGAGATAGCAAAAGACCAAATAAGATGATAATCAATAGGAAAAGAAGGGGATGTGTTGTTTCCAGAAAAAAAAAATAGCATTTACGTTAGTTCAGTTTTCCCACGTTTTGGTTTTCTAATGCACTTCAAATGACTTCTATCAGACTATCACTAGTAAAAAAATTTGCATTGAGAATGCAGGTTGCAGTCGAAGAATTAGATCAGTTAGATATGCAAATTACTGTGTAACATTACAAGTAATTGTATCATGTCAATAATTAAATCAAATCACTAACCAGAGCTCGTTGAGCAAGTTCAACACCAGGAAATGTCACAAAGGCTTGACCACGCATCCGTCCTTCCTGCAACATGATTACAGCATTGCGTATGATTAAAACATTTGAAACAAAAAAAAAAGGCATGGCATGCCATCATATAATGCCGTGAGGGCACAAGACACATGATGGCAGTAAAAACAAAAGTTTTATAATCTCAAATGACAGCCCTTATAATTTTCTTCACAACTGGTTCATAGATTTTTGCAAACTAATTATTTCCTGATAATGATAATGGCACCGCACTAGTGAATGGAATGCAGATCTTACCTGCATTAACTTGATACTTAGACCTGATCGAACGCTATCCATACTCTCAAAAAGATATCCTGGTTAGAGAAGATAGAAACATAACTTAGTAAGAACTTTTTTAAAAAAAAATGCTACATTGAGTGGGGAAGGGCCTTGCTTCGGTACTCCTTTTTTTTGGGTGGGGGTGGGGTGGGGTGGGGGGGGGCACTAATATATATGCAAATAGTGATGTACAAAAGGAATTGTAGATAAAAAATGTTTGGGCAACCTTCTTACGACCTAGAATCTTAAGCTCAACCTCATTAATTCCTAGGTAACACATCTGTACTTATGATGCAAAGACCTCCATCATTAAATTTAAGGTATGGTTATCGTTGAACGAGATTGCTTTGGTTCCCATGGGACCTGGGTTGCAACTTGCAAGATAGTTGGATCACATCTAAACCTAATAGTTTCATAGGACCAAGTTAGCCTTTAACCGTAACTCTATGATTCCTAAACCTTTTTGTTTTAGGATAAATACTGAAGCAGAGGCCCTGAAAAGAGTCAGTCTGACAGCCTTACCAAAGATATAGTAGAAATCATCATGAGTGACATCCTTTGCCAAGTTCTTAATGTACAAAACACTGGAAGGATTTCCTGGAGTGTAATTCTGTAAAGATAAAACATAATGCATGGATTCAGTGTCCAGAGCCTATAATACGAAGAAATATAAATGCTGATTTTTAGGTTCACCATTCTTCAAACTTTTAGGTTGCTGTCGTCAAGATCAAGATGAAGAAAACAACTCACCAACTGTTGACATTGTATATTCGTGCATATTTGTGCAAATGACATGGTAGTATATTACAAATTGTACCTTGAACATAGGAAGGGACAAAATCTCCTCTGGTGGTAATTTGTCTTTCTCTATTTCCTGCGGTGTGACAAAATGTTTCTCTTCAAGCTGTTCATTTGTTGAATCCAATTCCTTGTCAGTGGTGCTTGGGACAGGTTGTTCCTTCTGTGTAGCCTTGGAGGCAATTTTTATCTGAAGAGAACCATTGCATTAAAAAATCATAAAGTACTCACATTTTAATTTTTAAGCGAATGAGTACGCAAACAAAGAGTAGTTAACCTGAAGTACTGGGTTTTTCTTTTTTATCACTTGAAGCTCATTAGAAACCAATGCTGCAGGTTTCACCCCAACTGCTTCATGAGCAACACTTTTATCAACTGCAGAACCAACAATCGCTTCATGCTTTGCACGCTTGCTTTTCCGTTTATCAACATCTTCCTGTGATAAATAAAGCATCTATGAATGATTTGACAAAGACATTACAAGGTGAAACTAGAAACACAGAAGTAGCAAGTACATCAGATGATTCCAACTCAGACTCATCACTAGACAAATCAGCTGAACGAGGTTCCTCCGCTGTAGGAGGTTGCGGTGGAGGAGGATGAGGGGGAGCAGGCACTTGTGATGGTAGCGGTGGAGTAGGCAATGCCATCCGAAATGGAGCTGGAAGGTTCATCTTGTTCATTAAATGCAAAACCTGTCAGAATAAGAATTCATTCATCAAAAAGCATCAGCTCATGCTGTATGTAAAAAAAAGGCACAGAAGCATGCCTTGCAAGTAGTAAAAGTGGATGCGAGGGTAGGGTGGAAATCCTTTTAAACCTGGGTATAGAATCGGGGGACGGCAATGAGGGCATTGACAATATTTGTCAATATGTTTCCATCCGGTGGTGGATATGCATACCTAAAACGATGCAGGGCACTCAGATCAGGTGGATTTGGATTGCCAACAGTGTGCAGCACATCAGCATAAAATGGGAGGTGATTGTAAAACTGTGCAACAATGCATATTCAAGTCAGAGAAGTGTGTCAACTAAGTCAACATAGAACCAGCTTGGAATTTCTGGTAGCTTGATTCTGATTATGTTCCAAAAGGATCATAATAGCAAATGGAACATATATACTTTGCATTGACAACTCCAAGGTCTTCCAGCTAAGGAATTTTATATAAGTAAATTCAAATACTCCATAATCTGAATAGACAACTCAATTCATAATTCCAAGAATCCAACTATCCAAGCATATCATGTTCTGAAAAGGAAAGACAAATTCAAAGTTACTGCAATAACCTCAATGTACAAATATCAAGGCAAACTTGGCCTGGTGGCAGGGTGATCTTAAATACATAGTGAGAATTTGCAAAGAACAATTATGTAGAACTTACAGGACACAGTATATTCATGAGATCTAAGAACCAGCTAGTCATCTTCACATGAACATTAAAAGATAATGTGACAAAAGCAGCGAACTGATAACATACTCAAGATGCGGTGGAAATGGATAGTCCACACCAAGCTTGGGAGCAATTGGTTCAGCAGTTGATGTAGAATTCTTCTGATTTTGGGAACCGGTACTTGGTACCTGGGACAGCCCATGCACAAGTTGGTCCTGAGGCTTCGCATGTGCATTATTTGCATTTGGCAGATTCGCTCTCTCAACTATTAACACTTTACCAAGGAACCTCAACCTGCAAAGCCATCATCCCTTAGCAAACAAGCAACACATGACATATCAGTTCGGATGAACACGATAAGCATTAATTTACAATATTAGACAGGGGAGGAGTGTGTCAGTGAAAGCATCCAATTAGGAGTAAATGGAGTGTACGCAACCAGTACTTAATAGAGTGTATGTAACCTAGAGGATTATGTATTGATGAAACAAACCTGTTCAATAATGAATGTGCATGATTGGCTGCCGCCTCATCCCTAAAATCTACAAATGCACAATTCCTCAGCCTGCAACAGACCAAACCATGGTTTAGCAACCAGACAAACAGAGGAGGACAGCTTGTAACTACTCTACTTGATAGATATGGCAGAGAGATATTGAATGTACAACACAATAGTCCATTGCAGCATTACGGTAACAGTTATACGAACTAGAACCACATGCTAGGGTAAATAATTCAGCATGCAGGACACAAAGCAGAGCATAAATAAACAAGTGCCAGAGACTAAGGGAGGAGATAAGTACTTTCCACCAGCACAGGGGCGAACGGACGTGGCCCCATAGTGGGAGAAGAGGCGTGAGAGCATCTCCTGCGTGATCGCCTCCGGCAGGTGCCGCACCAACAGTGTCGCTGCCCCCGCTGGAGCTGGATCCGGCTGCTGGTGGTGGTGCTGTACAACAGGCGGAAGAGTTACAGGGTAGGGTGTTGCAGGAGCTGGGGGAAACATGTTTTGCGGCGGAAAGGACACCCTTAGTATTCTGCTTCAGACGGATCAGGTAGCGGTCGGCAGTGGTGGAACCAGGATTTCAACCTGGGGTGGTCCTGGCCAAATTTTACGAAAACCAAATTAAGTATAATCCAATTTACAATATGGTATACAATTCCCAAGAAATTATGTATTCAATTGTCACTGTTCTTCATGCCTCAGCTATAGATGATAACAGCAGTAGAAAATTACATATCGGGCATGATTGAGGCACATATATTCATGTAAATTGAATAAATTATGATCGAATTCATTGAGTCTAGGTAAGCTGAGCTAGAGACTTAAAATCTGGCATGAAATTGATCCTAGCACGAATTATAGGGCATGGCATTCTAAGGAATTGGACTCTAGTGCACTGATATTCATAAACTTAGTAACATTGCCTCGGATTTTGAATGAAATTAAAAAAAATGAGAGAGGCGAAATTCGAGCTTACCGCCAAATGATACGAGGGAGGTGGTGCGGAGGTCCGAGTGGAGGCGGTCGGAGACGGCGACCCAAGCTGAGGCAGCTTGTTTGGGCCGAACCCTAGCTGCAGAGCACGCAGCGGTGGCAGGCAGGGGCGCGGACGCGGCGCAGGCCCTCGGAGGACGGAGCAGAAAGCACGGCGCGGAGGGCAGCCAGCCTGCGGCGAAGCACAGCGCGAACAGTAGCGGGGCTCGACGGATGACAAGCGAGGCGGCGTGTTCCGGCGGCGCCGCGGCGGTTTGCCGGCCGAACAGAAAGGGTGGTGGAAGGACCAGTGTTCACAGTCTCGTTTGAGCCCGATATTATGCACAGTAGTTCATTGGGCCTTATCAACAGATGGGCTATAACATGCTCTTTACATGGGCTGCCATGGGGGGCTTTTTTTTTTACATTTTTGGCATTTTTGCTCGCCTTGCGCGTCCGATCTGCACAAACCGCACTTTGCCGCCCTCCTGCACCCAATTTTGTTCCCCGGTCCATTGCTGCGTCCACGGAGATTTTTTTTTTCCCGTCACCGGCCCCTCACCGGCTCACTGGGCCTCATGTTCGCAAACCTGCGTGCTCCTACTAGTAGCTTGGAAGTGTAGCGTGCGTGCAAAAGTCCGTACCGCGTGCATGACGCCCGGCCGGTGGCCGAGGCCCGAGCGAGAGAGGAGGGTGACGGGCGATTGGACTGGAACTGGACGATCGAAATGCAAACCTATGCAAACCTAAGCCTTGTCTAGATAAGAAAATTGGTGGAAAATTGAAGATGTAAATAGTGTATTAGTAAACGTGTCTGCGAGAGAAGATGTAACTTGATGTAATTGGAAAGTTGGTGAAAATTAGTGAGCTAAACAAAGCCCTAGTCAATGCTCGTCATTGTCGACCATCCTAACCCTGAACACTGTTACTACTACTACATTTATTGCGACACACCGTCACAAGTCCACAACGCGTCGCGTAGTCATCATCAACCCATCGTACAGTGAACCGCGTGCACGTCCCCGCGTCGCGCCTGTGCGAGACCTCTGATGGATTCGACTCGACGATCACAGAAAAAATAGACCGAACCAAAGGGAAGCGTTAGATCCAAGCAACGCTCATTTTCGCTAGATACGCCTAGCCGATCTTCTTCTACTAATGAAACGGCGCTTTCTCGCTAATAAACAGACGTGTGGAAAACACAAGGAAGGCGAATTAAATGAGCAGCCGCATGAAGCAGCGTGGTCGTGCGCCTCAAGTTTGACAAGTCGCTCGCAATGGTTGCCTAGCTGAGTGCCGAGCACACACGGTTGGGGTTCCCCATGCCAGTTGAGCCCAAGCGACAGTGCACCGCGCGCATTGCGCGGCACGCGTCGCCATCTCCGCTTCGGAACGAGGCCCCCAGGCTGGCCACCATGGCAACAAGCTGGCGCAAGCAAATCATGCGCCTCCGCGTCGCGACCACTAGACCTACGGGCTACGGCGACCGGCCGCCCGGACGCGGGCGCGAGAGGATGGCCAGAGCAGGTCAGGTGGCGCGCACGGAGGGTGTGTTTAGTTGGGAGGAGAGCGACTTTTTTGGAAGCGTGTTCTGTGAGAGAGATAAATAGAAAAGTTAAAAGAAGTTAAAGTGGAACTTTTGGATCTAAACACGACACGAGATGGCGAAGCGCGTCTGCCGGCCAGAACGTCGGTGCGCTGGTCGGTCTCGCGCGCGCGCGCTTCGCTGGAGACCGCGACGCCCGGCGACCTCGTACAGTCGTACTCCACGGATGGGTCAGCGGCTTCTAACCGCCCGTGTTCGTGTGCGTTTTCCGCTGTGGATATATTGCCTGTCAAGTGTCAACTATATGTTCCAGGTCCGGGAGTCTGGGTGAAACTTCGCAGTAGACCCACCGGCGCTAGTATGGTTCCAATTCCAAGGCTTGAATCGGGTCAAGAGCTGTAGCTCTGCAGTCTGCTTTATTCCTGCTACTCAACGTTCTTAGGTGCTCGATCATGTGAGAATTGTCTTCTCCTGTTCGTTCAAACACACAAAAAAATAAACAGAGAGAATTTTCTCCTTCGTCCTCTTCCGCCAATAGGAGCTGACTGCGAGGATAAACTAGACTGGGCGTCCATCCCTTTTGGGGAAGTCGTCGTAGCGAAAGGGAAGTCGTCATCAACGGGGCGCAGCAAATGAGGAACTCTTGAGTGCCTTCCGTGGACACCACGTCAGTTTTGTCCGCAGCCACAGCCACGTACGCACTGCATGCACGATCGCCGGAACTAAAACCCTCATCGCGGTGCATCTTATATCATAAACAAATCGAACGTTAATCCCCCACTCTTCTGCCCTCTAAGACTCGCAAATATACTAGTACGTAGTTTACTATAAAAGTATAATAACGAACATTCTGGAGCAGAATTGCAGAGACGACATGTCACTCATGCCAGATATCATAAACAACAGCTTCTCGATCGCGCGCAAACCCGCACGCTTTAATAATTTAGCTCTCGATCGTCCGTCGCGCGGATTTTCGCCTGTTTGAAAATATCTAGCCCTTGCTTCTCAAACTCTCAAAACCCCAGCGATCGATGCGCAATTACACACGTGTTGTAATAATGGCCGCCATCCCGCTCGACGACGGCGCATGCGACTGTTAGCCACGGGGCCGGGACAGCAAAGGAACACGACGTCGCCGTCGTGGGGTTCCCAAGCGGCGCACTCAACGGAGCACACCTGGCAATTTGGCAAGCTCCGCGACGCAACTGGCCACACGCCCGGCCGTCTGGCTTGTTGGACGAGACGAAGAAAAAGGGCACGACAAAATCAAACCCAGAGAGAGGAGAGAATCGGATCGAAAGCGGACAGCCGATCAGGATATTGCGTCATGGCTGAAAGCCCCGGTCTGCCGGGAGTCGGAGTAGTAGTTCGAGAGGGCAAAACTGCTCGAGATCCGTCGCATTAATTTTAGCCGTTGACATCTCGCTGAAAGGCCGAGATGGCACACTGTTGGAGTGGCAGTGGCCAAGCGGCAAACAAACATCCTTCGAATATTGCCAAATGCGTCTCCGTTTTCGCGCACATTTATGGCGTTTCACGTCTGCCAAACTCTCTCGCACAAAGGCCGCGGTGGCGAAACGTGTCCAAGGTCTACTGTAGCCGTGAGCCGTATGATTATGAACAAGCTGATGACTCGTGCATTTCGTCCTCAGGACTGCTGCTGGTACTGTCATCTTTTTCCAAGTGTGCAGTTGATATGCAGGTAGACGAAAAGATTGACACCGCAGGTACACGCTCGCGGGGAGGCACATCATCGATTGCTGTCATGACGTTGCGCTTAAGTTCAGTACACGTTTGATG
Organism: Digitaria exilis; assembly: GCA_015342445.1. Taxonomy (NCBI): domain Eukaryota; kingdom Viridiplantae; phylum Streptophyta; class Magnoliopsida; order Poales; family Poaceae; genus Digitaria; species Digitaria exilis. Next base: position 80,802 of record JACEFO010001626.1, read on the forward strand.
CTGGACATGTCACGAGCCTAGAACGCAAAGCTACCACGTACGACCACACGCCCATTTGTTTATGGTGTTGGCACGAGTAGAAGCGCCACTTGACTGAAGATTTGTTCACTTGCCACTGACAGGGACAAGAGCGTACCAACCACGGGGGAAAAAGGGGAGGGTGATCTAGAGCGAGAGGAGTAGAGGACCCGAGGAGGAGGGTAGGTTCGGAACTTTTGGGAGGCCTCCGGTCACCAAACCTTATCTGTTCTCACCGTCGGCGGCGCATCACGCTACAGGAAAAAGGCCAGCGCTCACCGTAGACTTCGTACGATATCCATATGGCGCCCGGCGTCCCACGCCGGAGCCCGGAGGTGTCGCGAGCGACTCCTTGGCTTCGGGTTACGGTACGGCCGGCCTTGGACCACATGGTTCATTTGTTTGAATCCGTTTTGCCCACTCCTTTTCTGGCGCACGGCGGCCGTGCTTTAACGCCACGGCGGTGGCCAATGGAATGGTGCCTCGTATGGTCAGAAAAGGTGCATCTACGCCGAGCCGGCAATGCGCCATGTGAACAATGCGGCGTGCGTGCCACGGCGGAGAAGCTTGTGGAGCTAGACAGCTAGTTGCGGCAGCCCGGACTGTTTGGCGAGGATTCTAAGTCAAGGAGTAGCTCAGTGTGGCAATCAAGTACGTGACGCTCCCTTGATCACGGCAGGCTGGAGCCTTTTCATATCGAACGGACTGTGATGCGTTAGCTCTGGCCATTTATTGGTGGCCACGAAATACAACGATGTTATGGTTTGCACGGTGTGATACATGGACTAGTGCTAGTAGCTCTTCATCTACAACATGAGGAGTGAGGTGTATAGGTGGCCAAACGGCCCGTGCCGGCCCGGCACGGCACTAGCACGATCAGGCACGACAATGGTCGTGCCGTGCCGTGTAGTGCCGCCGTGCCGAGGTCGCGGCACTAGCACGGCCCGGCGAGGACTTCGCCGTGCCGTGCCGTGCCCCTAGGCACGGCAGCACGACAGGGCCCGCCACCGACTCCCGGAGCAACTCCAAGCGGAGGACGGTGCGACTCGGCGAATCCCGACGATGACGGACGGCGCGGCTTCGGGAGATGGCTCTGCGTCTGCTCCCAAGTCCCAACAGCGGCCCTCGGCGACGGCCGGCCGACGGCGGAGGAGAGCGACCGGCGGAGGAGGAGAGCAGGGAGCGGTTGGCGGCGAAGGAGAACGACCGGCGGTGGAGGAGAGCAGGGAGCGGTTGGTGGCGGAGGAGAGCGACCGGCGGTGGAGGAGAGCAGGGAGCGGTTGGCGGCGGAGGAGAGCAGGGAGCGGCCAGCGGTGGAGGAGAGCAGGGACGGGATGCGGCGGAGGAGATAAGGTGCGGCGTCTACGATTTTTTTTCGGAGAAATAGGCGGCGACGGCTTGGAAGAGATAAGGGAGAAGAGGTTAGGGTTTTTTACGGGCCAAAGTTGGGCTGGCCCATCTACCGTGCCGTGCCCGTGCCGGCACTACGGGCCGAAGTGGCAGCCCAGGCACGGCACTGGCATCGGGTGTCGTGTTAGGGCCGTGCTCGTGCCGGCCCAGCGGGCTTGGCCCGTTTGGCCACCTATAGTGAGGTGGGGTACGGGAGATTAGGCATTGGGGATATTTTTTTTTCTTGGACACCAAGGCTGAAGCTACCAATAAGAAGGGACCGGTGGGGCCTAGGCGGCAACGACATCAACCGTGGCACGCGCGCGTCTGCACGAGTCGAAGAGCGGCACACGTCGCGAGCAAGAGGGCGACTTTGGGCGGGCGGCAGGCCGGCAGCGGATTAAACTGGCCCATCATCACGTGCAGTGACGTAGAGTAACCACCAGGACGCTGAGTTTGGAAATAGGCAAATAGCAGCCGCGTTTGTCTGAAAAATTATTAAATTTTACCGTTCAAAAAAAATTATCAAACAAATTCCAAGGATCATTATCACGTCGTTTATATGCTTATTATTACAAAGCATCCTTGTTTTAGATGTGCGTCGATTACAATATAATAAAAGATAAATTGGTCACATACGGGGACACGTTGGCCATGCTAGTTTATCTTTACTCGGAGTACAGTCAATCCTTTGAGAATGCTTCACATCACATTTGTACAACCGCGTTAACCATTTCATTAACACCTACAATTAATGAAGCCATATTATCTATTGGCTGTAACGCGTTTGTATTGAGGTATATATCAAATTAGCGACCACACGTTTGTTTTATGTTTTGGCGCGTTTGCATAAATGCGCTTAGTCCATGAAGCAAAACGTGGGATGTTGCTTGCCAATGCAACCTTGAGGTATCATATATCATTGATGGAATAGATATTCAATAACTATCAGTGACCCATATTATTGCACGATGTAACTAAAACTTGATGCTAAGACCACTCGATCAGTTTCTATGATCATTATATTCCTTGTGGGTAGGGTTTTAAGAAATATCGTGTGTTTTTTCTTTTAGTTTTCTAAGGCAGTACTAGATTTGAGCAAATATTGTCTTAGCCATTATCATCAGGTCACCTTTGCCACAGCTAAGATACTAGTATCATTCTCTTTGAACCCAACATGAAAAAGGGAAAAATGGCTCAATGTCACACCAAGTGTAGCTTTCAAGTTTCAACTATGGCCAGGCTAACTACTGTATCTCAATAACTCGCAAATAATCCTTGGGAATGCTTCAAATCGTATTGTAACACAGTTGTTTATAAATGCGCTATAATCCATGATGAGTAAGAAACGTGATTAATATTTTGCATCCATGCATTGCGTCATTTCTCGTTTTGAGATATCCTCCCAATGAAGGAACGTCACTAAGACACTAAACTCTGATGGCCCATTGCCACAAAATTCCTCACGCACAAATAAGGGTTACATTCGATGTTGTTCGAGATTTTAAGAAACATTGACGGGACTAGATTTGAGCAGATATTATCTGACCAATTTGCATCCAGTCGCCTTTACAATAGCTACGCGGCTAATAGCATCGCTCTCGGTAAAAGCAACATAGCACCTCACGGCAGCCCAAATCAAGTGGACAACGATAGAGCGGGTGCACTAACAATGTTGTTGAAGAGGATTTCAAGCTTTATATGAAAAGGGCGCCGTCCATTCCCTTTTTCCAAAAAGTATATGGGATCACTAGCATATAGTATCTGCCATTATCGCTCGAGCAGGGGGCGATTTGCTAAATCTCTCCCTTGCTCAGGGAGCAAACAAAATGGTCGCGCACAGCTGTCGAGAACGCAACAGTGTCCAAGTGTTACGGCCACTTGTAACCCGGCCGCGTTCAGCCCTGTTTCTCTAGAAGAACACGCGTGTCGCCTCCCTGAGGCCCTAACGCGGAGAATAGACGGAAAACCTGTCACTACCGACGTAGAGACAGCCTCGGTGGACACCTCGCGCTCGCGAACAGCTGTGACGCCGCAGATGTAGCTGTACATGAACCCAGGCACGATCTGTGCACGCGTTACGGCCTTACGGTCAACACGTTCCTATACAAGCTATCAGAAGCTGATCACGAGCAACGGGGCATGCATTGTCCTTATTTTTTGTCGGAACGTCTGGCGATACGTATCAGCAAGAATTTTGATCAAGTCGCGCGTGCTAATAATCCATGACACGAGCCTATCTTCGCGCGAGGCATATATTCGTATTTGCGTCCGTGTCAAAGCACACCACGAAGCTGTTATCTGTGGATCTATCCCGGGTTCTTCGCTCGGTCGCAGTTGGTCACCGGTCGCCACTCACCAGGTGGGCCTTGGCGCGAGCGGGGGAGACACCGATCCATGACCTAATACAAAATTCACGAGCATGTCCTGATGCCCTACGAATATACGATCAGTGAGCCAGTCACCGCCCAATTTATATGCCTTCAGACATCCTGTCCGGACGGTATGGAGCAAACAAAAGCGAACCAGGGCGGACTTTGGGTAAATATAAGGAAAAATACAATTGTGATCTAGGTAAGATTTTCCCGTTGTAACATAACATGTTATAGAACTTGCTATGTATAACCCTATTCATCAGAGTATATATTGCGCGTGCTAATCTAGATACAGAGTTTATCCCTGAAAAGAATACACGGAGCATATTGCTATCTTGTACCATCGCATCTCAGAATAGATCAGAATCAGATTGTACGTAATGTCTCCCGAGTGGTATTCGACGCAAAGCAATCCAATCTACTAGAAGACACGATGTGAGTATTACATTATCTCAGCTCGGTGGTGCAAACCTTTCTGTGTCACGCGTTCTCGTGTTACAGCAAAATCTGAGCTATTCTAGAATCCTTTGTTTTCTATATCCACACAATCAGACCTTCGTGGGCAATTACTGGACGGGAGGCCGCTCGGCCGCCAAGCTCCCAACAATTCCGTTCTGATGCAAGCTCATGTAGACTCCTGCTGCTCCTGCCTATGCCGGGTGGTTAGTGGTCACGTCCCCCGACGGCCCCCTCGCATCTAATCCCGTGATGCGACGAGAAAAAGAAAGCAAAGGGGAGAGAGGAACGAAGTGCGTAAACAACATTATCTGGCGAGCCCGTTGGCCCGTAGACGACGTCAGTCGCCGGATAAGACGCTGCATAATCGGCGTCCCTAATCACCAGGCTGAAAGCTACCCGCATCTGGACATCTGCGTCGGGTTAATTAACCTAACCCCCCTCAGCTTGGGAGAAAGAATTGATTAGCGCTGGGGGTCACAAGCAGCCAAGCAGGCGCAGCTAGCTCTAGCTACCGCGCTGGGCAACATGCGCCCCTGATCCCCCGCCGGCCGCCGAGCGCGATGCTATGCTAATCGATCTTTGTTTAGGGTGTGTTTAGATTGTAGGAAAAAACACTGTAGCATAAGAAAAATACTGTAGCATTCGCTGGGAAACGTGTTTTGTGAGGAGGGAATAGTGAAAAGTTGGAATGAATAGTGAAAAGTTGAAATGAATAGTGAATAGTTGTGAATCTGAACATGGCCTTAGAGGCAGCCCTCTACCCTTAAGAGTCCAAGACGGCGTTTAGTATATTGCGGGAGCCAATGGAGAGGGACGCTAAAGTTGTGACGTCACAGGGCGCAACCGACTTGGACAGTTGAGCCAGTCCGATCCAAAGCGGAACCTCCCAACGACCCAACGGCAAAGGAGGTTGAGCTGAGGTGACCACCGGCTGCGGCCGGTGTTGTTTTCGCGTCCCTCCCGGCGTGGCCGTGGTGCCCTCCCCTACGATCTAGAGCTTCTTCTATAATCCTCCTAGCCTCGGTGTGAGGGGAGGGGAGAATATTCCCCAAGTCGCCCTTCCCCTAATTATTATCTCGCGCCATTCTTTATCAGAGCGAATCTCGCCGATCCTTCCATTCCATCCGCCGTTGCCGCCCCTGCAACTCTCACCGGGTTTTGATGCACCAAGCCAGCGCGTGGAGATAGCCCAAAGCCAAGGCCACTAGCCCAACCACAGCACACGCCGGCCAGAAACCCGGCGCGCCGCGAGGCACAGGGCTCTTGCGTTGCGTCGAATGGACACCAAGCGATCTCGCGCGCCTCGTGCGTGCAGGTTCCGTGGGCGGCGCACCGCCCGGTCGCTCGCCAAGCGCGCGTGGGGTCTCTCGAGCTCTCGGTTTCTGTTTATCCGCTCGTCCGTTGCGTTGGATTTTACCGCGCTCGCTCGCTCTCATATAGAGAGACGTCGGCGACGAGGGCACGCAGCTGAGGTTTCCGAAACGGGATAAGGCCGCGGCTCGGAGCCGGCGGTAGGCCACTTCGCGCTAGCCATGCCATATGCCGCGCCGATCCAATTGGGCGCCGATGATGAGGACGACGCGACGTCGCCTCCAAATAATTGGCCGGATTTGGATCGCCCAAAAGGGCCGAGAGCCGCGCGCGAGCGCACCCCCATCCCCATGGCGTCTGAGCCTGTACGATGGCGGCGGGGGGGCCATGGATAGATAGATTGATCAAACGAGCCATGATCCGTCCATGGCACCCCGTCACCCATCCCATCGCATCACATCCATGAGGGGGCAGTTGCTGCGGCTAGATTTTGGAACGCAATAACCGTGCGGCGCCGAACGAGAACGAACAAGTGGAAGGGAGGCGGCGGTGGTACAGTACAGCACGGTGAGATCAAGACCAAGAGTGGTTAACTGAAGCATCAATTCACATAATGGCATGTCGAGCTCAAGCAGCAAATTAATGGTGGTACATGTACATACACAAAGCTAGCGCTAGCTGGCTCATCAAGCGCCCAAATTAAACTAATCAATTCGTAAATCCCCCACTCTGCACTGCACTTGCAGATGCAGACCCCCCCCCCCTCCTAATCTACACCCATTCAGTAATCCTATCAATAATCATGCCTTTTCCTGACACTTTGATGACACAATCAGAGCACTACTAGTACTATGTACATAGATCAAGACAAAGGAACCTAGGATGGGGGAATTAATTAACAAGGAGGCCCTAATCCCCCTGGTGGTCTGGACGGATAATAATCTAGTCAGACCCGAGGTCAGGGGCGGCCGGGATTGGCGGAGGTGACGATCGACGATGCATCAGCGAACTGTCACCAACCCAAGCGAGAAGAGGACCAATATAATCAATCAAATGAAGCAGATTAATCAACCAAACCATGTGATCGGCGCGGGTGGGTAGCCCCCGGCCACCGATCGCCGGCGTTCAGGCTTCAGTTCCAGAAGTCGGCGACGTGCAGGAGCGGGTCGTCGAGCTCGTGCAGGAACTGGTGGTGAGAAGACGACGGCGTCACCGCCGACGAGATCTCCGCGCAGCCGCCGCCGGCGGCGGCGTTGGGGTCGGTGCTGAGCCCAGTCTCGCGGGAAGGGCTGAGCACAGACGTCGTCTGCCCGGAGGCCACCTGCTCGGCCTTGCAGTACCTCCGGATCGCCGGGGTGAGGTCGCCGGAGTTCACCGCCGGCAGGGAGAAGTACTGGCCCGTGTAGAACATCTGCGGCTGCTGCTGGTGGTACTGCAGCGGCGCGTGCTCCTCCATCTTGACCGGGAGGTAGCTCGTGTCCGGCGCCGCTGCGGCGTGGCCGGAGGTGGACGCGACGCCCTTGAAGTCGATCACGTCGTCCACGTCGCCGCCGAAGGAAGCCTCGACGAGGGGAGGCAGCTCGGCGTTGTCGAGGAGCTCGCTGAGGAAGCCCAACGAGCCGATGCGTTCGAGCTCCGCGCCGCCGGCCGCCGCCGCCATTGGCTCCGTCCTCGCCGCCAGCTCCTTGTTGAACACCTTGCACACAGCCCACTCGTCCTGCACGCAACAAACGAACCAACAGTTTCAGGAAAAAAGAAGGCGGATTTAGCGCACCAACCGAAAAAGAGGCGAAAAGGGGAAAGAAATTCCCAATCTCGAACAGGAAATTAAACGAGGGGCCGGACCTTGGTGGAGCGCGGGAGCGTTGGGGGCAGCTTGCCCTCGAGGCGGAACTCGTGCATGACCCAGCCGGTCTTCTCCCCGCGCGGGGCGCGGCCGCGGTAGAAGACGAGGGTCTTCTTCATGCCGACGAGGATGCCGCGGCCCCTGAAGATCTCCTTGTCCTTGCCGGTGGCCTTCCAGTAGCCGGTCTCCGTGGCGCGATTGGTCCGCGTCCCCGTCGGGTACTTGCGATCCTTGTGGCAGAAGAAGTACCACTCCTTCTCCCCCATCTTAGCCCTGCCTGCAGAAATCAAACGCAAGCTTTTCAATTGTTAGGCCAAGGCCATGATGGTTTCCAGAGAAGTACTAGTACTAGTAGCATAGGAAGAACTGAAGAAGAAAAGGTGCAGCTTTGGTTGTGGATGACTAGATGGTAGTTGTACTACTAACCTGGGAGATCCCATGGCTCGCACTTGTTGAGGTCGACCTCGCCGATGACGCCGGAGATGAAGCGGTGGTCGAGGGCCTTGTGGGTGAGGTAGTGCGTGATGATCTCCTCGTCGGTGGGGTGGAAGCGGAAACCCGGCGGCAGGTCCAGCTGGCCGGCCTCCTCCACCACCTCCGCCTGGTTTATCACCGACACCTCAGACATCTCCGCCGCACCCAACACCAAGCAGCTAGCTCCTCCCTTTCTCCCTTCCGCTACAAGCCTAGCCACGAGAGGAAGCGGAAATGGCTGCCTCACAGAGAAAGAGAGAGGAGAAGGGGACGGAGAGGGAGAGGCGTGTGTGAAAGAGAGAGGTGGGTTGAGGAAAGAAGGCAACAAGGAGCTTGGACTGGTGGAGCGGAGGGGCTCGGTTGCTTTATATAGGCTCCAGCGCTCGACGCCGGCATTGGAGAGCCGTGCCGAGGCGGCTTGCAGGCGACGGACCCCGTCCGGCCGGGACCAGAGGAGAGGGGCCGACCCGGTTCACGTCTCTCACTTCTTACCGCCAGGAGCTGTGGCTCCAAATTACCTGTCCTAATCCTAATGGCCCCTCTCGTCCTAATCCTGTTCCCGTTCCCCTCCGTCCACTGGCCCGTGGAATATTCACTCGCCGTCTCGCCCCGTTCTTCACAGCTAACGCGGCAGCGATGACGTCTAGTAGTAGAATAAAAAAACTCAGAGCTCTGTTCTGTTTCATAAAAAAATCATAGCCTTTTAAACAAAGTTTCAGTAGGAGTTTTTCTTTGTTGTCTGACCTTTGAAAACGAGTGGGGGAAGCCTCTCTGTCCGCGTCCCCACATGGCAGCGAGAAGAATTCAACGCACTGCTGCACCGGGCAATTAAGCAGATAGATATTCACACAGTTTTCCTTTCCTGAAAACGGCGAGAGATTCAGATGACCATGGCAGCTTATTCGTGGTGAATCGCGGTGCGTGGTTCGTGGTGCTCGCTTCCGTTCGTCGTCTCTTTTGGGAAACTTTAAAGCTAGCAGTTGTTCGTTGTCCACACAGGGCACGACGAGCCGGCGACGGCGACAATTTTGTGCAAAGATACCGAGGGCCTTCTTTATACCTGTTTATGGGCGAAGCCGGACGAAAAGAGCACAAAAAATTCGGTGAGATTAGCAGTTTTCCCTTTCGGAGCGGAGCATCAGTGGTGCCATCAGCAGGCGGTCCCATGGTTCCCCCGGCGTATATTTCTCTCATCAAGCTCGCCGCTTTGAACGGACGGCGAAATGTCAAGCGACGACGTCCTCCGGTTCTGGCCGGAAGGAGCTAGCGATGATTTTGTTTTTTCTTCTCCCCCCTCGTCAGATTCTTCCAGGCTCGCAGCAGTAAAATATCCAAGTGCCGGGCATGGTCGGAAACTAGGAATGCAGGGGAATTATCCCTCTCTGTTCGGTTGCGTTGTTTTCAAAACAAAATAAGGGGAGCCGTCTGAACTTTGCTGAACTAAATAGGGTAGGAAAAAAAATAGATTCTAGTACGACAGCAAGAGCAGAGAAAGCATGGTGTCTGGGAGAGGCGCGGCGTCAGAATACATGGTATTTGGGTTTAAAGCAATTAGCTATATGAATACTCATAAGAAAACTTCAACAGCTGTTTAATTACATTATACTGCATGATTGCATGACCTTTCCTTGAGGGCGACTCTTCTGAAGACAAGCTCAAGGTTCAAAGGATGCTGCATTAAGTAGCAATTTGCAATCATCTATGGGTAGCCTAATAAACTTTTCAAATACTTATATTATCGCTGCCTTTATGTATTCTTTATCTTTATGCATTATTTGACTAGTAGGCGCAGTTACTGAATATCGCTAGAGGTCCACAATGCATCCAATTTGCATCTTAATTTATGAACGGAAATGCACGGCTTGAGACTTGAGTATTCATCATCCTTCTCTGAAGGTAGCTTACATTGCACCAGTCACGGATTGTGAACGTACTACGCTCTCTTGACCCAACAGAATATTTCAAAGTCTGCTAAGCACGCAATTTTATAAATCCTGAACTACGATGATTATCTCCAGCGCATTTCACTTCTCAGGAAAAAAAAAAAAGAGAAATGGAACAACTCGGGTTTCTGTATCTGGGGACGGGCGCGCGGCAAACCCAGAAATCCTGCGCGATTCACCGGCATCTCGACGGTTGCCGGCGAGATTCCTCCGCACGCGCGCGTGTTCCAGGTTCCATCCAGCTCGGAGTGGCGTGGAGCTCCTGCCTCGCCCAACTCTGTTCCCACGGGGTCCTGCCCTGCGGGCGGCCACCATTCTGGTACTGTTGCCTGGCCGGTTGGATAATTGTGCGCGCCTATTCTTGGCGGTTGCAGAGATTTTACACATGGAACTGTCCCTCCGGGCGGCGGGCGCCCGTAGGCTGCCTCTTGAGTCACGTGTCGCGACGAGCGTCCGGCCAGCTGATGCTGACATGTGATATGCTCACAGGGTTCACCGGTAGTCCGGGAGTAGTATACTCCTCCTGCTACTAATCACTTGGGATATGAAGATTCCCTTGGAGATAAGCATGGAGCGGGAGACGATGATGCATAGAAAAGTCGGAGCACGTACGTATATGCGCCTGAGCAGTAGTTGGTGTGCCTATCGCAAATGAGGCACAGCATTTTGCATTTGTTTTTGCTGCTTGTTATGAATCATAGCCGCACAAACACACTCCTGATCTTTTCCGATCGATCGGGCTAATATATATCCAAGGAAACAATCATGCTGCACTACGTAGTGCTGTTTCCTGTCACTGTGCTCGATTCACACTGCTGCATCCACCAGTCGGACTTGGACGCACCCGGCGCCGGAGGGGCCTCCGGTGCGGCGCGCTTGGTAGCCGACGACGTCACCGTAACTACCGACCCCACAGGCCGGCAACGGAATCCCACGGACGACGGATATAGCTACCGATGATATATGGGACCCACGGCATATATCCGTGACCCGGCATCAGCAGGCGACACCGGGCCGGGCCCAACGAGACCGCGAGCCGCTTTTGCAGTGCGGCGCGTGCCGCGTCCCGTCCCCTTCCGTCCGTCCGCGCGGCGCGGGTGTACCCAACAGGGTTCACTTACCGTCGGGAACCGGTCCGGTTTGACCGGTTCCCGACCAAACCGGTTCGGGGCGGTTTGAACCGGTGGAAATTCAAAATTTTCAAATTTAAATTTAGAAATGAAAAAATATCGTAAAAATTCCTAAACATACTTCAAGGTGTGTGTAATCTATTGGTGTAAAAAGTTTTCAAATATTTGCTCATTTGACATTTTTTTTGGCAAATACAAGTTAAATCAAAAAAGAAAAAGAAAAAAACCGATCAAACCGACCGGCTAACCGGTCAACCGACCGGCTAACCGCTCCAACCGAATTTGAATTCAAAATTCGAATTTGTTCGGTTTCCACCGATAACCGGTCCAACCGGACCGGTTTTACCGCTACCGCCGAGCTGCGGTTCGGCCGTCCGGTTCGGTAAGGTGAACCCTGGTACCCAACCGCACGCCCCCTCCCCCCGCCCCCGCGACCTCACGGGCCCAACCGCCGCCGCCCATCCCTTGACCTCGACCAACGACCGAGCTCCGCCTTTCACAGCGCGGCGGCCGGTGCGGCGTCAAGTCGGCGTCCCGTGCGTGCCGTGGCAGCCCGGCGCGACGGGACCGGCCGTGCCGTCGTGCGCCCGTTTATTTCGCCCGGGACGCGCTACCTCCGCCGAGCCGTCGAGATCGCACACGGTTTTCGGCGAACGAGCGATTTTTATTGTCCGTGTGATTGTAACGGAATGCGATCCTACGGACGCGAGCGGACGAGTGCCGATGGCAACAATGCACCGCCGAGAGCAACTTTCAGGCTCTGACGGTGGAAGAGTCCAAGCGTAACAAAGCCGTAATTCTTGCACGCTAGTAGTAGTATAGTGGTGGTAGTAGTAGGACAGCACCACTGTTCCTGCGTCATTCATCCAAAAGGTAATGAGTGGACCACCTCCTGGGGCGACACGTGGTACGAATCTCGTGGCGAGGACCACTGGTACAGTGTACTATGGCGGCTGCTGACGGGCCTTGCCGTCAAAAAAGGGCGACGGGGTCACGTTGCGGCTCTCGTCCAAACGATGATTGATCCGCAGCAGTAAGTAGTACGAGGAGTATCTGTCTGTATTTTAACCGCGCACGCGTGGCGGAGGTAATTCTCGAGATCCCGGCGCCGGCGGCACACAGAGCGGCGGTCTCGCGATGCCCGGCGCCCCGCCGCGCGGCCGTACGCGGCGGTGACTCGGCATCGGCGAAATAATAGCAGTGTCCTTGCGCACATGCCGCGGCCGCTCCCATGCACGCGTGGTGGACTTTTTTTTTTTTTAATCTCCTGCCACGAAGATTATTAACGCCGTCCCGGGCATGATTGATCAACAAGGTAAAAGCCAGTTGGGGTGTGTTTAGATTGTAGAAAAAAACACTGTAGCATAAGAAAAACACTGTAGCATTCGTTGGAAAACGTGTTTTGTGAGGAAGGAATAGTGAAAAGTTGGAATGAATAGTGAAAAGTTGGAATGAATAGTGAATAGTTGGAAATCTGAACATGGCCTTGGCGGTAGTTTGGCACGGGTCGTCGTACGCGCCCATGCGTCTCTTTTTCTCTCGGCGAACGGGGTGGTAGCGTCCGCTGTTCGATCGGGCCGATTTAACCAAGGGCGGAGTGCGTGGATCATCCGTGTCTTGCGACACCGTAATATTTCTTTAGTCGATGTGATGAGTCACACCATGGCGCTAAGCTCTTCAGGATATGGTTAGGTGGCGTGATAAGTCTACGCGGCTAGTCAGCACGTATGGGTATAGCACCGGCCTGCAATTTGGCATGCATCAAAGCTTGGAACCGTTCCGGCTGGTAATTAACCTGCTACGTATATGACTTTTGCAAACGGGCACAGCCGGTTGTATGTGAATCAGCTCTGAAAGCTCATCACAACCGTTCCCGGCGGTCCATAATCCTTTTTTTGGCAGTCCTGTTGTCTGAACAGAGAAACGTAAACGCTGAGAACGTGTTTAGTTGTTGGGGAAGAAAAAGAACTTTTTCTGGAAAGCGTGTTTTGTGAGAAGGGAATTAAAGAAGAACTTTTCTGAAAAGCGTGTTTTCTGAGAAGGATGAATAGGAAAGTTAAAAAGATCTTTTGGAAGCAAACATGGCCTGAGTCTGCTTCACAAGGTTGCTACCGCCTACTGATCAGAGATGTTTTCGTTTTGCAGGAACTGACGTCAGAACTCTAAGCGATCCAATGCGCGAGCAGGAATGCAGAGGATGCGACGGGCACACTAGGTGCGCCCGGCTATAGCCGCATGTGCGTACAGCTTGGACAGCGGGACACCTGCCACACAAGTCACAGCATACAATTGGCGTTCCTTCCAATTTTCTTCTCCTGTAGGTGCTTGACAGCTCGCTTCCTTCACAAGACCTGCTCGTCAAGTTCGTCACTCTACGCACAATACGCTGTCAATGCACGCGACTCTCTGTCCCTGACTCTCTCCCAAATTGGATGTTCGGATTAATAACGAAAAATGCACACTACGTGCAGAGATATCTCACTGAGTTCTGTACTTCTGTTCTGACCAGAGAGAATGTAATCTCTGGAGCAGCAGCAAAATAATGCACAATGCAAAAGCACACCAATTTCTAAACCCATTCTAGCTCGCGTTGCAAGGGGGGACAAGCAAGAGAGGTCGAGGACACAGCCATGCCGATCGCGTTGCGTGCGCACCAACCCAAAGCCCCTAGCGGCCCAGCAGCACGAGAGATGATAGTCGTCGCCGCCGCCGCCATGTACGTCGAACATCTCGAACACTGTGCGTCGGCGGACGTGTGCGTGCGTACATCGCCGCGCCCGCACGCCACACACACACACACACGCCGGGCGCGGCGGAACACGCGCCACCATCCGTAGTCACATGCTATGCCTGCATGCCCGCCCCGGCCGAGCCTGCTGGGCAGCGAGGGGGACCTAATGGCTAAAGAACTATGGCTGTGGCTAATCGCCGGTCACGCACGCACGCGGGGTTTGGAGATTAGCGAGCCACACCACGATTCGTGCTGCTTCACCAACACACCGAAGCAACTCGATCGTTTCCCGGCGAGACAAGCGACAGCATGCTATGGCTAGGCCGGATAGAAATAAGATAACACACAGATAGATGTGTGGGGATATGAAAACGCGAGTTCTAGCGAATTCCGGGCTAAGAGCACACGTTGGTTGTGTGTACGTGCGGGGTTGGTGTTCGCTTTGTGCTTGCATGGATTGTTATTACGTGGGGGAGAGAATTCGGTCGTGTCCCTGTTAGGGTTTGGTTTGGAGATGAGAGTTCCCTGAAAAGGCTGGCGTCCGGCACACACTGGACGTGCCTGCATAAACCTATACCCTGCGTCCCTTAACAGTGCAATTTGCGCAAGGAGTTACTGAAAGTTAGGAGATGTTTCGTTATGTATCAAAAGCTCACGGTATAGTATATGGTTGTACTTAGAGCTAGTAATGTTATACTTAAAAAAATTATGGTAGCTTTTTTTTTCTATGGAGATTTATACTTTCCCATCAACAAACTGACGTGGCGCTCAAGCTGCATTTTCTGACCATGTCCTTGTCAACGGGCATATACGCAGATTCAGTACTTTAAAAAAATGATACCAGTGCTCTCTATTATATAGTCCCTGAGTTAGCATTAGCTAACTTACCCTGATTTCAACTGCAGAAAATTTCAAATGTACGGATCGGATAAGGGAGAATGTATAAACAAATTGGAAGTTGCGAGATGTGTTGATGCCGTGGTGCCTTTCTATCCTCTGAGCTGATTGTCTCCGTTTTTCTTTGTTTGAACGATTAAACTGGTCGAATTTCTTTGAGGAGCGTTTTCGTTTTAAATGGCGCAAAACGGTTTCTCCTAGCTTGACTTGTTGGTAGGTTTTGTGTACCTGTACCTGTGGAGTACTTATAAAAACCTGAAATGGTGTTAGTTGGTGACCGACCTGACAATAAGATCAATCAAATCCTTCACCGGGATTATATTCGCTTAGTTTACTACGCGAGAATAATGAGGAGTCCATGGCACCTGTCCTCTTTACCGGCAGCCTGCCAGTATGTTTTTTTTTAAAAAAAAAATTGATTTGAAGAAGAAACAGAAGTCTTCTCCTGAGATCTGAAATTGATGCCGAAAACAACGCGACGCGCATGGTTTAAATTTCCAATCACCTCAGTATCTTATGCCCCCTATCGCTTTAACCGCTGTATCCCAATCCCATCGATGCAGACAGCAGGCGGGAAGCGAGTTCTCTCGAGTATAATGCTTCGATTCTTCACTGGAGCCACCGACGGTTGTGGCATCTGTTCGAGTTCTCTCATTTTTTTTTTTCGCCACCGGCAGGAATGCAACATAAACAAAAATGACATAGAGGAGCACCGGCCTAACTCCCGTGGGCGACATTCGAGTATCATTCGGAGATTGCGGAAGACGAAGCGAAACATGCTGAAAGCCAGGGGTATCTCTGCGATCGTGTACGCTCTTCTCCAGTGGAACACGAAAAAACACACCGGCCATCAGAGTGAATGGAGCAAAGTATATTTCTCCAATCCCCATCACCCGCACGAGGAGGACGAGGTCTCGGGATCGCGATCCGGACCTAGCAGGCGTATGCATTTGACTCTTGCGGATGGAACACACGCACGGATGTCCTTGAAAGCAGGTGCAAGGAGCCCTGGATCCGGCACTTTTGACCACGAAACTCTGACGGTTGTATCTTTGCGTTCCAGACAGATCGGCACTGTTCTGACTGCGGTCCGCGGACCAGGAAGCCCTGGGGTTTTGGCGGCATTGCCGGCAGGACGCCAGATTCGGGGACGACGAGCACAGGGGCATTGCTTCACGTTCACGGACAAGCAAGCAAGCGGAGACGCCTGTATTTGCCTGCTACTACTAGCTTCCCTTTGTCTTGGACTCGAGATCCAAACAAGCCATCATCTATCTTTCCTACCCGCCGAGACGGTTGTGTGTACTGTTTCGGGCTTTCGGCACGTACGTAAGGAATGGATCTGGCCCATTCAAGTTTCAACATGATCAAGGAATATTGTCTTTTTTGTTTCTTCGAAGGGCTCATCAGGCACAGTTCGTTTGCCATCATCGGCCCGGTCTAGATCGTTAATGATGGGCCGTTTCTGGATCGTACCTTACGACGCACCGCCACAGGCCGAACCTGAGCCTTGAGCCCTGCTGTTTCCTGTATTCTTCATCTTATGGGAAGCAGCAACAAAAAGAGGATGTGCTAAAAAAAAAAAGCAAAAAAGAGGCATATCGTGTTCTCTCTCTTTTTTTTAGGAATAGTATGTCTGTATGGGTTCTGTATGTTAGTTGAAGATCTGCCCGGTACATCATCCCAAGGTGCAATTACCAAAGCGTCACCTAACCGCGCAACGTTGTCTGAATCTTTTCTTTCATGACCATATCGTAGGTGGATTCGTTCATGCGGCAGCGTGCAGCATATTCCACCGGAATCGGATTGCCGCACATCATTTTAACCGAGGGGCCGGGTAGCACGTGCCCTGCCCGGACATGGGTTGGGGAGAAGAAATCAGCTTTGTGCAATTGTGCAGACCTGCCTGCCACTATCGATGGTGGATGCATCTGCATCTGCTCCACTGCCATGGCGCGTGGCCGTGGTGGATGACGATAGATTCGTTCCACGGCAAGCAGAAACGACGAACAGGGCTCGCCGTCCAGCCGCAGCATGCTCCATACATACTCTCACACGTCCCGCGTCCGTCGCCGATACGTGTCACGGGTAACATACTTTACTCGCTCTGTTTCCTGCGCCGCGTGCAGCATTGTTGACTCCCAAGATCGGACGGGATCACGGGACACTCATCGCGCTTGCGCTTGCGCATGCGGATGGCTGGATGGACAAGGCCTCACTCGATGGCGATGCTCTGCTTCGGCACTTTTCGTCAGTGAAAAGTGGCATCGACGCATAGCGCTTGTATGACATTGCAATGGGGCGTGTCCGCGTGTGTCAAATGATTCTGATAATAGCGAATACCCAAGACCTCATAGTTGAGGCGCGTGTAAAATGATAGTGATCCTAGCGAATTTCGAATACTACGAGCAACATTTTCTCAAGCACCATCACCAGTGGAGCAAAATGACAAGTAGAAATGGATGATAAAACCCGCTAATGGACGAACATGATCGGAGGACAAGAACAGAGTTACACGCCAGGTCTGAAACTCTGCATATCAAGCACAGATGAGGGATGCTCGATCAGATAAGCTCGAGGAAGAACCCATTCACTCTCATTACACACGGAACCAGGACTGACGACGGACTCAACTGAAAACTAAAACACGACATAGACACACCATCACCACAGATCGGTCACACACCACTTTATTCTAGCAACATGGCAGCAGGAGACCACAGGTGGGCAGATCTCTCCAACTCCAGATGACGGCGATGACCAATGCAGCCCCGGTACAGCACATTTCTGCAGACGCAAGCAACAGTCAAATGTCATTAATCTTCTTTTGACGAAACAAAAGACAAACCTAATAAAATTATTTTTTTTAAAAAAATGAGCAAGGAGATAAGCTATCAGTTTCTACCGACAATCACGTTTATGAGCCTTTTAGTGCGGGTTGGTAAGGTGTTCTAATTTTTCTACTCTAAAATCAAGATGCAGAAAGAAAAAGAAATAAAGTAGCGCCAGCTAGTGACGCGTGTATTGTGTGCATTGACACTTACACCAGGGGACGATCTTCCAGCGCTGGTTGTCGCCCTCGCACCACTTCCAGAGCACGATGTTGGTGCCGTCGCGCACCCCGCCGTGGTCCTTGTCGCCATGGTAGGCGTCGAAGTTGAGGTAGATGTTGTTCACCATGCGGATGCAGCGGAAGCCATGCCCGACGTCACGGCTCTCCGTCCACAGCACGGACTCATCCTGGTAGCTGGGGTTGTACGGCACCAGCTTCACCTGCAATACCCCACAAAAGCGGACAAAAATCACATCTCGATTTCTCAGGCCAAATACGTACGATGTGATCAAAGATATGAAGGAAAACGACGGATCGGCCGCTTAGTAGTTACCTGGTGGCCCTCGCCCTGCGAGTGCTTGATGGCCTCGCCGGTGACCCTGTTGACGAGCGCGAAGGCCGGGTAGCCTTCCTCATCCTTGATGCTGTTGCTGTGTCGCATGTCCTTGATCCAGTGCTGGTACTCGTCGCGCGGGTTGGTGGGCGCGAGGCAGACGCTCCCGTTGCGGACGGTGACGCTGAACCCGTCGTCGGCCTTGCAGTAGATCCGGACGGTGGGCTCGCCGTGGCCGTAGGGCGCGTTGGCGGCGCTGCCGCCGGCGTAGGCCTCGTCGCCCCAGGGGAGGATCTTCCAGCTCTGGTTGTCGCCCTTGGCCCACTCCCAGAGCACCACGGTGGTGCCGTCGTGCACGCCGCCGTGGTCCTTGTCGCCGTGCAGGGCGTCGAAGTTGAGCCGGATGTTGTTCACCATGCGGATGCAGCGGAAGCCCTTGCCGACGTCGCCGCTCTCAGTCCACAGCACCGACTCGTCCTGGTACTCCGGGTTGAACGGCACCAGCTTCACCTGAGAAAAACAGAAGCAGGCCACTTCAGGCTTCCACTTTCCAAAGAAACAACCAAGCACGGAGACGGAACGCATACGAATCAAATCAAGCAAGAAAAAGAAACCCAAGATCAGATCAGAGAAGGGGAAAGGAAAGGGAAGTTTACCGGGTGGGACTGGCCGAGGGAGTGCTTGATGGCGAGGCCGGTGGCCTTGTTGACGAGGGCGAAGGCGGGGTTGCCTTCCTCGTCCTTGACCTGGGTGCTGAAGCGCATGTCCTTGTACCAGTGCTGGTGCTCGTCGCGCGGGTTGGTGGGGGCCAGCACGACGTTGCCGTCGCGGACGGTGAGGCAGTAGCCCTCGTCGGCCTTGCAGAAGATCTTGAAGGTGGGCTGGTGCGCGGGGGCGCCACCGTGGGGGGCGGCGGCCGGGGGGTGCGCCGGCTGGTTCTGGCCGTGGTGGCCGTGGTGACCGAAGCCGAACATCTTGAGCTCTTGAGGGGGTTTTGGGAGGGTTGGGTGGTTGATCGCGTGATCGGGGACCAGAGAATGGATTTGTGACGGGGCGAGGAGAAGCTGTGCGCCCTGGGGTCCGATTTATAGATAGACGAAATGGAGGCCATGGCAATCGGCAGAGGGACTGTGTCCCTGGCGTGTGGGTCCCACATTCGTTGGGACCACATGACAGGGGTTCTGCAGAGGGTGAAAAGAATCCGAGGTGACTCCGATGAACGAGTGAAGTGTGAACGTTTGGTGTGCTCGTATGGACCTTGTGTATATGACGGGTGGGGCCGGACGGACGTTGTGACCGCCACCATGCATGACTAGTGGGCTCGGTTTAGGAAGCTTCTGGATAAGAGTCGTGGCTTTTGTGTGCATCTGGGTGATTAGCGTGATAGCATCGGTGTTTACTGAGTGCTGTGATGTGAGCCATTCGGCAGTAAAAAACTGACGTCCACATTTGACTCGCTTTGATGGCAGTAAAGTACTCCACCGACCACCGGCCAAAACAGAATTTAACCCATTCGGCAGTGGAGACGAATCAGTTGTCTTTTGCATGACCGCTGCTAGCTATTGTAGCCGGAACAAACAGAAATTTTTTGTTAGCAAGCTGTAGCGCCTGGCCAAAGGCAAAGCCTATGGAAAACAGCTAAGAATTACGTGTAACAATTTCCAAATAAAATTAAAAAGGGTTAGCTACGGACGAAATAACGGCACTTGTTGTTGTAGGCCATACGTGAACAATACAAAGTAGCTTTGATGCCGCACACGACTGCACAAGACGGTCGTGCTCCAGTCACGGCGTTGTCCCCGCACCGCACGCGTCCGTGGGACAGGAGCCGCCCGCGCCCTGGCGCAGCACGCGGCGCGTCTCGGCGGCCTACCGGGCCGACGTGGCCCTGTAGGCTCCTCGCCACATGCCCACAAATGTGTTTGGCAGAAAACATAAACAAAACGGGGGGAATTATGATGACAAGGGTGGATTTGCTTTGGACTCTCCAGCTTTACACAAATCTCTCCTCTAGGGCGACAATGATGCAATGCATGTTGATCACTGATCTCTGTCTGATGCGTGCGCCTGACGCCGCCTCTGATTTTACGATCGCCCGCGCGATCTCAACGGGGCCCGTCTCCACCCCGTCCGGTGTCCCCTGCTCAGCCACCACCGTACTAGCCGAAACTTTGCACATTGCACTGCACCGGCCCCGGCGGCCCGAGCTGCGATGCGACTATGCGAGGCCGTGAGTGTTTGCAGCTCCAGAGACGCGTGCTGCGCATCTCTGCTCGACTGCTCCGTCCCATTCCCTTTCTTTTTCACACAAAGGAAAAAAGCACGGCGTATGTTTTTGCCATCCGACCTGGACTGATCGCCGTACCTGGCGACCATTCCGATGCCGATGCGGACCCCCTGAGACGGCGGTGGTAATAACAAACAGAAGTGGTGAGCGGATAAGATCCGGGCTGTGTTTAGATGAAGCAGGGAAAAATATTTTTTTTCTAAGATACGTGTTATGCGAGAGAGATGAATAGAAAAGTTGAAAAGAGAATTTTTAGAGATATATGTTCTGTGAGGAGGATGAATAGAAAAGTTGAAAAGAGAATTTTTAGAGATGTATGTTCTGTGAGTAGGATGAATAGAAAGTAAAAATTTCTGATCTCATGACCCGACCCCTCCTGCACGCGGTTGTACTGCCATCACGCGGGGTGTCCGTCTAGCGCCTGGCCTCGCCCTTTTTCCTCTCTCCCCGCTGCTGTCTTGACCGTCTCTCTGATGAAAGCGGTGCGTGATGACTGATGAGTGACCCGATCACTTCTTCCACGTACACCTCGCTTTGTTTGGCACACCTAAAGTCCACCTGCTGCCGTCCGCGGCGACAGCTGATCAAACACCATGATTGTCTCTCTCCGACCTCTAAAGAACGCTTATTATATGCATTTCGAAGCCTGTTAAAGAATAGTTTGTTTATTCAAAGAACGTAGAAAAATGATTACATGGGCACCAATATAAACTTCAAAGCTGTGGCGGCGCGGTACGTATTCGACCGGTGTTCCAGACGGGACGCACCAGGTATCCCCGTGTCGAACTGTCAGTGCAAACTGAGCATCGAGCTCATGCAGTGGCCGGACGTGTCGCGTCCGACGGCGGAGCGAAGCGAACGTGGAAGCTGTCCCTGAAGAACGTTACCTAATCTGGGCCCGATTCTAGGAAATTTCTAGCTACATCTCGCTCACACACTCCAGATGTCCTAGTCCAATGTTTAATCCTGAAAGGAGGAAAAAAAGATTAATCCGATGCTTATGTGTTCTTCATTTTGTGTACGAGTAATATTGGTGTTGTTTCAATTACTGATATCCGTGCTGCTCCGTATGTCACGCTTTGGTGGAGGTAGGTAGTTTTTGTCCCGTAACATGTAAATGAGTCATGAATGGCGCCAGTGGGCCACTTTGCAGTTGCCATATGCAGGGCAGCGTGAATCTGTGGTCCTGCACTCCCGGACGCGGGGAATCCGGAAAAAGGACTCGGCGCCGTGGTGCTCGTAGTCGTAGAGTCGTCGTAGCTTCACTTTTCGGACACCTTTTTGGGTCGAGTTCCCGGAAGGATTCCTACTTGGGCCTTGCACCTTTGGGCCCAAACTAACCCTGTAGGTTTTGCGCGGCCCACAATCACTTTACAAGAAGTGGGCTGGTACGGCGGGCCTGCGCGCGTGACTGCGCGCACCAAGGCCATCACGCGATCTAAAAAAAACAAAGGCTATCACGCGCGTGGCTGGCTAAGCATAGCAATCTAATAAATTCGAGTCCCTAAACGAATCTAACAAGTTCGAAAAATACGTAAACTGGTAGTTCAAATTAAATTTTAAATGCACAATTATATTTCCTACTATGGGACGGACAAAATAGAATCACACATGCATGTTTTCAGCTAGAAGTAGAACAATTAAATTTTGAATGTAGAACAAGTGTACCAAGCTTCATAATCAATTGATCCACATTCATATAAAAAAACGTTTAATCAATTTATAATCCAAATATATTCAAATACATCTAGTTCGGAGGATATCTTCACAAGAAAGAAACGCAACGTTGTAATCAACAATTTTTTTGCTTGGGCTTTTTCTATCTTCGTTGAATCATTCCACAAAATCTTCTTACTTGGGCTGGATGGAAATATACGCGGGACGAATGAAGCAACGAAACAACGGCCCAACAGTAGCCCATTCTGTCGATCGCTCACTCTTTCGATGTATACCGAGTAGTAGTCCACAGAGATCAACAGATGTTACTCTTTCCCACGTTATCAGTTTTATATGAACCAATAGTTTACAAACCACATTCTCCAAATCACATGACATCAGAACCTATCCTATCCCCGTGCTCGTTATATTCACGTGCTTTCATCCTATTTTATCTCCTGCCAACCGTATCTCCCCAACTTTTCCAGCTTCTAGCCAAGTTCTGAACACCACCCAACCTCTAAACAACCTATAAACTCACCATCACAAAAGGGCACGTCCACTACTACTCTTGAAACACAGAGTGCGTGTGGAAACATTCCTTCGTGTTCAGGCTTCATTTTCTACCATTGATAGCACTCTAACTGAAAAAGGCAACGAGAACAATCATGAAGCAGATAAGTTCAGCACTTCAGCAACCGCGAGATAACATATCAAATGCTGAGTCGAGTGAGCGAAGCCTGAAAGCCAGCGTCAAAGCGCTTCACCTTTCGATCCGCTTCTACGCCCTCTGGCTGCTTTGCTCAGCTACATCCATTGACTCCTACCATTCTCAGGCCAGGATCGCGGTGCGCTGGACCAATTCTAGTAGCCCATGGAAGAACCTCATGGGAGCGGTCCTCGTCACTCGGACAGCTCTCCAACTGTAAAATATACAGCAGCCAGCACCTGGTCTGGATGGAAATGCTTGGCTACTGATGGAGGACGACGAATGGCAGATTGGAGGTCCACATCAGGTTTGTCCCGTTTCTGAATGCGTTTGATTGGTAGGATATCGTGACGACGTCCCCACTGGCCAGTAGATTGGAGATACGTGAGCGACAGGTAGTCAGTCAGTCGCCTTGGCCGTGCGAAGCTGCCTGCCTGCCGAAACTGGAAAGCAGCGAGGTTCTTGAGCAAGGAATATGCCCTGGATCTACGGTGCAGAAATGGCTAAACTACTCTCAGAGCTCTTTGTCCTCTTTTCGGGAGATTCCAGGGGTTTCAGGATTCTTACCACCACTTCCTCCCTTTTCAAAGCTTATCTGCATGGGAGATAAAAGCACGAGCTAAAATGGCTATTGTTAACTCCGTTTAATTAGGACAACGAATCAGAGGTTAATTTGACGTACTAGTAGTACCTCAGTTGCGTGCGCGGCAGGGAAGAATTTACTTGTGGATAAGCATCTCCGCTCGTGTGGCTTACGGCATTACTAGCAGTTAAAAAAGTACTGCCACCAGTAATCTATCTGCAAGACCAAGTGGTTGGGCAATGCTTCTCGGTTCACTGCTTGCGTACGTACGTGTTGATTTTGTTTCTCCAGCGGCTCCGTCAGCAGCTCGTACTACTACTAGTATCATTTTCATTTTCTTGGTCACGAAGTTTCGGTAAAACACTCAAGATTTAAGCATTCGATTCAAAGCAGAATGGTAATAGGAACCAACAGGTGTGTAAAAATCTTCCACACACCCAGCCTGAATCCAGCTAATCAAAGCTATATAAACATAAGTCAATGATTTGACTCTTCATGTGGAGATCCACCTATCATATCTCGATGACTTCATCCCTGGCTGACAGAGAATATCCTCCAGTAATTTTCGTCATCTCTTAGCTCCAGGAGCCCTCTGCACACACGACAGACCCCACCCAGAGCCGCCAAGGCCAAGCGGTGTCCCGGTTTTGTTCTGTTCGCTGACGCCGACGTCCCAGTCCCGGGACTTGTTGATGTACACGAAATATTCCGATGCTTCAGTGACTGGGATTCTGCATGCAAAGAGGCACTCAGGTCTCAGACAGGCCTCTTTCGCCCATCTGAAGAAGGCTTTTGAGCCGGAAATGAGGCTCTCATCCGCCACCTGAACCGAAAACTACCTGCCATCCGCAACTTGCCTGCTTTGGCCAATTATTAAGTATTCGGCCTCCATCATCTCTCTTTTCCGTCCCTTACTTCCTTTTCTTACCCTTATTCTGAATGGACAGTTATCTTCTCCGAGCAGGTGTTTGTAGCTGTGGCTGTGGTATTTCATTTTCCCTTTGTATTTGAGTGACACCTGTGTGCTTGCTTTAGTTATCCGTGATGATGTAGTGCTGAAAGCGTCAGGTTTTATATAAGCATAAAAGATAACGTCTCTCTATTTTCTTTTCCGATCCTTAGGGCCTAATGAATGATGGCTGTCATTGAAGAAGAATCCTTGGATTTTTTCTGTAAAGAAAAATAATAATCCTTGGACGATGTTTACAATGGAGTATGTAATATGTATATATGAGCAGATAAAGTCGGTTGGGTATTAACATCTTTCTCCTGTTCATGATTTCCAGTTCGTCGATCTCATCAAAGCCTTATCAAGCCATATCTAGCTAGCTTTGTAGTAGCACTAAGCGTGGGTACATAGTACTGCTAGCATACTATGTACAAGAGAACAAAATGCTGTTTACACACCACAATCCCAATCAACTATGTTCTCCCTAGTTGATACTACTACTGGACCCTACAAGTACAATCCTTTTACCTATACCTTAGCCATTGCTCTATGTATTTTCGCCCTATATCTGGTTCAATAGAGCTCAAATAATGTTCAAATCACAATTTAGTGCTCCAGTATAGTAGTATCTTTCAGTGTAAGACCAATCTGTCAGTTCATCCCCATGTTAGAATGGAGCAGCATGTGGTGGCCCAGGGACCCCGCCTGCAGTCCGTTTCCTATTTGGAACGTTGCACCAAAGCATGACCCGTTCGGTTTCTTGCCCGCAGACGCCGTGCCGCCACTCGTACTCGTCTCTGACCTCTTGCGCTTGCCAGCGCCCGCTTCCATTGAATCCATCTGCGTGATCTGCCCCCCTTGCAGGCTGTTGCTGCCATTGTTGACGCCCAGCAGCTGGTGGTGGTTCATGACGGGGTGGCCTATGAGAGTCGTAGTGGCGCCGCCGTGCTGGTCATGGTGCTGCTGATGCTGATGGTGATCGAGGCGTGCCATGTCAGGGACGACGAGGCCGTCCTCGAAGTAGTGCGCCATGGAGGGGTCGTTGAAGAGCTCGGTGATGGACGGTATCCTGGGCATCCTCATCTGCGTGCCCAACGCCGCCGTGGCCTGCTGCTGCTGCTGCTGCAGCGCCGCCGGGAACGCGCCGTGCACGAGCATGGCGGTGGCGGCGCTCGACGACGGCGCGGCGGCGTAGTAGGGGTTGTCGTTGTCGAAGCCGCAGGGCTCGTCCAGCTCGTGGTCGGAGAGCGGCGGCACCGCCATCGGCGACACGTGGCTGGTCTTCTTGTAGATCCGGCACAGCACCCAGTCATCCAGCTGCACAGCCATGCGCAGATGATGATCAATCGCACAGATTAGAGAAATGGATTAAATAATTATGGATTAAAGTAACTAATGTCGTACGAATTGGGAGCAGATGAATGAATCATCAACACGTAGGCATCCGCGGCTATCACTGTCGGATCAATTGACTTGGTGCAACCATGCCAAGTATGCCTAAAGAACATTTCTTTAAGAACGCCACACATATATATTAAAGCTACTAGCTGCTCTTGCGTCCATTTGCAAGCCACAAAACCGATGCGATAAACAACATCGACGTGCCACGAACCCGCATCAGAAACATCGCCGGAAAAGACGATCAGGGTTGCAAGTAGTAGTGCATCTGGGCATGCGCAAGCAGGGCAAAAGTATGCAACTATCCACCGCATGATACTGACTACATGCATGTAGAAAAACATAACATGGCGATTAAGAGGCTAGCTATAGTAGGGTCTCATCATTGTTCTTTGAATTTCACTTTGTTTAATTGTTACTTTTCATGCATATAATCTGTATGAGAAAAGCTAGTCGTAGGGGCTGGTGATGGTTACTGGTAGTAGCAGCTAATTAATTACGTACCCTCATGGAGGTGTTGCGGAACTTCATGGGGCGGTAGGTCTGGCCGGCGTGGGCGTCGGCGGCAAGGCGGTACTCGTGCATGATCCAGTTGGTCTTGGTGCCCTTGGGCGGTCGTCCCTTGTAGAAGACGAGCGCCTTCTTCACGCCGACGCTCTCGCCGGTGGCGCTGCTGTGGATGGGCTTGTCTGTGCCAGTGGCCTTCCAGTAGCCTGAGCCCGCGGCGCGGTTCGGCCGGATCCCGTTGGGGTACTTGCGGTCACGCGGGCTGAAGAAATACCACTCCTTGTCCCCGTACGCCGCCCTGGCTGCAGGAATTCAGCACACGCATATGTGAGCAAAAATTCAATTTCGAGACTGAAACTGTACTGGGTGCGCATGCAAGTGGGGATCGATCTCGATCATGTGCATGCAATGGATTGTGGTCAGTGAATTCGGCAGGGGGGGGGAAGAAATAAAGGGTACGATTATGGATACGAACATGGCAGGTCCCATGGATCGAACTTGTAGATGTCGACGTCGGCGATGATGTCGACGGGGCACCCCGCGTTGGCGGCGCGGTTGCGGAGGTAGTGGAGGATCAGCTCCTCGTCCGTCGGGTGGAAACGGAAGCCGGGCGGCAGCATCGCCGGGTTCGCCATGATCATTGCTTGGCTTGGCACCCCAAGGCCCAAGCTTGCTAGCTAGCACACAACTGCTCGATCGAGCGAGGCGATCGCACCTCTACAAAACCCTAGCTGACAGCCTCGACTACTACTGCTTCTCCCGAGCTTCTGCTAATAAGCGACGGACCGAGAGAGTAACGCGGGTAGTTAAACTAAAGCTCGATCGCCCCACAAGGAGGGAGAGGGAGAAGCCGTAGCTAGAGAGCTAATGAGAAATGGAGGAATGGAATTTTTTGGGGACGGGAGGGGAGGGCCTGCTTATAAGCATGCGGGTTCTTTGTCCTGCCCGGTTGCGTGCTTGACGCCGCCTTCGGCCTCGCTGGCTGGCGCCTCAAGCAGGGCCCCGTGAGCAGCCGAGGGGCAGGCAAGAAGCAAATGGCCGCCGGGGTAGTGCCGCGTCGTGTGGCCATCGTTGGATGGCTACGGCGCAAGCACGTCCGGCGTGATGGCACCGGGGATTGGTGGGCAGCAGGTGGGGCCCCCGCGTGACGGGTGCCGCTGGAACTCCACCAGGGCGGCACGTGGTGGCGGGCGTTGGCGGCCGATGCTTCCAGTCCCGCGAGCCACTGGAGCCGGGAGATAACCCCCAGCCCACCCATGCATGCTTGTGTTGTGGGCTGTGGCCTGCGGCAGCCGGGAAAAAGACGCACCAAATTATTCTACCACAACAGGGGGATTAAATGAAACACGATATAGTGGCAACTTGATTGTTTTTAAAATCCGTTTCGTGTATGGAGTTGATCAAATAATATAGATTGACAAGTGACCCCAAGGACGGGTGTTAAGCACGAAAAAAGATCAAAGTACATAAGTGCAATCACGCATGTTGACAATTTTGTACGTGGGTCTAGTCGTGAGGCCCCAAGTCATAATTTTTGCTTGGCTGGAGGAGGACACAGTGCGCAAACAGGTTTGCTTCGGCGAGATTTGGTTGTTGGAGCTTTTTTGGGTAACAAGTGGCAACAGGGACACTCCAGGATGCAGATCAATCTGGCGGAACAGAGAAACAGCGGTGTGCCCTATGCAGTCTTGGCATGTCTTTATTAGCTTTATCACCTACTGAGATCAAGCTTCGTAGTATTATCTTTGTGTGCCTGCGTGTGCTAGATGGTCAGTTTTTTTTATCTTCGTTCTCTGGTGAGGATTAACCAACGGTCTCCATGCTTGTCTTCATGTTCAATCTAGCCAATTTTTGGACTTTTGATGCCTACGATGCATTTTTTTAAATGCACGGACATGAGATAGTGTCTATTTTTGCAGTGATATAGGGAAAGTTTTACAGCCGGCTAACCGGCAGCGGAAAAAACAAAATGACTACTCTCACGCTAAGAAATTTGCTAGGCACTTGGCCCCTGCCCTGATCCAAGGGTTCACCTCATCCTTATCTTTGCCAGAATCACGAGTACCGCCTCTCTAGGATGCCTGAAAATTCTGAGTCGTGCACTTTTCATATATTCCATATGATCAATAGCGTCAGGCTTCTTATGGCTTTTCTTGGTGTTCCTAGTGTTGTTGTGATGTTTGCACACCATTCTAGGCATGCTGTACTTTGGAGCCAGTCATCCATTTTTTTTTTCACGAAAGCACAAGATTGTGTTTATTTTATTAATAAAGCAGAGTGGTTACATAAGCATGAACTGGCGAAAGCCGGTGAGAACAAAATCCTACTCTCGCCTTATTATGGATTCTAAGCGCTTTGCACCAGCCAAGGACCAATCGCCGGCTTCAGCTTTAACTTTTGTGAAGAACAATGTTGGAAAATTCTAGCGTTCTTCTCCTTCCATATCCACCATGCACCCCCTCCGTCCCAAATTGTAAGTCGTTTGACTTTTTTTACCCCAACTTCGACCACTAGTCTTATTAAAAAAATTTGTGCAAATGTAGTCAAATTTAAGTCATTCTTGAAATTCTGTTATTAATACATCTACACATAACAAAAAAAAAGATATTTTGCAGAAAAAATTGAATAAGCCGAATGGTCAAGCCAAAAAAAGTCAAACGACTTGCAATTTGGGACGGAGGGGGTAACAAGCATAGTGAGCCCTTGTTCAGCTTTCGTTGGCGCACTCGGGGTCATCCATGTGTGTGTAATTCCATCTATGTCTATATGGTCACATGGACCAGGTACGCCTGGTTAGTCGGCATTCTGCTAGCAGGTGGTGACCCATCTCCAACTAATAAGACGCATTTTGGTAGAGTAAAAAATACTCTTAAGTTTTGCAGCATAGATGTTTTTCTAATAATTTTCTCTAGACTGAACAATAAAATCAAGAAGGCTACGTGTGAACTCGAATTCTCGTCACCATGTTCGTGGAATAACAACCCGACATGTATATCCAATATCATTTTATTGACTCTTTGATTGAATTGACCGGTTTCAGTGACTTGACATGCAAGGTCTTTGTCTACGGAAAGGCCAAAATCACAGGTACACACACAACCGCTTATCCCTGGAGAGGTGGAGAATATTTACCCATTCATGTGGCTGCAGCCTCAAGCGGATACTTCGCTCCACCACGTGTTAAGAAAGAATCCGATGATATCACATACTATTACGCCACTAAATTTCAAATAAAGGTGTGTCCTATCATAGCCGTGTAGAGTTATATTTTTTTTCACCACTAATATTCAAACGAGGCTATATCATGGATGCATATTTAGGTATATATTGCATCACTAGGTAAGTGGTTGGATATATTTGCCGCCCTAACTATACATACAAATTTCTATGCGATCGTTGTGTCACTGACCAGCCACCTTAGTCAATGATAATGGCATATTTCACATTATTGAAAATTATAACAATGTATTTTCAATTATTTCTATTTTAAAAATACAAGCATGTTTCTCAGAATATAGAAGTTTTTGTAGTTTTTCTTTCTTGACCAAATTTAGTTTAGACAAATAAGTATAAAACGAGTTATCTAAATTGGCAGATTTTTTTATACAATCCGTAATGAGAAATACATTTGACAATATAAACAATATTTTTTTTGTGATACGACAAATATTTGAAACTGCATGTTCTCAAATACATCCACAAAATGGTTTTTCCCTTGTAAATGGTTCTGACACGTGTAGTAGCTTGTCCACCGCACCATAATACAAAACGCCTGCAAAAAATATATACCCCTGGAAATTATACAAGACTAATGGCAATAAGCAAAGTGATTAGAAAGGCAACGTATCCTATGGAAACCAATCTCTCCGTAAAAACTATAGAAACTAAAATCTGGGCCACACGATGTCGATCTAAGGGCGCGACCAGATCAGGTGGGAGGGGTGATTTGCAAAAGCATCTTGCAAATCACCTCTTCTACCTCTTCTGAGCTTTGCAAATCGTCCCTTCCACCTGATTTAGGTTTACCCTTGAATCAATATCGTGTGGTCTAGATTGAAGTTTGCATAGTTTCTATGAAAAGTTAGTAATCTTATCCCAAACACGCGCGATGGAGACCCTCGCACGACCGGTGGAGAAGCACCGGGGCCCCACCGCCCGCCGCACCGTTTCAGGCAAGCCGTGGCCTGATGGCGTGATCATCTTGCCGGCGACGAGCGACGATCGGTAGCTTTCCGTCAATCCGCAGACGGAATTAGCCGCCGGATAACCCGTACGTGTGGCTGTATTAGCTCTGATCAGGGCGTGGTTATCCAGATCGTAATCTGATCGGACGTAGCTGGGGGCCGGCCGGGTCGATCGCGAGTGTCAGCCGGAATTCCGTGTCAGCCCGTGTCGCTGCCAGCTCTATATATAGCAGCTACTTGAACGATGACATGATGCCCTCGCCATCAAGGCATCAACCCATCACTGCACTGGCCAGCGAGGAGAGCGAGAGGGACGGAGAGGCGAGGGGCCTAAAAATGTCTGGGCAGTAGCGCACCGCCCCACCGTCCCGGCCGGGTTCACGCAATGCGTCGCGGCCACAGCCCCACAGCGACGTCGCGCGCGCTCCGGCGGGCGGACGTCACCATCATCGTCGGAATAGCGAGGAATTCCATATCAGGTATGTTTAGATGGTAGGAAAAAACACTGTAGCATAAGAAAAACACTGTAGCATTCGCTGGGAAACGTGTTTTGTGAGGAAGGAATAGTAAAAAGTTAGAATAAATAGTGAAAAGTTGAAATAAATAGTGAATAGTTGGGAATTTGAACGTGGCCCGAGTAACTTTAGCGTCTTTACGGTTGTCGCCGCGCGCGGTTCGCGTCGTCGCTGTCGATCGTGGCACGTGTCGACCGCCGGGCGCTCGCTCGCGCGGTCCATCACGCTGGCGAGGGGGGTGACGGTGTCCACCCACCCCATCGCCCGTCGACGAGCGCGCGCATGCCGCTGGCGGCGGGAGGAAGGCTGGCGTACCCGTGTACGCACGTGCCGCAGCGGCGAGCCACGCGAGCGGTTGCAACAGGGGAGGTCTGGCAAGGCGAAATCATTTAGGGCTTGTTCGGTTCCATCGGATTCAATCCGAGCCGAGAATGGTAGATATAATAAGAAATTTATGATAGGTATATCTAGAGACCGAGATTTATTCCGGGTCATGGACTAATTTATTTGTGATGGATACATCAAGAGACCCGAAATGATTCCCCACCTCTTGACTAGTGGACTGATTCCTTGTCTTTTGGTGTCACTATGGTGAGTAAATTAGCT
Source organism: Digitaria exilis (assembly GCA_015342445.1). Classification (NCBI taxonomy): domain Eukaryota; kingdom Viridiplantae; phylum Streptophyta; class Magnoliopsida; order Poales; family Poaceae; genus Digitaria; species Digitaria exilis. The sequence goes on from JACEFO010001626.1 coordinate 112,155, forward strand.
TTTGACCTGGAATGAATCCCGGCCTCTTATTGTACCTATCGTAAATTTCTTATTACATTTTCGTTTCTGGCCCGAATTGAATCCGATGGAACCGAATAAGCCCATAAAAGAGTTCGTTTATCTTGGGGTGGGGGGGGGGGCTCGTACGTACGCGGTTAGTACATTCTGCAAGTAAAAAAAACAGGGTGTGGCGTAAAATTGTGAAGGAGAGAAGGTACACGTAGAAAGACGTGTGAGGGCGACGCGTATCTACCGAGCTCTCTTGCCGCCACCCCCAAGTCCCCAACCATTATCGTCGTCTACTCATCTCGTTTATTTTTCCTCGATGGAGAGAGGCAATCAGGCAAAGATCCACTTATGCGCTAAAACGGTCTTGGTCCATATAGACACCGCGATTAGATCACTCATCTGATGATTGCAGTTTTCGACATGACTTGATTGGACTGATCAATGTTATCTTGACTGTTAGCCCGGCCGGAATAATTAGCTTAAACAATCTTAGGGATAATCTTGGGCCATATATATATGCTTATAAAGACATCACTGTCGAAGTGTGCTAAGTGTTTTTTTTTTGCGAAACATCATAAATGTTTCTTTGGAGCATTACTCATCAGTATGCAGTAGTGGTAGACTGGTAGTGGCCTACGGTATTTTGGGCTAGGGTTGCAAATATCGTTAGCAGCATAATATGCAAATTAAAACAAAATTCATGACTGTACACCGTGTATCTGACTTACTAATAATCAACAAACAAACTTACAACTCTTTGTTCATATATTTAATTTTGCTTAATTCATGCTCGACTCATGTTGGGTTCCTCTCCTAGTGTGCCTAGCGAGCTCGACCTGGTACACCTCAAGTAGGCTTGTCCATTATTGCCAGATGTGAATTGTGATGACTTCATGAGGTGTATACACTCGAGTAGTTGTTAAATTTTGAGAATTTAAACTTAATGAAAAGTTTAACAGAGTCAATATAATAATTAATGTTCGTTCAAAAAAAATATAATAATTATTGGTCTCACATTTCCCCTCGCTCATTGCTCCCAGGGACCTTAAAAAAAGGAACTAGACAAGAAAATTAGTGTCGTAGTATGGCTACGTTTACATACGCCGGAGGGTATGGGGCCAATACTGTTAGGGGTGGGTACAATTTCCCGAACCCGATCCCGAACTACCCGAATCCGAATTACCCGATTACTATTTCGGGTATCAAGTTGAGAAACCCGAATTTATTTTGGGTAATTCGGGTACTAATCCTGGGTACCCGAATTGCCCGAACTTTACTAAAATTATAATCTATCTTTACCTTCACATCAAAGAAACATAACATATTTGGTTGCTAGTTTATTTGATTTATAAGTTTATTTATTTGTTTGATCTATGCCATATTGATTTGAGTTTTTCTTTGATCCATATATCATTGAGTTGTTGTATGTTGGGGAGATATGAAGAGAGAGTGCAATATATTAGGTAGTTCGAGAAAACCCAAACCCGATATTTCAGTTACCCGAAAATTCGGGTAGTTTTTTTTTCGGGTTAAGTTTAGGTAGCAGTTTTAAATACCCGAATTGTAAAATACCCGAATTACTCGACCCGAATTACCTGAATGTCCACCCCTAAATATTGTGTGTTGAAAGGAAGCGACCGCATTACCCCCCTTCCCTTCTATGAAAAAGTCGACCATAAACTATTTGTAGCGTTTGGATGTACTTATTAGAGGCTCGGAATCAGAATTGGAATTGGCTGTTGCGAATGCCGGCTGTTTGAATGACTTGGAATTCAGAATTGGATCGAACTCAATGCCAACTGGAATTAACCCAACACAAATCTCTCCAGTCTTATGTGGAGCCGGACCCCTCGGTATTGGCTGGCATCCCCTTTTCATCTACATCCAAACAATGGCTTTCGCATTGTAACTCAATACCAATACTACTATGATTTGGTATTTGAACCAATTCAATGCCGAGGCTCTCAATATTGACATCCAAACAGAGATTACCACATTTTTTTGGCATCCAACATGAAAATCAGGTATCTTTGACCATTAAACTATTAAAACTAGATAAAATTTTATTGTCGAACTGGTTTCAAACGTGGTTTTGCATGTATATGTAATTTTTTAAAGCAAAATGAAATTTGGTTTCATCTCTAAACATTCATAACTAATTCGGTTTAAATCAAAAAAATTATGAAACATGAATCGAAAGTTTCTCAAAATTATAGTCTACATGTTCGTACTCTAGTTAGAGTTATTTGGATATCATTTATTCCTTTTACTCGTGTTCTATTTATTATAGTTGTGTCCATTATTTATTTCAATTATCATTTGATGGTATATTAGAATAGGGGAGTTACCAAAATGATTCATTTGTATTAATTTTACCAATTCATATTTGTATTATTTAAAGCGAAATAGTTATGATGGTTTATATGTAAGTCATATTTTATTATTTTCAGAAAAATACATTTACATATATATATAGTAACTCTATATTGTACCCTGGGTACTGAATAATATTCATATATATGAAGAAGTCTTTGAAACTGAGAGATAGCCAAAGTGTCTAGCTTTCATAGTTCGATGATCAGAGTCTGGTTTTTAAGTTCGATGACTAAAACTAAACTCCAATGATAGTTAGATGGTTCAAAATAGACCTTTCTCTTCTTCCTATGAGAAAAATGCAATATGTACGGCTCATGGTGATTCTACGTCTGGAATATATTTTTTTACTCGCCCTAGAATATATTATTATTATATGTCTAGACAAGTTCTCCATCCAAAAATAACATATGACTGCACGACCAGGGTTATTTTGTCCCGCGGGCCTCTGCTGCGCGTCCACCAGGAAGTCAAGATTGGACTGGGCCGGGCCTTCGGAGGAGGACGAGTCCAATCTTGTAGAGAGAGAGAAGAGGGCGGTTGGGTGTACTAGGCTGTAGCTTTTTTTTTTTTTTGAATAACTTTGAGCCTCTCAGCAAGAGAGTTTGCTAGGAGTCGTGCAATCTGTAAAGCGCGCAGCACAGAAGTCCGCCTGTGATTATCCGAAGAAGCTCCACCAGCTGGTATTCCCACACGTGCGCGCAATGCCTCGAGAGGACAGGCTGCCCGGCCGGCATATCCGACGGGACAATCCCTGCGGCGTACGGCCGCACGCCTCTCTCTTGGGATCGAGTCAGAAAGAGAGCGTAGCTGAGGTGTACACGATGGAGTCATGGAGTAGTAGGGTACGTGCATACGGATACGGGGATGACGGCGTGGGAGAGAGCGACGTCAGATGCGAGAAAACTTCAAGGGTGTGATTGGATGCCTGGCTACAACCCCATCCAGGCTTGGTGGGTGCAGACTCCTCATGATTGGATGCCTGCGCTAGTTCCTGGCCTGGCCAGCGGGATGCAAATTGGCCGCTCGAACCAGGCTCTCCAGATACGAAAATTACCTGCGTTTCCACCGGGCCAGGCTGCCGTGGTGCATCGTGAAGCGGGTGGACAGTTTGGCAGTGACAGAAAGCAGCTGCACGCGAGCTTGTAACCAAGCATCCAAACACCGGATCGCTTTGGCCAGGATATATGTGTGCAATCATCCAATCAAAGCTCTTTTGCATGATCTCAACCAGGCCAGCGGGAGCCTGGTTGTCGCAAACAAGCTTGGCTGGGGAGGGAAGGAAACCAATCAGGCCCCAAAGAACCGAGGCAGACACGCGACCAGGACGTGAGACTTTCAGTTGGAACAGAGTCGATCGGGACGCCCAACTTGCGTTCTGCTGAACCGCCTGGCCATCAACGTGGAAAGATGTCCATCATATGCTAGCTAGCTCGCACTTTCCTTCGGCGTCGAGCGTTGTTGTTGGATCGTGTTTGGATCCGTCAAATTGCTGTATTATATATTGAGATTGCCCTAGCATGTGCCGTACTTTCACAAGTTTGATGTGAACTGTCTACGAACGTGGGAGACGAATTGTTCTTGTGTGCAACAGCACTTGTTTTCTCCAGAGGAGTACCTGCAGCTTTGCACGTGATCGACCACTAGCTTTTCTCCGCGTGAAATTGCGAGCACTTGAGGCTGTGGAAAATGCAGAGAAAATGTGCACCCCTGCCTCCATCCAAAGTGGGGGTCGCCGCCTCATGGGTCGGGTCGTCGAGGATGCATGGGGTCTCGTAATCGTGCTCGATGCTGCAAAGCTTTTGACTATAGTTGCACTAGCTTGCTGGAAGTGTTGTTGCATTCACCAAAAAGAGGGGTGATAGCATCCCATGCTCATGCATCGCCCCCACCTAGAGTTTTCAGGTCGTGATCTAGATAACTGGAACATCTGATGGGTGGCCTACAGTTGCTTTCTCGGCTTTAGATTAAAATTGATGGGTTTGGACTCTCCTCTGGAAGTCTGGATCATCCATAGATTTTTTTTATCTGCTTTTAATTATTTATTATCATTCGCGTCTTTTTAATCGTGTGTAAGAAATTCTCTACAGACTGAATCCGTCGTTTTATGAGAGAAACTGTGGCAGACGATAATCAATACCTACTGCAAAATCTCAACGACAACACCATTCAGCTACTGACCAAAACTGTGATTTTCTTTGCTGACCAAACTAAAACCTGCATGCGCATATCCGATTGTATATCTTCATCACTGACACGCAGGTTTGATATGCTGATAATTGGAGTGCCTTGTTGTAGGCAATAAGATAAATACTATGTCCCAAATGGGACGTTTATAAGCCCTATTAATCTATTATATAGACGTATCTGGAGCCCTGCGCGTTGTCTAAAAACAGAAAAAGCAAACACCATTTCAACACGAACACCAGCAGAGCCAGGGAAAATCTAGCATATAAAAAGAACAGCATCTAACATCGACGAAAGTAAAGATATCGAAAAGAGAAAGGAGCGCCAGATAGAGCAGCAAAGGACCGGAACATCAACGCACACGACAGCAACGCTGTGCTTATCCAGTTATCCCCCGACGACGAGACTAGCTACATGCAATCCATTCGAACCCACCGCACGAGTTAACGACGTACGATACACCAGTTCAGTGTTCAGTGTTCTTGATCATGCACGGCGGGGTCCCCTCAGACTCTCCGCCTGTGTGCCAGGTATAGCCACACCGGATAACAGAAAATTCAGAAGAAAAAAAGCCCCCCGCACCCGCACCAATTCGTTGCGTTGAAGCATCGGCTGCGTACGTGCCCGGGCGCCCGGTCCGCGCGGCGAAGACGACGGCGGCTAGCTCATCGCTGGTGGCGCCGTGCGTCGCGCGTATGCGCTGCCGCCGAAGCCCGAAAGCGACGCCGGCGGGAGAGCGAGCTGGCACACGACGCCCCATGGAGGCCTCGTCAAACGCGAGGCGAATCCTCTGGCCGAGTGTGTCCGCGCTGGCGTCGCGTGGACCGGTGCCCTATGCACGCAGAGGATGTGGTGGCGGCGCCGTATGGTATTCCTAGACATGGGTGAGGAACAAACACACTCGTGTGGTGCTGCCGGTGTGTGCGATCCGGCCGTGTGGTCTGGCGCCGTTCACTGATCGGGAGCACAGCACGTGGAGCCGCTGAGCCTTCTGAATCCTGAGATAGCTCTCGCTGGTGCAAGTACACAGCTGGAATGATCGTGCTCCTTTGAACGACGATGTCAGCAGTTCCGTTCGGTTAGGACAAAGCACACGCTCAGTTTGGAAAATCCTCCTCTTAGAAGCACGCGCAGATTGATGCTGTCGCTGTCGTCTTTCCGCCGTGCGCCGCAGCAGCGCCAAACATATATACGTTGATCCGGCCGTCCTGGTGGCTACTCGCCGTCCATATAAATGCTTCTTGGTTAGTTGGTTACGCAGTGTAACTTTGCCACCAGCGAATCATCGACAGACAGCAAACAGAGCATTGTAGAAACTTGCATAGCCACTGTAGAAATTAAAACGAAACACGGCAGTGTGCCACCACTTTTTTTTCTTTTTTGTTTACGAGTGTATATATATTGTGTTTTCCTTTTCTTTCCCAAGAGCACACGGCCCAGTTGACCTCGGCTTCCCATGTTCATGGCCCATATTGTGATGGATGCGGCGTATTATTTATGGGCCAAAATGGCCACGCACGCAGCCGCGCGCTGTCAAGTTCCCGGCCCAGATTCTACAGCTCGACAGAACCTGGATAGATTCAGAACAGAACAGTCCTAATCTTCGACCTGGATAGATTCAGAACAGAACAGTCCATGCTTTCGGTCAGTTATTGATGTTGTTAACTGTTACTGTATAAAGCAGCAAACTAAGAGCAGCGTCCTGGCACACACACCTCGCTTCGGTGCGCCACAAGCAACTTTGCTGCCCGAACAGGCTGGAGCTAATGATGAAGATAGTCGTAGGACCTACTACTCCCTATCGTGCTCGACTACTTACCCTCCGTGGCTGCCAAACTGGATCTTGTCAACCGTACCACAAAAACCACTCCAACTGAAAGCTTAGCTTAGCTCTAATCATGCATGTCCTGGCTAAAGCTATCTGGAAGTCTAGTCCTAATCATGCCTCGTGTTATAGTCTGTTGGTGGTTGGTCTATCGGACATCGGAGATGGCTGCTGCTAGTACAGATCATGCTGTGATTGCACGCTGACAAGTTGACCAAAAAGCATGCAGCATTTCACCTGATGAAATGAAGCTTTATGGTGTGATTTTCGTGCACCACTAACAACAAGCCAGGACTGCGAAAGAGCCCCCCCCCCTGAACGGCGTTAATTTGATGCTGGCCCTGGCCTCGACTGCTGGCTCGTCGATCAGTGACACTGACAGTGAGCGTCGAGCCGCTGGGCACTGCGGATAGCACGCCCAGACGCCCAGTTGTGTGGCCAAGTTTGCCAGCATCAGGCAACAATCACTTGGCATGTCCTTCCAAGGACAAAGCCGCAAATCTCTCTGGCGCCACGCAGCGTGGGTAGATTGTGACATCCGCGACGGACAAAAGTATCCGATGGACATCTAGCGCCCATGTATCTCGTCGTCCCTTCTGCATCTACCTCTCTTCCGTGGAGAGAAATGGCTGTTTACTGTGCCAGTGTGCCTTAACCACGAAAGGACGACGAAATGATACAGTCAGATACTGAGATGGCAAGTGAAGGCGGTGGTACTACGAAATCGCAGCAAAACAAACCTAATCGTTTGGAATTTGAAGCAGCCGGTAACATTTTGTCTTTTGGAAAGGAAAAGCAGTCAGTAATCTGTCAAATTACAGCTCCATCAGCGTGAAAGGGATTTTACTTAGTTTGTCAGAGCAGGAAGAAAACTCAGCGTGGTGACTGCTGAACAACTACCAACACTAGTTGGACCATGGCCTTGAGAGTTGAGAATTCATCACCAGGAGCGGTCTCGTAAAGAAGTTGTTGTTGCTTCGGATTCCAGCCCGTCCAAAGTTTGGTGGCCGGAGTATAATTTGGCGACCAACCAAATCTAGTCCACCGCAACTAATGGACGCCGGACAAAACAAATTTTTAGAGCACGAGAGTGCCTGACTCGGTGCAACTTTGCCATCTAGGAGTACATACCATGATACCAACCAAGTGTCAGCATCCGGCTCGATCCGAAACGGTGACACGCATCGAAATGCGACGACTCCGACGCCGGCCGGGCCTGGAGTGAAGTGGAGGCAGGCTGGACTGGGCACGCCGCGTGAAAATCGGCCGGATCAGCCCACGCCTCTGAAGAAAGTAACCTTTGGGAGGAGGATTTCCTTCCAAAAGGTGGAAAAGAAGCAGAGGACAGATAAGAAAAGGAAAGGATAGGGGGCTGCCGGGACGCTACGCTCTACTACACGCGACTGGAGATCTCGACAGGCAGACAGCAGCGAGACGGCACGGTGGTTTTTTGCGGGGTTTCGAAGGGATCACGGGGAGTGGAGTGAGAGTGGAGCGGCGTGGGGGCTGGCACATGAGCCAGAGACGACGGCGACGCCCGCGCATCACCGAATAGAAAAAAAAAAGGGCTCTACCTCTACCTCCCTGTCTCGAGTTCCTTTGGTTTCACGTATGCGTTCATTTTCTATAGTGATGATGCACTGATGCTAGGCCGGATGCCCGGGCACCGGGTGCTGCGCCGGTGTAGCCCGGTCCTGGCAAGTCCACCACACCGAGCACAGCGCTGGCGCTATGGAATGATGCTATTTTATGGGCATCTATATTTTGAGAATTTTATGGACATCAATAGGGCCATCCGTTCCGGCATGAGTCCATGACTATGACTATGCTATCATTGCCGATGACAGAAGCGTGTGGCCACATGCAACACAATTCTCCTCTCGTATCCCTGATGGCCTAATCCGGAACATCCAGCGATCCACACCCTTGACAATTCTATACACGATAGTTTTTTTTTTGTTTTTTTTTTGGCAGGGGCGTATCTACCTTCTCTTAATAGAATACGTGCCAAGGCCCAAGCTAAAAAAAGGCAAGGGCATATCTAAGAGGGACAATATCCTTATACTACAAACTTTGTTTGCTATCGGTAAGGACCATAGCAATACAACATAACATCATTAACAATGAGTTTTTAACAAAGACGTTTGAGGACTGATTAAGAAGCCTTGTGTTACATTTTATTAGATGTTGAGCAAGGTTGCTTTTTTGTCAAGTGACTAAAAGAACCAAACATGTCATGTGGCAAAATAGAAGCATCAGACTACTCAATAAATGTGCATGTGGTATTTGAGATGTGAGTTTAAGTGCCTCTTATTTCTTTTGGTTCCGTTATAATATTGTTTCCATAGAGCCTCTCTTTTCATATAATAATCACGTCTAACGACCGATTAGTATGCATGTTTTGTAGCATCGCTATCCTTTTTGTGAAATAAAAAAAAAACTTGCCACTTCGATTCCCATACATCTCTCTTCAATACTAAATAATGGATTATTTGGGTATTATGTAGCTTAACAACAGAGCCCAATAGAAGGGAAACTTGACTCCAACCTGCTTGCTCATGAATTTTGTTAGCTCAACTCATATAAAACCCATAGTTCTCGAGTTAAATAGCCTTTGATTCCCTTTTGAGCTGTCCAAATCTCAAGATCAAGAGCAAGCCATGAGACCATAATGAAATGTGTTTATACCAAGGGACAAAAAGCAGCATCACAGTAGGAGATCGCACCATCTAGCGTTTACCAAAGTTTTTATCCAACCTCGACGTATATTGGTTTCGCACAATATTGTCTTTTCTATCTTTTGCATACTACATTCGTCGGTACGAGCTAATTCTACTTGTCCCTTAGCTCCCACGACCACCATACAACTTCTATGTTTTATACAATTTCAATAAATTATCTAATCCAACTTAGTAATTTAAGTACAAGGTTGAGAGCTCTGGTGAGCCTCTTTGCTAATATATTTACGTTTGTTTCTACCACTATATTTTGCCATATCGTCACCTCTACCAATAAATCAATACGACTCTCAAATGTCACGTGCATTTCACGTTCACTTTTGTAGCTTCGCTTTCACGAACCAGTCATAATTGATTCCTACAATTTATTCGCACTCTGCCACTATGTGTAGTATTGTTATATTGTCCTCGACACTAACATGTTTCCACTATAACTACTAAAGGACTTCTATTTTTTCTCCAAGAAGAGGAAAAATAGTTAAACAGCTTTTACTCCACCATGGACGGCGAGTTTGCGAGAGATTCAAATCTCTAGGCTCTAGCACATTCCCGTACCACAGCACTATCGTAGTTGTCTTTCAGGCCGCTGACAGCGAAGCACTCATGCGTGCGACAGCGAGATCAGCCGCTGCACAGTACACAACACAGGCAGAAGGGCATTTCAAACGATTTTAAAAACCCACGGCAAATATTTAAAAAACGAACAGGTAGAAGCCAAACCAAATCTTTGTTTTTTTTACACTTTGCTTTTCCCCCCTCACTTTCCACAAAAAAAACACTCGCTCCCCACTCCACATGCTTCCCTCGCTTCCCTTCATCCCCACTCCACCAAACCCTCGGTGTCGCGGGAGCAGAGCAGAGCAGAGCACAGCACAGCGGAGCAGGAGGTGGCGAGCTGAAGCAATGGCCAATGAGTGGCGGTGGTAGCACCCTCCTCGCCTTTTCTCCCCGCCCTCTCGCCCTCTGGCTGGCGCAACGGGTGGGAGTGTGGGGACTCGGGCTGCCCCCGTCGCTTCACGGGCACGCCTCCCTCGCCCGGATCTGGGCCGCCAGCGCGAGATCCTGAGCTTCGGGTTCGAGACTTCCCTTGCTGCGGTTGTGGATTTTTTCGGCCGGTTGTTGGGTGCTGGCTGCGCTGAGCTCGTGCTGATTTGTGCTTGATTGGTCTGGTGGTGGAATGGCGGCTCAGGCAACGGCGATGGAGCCCGCGGCGGCTGCGGCTGGAGAAGGGCAGCGGTTCAAGCGGATTCCGCGGCAGGCGTGGTCGGGGAACCTGGAGCTGGATCCACTGGTACGTCTCGCTGGCTACCTGCTCGTAGCACCGTCTGCCTGGTTTGGTTGTGTTAGTGCTTGTGGCGGTGGGTTTTTGTTTGATTTTTTGTTTTTGGATTGCCGCGGTGGTGTGCAGTCAATGTGGGCGCAATGGAAGCCTTAGGTGTTTAAAATGTGGTGAAATGATGCTCAGGATCTCAATGTCATGCCGCTTGGTGGCTAGGGTTTAGGGGTTTCTGAATGTGCTCATGCTTGCTTCGTCAAGAGGCGAGGAGTGTAAACTGATGGTGGTGCCGCCAAGTGGTGCACGCCATGAGCTTTGTGTTTCTGAGGTGAAACCTGCATTCTGGCGCTTAATTGTTGATTGGTACTCGGATGCTACGGTTGGGTTGCCCATGTGGATAAGTAAAAGCTTCACTTAATTGTAATTTAAAAATTATGTTATTTTTGGCATCGCTCTATTTGGTTATTATTTCCGTGAATTGACCATTTTTGGCAGCTAAACATGCCTTATTTTTGTTTTGTCGTGTGCATGCCATCCTGGATAGAATTATATAGCCGTTTCAAAACTTACTAGGAGTTATGCGTTATGCTCGTGAGTCGTGACTTTGTCTTGGCTTGGCGGGCGGTTGGGGTGGGCTGCTAGGCTGCTGGAAGGAGGACCAGGACCTTTGCGGCGGGAGGTTACTCCTAGTCTGCTTGGGTGCTGATTTTTGAAAATCTTTATTATTCCCCATGTATTAGTACGGTTCATTCTCCATTGCTACTAATTCATTTCCCCCCTTTATTATAGTTCCGAAATCAATAAAATGGTGATTGATTTAAGAGTTTCAGGTGATATAAAAAATTTAAAATCTAAGTGCCTTTTCATATGAAAAAAAGCTAATCACCTTTTTTTCCCCAGCTCAATGAAAACCTAGATCAGTGGCCACATCTAAATGAGCTGGTACAGTGCTACAAGGCTGATTTTGTGAAGGATGACGGCAAGTATGGGCATTATGAGAGTGTTGCACCACCTTCTTTCCAAAATCAAATTTTTGAGGGGCCTGATACTGACATAGAAACAGGTATTCCATCATTGTTGTGGCCAAATGGCTGAACTAGTTTCACTTGAATCTTGGGAGAGTTTTATATTCTTGCTCCATATCACAGAGTTGCAGCTTTGCAACGCTAGGCATTCCAAGCCTGAGGATGCTACGGAAGACGATACACCAAGCACTTCAGGAAGGCAAATATATGAAATCGAACCATCTGCGCCATCTTCAAAAGTGGTAAGGGCATGCTACCTGGATATCTGTCTGGGTGTATTTTGAGCCTGTGCTTTGCCGTGTATCTGTTGTGCTGGCCTCTCCTCTGCAGTTTATCTCAGTGCATATTTTGTGATCTCTTGACATCACATAAGAATCATGCTCGACCCTACCTTTTGCACCCTCTTGCTACCAATATCCATTGATGGAGCTATAATATGTGTGGAGGAAATTATTTGTAAAAGCAGTTTAAGCTTTTTGAATTATAACAAAGTGTTATGTTTTTTTAATTTCTAATGCTCCAAGTTATCGCAACCATTAGCAAGTCTCATCTTGATGTTGGGCACTAAAAGTATCTTATAATCCTTGTTTTCCCAGCACTGTAGTCTATCACCATTACCAGCATATGAGCCTGCATTTGATTGGGAGAATGAGAGATCTTTGATATTTGGCCAAAGGGTGTCAGAAAGTCTTCCTGCAATTAACAACAGGTTGGTTCAGTATGCAGACAAGCATTGCATTCGTATTCCTTTCAGTTTCTCATTTTCTTTGGTGCTCCGAGCAGTTTTTATGATCAATTCTGTTTTTAATCCTTCTGTACTGATTATAGTGGCTTGAAGATAACTGTCAAGGTACTATCTTTGTCATTCCAAGCTGGATTAGTCGGTGAGCAAAACTAGAATCTTTTTATTGCTTCTTAACTGCTGAACTGTAATGTACCTTGTTTACCCTTTCATCATACTATCTTAACTTTCTGTTTTCACCATCTACCATGTGCAGAGCCTTTTAGTGGAACAATTTGCTTGTACAACAGAGATAGAAGAGAAAAATTATCAGAAGACTTCTATTTTCACATACTTCCAACAGATATGCAGGATGTAAGCACAGTGCAAGTTGCTTCCTTCTGTCTCTTCTTTCCATTTCTAGGATTCTTCTAGTGGTATCTGCATATATAGATAATTAGTTTGTTACTATGGTGATGTTCCACTTTGATGTAATTTTTGCTGACCATTTAATTTCTGTTGGACTTAATAGGCACATATTTCCTTGGATTGTCGAGGTGTTTTCTCATTGGACGCCCCTTCACCATCAGTCTGCCTTTTGATTCAGTTAGAAAAGGCTGCTACTGAAGAAGGGGGAGTAACGCCTTCCGTCTATTCTCGTAAAGAGCCTGTAAGTAAAAAAATAAAAGCGAACATTCCCCTTGTAACATTAATGTTGTGCTACCTAGGTTGATTGTCTGTTCTCATTATTGCCGTGCTCATTTTTGTGACAGGTGCACTTAACTGAGAAAGAGAAGCAAAAGCTGCAAGTCTGGTCTCGAATCATGCCTTACAAAGAGTCTTTTGCATGGGCTATGATTCCTCTATTTGAAGGTAACCACGCTGGTGGTCTTGGTGATGCTGCTTCTCCTAGCAGTCCTTTAGCACCGAGTATATCAGGATCGAGTTCTCAAGATAGTATTGTGGACCCTATTTCAAAACTTACATTAGACGGAAAACTCAACCATTACTCAAGTGGAAGCTCAGTTATTGTAGAGATATCAAACTTAAACAAAGTGAAGGAAAGCTATATAGAGGATTCCCTCCAAGTAAGAAGCAGAAGCTCTGCATATTTGGTTAATATATTTAATTTATCATGTTGAACCTTTGATTCTTTTGTCGCCTGTAGGATCCAAAACGGAAAGTACATAAACCAGTAAAAGGTGTATTGAGATTAGAAGTGGAAAAGCTTCATGATGGCCACAATGATGTTGACAACGTTTCTGAAGGTGGAAGCATGGCCAATGATTTGAATGATGCTGGTGACCTCAGTAATGGCAGATGGAACAGGAGTAGCTTTGATGGGACCCGCAGTTCTGTGAATTCTAGTGCTGGTGCCCAGAAAGGTGCTCATCACAACGGTAAAATTTCTAATGCCGAGAGCGGTGACAATGTAAGTGGCTGAGTTCCTTGTCTATCTACTTTTGTGTCACAAACTTGATATAGGATGACACTCACTTTTCTGTTCGTATGTGGTGCATTCTAGTGTCATTCATGTTATTCTGCTTATAGGATACACACTCTTATTGCAGTTTCAGGCTTTTGACTTCCGTATGATGACCCGAAGCGAGCCATTTTCACAACTTTTTCATTGCCTCTATGTGTACCCATTGACTGTTAGCTTGAGCCGCAAAAGAAACCTATTTATAAGAGTTGAACTGAGAAAGGATGATTCTGACATCCGTAAGCCTCCATTAGAGGTTTGTCCCCTCAAGCATCTTATTACTCTTGCTGAATGCTGCTGTATAGTCAACATTCTTATCCATTAGAGATGCGGGATTCCAGGCTGTTCATCCTAGGGAGCGGAACACAATGCTACAGAAGTGGGGCCATACACAGATTGCTGTTGGCACAAGAATGGCCTCTTACCACGATGAAGTTAAAATCAGTCTACCTGCTCTTTTGACACCTCAACATCACCTTGTGTTCACTTTTTTCCATGTAGATCTCCAAATGAAACTTGAAGCACCAAAACCAGTATGTCTTGTGTTCCTTACTGATATATATTATGCTTAGTTGTTTATTTTGCGGTGTCTGACATGCTGTTACTCCTTCAGGTGGTTGTTGGCTATTCAGTACTTCCACTGTCGACACATATTCAGTATGCATCGTCTTCTGATTTTTTTAATGTTGATCAATACCATTATATTAGTCCTAGTCAGTTGCTTCATGTACAAGATCGGATCCTATTCCCATCTATTGCTGTTTTAACTTTTAACTTAGTCAATTTATGTGATCCATAGCTAATACCATGTGGTTGGACTTGTTGGTGAAGAAATGTCCATCACTAAAACTTATGGACAATACCTTGTATGATGTTCTCCCTCCATTTTTAATTAAATTATTCTAAGTACTTACTGAAAATCATTGCAAATATAACCACTTGAAAGTATTTAACTTAGTAAATTTGTGAATAACATTTTTATCGACGAATCTTCATATGCTGTGTATATTGGTGGTACTTTCTACAGTTAATGAACCAACATTTATGTAAGGTCTGAGGGAGTACCATCCTATGTTTGGTTCATGATGTAACTCAAGGATAAATAAATCATGGTGAATTTTGAATAATTCCAGTAAATTTGTTTTGTTGAAGCACTGTGGCGGTACCGTGATTTGCTAATATGGCTTTGTGCTGTATGCTACACTTGTATATTTTAAAGAAAGTTGTGGACAAGTAATAAGGAATTGAAATTGATTTGCAACATTTTTTTCTGCATCTAATAGGTTACATTCGGATGTATCATTGCCAATTTTGAGAGAGCTTGTCCCACATTACCTGCAGGAAAGTGGAAAGGTTGTCTTCCTGCCTTTGATTTCTTTCCTGCTTCTTCCTCAATTCCATAAAATTTCCTCTACAGAATTACATCTGTGGTAATTGATCCTTTTTGAAATTTCATTTTTTTACAGGAGAGAATGGACTACCTGGAGGATGGGAAAACTGTTTTTAGGCTGCGTTTAAGGCTGTGCTCATCATTGTTTCCAGTTAATGAAAGAATAAGAGACTTTTTTGTTGAGTATGACCGCCACACTCTACATACAAGTCCCCCTTGGGGTTCTGAGCTTCTTGAGGTAACTATTCTGCATCTGTCTGTCTTAGGGTGCTAGCGACGCTTTTACTTTTATAATCAACGCAGAAGCTAGAGATCCTGCTTTTGCGGTCAGAAGATGAATTTCTCTTTTCTCCCTAATACATTCTTGGATAATTTATCTTTCTACTTAAACATTTAATGGTTATCAATTTTTCTTTGTAATTATTTTCCTCCAAAAATTACTTTTACATGACTTTTCATGTTAAATGTACTTTGCAATTGATATCACCTCTGTGTTTAACTGATCTTGGGTTGTGATTTGTAGGCCATAAATAGTTTGAAGAACGTCGAATCTACTGCATTGTTACAATTTCTGCAACCAATACTTAATATGCTGCTTCATCTTATTGGTGATGGTGGTGAGACCCTTCAGGTTGTTGTTTTTTTTGCGCACTTATCTTGCGCATCAATTTTTTTTTCGTTCTCTAGGCACCACTAGTTTCTGGATTTACATAGTAGCATAGTATACTTGAAATATTTCTACACTTAATATTTGATGCTAAGGATGTGGTATGGCTACAACATTGCTATTTTGCAGGTTGCCGCATTTCGAGCCATGGTTAACATTTTAACCCGGTAATTTTCTGCTTCTTTGTTTTATTCAAGTTTACTACTACCATCTTTTGCTATGCTAGTTTCCTTATTGGTGCTAGTGCTAGCATTCCATGCGGACTGGACTTCTCGAATTCCTATTCTCTGACCTTTAGAAGGCCATATATTTGCCAGAGCGAAAAAAGAGAAGCCTTTGGATCAAGGGTGTCATTTTATTCTCCATCTTATTGATGTGTTTCTGTAGACCTTCTTATGGATTGTAGTCACTAGAGGTGAATCATTCACATGTTTTAGTAAACAGTAAACATGGCCTGTCCATGTTAAAATATTGGAATTTTGCATGTGTGCTTCAGGTCTCAAGGTCTCTAACCTCTTTTTTTGGTAGCATAACAAATATTAATGGATAATAATATTGGCTCTAGTTAAACTAATTCTGGCTTCACCAATATCATCAAGTTTTCTTTTAAAAAAATCACTTGCAAGTTACAGCTCAGATGTGAGAAGAAGTTAAGCTTTAAAACAGCATGGTGTAAACCTGTCTTTACATGCATATTGCACAGCATGGTGTAAACTTGTCTTTATATGCATATTGCACAAGAATATGATAGCAGTGCCCTCTGAAGATCTTAAATCTGTGAGGTTCAATTATCTAGAAATTATTATTGTTTTTCTATCGCTATCGCATCCATCTTGCATTATGTACGGTGCAATAGGACGTTGGAAAACCTTCTCTTTTTATGGCAGCAGCTCAGCACTAATGAGTCAGGATAAATCCTGTACCTTCAATTGAGGGTGCGTTTAGTTTCCCAAAAAAACACTATTCATCCAACTTTTCCCTATTCATCCCATCCCTCCCACTCACAGAACACTATTCATCTACAGTGTATTTTTGGTGAACAGTGTATTTTTGGGGAATCTTTCCCCAATCTAAACACACCCTGAATTTTAGATGCTGCATTTTTCTTGCAGGGTGCAGCAGGAGTCATCAGATGGGGCTGAGAGAAATAGATTTCTTATCAACTATGTTGATTTTGCTTTCGATGACTTTGGTGACCGGCAAGCGCCTGTGTATCCTGGTCTATCTACTGTTTGGGGAAGTCTTGCTCGGAGTAAGGTAAGCCTGGGTTCTCTGGTTTCCATGTTTGTTGACCTTGGTCTATCATCAATACGTCTTTTCCTCTCTGTCCTCTTTGGGGCTTGCTGTTGTTTGTTTTCATTTCTAGCCTTAGCCTATTTCCTGGAACTCGGCTTTGCTGGTATTTACTTGATCTATTGATTATTTCAATGTTTGAATTGTATTTGCTGCATAGAAGACCCTGGCAGCTGTCGCATTGCTGCTAAAAATATCTCAGTTCCTGAATGATGCCATATTGCCCATTTTTCTTGAACACACAAGAGAGATGTGTATATGTATGTTAAAAAGATAAACGAGTGGACCATTTTTTCTACGGGATCCCGAAACCACCAGCCACCCCGACCTAATTCATGATGAGCCCACCAACTTCCTGGCGAGATGCCTACGGTTTGGATTGGGGGGGGGGTGGGGTGTAGAAACCTCTTGCAACCCACACATCCAACACTTACTATGAAATTGCCTGCTGAACAGTGGACGACCTGGCTAGCATGCCCCATAGCTTTAATTCTTCCAAGGCTGCAGTGACCAGAGAGTAGACTTGCTATGTTAGGCAAAACCCAATCAAAGACACATTGATTGTGTTGATCCCAAAGGAACCAAGCACCTAGAATAACTATTGAGTTAAAACCCTGCACAGCCTGACCATCAGTTCTCTTGCTCGACCGAGACCACCATTCCTCTTAGCACGAGTCATCCAACTGAGCAGCTAGATTTTGCAGGCCAGCCTTCTGTAACAGCTTGAACCAGAATTGCCTGGCAAATATGCAAGCAATTGGAGACGATTCAAGGTCTCTTCCTGATCACAGAGCAAGTACCTTGGGGGATGTTGCTGACCTTGTAGTGCAAGACATTCAGTTGTCCAACACTTGTGGGCAACAAAGCCACATGAAAAAAAAAAACCGAAATTTGTTTGGTGCCCAAAATTTCCAGACGTGTTGCCATGCACTGAATTCGATGGATCCCTGGAAGATACCTCACATGCTGATCTAGCTGTTAGGTACCAGCAGTATTTAGCCTCCAGACATGCTGATGTCGCACTCCAGGCTACATCGGTTAGCACTACCATTGTTTGATCGCCCACTACAGTATTGAATTTGGTTGTTGTAACTTATCAAGTCTTGAGAAGTTAACTTAGGTCTCATGAAGTTAACACAGGAAGTTGTCTCTTGCATTGCATGGCTGTTAAGCTGATTAATAAGCACTGTGCTGTGGGTTTCTTTACTGCCACTTTGGTTTTCTACCTTTTTGCTTTAGCTGTTCTTGCAACTTTACCCTTTTTTAATATATTTTTACTATTTTTCAATTTATTCTGTCATCAAGAGGTGTCTTCTTTTAACAGACACACATTTTTCTACTATCTACAATTCTGTTTCACTCCTTACTCTTTTGACTCTGTTTCACTCTTTACTCGTTTGACTATTAGGCTAAAGGTTATAGAGTTGGTCCTGTATATGATGATGTATTGGCAATGGCTTGGTTTTTTCTGGAGCTCATTGTAAAATCAATGGGATTGGAACAAAGTCGCCTCTTCTACCACAACCTTCCATTAGGTATAATATATCTTAATGTTTAATAACTAATTTTAACTACATGTATATTTAATTGGGTGGTTGCCTCCATGATCTAGGTGAAGATGTCCCACCGCTACAATTGAAAGAAGGTGTCTTCAGGTGCATCATGCAACTCTTTGATTGCCTTCTAACTGAGGTTCATGAGCGGTGTAAAAAGGGTTTAAGCTTGGCAAAGCGCTTGAACAGCACACTTGCTTTCTTTTGCTATGATCTTTTATCAATTATTGAGCCTCGCCAAGTTTTTGAACTGGTAAGTTGGAAGCCATCAAAAGTTGTGCTCTCCCCATGGTTCTTTTTCCCTTAAAAATTGTTGTGTTTTTGACTTCTCACTGTTTGTCCCAAAATTGCAAAAGCAGTCATACTTTGGCACAGCCTTCAGCAGAAGTCTGTGCACAGAGATCTTTATATATCTCTAAAGACAAATATATATGTTCCTCAGGTTTCATTGTATATGGACAAGTTTGCTGGAGTTTGTCAATCAGTCCTCCACGACTGCAAGTTGACTTTCCTGCAGATAATATGCGACCATGATCTATTTGTTGAGATGCCTGGGCGGGACCCCTCTGATAGGTATTTTTTTTTCTTATGTAGTTTTTTTGTTGAGATATTTTATTTGCAATGGTTGTTGAGTGTTGATGCTTATACGGTTTCCTTTTCCAAATTTTCTTGTAGATTTTAATTTTTTAACTGTCTTGCTAGTGAAGTACTGTAATCATTTTTGTCTAGTATTGCACATGAGTCACCAAACCTGTGCCTGCTCTTTGCTTAAGATTTTAAAATGACCATGTATAGGTATATTCATTTTGTTCCAGTCCAAGTTACCATCCCAAAAGGCATGCACCTAACTTTTAAAACTTTTGACCGCAATTATATATTGAAGTGTTTAGATCCTTAACATGATACTACTAGATTTATCATAAATAAGTATAATGAAAGTCTGTCGTATATTCTGGTAAATGGTTGCATAATAGTTCATGTCTGTCCTAGCAACAAATAAAAACCAGTAGTATCTTGAAATTTCAATAAGGAATGGAGTGTACTTTATTGATGGCTGACATTCTTCTTTTTTTCCTCAAGTTCCATTTTTTAGGAAGTGTTTTTAACTAAATATCTTTTGTGTTTGCAGAAACTATCTCTCGTCAGTTCTTATTCAAGAGATCTTTCTCACCTTGGACCATGATGATTTATCTCAACGAGCAAAGGCAATAATCTCAGTTCTGAGAAAAATAAATGCATTGCTATTACTAGTATACCACACTTAAAAACCAACCTTTCATGCCCTATCAAAACTACTTCAACAAGTCTAAATTTGTGATAGGAAATAATATTTACTTTGTTATTCACTAATATACTGTTTCGCAACCCTTGCAGGCTGCTCGAATTTTGGTAGTCCTTATATGCAAGCATGAATTTGATGCACGCTATCAAAAAAGTGAAGACAAGCTGTACATTGCTCAGTTATATTTTCCTCTTATAGGGCAGGTATTGTCTTATACATTTCAACTATCTATCTTTTGATAATCAGCTTGCGTTTGAGGAAAGTAAGATAGTCCCTTGCAGGTTTTAGCATATGTATGTAAGATTTTTATTTTTGCTTATGAGAAAACACTTTTTTTTATCAGATCCTTGATGAGATGCCTGTTTTCTATAATCTGAATGCTATTGAAAAGCGTGAGGTGCTAGTTGTCATTTTGCAAATCATAAGGAACTTGGATGATGCAACTCTTATCAAAGCATGGCAACAAAGCATTGCTAGGACCAGATTGTTCTTCAAACTTCTTGAAGAATGTATAACCCATTTTGAGGTCAGTACAATGATCTTTTGAGTTTTTATAATGCAGAAAGTATCTCTCAGTATACTCTTCTACTGTCCCAAGTAAGTCAGGATAGGCACTTGTTATTCAATATTATGTTAATGGCAGGCTTTGACTTCGTGTTAAGCTCCTGAATGAGACTTAACTATTGTTCTGCTGTATTTTTCATACATGGGCATTCCATCAAACTAAAATGTAGTACATGCATATTTAAGTCATTCTGATATCAGATTTGGTTAAATAGATCTGCATATTTTATCTACCCTCCATCACAAATCCGCTTCTTATCCATTGAGCATGTTAATTCGTAGTGGTTTATTTGAAGCTAAAAATCTTGAAATGCTGTCTGCAGCACAACAAAACAGGAGACAGCATGCTACTTAGTGCTAGTTCTCGGAGCCCTGATCTCGAGCGTCCTGCGTCCCCAAAGTACTCGGAACGATTATCCCCGTCAGTTAATGCATATTTGTCGGAGGCTTCAAGGCATGAAATAAGGGTAATTATTCTCACGCCATCAAGCTTCCAGCCCTAATTTTTCTTAACCATGATGTATTCTCAGGATATACATTTGCATGCCAGATAAAGCCCTATTTGAGACATTAGGCATTAGTTGCACTTAAATCATGCTGGGTTTCTTAGGGTGCCCTAGTTTTGGGTAGGTGGAGTACTCTTTAAGGAGCCCTCCTAGGTCATGTATTTGACCATATACCAGAAGCTGGTCAGGATTGTTGCTTAGTGCTGTTCGGTGGCAATTGGCAAACAATCTGGTACACAATGATCTGCGGTTGCCGAAAATGTGGCTACCATATGATGGACCCCAAGGGAGGGAGGTAGCTTTGGTCTATTCTACACACCACATTTCCTATTTGCAGTACATGATGCACCAAAAACTTATTCCCAGGTCCAGAATTTGGATGATTAGATCGCATGGCAATAGAAATAACTTGACAGGGACATTGCTACAAGTGCTTGCTGCTTGGCACATCAACGGCTTCATGGTGGATGAGTTTCAGCCATTTATATCATGGCCACTGTACTGTAGCTTCTGGTCTGATATTATGGCACTGAATGACAGTACTGCATTAGCAGCATGACTTTGAAGATGAATTCAGGAGTTCATGTTTCAGAGTATTCTCTGAAACCTGGAATCTGATAAAAGATTTCCTGAAATGATAGTATCTGTATATTCAGTTATAGCGGAATACTCACCTAAATCATCTTACTCCTCCGGGTTGGTAAAGGAAGACATTTAGGACATTGACATGGTTTGCAAAACATAACTTTGACTAATACTTTTTGCTCAAACTATTTATAAAATATATTTTATGGAGCATTTGCAAGGGACTTGAAGGCTCCAAAGTAGGATATAACAATTACTAATACGATTTATATTTGTAAGCAATGGTGATTGCAAGGGATAATAGATTTAGATCCTTACTTTATCCCTAATCAATCTAAGATATGCACTTCTCAAGGCAATACCATAGACTCACCACATGTATGCATCTAACACATAGATATAATGAATGTTCCATCCCAGAGCCTGCAACAGTGGAACTAAGCCTGTGTGAAACAAGAGAATTATCTTAGCCACTTTTCATGAGCATATGCTTATTAAACTGATGTGAAGAAAGTATCTCCTTAATACATTCAATTTTAGATTAGTTATTTATTTTCATAAGGAAAAAATCTATATCACCCCTCAACCTTTGGAGGTTGGACTACATAACCCCCTAACCTATGAAATGGTCTATATCACCCCCTGAACTTCTCAAAACCGATCAAATTACCCCCTAAAGCAGTTTTGAAAAATCATAGTAAATCATAAAAAATCATAAAATAGAAAATCAAATTGTGTTGGACTCCAAATGAGTAGATCTACACATTGAGCATGTAATATGGTATGATTTAGTACATTTTTTTCACTATAGCTTTATATCTATGCTTTTCTCCATAGTTGTAAAAAATGCATTAAGCATAACATATTATATGTTCAACGTGTATATCTACTCATTTGGAGTCCAACACAATTTGATTTTCTATTTTATGATTTTTTTGTGATTTACTATGATTTTTCAAAATTGGTTTAGGGGGTAATTTGATCGGTTTTGAGAAGTTCAGGGGGTGATATAGACCGTTTCATAGGTTGGGGGGTTATGTAGTCCACCCTCCATAGGTGGGGGTGTGATATAGACTTTTTCCTTTTCATAATGATCATTGTTATTTATTGTAGCCACAAGGAACGCCAGAAAATGGATACATGTGGAACAGGGTTAGCCCTCAGCTAAGTTCCCCTAATCAACCCTATTCACTGAGGGAAGCACTTGCTCAAGCGCAATCGTCAAGAATTGGGTCAACAACCAGGGCATTAAGAGAGTCTCTGCATCCAGTGCTAAGACAAAAATTGGTACGTTTTATCACCTGTGGTCTCTCTCGCTCGCTCGCTCTCTCTAACATGGGAAAATTCCTGCAGGAACTTTGGGAAGAAAATCTCAGTACTGCTGTGAGCCTGGAAGTGTTGGGAATAACCGAGAAATTTTCAGCCGCTGCGGGCACTCGTAGCATCACTACTGATTATGCTAAGCTAGATTGTATAACATCAATCTTAATGGGTCTTTTATCTAGGAGCCAGGCCTTGGCTTTTTGGAAAGCTTTCCTTCCTGTGGTCTATAATATATTTAATCTCCATGGTGCAACACTTATGGCTAGGGAGAATGATCGCTTCTTGAAGCAAATTGCTTTTCATCTTCTGCGGCTTGCCGTTTTCCGAAATGATTCGATTAGAAAAAGGGCTGTTGTTGGGTTGCAGATTCTTGTTAGGGTAAGCTTCTTAATTGTAGCTTTATATGATCTTCATCTAAATGATCCTGATATAGAGATTCTTGTGGTTCTAGAACTCATTCAACTATTTCAAGAACACTACAAGGCTGAGGGTCATGTTGACAATTACTTTGTCGGAATTGATGTCCGATGTGCAAGTGACTCAAATGAAATCTGATGGTTCTTTTGAAGAAAGTGGTGAAGCTCGTCGCCTTAGGAAATCACTGGAAGAAATGGCTGATGTGAGAAGCAAGGATCTGTTAAAAGATTGTGGCCTCCCTGTTAATGCATTGGAGGCGTCTCCTGAAGGCTCCTCTGATAATAGGTGGTCTTGGGTAGAGGTGAAGCATCTGTCTAAATGTTTAGTGCAGGCCCTTGATGCTGGTCTGGAACACGCCCTTTTGGTAAGCAAATTTTGCCATTGAACCTAATGTGCTACACGTAATTTGCTGGGGCAAGATGACAATTGGAAAACCGAAAAAGAAATTAGATTCTCGTTTAAGACAGCAGCACACTAGTACTGCCAATGTGCTGGGCTGCCGCTTTTCACTATATCTGTCCTCTAACTTACAGTGTGTAAACCCACATGTTTCTTGTAGGGTTCTGTAGTAACTGTGGACAGGTATGCGGCTGCCGAGGGTTTCTATAAGCTGGCTATGGCCTACGCGCCTGTTCCAGATCTTCACATTATGTGGTTGCTGCACCTGTGTGATGCGCACCAGGAGATGCAATCATGGGCTGAAGCAGCACAATGTGCAGTAGCTGTAGCTGGTGTGATCATGCAGGTTCTCTTTATTCGTTACTCCTGTAGTCCTGTACTTTTATTCCAGTGTTCTTGAATGTCCTGTATGGAGTTTTGTAACCTATGAAGCTTTCTTACAGGCTCTTGTTGGAAGGAACGATACTGTGTGGAGCAAGGAGCATGTTGCTTCGCTGTGTAAGATTTGCCCTATTGTGAGCACTGATGTTAATGCAGAAGCCTCTGCAGCTGAAGTCGAGGGATATGGTGCATCCAAACTAACAGTGGATTCAGCTGTCAAGTATCTTCAACTTGCCAACAAACTCTTTGCACAAGCTGAACTCTACCATTTTTGTGCAAGCATCCAGGAACTCATCATCCCTGTGTATAAAAGCAGAAGATCTTATGGACAGCTGGCCAAATGCCATACATCACTCACAAATATCTATGAGTCGATTCTTGAACAGGAGGCCAGTCCTATACCATTTATTGATGCCACATACTATCGAGTTGGTTTCTATGGTGAGCGTTTTGGCAAACTCAATAAAAAGGAGTATGTGTTTAGAGAGCCACGGGATGTACGTCTTGGTGACATTATGGAGAAGCTTAGCCATATATATGATGCTAAAATGGATGGCAATCACACCTTACACATCATTCCAGACTCAAGACAGGTCAATGCTGATGAGTTGCAACCTGGTGTCTGCTATTTGCAAATCACCGCTGTTGATCCTGTGATGGAGGATGAGGACTTGGGTAGCAGGAGGGAAAGGATTTTTTCTTTATCAACTGGCACTGTACGTGCACGTGTGTTTGACCGTTTTCTTTTTGACACCCCATTCACAAAGAATGGAAAAACACAAGGTGGCTTAGAAGACCAGTGGAAGAGACGCACGGTGCTTCAGACAGAGGGTTCATTTCCTGCTTTGGTGAACCGCCTGCTAGTTACCAAATCTGAATCTCTGGAGTTCTCTCCTGTTGAGAATGCGATTGGAATGATTGAAACAAGGACAGCTGCATTGAGAAATGAACTAGAAGAACCACAGAGTTCTGAAGGCGATCAGCTGCCGAGGCTTCAAAGCTTGCAAAGGATACTCCAAGGAAGTGTGGCCGTTCAGGTAAGGCTGTCTCCTCTGCAGATTATTGGAAAGATATATCAGTATTGTTTGCTCTATTTCTTTGTTATTTTATGTTTAGCTAATTCTTTTGATGTTTGTTTTTTGAGCATCCAAATTCTTTCCATGTGATGCAGGTCAACAGTGGAGTATTAAGTGTATGCACTGCATTCTTATCCGGTGAGCCTGCTACCAGGCTCCGATCACAAGAACTGCAGCAGCTCATCGCTGCATTGCTTGAATTCATGGCTGTCTGCAAGCGTGCGATCCGTGTGCATTTCAGATTGATAGGCGAAGAGGACCAAGAATTCCACACCCAACTTGTCAACGGGTTTCAGTCACTCACTGCTGAGCTGTCTCACTATATACCTGCTATACTCTCGGAGCTATGATAGTACTGTAGCAATCTGGAAACTAGGTAGCATGTGAATGGTTGTTCATTCTTTCAGTCAAGATCCCCGCCAAATGTCCATATTTCCATTAGCTTTGGTTGTATAGTTCTGGGAATTGGAAACTAACTAGTGTTCACAGTGCTGTACCGTTTTGTAGCAGAGTCCCGATTTTGGAGTGTAAAGTATGTGTAATCCTTAGTGCTATGTGTACGCCACCGTGTTGTTTGTTGCAGTTTGCCACTGTACTAGCAACGCGCTTACACTTTTACGAAGCTGTATTGTGCTTGTCCTCTGGCGTGATATATAATGCCTGTTGGTTTTGTTTTCTTATTTATTGTGGAAATCAGCATGCTTAATTTTTTTTCTTGCCCGACATATTGTGGAATTTGTTTATGTGGATAATTGTATATTGTCTCATTGTTCACCAGTGTCCAATTATGTACGAGTTATCATACCCCCGGGCTGCACTTTGCCGCCCCCTAGGGCTAATGATCATGAATAACAGAAAAAAAGAAAAGACGGCAAGGTGACGATCGCAAGATTAACAAGTGTAATATAGTACAGTTAAATGGTACATGAGGGACATGAAGACGATGGTATCGTGGTATCCTGTGCCCGCAAGAAGGCGTTTCTTCTGGACAGAAAAATGGTGTGCTCGGAATGTAAATCAGATACACTGACCCAAAAGAAAAATAGTAAATCAGATACCCAATTTTTTCAAAATTTGTTCTAAATTCCATGCACGCCAGTGGTTCCAACGCTACAATTCTTTGCTGCATTTACATTTCCATTCCAGTAGTTGCATTTTACATACTAACAACAAATTCAACCGCCTAATACAAGTATATAGCTAGCACATGCAATCGATCAGAACATGAAATGTACTACAACATGACATCTAAAGGTTAATACTAGTCATTACCCAGCTCAATCAAACTATATACCATCAAAAAAACCTCCGCAGCAGGGGAAAATGGATACAGAATCAACAAAACCTGAATCCAAGAATTAATGATGGCCATCAGGTTTCTGATGGCAAGCTTCTCTTGAGCCTCTGTCGATGATTCACAAGAAGAATGATCTTCAGCTCGTGGCAGGGTGGTGAGCTTCGCCGGGCAGAGTAGAACTACAGCTTATTCACACAATTGCCCTTCATGAGGGCAAGGCTCGAAAAATCATGAGCCGAGGTCAGTTAAATGAATGAGGAAGCTGAAGGTTGTTTTGCCATTGCTGCAACCAGCTATACTCTGGTTATTAGCAACGGCACCTAAACCCACATCATTGCCACTTTTCACTTCAGCATTCTATCTGTACGAACCTATCAAGCGCTAAACATGTAGCATTCAAATCTCAACATGTTTTAACCTTTCCATTCGCTTTCTTGCAGGTCCAAGGCATTCATGAGGATTGGCATAGAAGTAGTCCTCTTCCTTCGGCTGTCCAGGAATAACTCTCCTTCTGGTGGGCTGGCTCATTCGGCCCATATGGAGCTCCTTGACAGCAACAGAGAATTCTTCCCAGGACAGCTCCTGGTCTTCAAAAAGATCTATAAGCTCAACTAGCTTCTTCCTGTCCAACTGTATGGTTTTGTGGAAACCTCTAAACCTGCATTCCCAGCATAAGCACCTGTCAGCTAATCAAGAGGCATTTATTTATCTGGTTCTATTGCCAGGATTCTTCCGTGCTTTCTTGGGGGCATGTACAGCCACAGCACTCACACAAGGACAAACAGTACAAACATTTCTACACAAAAACTAAACATTATACACTTCCTAAATCCTACTAAGTCGAAGTGGCAATTATTAGATGAACTAGATGGAATTTCAAGGAGGAATGAGCAGTTAAATGCTAGGAAGGGTCAAACAGAGTATGCAGACCTGCGGTGTCCTTCTACAACTTTAGCCATATTTCCATCATTACTGGGGATGAAAACATCACTTGCGACAGAAACAAGATAGTCCAGTGCTGCCATTTGAGTTGAATGCTTCTGAAAGGGTCGTAACTCATCATCAGATAAAAGCATCTCCTTCCGCACCTACATTTTAAGTAGCAAATAAGTTCATTCTAGCATGTGAACATTTATTGATGTGGAGTTAAGATGAGCTTACGGTATTAGGAAATTCTGTCTTTAATACAGCCAATCTTTTTTCACCACCATATATTTCACCTGAGGCAATATATATTCGAGTGTCTCTGGGGAAACCAAGAGCTTTAAGCACTAATGTTGTCTCTCCAGGAGTAAGGGGGCACAATCCCTCAAGCCTCTTCTTCTCAGAGTCTATTTCCTTCTCTTTCCACCAGGGATATGCATACCTGATGTCCAAATAGAAGTTCACAATAGGTTCAAACAGCAGATAGCAATGACTGTTGAAGATGAAGGCCGCCAGGAGAAAATAAAGTTAATTATGAAACAGTAACATCAAAAGTACCTCATTCTTGTCAACTCTTCCGTTTCTTCATCAGAACATCCATGTGTACAGCCCGAGAAAGCAAGCATATCCATTTCATATCTCAGATGAAGCACAATAAAAGATCCAGTTCTCCTAAGAATCGAGACCATCTTGTTGCCTAGAGCCTCAATGGATGGTGTAAATCTCAATGCATTGTAGTTAACATAGCAGCGAAGTTTTTGGAGCTTCAGAGGAAGGCCATTATTTGCAAGGCGAGAATCAGTTTTGCTAAAACGTACCACCTTGTGTTTTCGTACTAGGGGCAGGATCTGAAAACAAGGCCACTCCGAGTGTGAGAAACAGGAAGTTACAAAAGGGTAAAAAAAGGTTATAATATACATGTTTGAGAAAGATTGCTATCTAACCTGCCTCAAATAGTATTTCTCGCTAGACCAGCTGATTGGTTGCATTGACAGAGGAACTTTTTCACTGAACTTATGCGGGAGTTCTTTGACAATCTTCACTTCATCTCTCAGTGAATCAATGAAATGAGTTATATCAAAAATATCCCCAAAATCACTGAAAAGTGTAACACAGTTTGCATCAATATTGTCGCTTAATTCTCTAATCAACCAAGAAAACATAGGACAAAAATACGCACCTAGGATCAGCCCAGAAGGATTGCTTATCAAGTTCAGGTATCACCATAGTCAGATTCAAGTAGCGTGCTACAGCCACCATGTCACATATCTGCATAAAATAAGATTTTGTGAAGCAGAAGAAAGGCAGAGTTTGAGGTCATTTGTCTTTGGAGCTGCTGATGAGTAAATAGAGAAAGTGTTAAGATAGACTGATTAAGCACACACTAACCGCTGCTCGCATTTGATTCAGACCACCATTGCACGAAACAAGAAGATAGCCATTACTCTTGTAAAGTCCTACATGCAAAGGGGAATGTTATATTTGGAGTCCACTATCATTTTGCAGTAATAAGATGACAGACGACTGTCAAGAACATGCTATGCAATATGCTCTGATAAACACAAGTAAACTGTACCCTTGAGCACACAAATTTACTGCAACGACACCTTGATGTAGTGGTAAAAACAAAACTAGAGCCGGGTTATTTCAAATTTTCATAAACTAACAGTAACACCTAGACCTAGATGATGATTAGAACCGTCAGAATGGGAATCAACTCCTAGTTTAAGTAGTCGGTCTGTCTTCATGTTAAACTGATAAAAATTAGTTTCCCTTTCAAAAGATCAAATCATCTCGATGGCTACTATACTACTTATTTATAGATAATAAAACCTGGCGTTCTAATTCCAACTTAGGGATATTGTCTTGTCTGTGCTAACAAAACAGAAAGAATCAAACGAAGAGATGGCATCATTCGGTCAATCTGAACTGGCTCGACCCAAAAATATGGTTGCACTGAAAAATACTCAGACAAAGTATCCGACCGCAGTCCAACTACACATTACCGCACCCCAACTAAAGTACATTTTTGACAACTCTTATGTCCGCATCACAAACTACGAGACAAAAAAACGACCGCAATGACCAAGGACCAAGAGCGAGCAATCGATCGCCAACTCATTAATCCGGCAATTTCCGAATGACCCAATGCCCCAATGCCCCAAATGCGCGAGATTAGTCAATAACAAGTCAAATTTGAGGGGGCTCTTTGAATCGCTACAGGGAGATAATTCGATCCAGCTAGCAAATGCTCTAGAGCCGCCACATTCTGTCTCCCACCACGGGGGGCAGCGAGAAGCGCCTCACCCAGCCAATAACAGGGCAAGCCGCGGGCCCAGATTCTACGAAACCCAACCCCAATACCCGAGAATCCCCGGACGAAGAAGGCGAGAAGCACTCACTCCTGGGAGGCAGAGCCGGGGGCGCCAGGTGCGCGGCCTCGCCGGCCGCAACGACGGCGTCGGCGGTGGTGGAGCTGTTGCGGACGCCGCCCAGGCAGGACGGGCGCGCGATGGGCAGCGGCGGGCGGGGGATGCCGAGGAAGGTGAAGAGGTGGAGGAGCAGCGTCCAGGCCACGATGCTGGTCGCGACGCGCAGCGCCCACCCGAGGGCCGACGCCCCGGCGCCGCCCAGCCGGCGGCGGACCGCGGCCCGCGGCGAGCCCTTCTGCTTGGCCATGGGGGGGCCTTCGCTTGGCTTGTCTGGCACGAGACGCTCTCTCTGATTCGAGCGGCCGGGCTCGCCGCTTGTACGGAGCAAGTCGTGGAGGAGGTGGACGAACGCAGGAGGAGCGGTCGTTACCGTGTGATGGCGTAGGGGGGCTGGTTGGTTGGGATTCCGGTCGGTGTTAGGGTGCGTAACCGCAACGTTTGTGGCGTGGGGTCCTTTTATAATCATCATTTTGCGGGACTAACAGAAATCAGAAACTGAAACCTTTGGCTCAAAAGAATATAAAACATTGGTTATACTGTGACTCGCAAAAAAGAAAAAAAAAATGATAAAGTCGCATTGCCACTACTGCTATTGCAAACATTTATAGCCTTGAATTTAACCTTTTCCCTCGATCTGTTTTTAATCTCATATATAATTGGGTTCAGGTGAATAATGGACGTGCGGTAATAAAAACCAACCGTATCTTTTACCTGAAACAAAAAGCATGGTGTAATTTAAGATGTGAGATAGCTTTAATATTTTAAGAGTGCCCGTTTATCAATTTGAATTCATAGAAGAAATCTAAATCAAAATCTGACTTATTTTATTCAACGCTATATCTCCCACGAACATTGCTACTTCTCTTCATGAATCCAAAACATCATTATCCTCCTGCAATGACTTCACCCTCAATTATTTGAATATCATAAATCGAGAGCATATCTTTTCTGGCCAAGATAGGTGGGTATGTACATTCCATCAATATTTGGGGAGGTGAAAAAGGAATTGCTCAAGAAATTTGCCGGATCCAATCTTAAAATCGTACAAATGAATCTAATTTATCTTATAAATTCTCGGAAGCTAACATCCCTTGAAGTTGAAAGTCGAAATTCTTGCTTTCTACGTAGTATTTTTATTTTTTTGAATAATTAGTCCCTTTTTTATTTTTGCCTTTTCATAGTTTTTGTTTTACCCTTCGCCAACCGGCGGTTACCCGCTTGCTGTCGGCGTGAATCTCCCGTCCGGCTCGGACGGCCGGACCCGACAAGCCACCGCCTCTCCCTCCCGGGCCCCATGGAGTAGCAGCGGGATGCCTGGATCTCGCGCGAAATGACCACGCCGCTATCCATCCTCGCCGTCCTCCTCCACATCTCCGCCGCCGTCGAGGCAATAGTCTTCGACGTGCCATCGGGAAGCTCCAAGTGCCTGACCGAGGAGATCCGGCACGGCGCGATCTCCCACGCCTCGTACCGCGTGGCGGCGGAGTCCACGTCGTCGGCCGACCCAAGGATCTCGGCGCGCGTGACGGGGCCGCGCGGCGAGGAGCTCCACCTGGCGGAAGCCGCGGAGCGCGGGGAGTTCAGGTTCCAGGCGGCGGAGGACGGCGAGCACACCGCCTGCTTCTGGACGCCCCGCTACGAGCGCGGCGCCGTTGTCTCCGTCGACGTGCAGTGGGACACCGCCGGTGCCCGTGCCCACGCCGGGGGCACCCCGCCCGCCGTCGCGGACGACCGCATTGCTGTATGTTCGCCCAGTTCCCATCACCCCTTAGTCAGTTAGCCTCATGTTCCGTATTGAAATTCCAAATTAGCTCTTCCACTGTGAAGATTTAGCCACCCCATTGATTGGATTGGGCAGTCCAAATTTTCGAAGTTAGGTTCATGGGGAAGGAGAAGTTTGACATTTGATTATAGAAGAATTTTGAACCTCGGGTGTGGTATTCCTACGGAAGAAGTGCTGTTACGGTGAATTACAATCTTTTTTTTTTTATCAGTTTGTGGTATAATGGGAGGCTACAAATGCACATAGTGGTATAATTGGAGTTGTTCGGTGATCGGATATCGTTTTGTTCACTTCCACAAAAGATGAGTGTTTGGTCAATCCTTTACAAGTTCACAGTGAAAATTAGTTATGTTTTCTTGTAGAGGTTCTTGCCTCTTTTCGTTAAATACTTAAATTCAAGAAAAAAAAATGTTTCAAGCTAAAGGAGGAACAAACATCTTTATTCTACTCAGTTCGTTTAGTGAATTCTCCCTAGCAAAGTAGTAGCAATCAATCAGAAAGCAACCTTTTAATGTTGCTCCCTCTCACTTTCCAGTCCATTGTTGAAGAGTTGAAGAAATTGGAGGATTCTGCTCAACTCATACACGAAGAGATGATTTCTCTGCGGCAGAGGTGACCATTCTATTCCTATTAATCCCTTATTTTCTAGCCAACTCGAGTTCTCACTGCTGATTTCTGTTGCTCTCTGATGTTTCATCCATTTTTGCAGCGAACATGAGATGCAGAGACTTAACGAAGAAACGGCCGCAAGAATACACTCGTTCACCATGTTATCGCTGGCCATGTGCGTCGGGGTCGCAGGATTGCAGCTGTGGCATCTGAAGGCTTTCTTTCAGAAAAAGCGCATACTACAGAATTAGGTCCTGTGCAGAGTAGTCTTTCCCCCATATTCTTAAGGTTGAATTGAATGGATCATTCACTGGTATTTCTTTCAGAAAATACAGCTACTCGATATGTCCATCGATTTTACTGATTCAGATGAAAATTGTGCTCCTAGATCGGGGATGATGGAGCCTTTCTTTGTCAGTATACACTTACAGGAGAGCTATAGTGATTTATGAAACTTATTCTCAGCAACTTTCGGGCAATGCACGCAGTTAAGGGTGTTTCTTAACTTTTCCATGCAACAGAACTGAAACCGAACACATTAAAATTTATTTGGGAGAAAGCAATAGGATACAAAATACTACACCCTGGCTATAGTCTAAAAGCAACTGCACCCAATATACAAATACAACATGATATTCTATTCAAGCTTTCAAGACAACTAAAGTAGCAACGAATGTTCTTCAGTGATCAGATTGCCTTGAGCTTAATCTGCGCTCCATGCATCGGATGCAGCGTGATCACGGTATGCGGCGCGTGTGTGTACGACGGCGCGAGCTCGAACTCGAATCGCGGGAGGATCATGGTCAGCGCCACCTTGGCCTCGAGCAGCGCGAAGTTCTGGCCGATGCAAGTGCGCGGCCCCCAGCCGAACGGGAAGAACGCCGCCGGCGCCTTGGAGACCCCCTCGGCGAACCTTTCGGGCCTGAACTCGTGCACGTCGCTCCCCCAGATGTCCGCGTCGTGGTGGATGAGCAGCACAGGCAGGTCGAACACCACGCCGGCAGGGTACGTGACGCCGCCGATCTCCATCTCCTTGTACGTCTTCCGGTTGATCACGATAGCCGGAGGGTACAGCCGGAGAACCTCGTGAAGGATCATCGTCACCTATATACATCGATAGAGCAGGGACATTTTATTTGTTTCAGGATGCCGTTGAAATTTTGTAAGAAGAACAGAAAAAAAAATGAAGGGGGGGGGGGGGGGGGAAGAAGTTTCAGCGAGGACTGACAGTTTTGAGCCGGCTGAGGCCGTCGTATTCAGGCTTGTTTCTCCCGAACAGGCCAAGGACTTCCTGTCGTGCACGGTCCTGCCACTCCGGGTGCATGCTGAGCAGGACCATCGTCCAGGTGAGCAGCACAGAAGTCGTCTCCATTCCCCCGAAGTAGAAGAGCTTGCACTCCTCGACGACGTCTTCCGTTGTCATTCCCAGGCTGGACTGGCCATGCTCGTCCGTGTGTCTCATGTTGGACTCGAGGAGCAGACCCAGGAGATCGTCTTTGGTGCCGCTCTCGCCTTCCTTGATGGCTTGCATTCTTTTCTCGATCAGTCCTCGTATGATCGAGGTGATCTCTTTGTTGATCTCGCGCATCCTCCTGTTGTTTTTGGTCGGCAAATGTCTGCGTGTCCCAGAGCGTTACATTGATTTTGATCCGCGCTGTAGCAGCAGAGTGTACGTACTATGATGGCGCATGGATAAAACCATTGAGTAAAAAAAAATGACTCACAAGTAGCCTGGGATTATGATCTTCTGAATGGTGGCTACGACGCGATCAGCTTGCTCTGCCTGCAGCTGGAAAATCCGTCTCCCCTCGAGGAAGCTGCTGCCGAACGCGGTGCGAGAAATGACGTCTCCGGTGAGGTTCTGGAGCTCCGGCCACACATCCAGCTCGTACCAACCGCCATCGGAGCCGACTGACCCCGACCATCTGCCGACCAGCTCCTCGCAGCACGCAGAAAACGCCGGCAGCATACCCTGCAAATGAGACGATCACGACGAGAACGAATGAAAGAGAAGAGTTTCTCTAAATACCTTGAGCTTGTCGAGATGGAACGCGGGGTTGAGGATCCTCCGGTGCTTGACCCACTTCTCGCCATCGAGCCCCGCGACGCCGTCGGCGAGCAGCTTGGTCAGTGCCGGAAAATTTGGCTTCTCCAGGTGCCCAAACTTGTTGGACAGCACGTCCCTTGCCACGCCCGGGTCGGTGACCACCACCCGGGGCACCGGCCCGAACCAGGCGAGGCACGCCCGTGCCGGGCCGCCGCCGTGGCCGTGCTCCCGCACGAGCCCGCACAGGAACGGCGCGACGCGGGGCACGATGTCGTGGCACCGCAGCGGCAAGGGCTTCGACCACGCCTCCCGGTTCATCCGGGCGTTCTCCCTGAGGTCGCGCGCGAGGGGGCTATACGGCGTGCCGCGCAGGCCCTGCGCCCGGAGCGCGCGCTCCAGGCGCCGTGGGCGCAGCCACATCCGGTGGAGAAGCCGGCCGGCCTGACGCAGGAGCGCCAGGGCAAGGAGACCGTAGGCCAGGAGGCTCCATGGGACACGGGACGCCGCGGCGGCGAGCCACGACGACGAGGCTCCGGCTGGAACCATTGCTTGAGCTGAGGGAGCGACGGGAGGAACAACAAGGCTGGTTTGAGCTGAGATGAGAGTGCTGGGAGTGGACTTTGACTGGAGATGGGTTGATGATGACTTTGATGCGGCATTGCATTTGTCGCCAGGTTAAATAGACGAGGTTGGATTCATTAATCAATCTCTTATGACTGCAGAGTATACTCATTGTTTTTAAGTACTAGCATATATAGTTTTATTGGGGTGTGAGAGTGGAGACTATGCGAGAGGCCTGGGCATGCCTTGCTCGCAAGGAACTTGGTGGTGAAGTACCATGTGACGATTTGGTTTCCTAGATGCTTCGTCTTGCCTTGTATGAGCTCAGCTATCAGATTGGTTGTTTCCATTAAAAAAGAGGCACGTACGGCGGTCCGTGCACTAGCGTAAGAAGGATCAACCAACAATCTCAATGCACGTATGGTGCTTCGTTTGCAATGTTCTTTCGTCATCGCTGAAATGGTGATGATACTACGCGGTAAAATAATTGTTAGTGCGCGATGGTTCTAATGGTCCGAGAATCAAATCAAAACAAAACCCATTAGTATTTTGTTCATTGATTTTAGTGTGGTTTTAATTTTAGTGATGAAAAAACGGGTTCAATAGGCCCTGGTAATTATTCCCCTTCTCTCATTCTTTCTTCCTCGGTTTCTTCCACCGCGACCCACGCATGACCCCAACCTCGTCGCTCCCGTCGCCGCCGCTCTTCTCCACAGCTCGACACTAATCCCCTGGGGCTAGACGTCCCCGTCGTCTCCATCGCCTGCTAGGGTTCCTCCACCGCCCAGCTTCGGCGGCGGCCCCACCACCTACGCTCCGTCGCCGTCTCTCCCACCACCACCTCTGGTCGGCAAGCAGCCCTGGACCTTCCTCTACGGCCAGCCCCCAACTTCCAACCACTAATCCCAAACCTAAGAACAATAACCTGTTGGAAATATAGCCAATTGTAAGTTCATTTTCCAAACTAGATTAAACATGACAATAAACAATTCTAGCATGCAATTCTCTAGCAGACTAGGCAGTACGAACAACATAATCATGACATCAGAAAACATGATTAAAACACAGTGTATGTAATGAGGAATTGCCGTAGAGAAGAGAAACAGCGCAGTTGGAACGACGACAGTTCTACGGATGGAGCAAACGATGTTGCAGACGACGGTACGCCGCAGCACCAGACTTGGACGGAGGACGAGCCGTGGTGAAGACGTCTTGAGTAGTCGCGCGCGCAGCGCTTCCCAAAAACCTTATTCGCCCTCTCCCGATGCAGGATCTCGAAGACGACTGGTTCCGGAGACCTGCTCTCCCGTTTGTCGGTGCACGTCGGCGCTCGGAATGGAGTAGACTACGATGGCAACACAGCAATGAGAAGTAGCAAAATCCTAACTCGTATAGACCTTCTTAGGGACTCCCAAACCTAGAGGATTCCCGTATAGAGTCTATAGTGCACTTCTTCCATGAGGGAGGTGGTCTCTATTTATTGAGAGGAAAACCCCCCACACCCTCATCCATTAGCAATATGGGACTAGTAGATGACGCACCCCTCAAGTGCTAATGGGCTTTTGAGATTTACTTAGGATTATTCATATGGGCCAAGCCTAATAATCTAACAATCCCCCACCAGATCTCAAATTCCCATATAGAGATTTTGCTTGTTTCTCACTACTGTTTATATACCAGTATTTCGGCAAGGACTATTAAGTTGAACTCTCGCCTAGAGCTTCAAGCTATACTCGTCCACAACTTGAACAATGGACTACGCCTTGAATTGCAAGTTTTGTGCAGACAAGTTTCACTCAAAGATCAAACCAGTACTTGGCTACCTGTAGCTTACCCCGCGGGTGGAGCATATACGTCGTACTCCTTGGTCTCTTCTTGAGCTTACTAAATATCACCCAAATCTCATAGACTGCGATGTTTTACAATCGGGCTCATATAGGTGTGTTCTTTCAAGAATGTTCTATAGGACAACTCTTCGCTTAATCAAGCCAATAGAAATACATTAAAGCATATCGCTAACCTGCCTTACAACATTTGAGAGTATTGCATCTTCACTCAGAGAGGGTCTAGTAATTACTCTCCTCAGTCAACCAGTAGCTTGTTTTTCCCAGGTCCTAATTCACGGGATCTCCGATCACATAGGTTGGGTTACTACTGTGGCAACTTACATAGGTCTCATACCCATCTCCCTCGATGCATTTTCTATCACATTCCGTGATAAACCTTTTGTAAAAGGATCTGCCAGGTTTTTGTCAGTTTGAATATAAGTCACATTTATTACTCCGAAGTTTCTCAACTTCCTGATAGACTTCAATCGTTTTTTGGCATGTCTTGATGACTTCGCATTATCCTTAGCACTGTTCACTTTGACTATCACCGTTTGATTGTCACAGTTCATAAGGATAGCCGGTACTGGTTTCTCAACCACAGGCAAGTCCAGCAAAAGCTCACGCAGCCACTCAGCCTCAACGGTGGCTGTGTCTAAAGCGGTTAGTTCCGCTTCCATGGTTGACCTTGTTAAAATGGTCTGTTTGCAAGACCTCCATGATATAGCACCAGCTCCAAGGGTAAACACATACCCACTTGTGGCGTAAAGCTCATCAGCATCAGAAATCCAGTTCGAGTCACTATATCCCTCCAGCACAGCGGGGTGCCTAGAATAGTGAATCCCATAACTCATAGTACCTACTAGATAGCGCATAACCCTTTCAAGTGCATGCCAATGATCTGAACCCGGGTTTGACATGAACCTGCTCAATTTGCTCACAGCAAAAGCTATGTCGGGTCTCGTTGCGCTAGCTAAGTACATGAGTGAACCAATAATCTGAGAATATCTCAGTTGGTCTTTGGCCATCTTCTTTTTCTTTCTGAGCATCACACTGGGATCATAGGACGTTGGAGAAGGCTTACTTTCTATGTAGCCAAACTGGTTCAAGACCTTATCCACATAATGAGATTGCGAAAGAGTAATCCCATTATCTTCCTTAATTAGCTTAATGTTAAGTATAACATCAGCCTCTCCCAGATCTTTCATATCAAAACTCTTTGATAGAAAAGACTTGACCTCATTGATCATATCAATATTTGTGCTAAAAATCAGTATGTCGTCCACATACAAGCACAATATAACTCCTCCACCCCCTCCATAGCGATAGTACACACATCTATCAGCCTCGTTAATGGCAAAGCCCGCAGAAGTTAGTGTTCTGTCAAACTTCACGTGCCACTGCTTAGGTGCTTGTTTCAGGCCATACAAAGACTTCACCAGCTTACACACCTTGTTCTCTTGACCCTTCACCACAAACCCATCAGGCTGATCCATATAAATTTCCTCATCCAACTCTCCATTCAGGAAAGCTGTCTTTACATCCATCTGATGGATGATAAGACCATATGAGGCAGCCAAGGACAGTAATGCTCGAATCATGGTCAGTCTAGCGACAGGTGAATAAGTATCAAAAAAATCTTAGCCTTCTTTTTGCGTGTAACCTTTAGCCACAAGTCGTGCCTTGTACTTATGAATAGTACCATCTGGCCTAAGCTTCTTCTTGAACACCCATTTACAACCCACTGGTTTACACCCGTAGGGTCGTTCAGTGAGCTCCCATGTTCCATTAGAAAGAATCGAGTCCATCTCACTCTAAACAGCTTCTTTCCAATCATCAGCATCTGGAGATACATACGCCTAAGCTATAGACGTGGGGGTATTATCCACAAGGTACACAGTGAAATCATCACTAAAGAATTTAGCAACCCTCTGTCTCTTGCTCCTTCTAAGAGCTTCATTGTCATCCTTCTCTAGGATATTCTCATTCTCAATAGGTTGTTCAAACGACTCAAAAGATGCAACTGATATAAGAGTTATCTCAGTAGAAAATCTAGAAATGCTATTCATATCTTGTGCAGGAAATATATTCTCAAAAAATGTTGCATCACGAGATTCCATAATAGTATCAACATTCATATCAGGTACCTCAGATTCAACCACTAAAAATCTATAAGCAATGCTCCTCTGAGAATATTCTAGAAAGATACAATCCATTGTCTTAGGTCCCAACTTACGCTTCTTAGGAATAGGCACATTTACTTTTGCCAAACATTCCCATGTGCGTAAATAAGAAAGTGATGGTTTTCTTCCATTCCATAACTCATATGGAGTTTGATCTTTATTCTTGTTAGGAATTCTATTCAGAACATGACACGAAGTCAATACAGCCTCCCCCCACCATGCCTTTGATAAAGCAGCAGTGTCTAACATGGAGTTAAGCAAGTCAGTCAACGTGCGGTTTTTCCTCTCAGCAACTCCGTTAGACTCGGGTGAATAGGGAGGTGTCCTCTCATGAATAATGCCATATTCCTCACAGAATTCATCAAACACTTTAGGAAAATATTCTCCACTACGATCAGACCTTAAACGCTTGATCTTTCTCTCTAGTTTATTCTCAACTTCAGGCTTATAGATTTTAAAGTAGTCTAACGCTTCATCCTTAGTTTGCAACAAATAAACATAGCAAAATCTGGTCGCATCATCTATTAACGTCATGAAGTATCGCTTTCCACCCTTTGTCAACACACCATTCATCTCGCAAAGATTAGAATGTATGAGTTCCAGTGGTGCCAAGTGTCTCTCCTCGGCTACCTTGTGAGGCTTCCGAGGTTGTTTCGATTGCACACAACTATGGCACTTAGAACCTTTGGCAATGGTGAAATTCAGAATTAAACACATGCTGGAAAGCCGAGACATCAAACCAAAATTCACATGACATAAACGTGAATGACAAATGCTCGCATCATCACTAATATTTCCCCTTGTTGTTGTTGTTCTTGCCTGCACGTGAGAACTTCTGGACCATGTTGACGTTGGACTGACCTTGATCTTCCTTCTCAGTAGCATCTTTCTTCCGAGCCTTCTCTTCAACATCAAGAGATACTATCAGGTTTTCAACTGATATTCCCTGTCTCTTATGTTTCAGAGTTGTGGCGAAACTCCTCCACGAGGAAGGCAGCTTTGCAATAATGCATCCAGCCACAAACTTGTCGGGAATAGGACACTTAAGGAGGTCAAGATCCTTAACAATGCACTGCACCTCATGCGCCTGTTCCACTACAGAACGGTTGCTAACCATCCTGTAGTCATGGAAGCTCTCCATGAGGTAT
This sequence comes from Digitaria exilis, assembly GCA_015342445.1. Classification (NCBI taxonomy): domain Eukaryota; kingdom Viridiplantae; phylum Streptophyta; class Magnoliopsida; order Poales; family Poaceae; genus Digitaria; species Digitaria exilis. The sequence continues at coordinate 152,038 of JACEFO010001626.1, forward strand.
AGCTCATTGCCTGCGTCTGTTGCATCATACTTAGCAACCAGAGCATCCCACAGGGCCTTCGCATCTGTCTCTTCTATGTAAACACGGACCAGCCCGTCACATAGATTGCTCATGATACATCCTACGAAGAGATTATTGGCATCGTCGAACTTTCTCTGCTCTTCAGCAATTAGTTCGCCCTTAGGCTTGCCAAGTCTTGTCTCCCAGATGTGCATAGCAGTAAACCAGAGGCGAACCTTGGATTTCCATATCTTAAAGTTCACACCAGAAAACTTTTCTGGCCTCAGTGACTCAGCGAAACCAGCCATCGATAAATCAACAGATTGCCTATAATAAGTTTTTGGATTGTTGGAAATATAGACAATTGTAAGTTCAATTTCCGAACTAGATTAAACATGACAATAAACAATCCTAGCATGCAATTCTCTAGCAGACTAGGCAGTACGAACAACATAATCATGACATCAGAAAACATGATTAAAACACAATGTGCGTACTGAGGAATTGCCGTAGAGAAGAGGAACGACACAGTTGGAACGACGACAGTTCTACGGACGGAACAAACGATGTTGCAGATGGCGGTACGCACAACACCAGACTTGGACGGAGGACGAGCCGTGGTGAAGACGTCTTGAGCAGTCGCGCGCAGCGCTTCCCAAAAACCTTATTCGCCCTCTCCCGATGCAGGATCTCAAAGACGACTGGTTCCGGAGACCTGCTCTCCCGTTTGTCGGTGCACGCCGGTGCTCGGGATGGAGTAGACTATGATGGCAACACACCAATGAGAAGTAGCAAAACCCTAACTCGTATAGACCTTCTTAGGGACTCCCAAACCTAGGGGATTCCCGTATAGAGTCTATGGTGCACTTCTTCCATGAGGGAGGTGGTCTCTATTTATTGGGAGAAAACCCCCCACACCCTCATCCATTAGCAATATGGGACTAATAGATGACGTACCCCCTCAAGTGCTAATGGGCTTTTGAGATTTACTTAGGATTATTCATATGGGCCAAGCCCAATAATCTAACATAACCTCGAATCCCCACCTCAATTCAATTTCTAGTAAAATTTTGAGTGATTGATAGATGAGCACAAAATCAATCGATTGAAGAGGAGTAAATCTCTTTATATTTCCCTTCAACCGCAATCCTTGAGCAAGATAAATCCATGAAGAAGGGAGCCCAAGTGGATAGCATGGATGAGGCAAGGAAGGAGATGAAGCACACTCAGATCTGACGGCTAGGCGTTTGGTAGGATTCGACAGGCAATGGTTATGGAGGAGGTCAGGACGGGCGAGAGGGGAAGGCCATCGACTTGTCATGCTCGAGCTTGGGTGGATCTGGCTTGGTGAAGACTCAATATGGCAAGAGGAACAGGAGAAGTGGAGGGATGTGAAATCTTTGTTCTGATGGTAGGAAGAGGAGGGCGACGATGGAGGCGCCGCCTCTAGGAAACCCTAGCCACCATGGGCCATGGTGTCAGGGGGTAAGGCACGCCCATAGCGAATCTACAAGAGAGAAGAGGCGCACGTTAAAATATCATATATTTATAAAAAGGAAGAAGTTCATATTACCCATCTAACTCTTGTAGAAGTTCAAATTTCAACTCTAATCTACCAAACCATCTAATTGATACACCCCGATCTCTATAAACTAGACATATGACCCCCTCGGGGCATATCAGCCTGGTTTTCCATCCTTATTGGTAGACACATAGGTGGGCATCCAACCTGGTTAGCAACGAGCACCCACATAAGCTAAAGGAAAGAAAAAACAAAGGGTACTTAATCAGTCTCGGATCAACTATGAGATACCAGAGCACCCATGTCAACTAAAGGCACCCACTATGATGGAGATTATGGCACACAATGATCAACTAAGTGATACTTCTCTAGTCTTGGATCACGAGACATATCATGGTGCAGTAAGAGACAACCAACAATGTCATTATCTAGTACTAAGGCAGAGCATCGATTAGCAGCAATGGAAGCACAAAAAAGCACCTGGCTCAAGCAATTGATGGAGGATCTTCACCAGCCAACAGAAAATTTTGAGGATTTTTTGTGATAATCTATCCTTTATACGATTGGTAGAAAATCTTTTATTTCATGCAAGGACCAAACATATAGAACTTCACCATCACTACATAAGTGAAATGGTCATCGAGGGTGAGATTATATATAATGGTGTCTACTTAGACAGAGGAGCAGGCTATCGAAATACTCACAAAAAGTCTTAACAAAGCAAAGTTTGAGAAGTTTCGAGAGACGCTAGGCATGGTCTGCATGACAATATTGAATAGAAGTTTGTCTTGAGGCGAAGTGTTGAAAGAAAGCAAGGCAACCTTCTAAGTATTTCCTCATAATACAAGAACAAGATATTTTTCATGAATTGCTCTAGAATCGTTAATAAACTAAATTTGATAATGTTGTAACATCTAGAAGTTCTCTAGAAGGGGGGCACTTGGGTTAACCTCATGGTCCAATTTCCCTATAAATAGAATCCCCCTCCTTTTCTATGACATTCATTCATGAGCATGGTAGATGACTGGTTCTACGAAGTAGTAATGGTGAGTGCTTGACTAGCCACTTAAATGTATCATAGTCTCTAAGTGATTACTTCCTCCATCCCAAATTATAATTCATTTGACTTTTTAGGTCCAAGTTTGATCGCTCGTCTTATTCAAAAAAATTATGCAAACACAATCAAATTCAAGTCATCTTTAAAAAATGTTTATTACTAAAGCAAGCCATAACAAAAAAAATAATATTTTGCACAAATTTTTGAATAAGACAAGCAGTCAAACTTAGGCCTAAAAAAGTCAAATGACTTATAATTTGAGATGGAGGGAGTACTACATAAATTATGATTTACCGAAGGTTGGGTTTGTGCTTTATCGTAGATTACCCAGAAGCCAGCTACCGGAAATTGAAATATGGTTCTACTATCAAAATGACTCGTTGCACTAAGAATTAGAAATTAAAAGAGTCGAGGTGTAGATTCTCAACTTATTAAGTATTAGAAATTAAAAGAGCCGAGGTGTAGATCCTCAACTTAGTAGATAGTAGGGCCACCTCAATTTCTAACATGTAGGTAATGAATATCTTCATCTATCAAATATGTAATTAATTAATTGACATTTGAATATGTAAAGTGGAAATAATAAGGCTTATGTAGCTAGTCGAGGGTGCAGAGCCTAATGCTTGAGCTCTAGTGGGTGAGACCAGACAAAGTCTCCTAGCACTGGCTTCATGAGGGAGACCAAACGAAAGCTCTTGACATTGGGTTCTCTCTCCTCAAAATTGTTGCATAATGCTGGAACTAATGTCGTGGATGCCACAGAGTGCGGCAGAGTAGTATTTAAGTTGACTTGCGCGACACGATAAAGGAATAAATTTTTTTTATGGGCTGGGCTACCAATGTAGTGGCCTGGACTTTGATCATACTCATCTGCTCTTCGTCAAGAACAAATTTACCAGCATTTATGCTCCCATCTCACTCTACTTTGCCAAAGGTGTGCGCATGTTGTGATGTTATCTGATGGATGGACAACTGCAGTTCAGGAGGGACTAGGGAGTCGGGGAGTCCGACCCACACCCACCATGCCAGGTTAAGGCGTGGCGCGTTGAAATGCGACTTGGCTTGCCCAAGAAGATAAAGGCAGATGGAGACATAAAAAAATTCTTATTTGTCTCTAAACTACTTGTCGGGTACAAAAACTAAGGGTACCCCAATTTGGGCCCTAAACCACCCGATAGAGAGGCCACATCGGCGAACGAGTTGAGCCCAGCTCCGCGGCCCAACAAGAGGCCCACCACGACGACACCCCAGACGACCGGGAGCTTCATTTCCGCTAGAGGGTACATCTTACCCTCTAGCGGAAATGTACGTAACGATCGAGCCCGACCGAGCTCGAGGGTACCGCTCACCCTCGAGCGAGCGTCTCCGTCACGCTCGAGACCACTTGCTGCGCTCGAAGGACGCCGCACCAGTAACAGTGCCCGAGGCCCTGCAACGCATTCATTCCACGACATGATAGCTCGCCTCTGTGGTAAAAAAGAGAAGTCACCGCACCACGCCACCGCCCCACGCCGCGGAAAAGACACCTGTTAAATCCGCTCGCCACAGTCGCTCTGCGTAAAGACGCTGTGTGGACAGGCCGTGTCAGGCCAGACTGCTGTGCCAACTACTCCACGATCTTATCCGTCCTGGGTATGCCTCAGGCCTCGAGGAAGGACCCACGAAGAACAACGGGGAGGGCTCGGCACCATCCCCACCCCCGAGTGACATCCCTCGAAGCAACGGTCAGCCACCAACAAGTCAACGATGGCGATGTCCATGCCGTTAGCCAGAGTTGGAAGGCACGATTCCCGCTCGAATAGTGCACGGCGTGGGCAGCACAGTGCATCTCGCAACGTCAGCACCACGAACACACATGTACGTCCTCCCTCACCCTTGGTCTATAAAAGGGGAGGGAAGCCCATACAACAAGGGCACGAGGAGCACGCGCACGCAAAGAAGAGAGAGCACACTTACACTTAGCCTGCTCACTCGATATTGGCATTCTACTCAATCACCAACCCAGGGACTTGGGAGTCGATCTCCCTCTCCCGCTTTGCTTGTACTCCCCTACTACGAGCAACACGAAACTCGGTGCTACGCACCACTGCTGGATGTACGGCCGCGTGGCCAGAACCAGGATAAACCTTTGCGTCCCGAGTTCATCACCCTAATTCCCCCATCGGAGCGAGTGGTTGGCAGCGCAATCACTAGTTAGTGCCGGTGTGACCAAATCAGCCACCGACAGTTGGCGCGCCAGGTAGGGGCCTGTGTTGCGCAACTTCCGTTTCGTTCCCGATGGGTGACTTCGATCACCGGCGATCGAGCGACCCGTTCCCAGCCGGATACGAGATCTAGTTCGGGAGCCTGCAGTTCCACGCAACCGGCAATGGCTACCTCATGCGCATCCCCTCAAAGGAACCAAGCAACCACCCGGAGGCTCCACAGCCGCCGCCGGTGGCCCCGCGACAGAGGAGGCGCCCAGGACCACGCGCACGGCGCGCGCGGCGCAAGGCGTGTCACCAACGCCAACGGCACCCCTCCCGCAAGGGATGGAGGTGTCCCACGACAGACGCCAAGGGCGGAGGCAATGCCTTTCCTCCCGACGGCCATGGTTGGACGACGTGCTACCCCAGCACCGCCCAATGTCTACGGGCTACGTAATAACGCAGCCGTCTATGCCTCATCGGTTAGCACCAACATGAGTGCGTACGATGACCTACCGGGCCATCACTTGGTCTCGGTACGTAACCTCATCGCCTCGACGCCCGACGACTCCTACCCGGAATCGGGGGAGGAGTACGCCCTCGGTCAAGAGTTCCCTAGGTGGGACTACTTCGGTCTCCGCGACCGGGAGGCTTTCCTAGCCTTTCAGGCCGTGGCCGATTACTTCTTCGGCTACTCCGACGACGAGTACGACCCCACCAGGGAGTGCTTCGCCATTGACGCTGAGCGGGTCAGTGACGGGCACACGACCGACGACGACGACGACGAAGATGCGGACCCGGTAGGCACGCAGCCACCGGACCTACAAGATCGCTCGCCCCAAGGGGATGAGCCACGCTCACACCACCAGGCACAAGATACTCACGCCAACGAGCTCGACGATGGGGACGAGCAGACCCTACCACCCACACGTTCCGTCCACGTTCCGCCCGATGCAAACACCGGGCGAGACGCGGACGCGCGGCAGGTGGAACGCGTGGCCCGCGCTCGCATCCTCATCGATGGGGGAAGTGAAGACCCCGTCACGCTCCCCAGGGCGAGCCAAAAGCTCATTGCGGCGGTCGCCCTGCTCAGGGCGATGCCGCAGCCAACAACCCCCGAGGGGCGCAAACTGCACCACGAGGCGCAGACGTTGGTCGAGGATGCCGCATGCCAGCAAGCCGAGAGCTCAGCCTCCCGTCTACGCCACTCCTCGGTTTCGTGGGGTGAGCGTAGGGGGGAGTCCTCGGCGAGCTCCCCTCGGTGAAACAACGAGACGCCACCATCGCCCGAAGGTGACCAACACCGCACCGAGGAACGACGCACTCCAGCAACGGAGGCGCGCGCCACGAGGATCCCTGTGAGATCTCGTCTCCGGGACACTCGTGGCGCCTTGGACGACGGTCATGCCCGCAACTTCCTAAACAAGAGGAGGCAACAGAAGGAAATGGGGGCTCGCCAACCACGACACAACGACCAGCGCCATGACGATCGGGACGATGACCGGACGCCGGAGCCGGTGGGAACGCGCGTGTTCAGCCGCAGCATCCGCATGGCCCCGATTCCGCCTCGGTTCCGACAACTGACCACCATCACCAAGAACTCTGGGGAAACAGACCCCAGGGTGTGGCTGAACGACTACCACCTTGCATGCCAGCTCGGCGGGGTGACAGACGACGCCATGATCATTCGCAACCTGCCGCTTCATCTTGCGGATTCCGCGCGGACGTGGCTCGAGCATCTGCCCCCAAACCGAATTCACGACTGGAACGATCTGGTCGAGACCTTCGTGGGGAACTTCCAGGGCACCTACGTGTGCCCCGGGAACACGTGGGATCTTCCAGGGTGCAACGAAAAGCCCGGCGAATCCCTGAGGGACTTCATCCGGCGCTTCTCCAAGCGCTGCACCGAGCTCCCCAACATCACCGACACTCAGATCATCCACTACTTCCTCGAGAGCACCACTAGCTACGACCTGATATGCAAGTTGGGGAGGAACCCTCCCCCCGACGCGAACCGGCTATTCGAGGTGGCCTCCAAGTACGCTTCGGGGGAGGAGGCCGCCAACGCCATCTTCAACGGAAAGAAGGAAAAGCGCCCCGAGGAGACGCCCGCGGAGGGCAGCAAGCCAAGGAACCCCCCGAAGAAGTAAAATCAAGGCAAGAAGGGGAACAAGTCTCGAGCCCCTCGCGAGAAGGGCAACAACGACGAACGAAGTCCCCGCAATAGACCCCAGCCACAAGGGGCCTCGAGGCCCTCCATGTGGAGGGGGTGTCTTTGATGCCGACGGGTACCCCGAGGTGGAACACGTGTTCTTCATCGCGGGAGGACCCGCAGCCAACGGAAATCCTCACAAACGCCTGGAACATCCAATAGTTAAGTCGCTTCTACCCCTAGAGAGGCTTCAGGCCCTCAAACCTTTTGTACATACTTTCGATTGTGCAAATTTTTGATTAAGTATTTGGCTTAGCTCTCGCAAGTTGTGAACGAATCAAGTGCACTCGAGTCCACTCATACTTGAGTGAGGTTTTACCATCGCTTGGACCATCCCTCCCTGAAGGGACCGTGACACCCTAAGAGGGGGGTGAATTAGGTGTCCTAAAAGCTAAGGCTCTAATTGCACATATGAAAACCTATTTTAATTTCTATCTAAAAGTGGTCTAGGTTTTCTCTATGTGTTGCTATCTCTACCGCTACAAAGTTTTGCACCCTAGGTCCAATCCTATACTAGCATGGCAAGTCTAGGAAAGGTAAATGCGGAAAGTAGTGCAAGTATGAAATGCGGAAACTTAAAGGGTAGAGAAGAGCAAACTCCCGGCACGGTGATTTTTACCGAGGTATCAGAAAGCTCACGAGCTTTCCACCAGTCCTCGTTGTTGGAGCCCCTCTCAAAGGGAATGCCCGCGCAAGGGCATAAACTCCCTGATCGAGTAACTCCGTGGGTGACCACGGGACTTCTCCACACGCAAGTGGGTCTCTGCTCGTCCCTCCCCGGATGCTCCTCGCCGCCTTCACTTGGTAGAGCTTCGGCCAAACGCCAAGGGCCTCTCCTCCCTTGCACAAGCACCGGCGGCCACTCCACAAACTCAGTTGGAGGGTCTCGCGAGACTACAAGCACCGGATAACAACACTTGGTGCGTGCAAGCACCGGTAAAGCAAGAGGTATGCAAACCTCGCTAAAACCTAGGCTAAACACCTAAGAGATGCGCTAAAGGGTCTAGACTAGCACTAAGCACTTGGCTAATCACCTAGATCTTCTATTTAGCACTTTGGTGGATTGAGCACTTAAGAATGTGTAGAACACTTGCCAATAGCTTCTCCCAGCTCAAGCACACTTCAAATAGCCGAGGCAACCCATATTTATAGCCCCAACCAAAGGAACTAGTCGTTGTATAGCCGTTGCACACTTTCTGTGTACCACCGACTCATTCGGTGCCCTTTCCATGCCACCACCGAATCAATCGGTGCTCACCAGAGCCGAACAGCATGTTCCAGCCATAAGGACAGACTAATTCGGTAGGGGGACCGACTAATTCGGTGCCCTTGATGAGGTACCACCGAATCAATCGGTGGTAGGCCTTCTCGCTGCCCAAAATGCCTTTAGGACCGACTGATTCGGCCCCCCAGAGGGTGCACCACCGAATCAATCGGTGGCTTATCCGTAGCACTGTTGAGAGCACGGTTTTGACCGTTTTTACGTCATTTCTTCGCCGATTTTCGTCCCTTTTTTTATACTTTTGTATGAGATAGACGCACATTTCTAACCATTTGCATGGCTAAAAACTCATCCTCAAAAATCTACAAAAATACATCTTTAAACATATGTTAGTCCAATGACTATGTTGTCAATCAATCACCAAAATCAGAAACATGGCCTAGGGCCATTTTCTTTATAATCTCCCCCTTTTTGGTGATTGATGACAACACAACCAAAGCAAGAGATAATAATATTAAATTAGAAACAACCACTTGCTAGGATACTATGTAAGAACAAGAACATATGCATTCAAGATACCAATTGAAACAATAATTTGAAATGCTTGAAAGACTTAAGTTGATCATACCTTGCTCTTACCATTTTGACAAAAATCCCCCTTGTGTGGTCAATTTGGACATAATCCAATGCCACTTTTCTCTCTTTCTTAGACCAAATTTCTTGCACTCTCCCCCAAGCTTGAAATCTACAATCTCCCATATACTTAGGTTCTTGCTTTCTTGCATCCTCCCCCTTAAGTTCGGCTCCCCTTAAGGTGTACTTGCTTTGGTCACTAGAATTCTCCCCCTTTGGAATCAAACACCGAAAAGGAAGAAATCAAATGCACAAGGAAGAGTTCCATAGAACATGAACCATTGAATGTGGAAGATATGAAATTCTCCCCCTTTGTCAATCAAGGTCGTGAGCATGAAACTCACATAACATAGATTAAGCTCCCCCTAAGTGTGTGCATATATATGATAGAAAATGAACTATATGCACAACTAGATAATTAGGAAAAGGTGAGGAGATTAATCTATATTATGCATGGAGATAGCTTATATGAATTGAAATACATGATATCGATGAAGAACAAAGATACCAATGGAAGATTATATCGCTTGAAGATTAAGCCTTGCAGATCTCCAGGGATCGTTCCAAAATGAGACTACACACATGATAAGCTTGCAAAATAGGTTAGTCTCAAAATCACAAACCACAAGATAGCTCCCCCTAAATTTATGCATACAAGCAATTGAATTACTTGTGAGAGACATGCACTAGTCAATAACAACATTGGGAGGTATCTTATGGCTTGTAAATTTGGCACACATGAAGATGTGAAATAAAGCTCTAGGTGCCATTTTCCTACAACTAATAAACCATGCAAGTTGCTCTCGGGTTAGAGAGAAACACAAGCAAATTTTCCATATGAAAAGGACAACTAGGCAATGCAATGGAATAGAGATATAAACATGCAATCCTAGACATAAAAAGGAACTAGATGGTAATTAAAATTGCATGAATTTAAATCTAGTTACCTATGTTACCTTGGGAGGATTTGGGTATAGGATTTACCATAATTTCCAATATACTCCAAATCTTTGATGAGCTTGGCTCTTTGCTTGAATTGCTCTTCTCTTGTGGCTAAGCCTCTAAATCCTCCCGAGTCCCGCGGACTCTAAGTCGCCTTTGGAACCCAAACCTTCTTGGAGCCCTTCATGGTAGCAATGATCTCCTTGGGCACCCAAATAGGTTGGTTCCACCCCTTTCTTTGCTTGTTGAGCAAGTGTGCCACAACCTTGTCATCTTTCTTCTTCAGTAGGTACGGTGTGCTCTTCAACTTGTCAACCTCCAAATAGGGCTTGGTGTTGGGAGTGACTTTCTACTTCTTTTCTTCCTCCTTCTTCTTCTTGCACTCATAGGACTTGTGGCCTTCTTCATGGCATGAGTAGCAAGTCACAGTTGCACCCTTCTCAAGCTTCTTCACCATCTTGGGACGGTTATCTTGAGGAGGTTGTTTCTTGCTCTCAAATGCCACCTCCTTGTTCTTGAGCCTTGCCAAGTCCTTCTTGAGCTTCTCTACTTATTGCTTAAGCTCTTCATTTTCTTGCACAATGAGCTCATCAAATGGTTCTACAACCACATTCTCAATACAAGTCTCATGGCATGATGGTGAGCAAGATTTATCAATTAAATCAATGCAAGAGGTAGATGCATCCATTTTAGATTTTTCAATAGTGGGTGAGGTGAATGCATTGTTGGATGATGCTTGTTCAAGGATCTTAATTTTACTTGCTAGATCATCATTGTGGTTTACCACAACTTCAAACTTTTCAACCAATTCTTCATAATTGGATGATGAGCTAGCCAATTTTTCCTTAAGATCCTTGTTTTGAGTTAGGAGCTTTTTAATTGCATCATCTTGAGAGCGAATGGTGTCAACAAGCTCTTGAATGGAAAGGGAGGAGTCATCATCACTCACATCGCTATCATTGTCGCTATCACTAGCAACATTACCTTTGACCATGAGGCATATATGCGATGAGCTTGATGATCCTTTTCTTGATGAGGGCTTTCTTGGCTCATCTAGATCACTCCACTTGCCGATGCTAGTGAGTGCTTGCTTGCTTGCCTTCTCCTCTTTCTCCTTTTTCTTGAGCTTGCGGGCTTTCTTCAACTCCTTTGTAAGGATAGGACATGAGTCACGGAAGTGCCCCTTCTCACCACAATGATAGCAACCATATTTTTTTCGCTTTCTTCTATCATTGGTGAAGACCACGTCTTGCATGGTTATAGGAAGACCCTTGGAGTTGAGCTTCTTCAACATCCTCTCCATCTTCTTGATGAGCTCTTTGGATTCTTCATCAAGGGAGGTGTCGCTCTCATCATCCTCATCCTCTTCCTCTTTCTCTTCTTCATCACTTTCTTCCTCTTCACTTGAGCTTGGTGGCTCACTTGAGCTTGAGCTTGATACGAGCTTGTAAGCTTTCTTCTTTTGCTTGGAAAATCTTTGCTTCTTTTCACAATCCTTCTCCTCCTCTTCTTGTTTGCTTGATGAAGCAATTTCTTGACTTGAGTTAGAAGGTTCTTTGGTGATCTTGTTGGATAGCTCATAAGCCTTGATCTTCCCCAAAATCATGCTTGGATCGGCATCCTTGAACTTCTCTTTCATGAAGAGGTAAGTGACAAGGTTTCCGTACTTTTCTCTTGGAAGGGTTTGTATGATCTTTCTTGAGATGTCTTCATTTGTCAACTTGTGCAAACCTAAAGAATTTAGCTCATTGATAATAACATTTAGTCGAGAATACATGTCATTGGCTAATTCATTAGGCAACATCTCAAAAGAATCAAACTTGCGCTTAATCAAGTCATATTTTTGGTTGATCACATCACTTGTGCCATCATGAAGCTCCTTAAGCTTTTTCCAAATTTTATTGGCACATTTTTCATCATAGACTTGATTAAACACATTCATGCTCAAAGATTCAAGAATTGAATTGCGAACAATAGCGTTGAGTTGCAATTCCCTCTCATCGGCCTTGGTGGGTTTTTCGGGCCGAGTGAGAGGTTGCATTCCATCATTTGTCACTCTCCAAACACCTAAACCTTTTGCTTCTAGATAACTTGACATACGAATATGCCAATAGGGGTACTTAGTGCCGTCAAAGTGTGGAGGCCTACCTATATCTCTTCCTCCCTCTATAGATGTCATTTTGCTCGTCTAGCGGTGAGGCTAGAGGTCCAAATACGAGCCCCGGCTCTGATACCAATTGAAGGGACCGTGACACCCTAAGAGGGGGGTGAATTAGGTGTCCTAAAAGCTAAGGCTCTAATTGCACATATGAAAACCTATTTCAATTTCTATCTAAAAGTGGTCTAGGTTTTCTCTATGTGTTGCTATCTCTACCGCTACAAAGTTTTGCACCCTAGGTCCAATCCTATACTAGCATGGCAAGTCTAGCAAAGGTAAATGCGGAAAGTAGTGCAAGTATGAAATGCGGAAGCTTAAAGGGTAGAGAAGAGCAAACTCCCGGCACGGCGATTTTTACCGAGGTATCGGAAAGCTCACGAGCTTTCCACTAGTCCTCGTTGTTGGAGCCCCTCTCAAAGGGAATGCCCGCGCAAGGGCATAAACTCCCCGGTCGAGTAACTCCGTGGGTGACCACGGGACTTCCCCACACGCAAGTGGGTCTCCGCTCGTCCCTCCCCGGATGCTCCTCGCCGCCTTCATTGGTAGAGCTTCGGCCAAACGCCAAGGGTCTCTCCTCCCTTGCACAAGCACCGGCGGCCACTCCACAAACTCAGTTGGAGGGTCTCGCGAGACTACAAGCACCGGATAACAACACTTGGTGCGTGCAAGCACCGGTAAAGCAAGAGGTATGCAAACCTCGCTAAAACCTAGGCTAAACACCTAAGAGATGCGCTAAAGGGTCTAGACTAGCACTAAGCACTTGGCTAATCACCTAGATCTTCTATTTAGCACTTTGGTGGATTGAGCACTTAAGAATGTGTAGAACACTTGCCAATAGCTTCTCCCAGCTCAAGCACACTTCAAATAGCCGAGGCAACCCATATTTATAGCCCCAACCAAAGGAACTAGCCGTTGTATAGCCGTTGCACACTTTCTGGGTACCACCGACTCATTCGGTGCCCTTTCCATGCCACCACCGAATCAATCGGTGCTCACCAGAGCCGAACAGCATGTTCCAGCCATAAGGACCGACTAATTCGGTGGGGGGACCGACTAATTCAGTGCCCTTGATGAGGTACCACCGAATCAATCGGTGGTAGGCCTTCTCGCTGCCCAAAATGCCTTTAGGACCGACTGATTCGGCCCCCCAGAGGGTGCACCACCGAATCAATCGGTGGCTTATTCGCAGCACTGTTGAGAGCATGGTTTTGGCCGTTTTTACGTCATTTCTTCGCCGATTTTCGTCCCGTTTTTTTTTACACTTTTGTATGAGATAGAAGATTTCTAACCATTTGCATGGCTAAAAACTCATCCTCAAAAATCTACAAAAATACATCTTTAAACATATGTTAGTCCAATGACTATGTTGTCAATCAATCACCGAAATCACAAACATGGCCTAGGGCCATTTTTCTTACACTCCCTCGGGGGCTACAACGGGGGACGAAACCCCGAAAAAGTCAATACTTTTTCGCTTTTTTCCTTGAATACATGCCCTCTTTTCGCAACGCTTCTGGAAAACGGCGCAAAACGTGAGACGGCCATGGCAGGGAAGCACGAATCGCGTAACGGCCTACTCCCCCGAAGGGATACGGCGTCGCTAAGTCTCTTGTCACCTAGGCTTCTCACGAGGGATCCTAAGTTGGCCACGGCACGGAAGCACGAATCGCGTAACGGCCTACTCCCTCCGAAGCGATACGGCCTCCCTAAGTCTCCCGTCGCCAAGGCTTTTCACGAATGATCCTAAGTGCCAGCTTCCACGAAACATATGCGGAGAAGACAAAGGGCAGATTCAAACACACGATAACCTTTATGTTCAAATGAAATTGTTCATAACGAAAAAAGAGAAAACAAGTCTCTAAACTACTTTTTACACTCGGGCTCGATGTCCTGAGGCTTTCAGGGTCCGCTCCCACTGCCAAGGTCATCCCAGCCGCCGTCATCTTCGCCCGGGAAGAGGATGCTTTTCCGCCGTCCGGACAGTCGTGCGGTCACTTCACCCAGGCCACGTCCTGTACTTCGCCTAAAAAGGCGCGCGTGTTTCCTCCCACGTCGGCCACGGCTCCCACGTCTGCCATCATTACCCCGCGTGGAGCGGGACACGTGGAGGGAACGCTCGAGGCTTCCCCCCTCGAAGGGAGGAAGTCACCGTTCTACTAATCAGGGGTTCGAGACCTGGCCCATCGAGGGTTCGTCAGGCATCTTAGATCAACCGAGTCAGGGACGCTCGACGGTACCAACAAATAAGAGCCTCGAAGCCCGTATGTTCGAGGAAATCCGTCAAGCGTGTTCGAGGCTGGACGAAAGTGCCTAGATCGAGGGACCCCACGAGGGGAGCATCGAGCACTCGACCTCTATCGAATGAGGTCGAGTCCCGTCTAGCATACTTTTGCAAAAGGCTTTCACAGGCGTGTCCTAAGACCACGAGCCTACCCTCATCGAACAGGGCATGGACGTCCGCTCGAACTACCCGCTACCAGCTCAACCAGGCATCCATGGTTCGATCCCAATCTTGGAAATCACGGATCGTCTCCTCCTCAGTCCCTCGAAAGGGACCCCGAGGAACGAAGAAAAAATTGGGACATCTCGAGCCAAACGAGGCTCGGGGGTTCCCATCATCGTGGACGAACCCACATAACGAGAAGCGACGAAAGGCTCCTCACATCGAAATAAGGCCTCGAGAGAGTACCAATAACTCTCTCAAGGCCTCGGGGGCTACACCCCGTGGGTGCGGTAGCGCGCCCCCACGGTTCTCCAGATTCCGCGAAGGGAGAAGGAGAGTCCAAAGACCCCTCGACGAACGCAAGCCTCCGCGGGATTGCGCCTCATTCCCGCAGAGGCTCGGGGGCTACTATCGGGTACCAAAACTAAGGGTACCCCAATTTGGGCCCTAAACCACCCGACAGAGAGGCCACATCGGCGAACGAGTTGAGCCCAGCTCCGCGGCCCAACAAGAGGCCCACCACGACGACACCCCTGGCGACCAGGAGCTTCATTTCTGCTAGAGGGTACATCTTACCCTCTAGCGGAAATGTACATAACGATCGAGCCCGACCGAGCTCGAGGGTACCGCTCACCCTCGAGCGAGCGTCTCCGTCACGCTCGAGACCACTTGCTGCGCTCGAAGGACGCCGCACCAGTAACAGTGCCCGAGGCCCTGCAACGCATTCATTCCACGACATGATAGCTCGCCTCTGTGGTAAAAAAGAGAAGTCACCGCACCACGCCACCGCCCCACGCCGTGGAAAAGACACCTGTTAAATCCGCTCGCCACAGTCGCTCTGCGTAAAGACGCTGTGTGGACAGGCCGTGTCAGGCCAGACTGCTGTGCCAACTACTCCACGATCTTATCCGTCCTGGGTATGCCTCAGGCCTCGAGGAAGGACCCACGAAGAACAACGGGGAGGGCTCGGCACTATCCCCACCCCCGAGTGACATCCCTCGAAGCAACGGTCAGCCACCAACAAGTCAACGATGGCGATGTCCATGCCGTTAGCCAGAGTTGGAAGGCGCGATTCCCGCTCGAATAGTGCACGGCGTGGGCAGCACAGTGCATCTCGCAACGTCAGCACCACGAACACACATGTACGTCCTCCCTCACCCTTGGTCTATAAAAGGGGAGGGAAGCCCATACAACAAGGGCACGAGGAGCACGCGCACGCAAAGAAGAGAGAGCACACTTACACTTAGCCTGCTCACTCGATATTGGCATTCTACTCAATCACCAACCCAGGGACTTGGGAGTCGATCTCCCTCTCCCGCCTTGCTTGTACTCCCCTACTACGAGCAACACGAAACTCGGTGCTACGCACCACTGCTGGATGTACGGCCGCGTGGCCAGAACCAGGATAAACCTTTGCGTCCCGAGTTCATCACCCTAATTCCCCCATCAGAGCGAGTGGTTGGCAGCGCAATCACTATTTAGTGCCGGTGTGACCAAATCAGCCACCGACACTACTCATCCTTGTTTTGACTCCAACAAGCCTCAAAATTGGTGATTTGTTTTCACTTAGGATCTGTTTGGCAACTTGGCACTTTTTTACAAACGTGATTTAGGTCATGAAATTCATTGTGCACTAGAAATCCCTTGAAATCCCTTGTGTGACTGTGTCTATCCCCAAATTAACAACTTCCGTCAAAGTGTCGCGCCACAATTGTGACATGGCGCAAGTTAGGTGAGCAATTTACTCACCACAAGTTACGCAAGTTTTGGCTAAATAATAACTGGAAGATGTACGTGGAATATATGGCGCGCCTAAGGTTTAGCTATGAAAAAAAACATACCTAAGTTTATGTGGTTGCTGCAGTTGTGGATAGGCAACCTCTGGTCTATGAACCAAACGCGCCCTAAGTGGATAGAAAAAAAATAACTATCGCCAAATAAATGTGAATAATCAAGAGCAATGCTAGAACCGAGTGAATCTTCATTGCGCTTTCGTTAGAGCTTTGCAAATGCTGGTTATTCTATGTTTAGTTTGTGTGGGAGAGAAAATGAATTTTTTTTAAAATTGTGCTCCGTCAGAGGAATGAATATAAAAGTTGGAAAAAGAATTTTCTATAAAACATGTTCTGTGAGGAGAATGCATAGTAATTTGAAAAATTCTTTCGGAAATAAACACTAATCGTGTTTCCTTGAGCTCAGCTATCAGATTAGTTTGTTTCCATTTAAAAAGAGGCACGTACGGCGGTGAGTGCACTAGCGTAAGAAGCATCAACCAACAATCTCAACGCACGTGTGTTGCTTCGTTTCTAAGGCCATGTTCAGATTCCCAACTATTCACTATTTATTCTAACTTTTCACTATTCATTTCAACTTTTCACTATTCTCCCCTCACGAAACACATTTCCCAGCGAATGCTACAGTGTTTTCCTTATGTTACAGTGTTTTTCTTATGCTACAGTCTTTCGTCAGCCCTGAAGTGGAGGGTGCAGACCATGAGTTAGCGTGCAACTAAATAACTGTGAGATTAATAAAATGGAGATCGTATTTTCAACCGTATTTGGCAAGCCTCCGATCGAGAGAGTCCTGCCGTACGTAGTGCTCCTGTGCAGGCTTTGGTGAGACGCTCAACATGAACATGTCGCTTTTGTGGTCGTGTGTGCGACTCCTTCGGTGCTGCCGACCTTTGGTTGTAATGTAGTGTTTGGTCACATTGATTTGAATCAAATAATCCCCAATACAATGTAGAGGCACATAGTAGATAGCTAGTTCGGTGGCACAATCCAGAAAGGCTTGCGGCGGAGAATCAAGTCGTCGTGCTGGTGGACTCGGGTAATCTCATGGCTATTTGATTCCAAGTCAAAGACGCACAAGTCAGCGTCGTCCTCCTTGAGATTCTTCATGAAGTATATCTGGTTCGCGTTGTGCCCTAAAGCGCTTGCCGGGCATGAGGCTGCCACGTTTGCGTCTTCCAACAGGAACACAACATCTCCAATGTCACGCACACTGATCCAACGAGCACGTTTTGACGATGAGAAATCCATCCTGTATACATAGATGGCTCCAATGTTATCCGGATCAAAGCCAATGAAGCGGACAGAGACGAGAAACAGCTGATCCTGCGAATCAACCAGCCAGTCCCTGCCGGAGGACATCGCCTGGGGGTAACGAGCTGAACGATGGACATCGAAGAATTGGAACGTGGGTTGGGCACGGGCTGGTGAGAAATCAATCGCGCACATCTCCCTGGGCGACTTGAAGAAGTAGAGCTTCCCTTGGAACGAGGCGATGATGGAGATGATTGCCTTGGTAGGACGGCGATACGCCTCCGGTATAGGGTAGTTACCGATGTCGTAGGCGTGGCGCCTCCAGCCGCTACCGCCATGGGCGACGTGGCAGTACCACAGGACGGGCGCGGCGAGGTGGAAGAGCACGACGGCACAGCCCGGGTGGGATGGGTCCTTGTGCGTGAGGAAGCACTTGCAGAAGCGTGGGATCTCGTTCTCCTCCAACCCGATGTTGGGTAGGGGAAGCCTCTCGCCGGTGAGAGGGTTCCACAGGCAGGCCGGGGAGGACGGCGATGTGTCGTCGTGGTCCTTCTCGGCGAGGAGCATCCAGCCCTGTGTGGTGGGCCAGCACTTGGCGCTGCCCGCGGCGAGGAGGTCGTGCTCCAAGTTCTTGTGCAGGCTTTGCTGCGACAAGCTGAACATGAGCATCTCGTCGTCGTTGTCGTCGACGACGTTATCGCCGCCATTGCGGTGGTGGAAGACGAGCAGGGGCAAGCAGGGCGACATGGAGGATTGGAGCACGCTCCTTTGTGCGTCTTTCATCATCTTCTTTTTTTTTTCTCGACGATGCGATGGCCTTGGCTGCACGATCGTGGTGGAGGCCTGACTCTTGAGCGGATCCTGTGTATGTACGTATTTATTAAGAGGACACGAGATTGGCCGGGCTCGCGTGCCATGGTGAATTGGTGATCGAATCGGTGTTGGATTCAGTTTCTCTTCAATGGAAAGCTTGGCTGGGGTTGCGGTGTCGTAGTGACATGTGCTGCCTGTTTCTACTGATCGGTAACGGACTCCCGGTCCCGGTCGTGTACGAAAACAATAACGTCCGTGACGGATCAACAACAGAAAATCCCAATAACCAAACTGTTGGCGCACATCCTAACAGCCTGCGCATACTACGCACGGAAGACTCGCTTGCTCGGCACGACTCCACGCTCGCCATGGCTCCACGCTGCACGTCTCGCGGACGTTCCGCGTACGCCGAAGACTCGCTCGTACGGCATCGCTCGCCTAGGCCGACATACCCGACATCACCTCCGGCGCCCGACATACCCGACGCGCCTCCAGCACGTCAGCACCACATGGTGACACACGCACAAGCCGGCATCCGCAAGCCCCACCCCAAGCACGCGCACACCGCGACGGCGTCTACCTCGACTACCCCGACATCAGTCCGGTCAGCCTTGCGTGACCCGAATTGGCTCGCTGCAATGCAGGCCAGAGTATGATGCCCTCCTCCGCAACGGCACTTGGACGCTGGTGGATCGCCCTCCAGGAGCTCGGGTCATCTCGGGCAAATGGGTGTTCAAGCGTAAACTCAACCCGGATGGCAGCCTCGAGCGCTACAAGGCCAGATGGGTTGTGCGTGGCTTTAACCAACGACCGGGTGTGGACTTTGGTGAGACGTTCACGCCGGTGGTCAAACCGGCGACGATCCGCACTGTCCTCGCCGTGATCGCGTCAAAAGGGTGGCCTGCACATCACCTTGACGTCTCCAACGCGTTCCTCCACGGGCATCTTCAGGAGCGTGTCTACTGTCAACAACCATCCGGCTTCGTCGACCCACAACGCCCTGATGCTGTGTGCTTGCTGTCCCGCTCCCTCTACGGTCTCCGACAAGCCCCGCGTGCGTGGTTCACGTTGTTCGTGCAGTTCGTCTCGTCCATCGGCTTCGTTCAGGCTCGCTCCGATTCGTCATTGTTCATATACAGCGGCACCGCAGGGATGGCCTACCTTCTTCTGTATGTCGATGACATGGTGCTATCTGCATCAACCGGTGGCCTCCTGCAGCACATCATCACCAAACTCCAGTCAGAGTTCGCGGTCAAAGACATGGGTGACCTCAAGTTCTTTCTCGGCGTCGACGTTCGCCGCTCCAGCGCCGGCTTCTTTCTGTCCCAGGCACAGTATGTTGAGGACCTCCTGGAGCGTGCAGGAATGAGCAACTGCAAACCAGTTGCTACTCCGGCCGACACTCACTCCAAACTATCCTCCAACGATGGCCAGAACATCGACGATGCCTCCTTCTACCGCAGCATGGCTGGAGCTCTCCAGTACCTGACGATCACTCGCCCCGACATCGCCTACGCCGTGCAACAACTTTGCCTCCACATGCACTCGCCGAAGGATGTCCACGCCGCGATGCTCAAGCGTGTCTTGCGCTACATCCGTGGCACGCCCAACACTGGAGTCCTTCTGTCCGCCGTGTCTTCACCAACTCTCACGGCGTACTCCGACGCAGACTGGGCAGGATGCCCGGACACGCGACGATCGACCTCCGGCTTCTGCGTCTTCCTCGGCAACTCGCTGCTCTCGTGGTCGTCTAAGAGACAGACCACTGTGTCGCGATCCAGTGCCGAGGCGGAGTACCGCGGCGTCGCGAGCACGGTCGCCAAGTGCTCTTGGCTGCGACACCTACTCGGCGAGCTGAAGTTCGGCATCGACAAGGCAACGATTGTGTTCTGTGACAATGTATCGACGGAGTACATGACGCGGAACCCAGTCCATCACAAGCGTACAAAACATATCGAACTGGACATACACTTTGTCCGAGAGAAGGTCGCGATTGGGGAAGTCCGGGTCCTTCACGTTCCAAGCACGCAACAGCTCGCGGACATTTTCACAAAAGGTCTACCCACGCAGCTCTTCCAGGACTTCAGGAACAGCCTCTGCATCGACTACGCCAACGCTGAGCCTGAGAGGGGGTGTTGGCGCACATCCTAACAGCCTGCGCATACTACGCACGGAAGACTCGCTCGCTCGGCACGACTCCGCGCTCGCCATGGCTCCACGCTGCACGTCTCGCGGACGTTCCGCGTACGCCGAAGACTCGCTCGCC
Organism: Digitaria exilis; assembly: GCA_015342445.1. Lineage (NCBI taxonomy): Eukaryota > Viridiplantae > Streptophyta > Magnoliopsida > Poales > Poaceae > Digitaria > Digitaria exilis. The sequence goes on from JACEFO010001626.1 coordinate 172,536, forward strand.
TAGGCCGTTAGCTGCGCAAGGATCGCACTTGTATAAATGTAACCATTCATCGATCAATACAAAGTGCTGTTGATCCCTATCTCTTCTTTCACTAACAATGGGTCTGGGCCAAGGAATGAAGACTGCAGTAAACAAATAGTTGAGCACAAGGTTGCATAAATAAACCACCTAAGAAAGGTAAAAAAAAAAAAAGAACATGACGTTGTGAATTCTAAATTCATTATCCGCGATGTTTCCTTGTTACAAGAGTAAGGGGAAATCTGGGAGCAAATCGACTAGGGCAATAAAGAAAATAAAGTGTGCCATTACAGTATGCAACCGGCAACCCCACAAACCATATCAAATGATGAACAGCAGATCTATATGTATCGAAATAAAATAAATAATGAATACCAAAGGATTTTAACAAATGTTGAGGAAGAGTTAAAAATGCTAGCAGGAAACAACTCCAACCTATACACCTCATGTATATGTTAATGTGTAGGAAGCTAAACAAATAGAATGAAAAATGGAGAATAAATGGTGAGTCAAGGCAAAACCCTAGCATCAAACTCATGCTCTAAACTCGCAACTACAGATCAGTAAATGAAGCCAAAACTATGACGAGACCTCTATAGAAAAAGGAAAAATAAGTTACTGCCAAGCTGCTTCCGCCTATGATGAAGATGCAACTTCAATGGCACTACCAAGGGGCCATGCTGCTTCAACATAAGAATCACCATAAGAAACTTTCTTTACCAGGGTAATGTCTTGATAAGGATCCACACCTGAAAGAACAAAAAAGGGGAAAACAGTAAGAAAATGTGTCAGGGCTCTACATTCTGGGGTTATTGTGATATTTTTCATCTGAAATAAGCCATACCAAATCCATCAACAAGTAATGTGTACTGGTAGACAAGGTCTATGCAAAGGTACGGAATGTTCTCCTCTGCGACATCAGGGTAGGTTGCCTGTGCATCCTTCACATTCAATTTACAAACACGCCGTGCATTTTCTTCAAAGTCCGAGGGTTTAACCCTAGCAGTCGCTGCTTTTGGGTTAACAAAACCAGCCTGTGCACATATGAGACTGTTAGAGATAGGGTTGTATTTGTGCTTGGAGTACCAAGTAATACAATAAAAGCCCCAATTCTCTACAGAGACAGTAACATGCAAACTGTGACCAGGACTATTAAGACAATAACAATTCACTTCAGGCAGATCAGAGAGCTCAATTGAGAAATAGACTTGCCTCAGCAGCCCTATCGAAGAAAAATGATGCTACAAAGAGATTCTTTTGGCCATCTCCACCACCACCATTCCACACACCACCAAATGTGCATTTCATGTGAGTGCATGCTGGTTCATCAACTTTAAGAGCTCTCACTGCAAGAGCCCTGCACTTGGAATAACTTGCACCAGAAGGTGAGCCTGATGCTTCAAATGTTTTATCCCCATAACTGTATTTACCTGGCATACATGGCACATGTAAGATATGACAATATTGTGAGCAATAAACAGAAGACGAATATTTGACAATTTATCGACAGTAATTTGAATGGACAATTTCATCTTTGTTGGAAACTGGACCATGTATTCATCAAGATTAATATTCTGATAAAGTAGCATGCTTTTATGTTTTATCAAAGGCCTCTATCATACAGCACGGTGCAATGCTTTGACTAACATTTGATGGCACGTAAGATTCTGAAGGCAAGTCAACATTGGTTTACTCTTCTTTCAGAACAGGGTATGGACTCTGCATACAATATTACAAAGTTCAGGATTTTTTTTTCTATGTTTGGTTTTCTTTCAAAACGATCATCGCCCTTTCAATGCTGATATAATTTCACTGTAAAATGCATAAAGTTCATTTCAATTCCAAAAAGACAACGAGGTCTAGTATATCAGGTTTAGATATTGGCCTCAAAAATTTAAAAAACCAAGCAACCATACCATGATGCCCCTCCAACATACAGTCGCTGTAATCACTGCCTTCGCCAGCTTTTAAGATCTCCGCTCTAGCCGCCAGCAAACCATAATGCAAATAACTGTGGATAACAATATTTGCAGTTACATATTATATGCATGCTCTTTACACATCTTATTTAGTTGGATGGAAAATTATGACGGTAGTTCCTACAGTAGCCCATCACCTTGGGGTGAATGAGGCTGTTCCATGTGATTATATATGTGAAAAGGGAGAAAGAAGTGTTATGATTTAACTAAAAGACATACAGTGGCCTCACTGGTGAGTACGGTGGATGCCAAATATTCATGGCCTAACATCAAGTAGCAACCTCCAAATAATTGCAGATTTTACCTTTCTCCAGTGACATAGGATTGCAAAATTCAAATCTGAGCTAGTTGCTAACCATTTTATGAAGACTGTATATGAACTGGTTCTATCGATATCGAGTAAGCAACACCATTACTCTAAGTACAGGTTTTATAGATTATTGGCATATTAAATTGGACGAAAATAGCAGTAAAGTCAACAATGATCTTCGAATGTGATGATATGTTTGATGCCGACCTGTGGACATAAAGATAGTATGTGGTTCCTTTAAGTAGGAGCTTTTTCACATATGAATCTTCACCATCTGCCACTTCAGGTGCCTTCACTGCATCCTTCTCCGAGATAGCATAAGCCATTTGGACTGAACCACCTCCTAAATCAACAACTCCAACTGTGTTTGAGTATGGCTTCCCCAATTTTCCCAAAAGATAGTTGATGGTAACCTACAAAAGAAAATAAAAGACACCCATGTTGCTTCTTTTTGTTGTGAAGGTTGCAGGAGAACAGCAAACGGATAGACCATTTTATTTACAAATTTAAAATGCCAAAAATATGATTATGGACATTGCAAAGTCAAAGTTAGACGAGAATAGGCTAACACCAACTACAGAACAATGTTAAGAATTCTAAAAAGAATAAGGGGAAAGGAAGAAATAAAAGCTCCAAAGCATATTGAATTGTGAAAAAATTGGAACAACACTGTACCCACTGGAATGCGCCTTCCTGAGATCCATCTAAAACAGTCACCCAATCTGGCTGGGATTTGAAAGAACTCTTGTCACGAAGAAGTTCCCTAACCTGCAGAATTCATATTTGATAACAAGAATCAGGAAATACAAAAATAAAAGAGAATACAGAAGACATCAAATATAAATGTAAAGAACAAGGATGCAGAAGAAAAGCCGGAATGATCACATTATCAGGAATAAGACATGCTACTCAGACTACCACGACATAAAGGAATGTTTACCGCTTGCAAAATTTCTTCAGACCTTTCAGTCCCTAATGCTCGGAGACCTGCAGTGGCCTGCACAATGGTCCAAAATCACATCTCTGCTAGAAATACTGTTGCTAAACCTGACGCTATTTCAGTTTCCACTACCATAAAATGGAATACAGGAACTCACCCCAACCCTGACAGGCGTTTGCTGACGCAAGTCTGCTGGAACTACCTTTTCAGCTTCTTTTAAAAGAGAAATAAGTGATTCAGCAGCCTTCTGTGGATCCTTCGCATGGGCACTCAGGCCTGGTTTTTTCTAGAGCAAAAGATGAAGAATGAGATATGTTAGATTTCCTCTTTATTTTTGGGTGGCCAGTTGCTCCTTTTAATTCAAATATATAATAGGATGACAGTATATAGAAGGTAATTGCAGATATTTAGGTCAATGAATGCAATGGAGAACTAAACATCGTTTCATGGCAAGTTCTAAAGTCCCCCAAAAGACCAAAAAACTACATGGTATATTATTGAGAAGTGAGGATAGACTCAACCAGGATGATAATCTGTTCAAGCCTTTAATTGCTTCATAGAGATACAATCTCAGAAATCAGAATAGCAATATGCAACTTTGCGATTTAGCAGTGCATTTACTTTGGCATAATTTTTTGAACAGCCAAACACATAAGACAGGATCCCCAATCCAAAATCCCTACCAATAAAGGGGCAGTTCGTAAGCAGTTTATAACGACTGTGTTGAAAAAAGCATCCAGTAAAAATCCAGGCAGCAAATAGGTGTCTTAATATTCTACTTTCAGGATTATTGGCCCCCAAAAAAATTAGCCGTCCGCTGTCACGTTGTGTCATTTAGTTAAATATTAAATAACTAAGCGATGTTCCTGAGCAAGAAACTCGACAGGAGCTGTTAAATTCTTGACATATCTAAGTAAAAATAAACTGATTTCACATTTGGAATTATAACATTAATTTATCACGACAAGGTCCTGGCTCAATGCCTTAGTATGGCAAGAGCTCACGTTCAGTAATAAGCATGTCAGTTACTACGATCCTGCTCCTAAGGGCACGTACAATTGTGGTGCTTAGCTAAGTAAACCAGTTATTTTTGCCACATCATATGCCCTACATGTTTATAAGGTGGATAAGATGCTTAAGTTTGCACGGGCAATCAATGAGTGCCAGCAAGGTGGTTAAGCTTACTTAAACAGCGGTTTGCCATGTAGGGATTAACTTTTATACCTGTGCTTAGCGGCGTTCTCTCATTAAGCACCCAGTGTCTAAGCATCTTACATTGTACATGCCCTAATAAACGAGCCAATAATACACCAAGGCCTAAGAGTGATACTATAACTTCTACTTAATCGCAGGAGAAGGTGCTAATTATCAACATACTCCTATATCCTAATAGAAAGGAAAAAACCACAGACATTACTTCAACATTCAATATTCTTCTGTCCGTGAAATCTACAAATAGTATGTTACTGTTCTAACAATTTATGGGAAACAAATAAAAGAGCCAACATTAATTGCCACATTCGACCTTTCTGACCAGACCCAGAGTAATTATATCAGCAATACAAATTTCTGATTTCTGTTGCTTATGCAGATTTTGCACAAAATATGTGCAGGGTATTATACCAAACCAACATTTTTGGAACAGCCAAAAATCGAACAGCTCTTACATTTTTGTCAAAAGAAACAAGTATTATTTAGATTGGCCATACATTATATATCTTATTAGATTCCACCTGCATTACTGAATTTCCATTGCCGTTAAAGTGGCCAATTGTCACTGGGATTACCATATTTAGTTTGCCTTGGGATAGAAGCAGACCAAACAGGCTGATATATCATATCAATAATCTCATTTCAAGGTCACTCCAGAACACCCCTGCATCAGACCACAGAATGAACAAACCTACCAACCAACGCCACACAGTATGTTAAACTAAATAAATGGAGAAGAAAGCCCAACCAATTCACCTGCTTGAACAGCTCAATCTCCTTCCCTATGGGCACCAAATCCAGGTTCTCGTCGAAGCAATACACGTGCACGCGGCTCCCGGAGCTTCCAGCGTCAAATATCACAGCGTACTTGTTTGGTCCGTCTTCGACGGCCCGGGGCCCCCACCTCCGACCGCCAGCGGCGAGGAGCCCACCCCCTGTGGCGGAGGCCGGCGCGCGCGGCATGAGAAGTAGCACGAGCGAGATGAGGAGTACCGGCGCGAGCAACACCAGCAGCACCACGCGGTACCGGTGCACGCGGTCGGCCACGGTCTCCGTCTGCTGCTGCTGCTGCCGTGATCCGGCGCCCGAGTAGCGCCGCATCCTCGCGGCCGCCGCGGCGTCCGCGGCGGAGGGGGCGGCGGCGAGATCGTCGGCCGGGAGCAGATCGGCCGCCGAGGGCGTGCGGTAGCGGATGCGACCGTTGGTCGGCGACGGCTTCACCGCCTCCTGCTGCGGCGGCTCCAGCGTGTCGGCGTGGGACGGCCGCGTGCCGCGGCCTTACCGAGCGGGTGGGGTGGGGTGGAGGAGGGCCTGCGACAGCAAAGCCGCGCGGCGTGGGAGATCTCTCCGGCGCTGGTCACGCCGACCGTTGGGGTTGCCTCCGGGGTGGCATTGCGATCGGGGCAAAGGGGGCGGCAAATCGGCTCGTCTCACGGAGGCGGCTTTCGCCTTGCTCACGGCGGCCGGGCGGAGAGGGGGGAAGGGGAAGCGGGGAAACGGGCCTGCGGGACGAGGTGGCCGTGTGTTTCCCGGTGACGACGGAGATCGGCAGCAAGCCGGGCCGGGCGCGCCTCCAGGGCTGCGGGCTGTCGCTGCCCACGGGCTCCAGGCCCGTGGGTTGTGAGCTGTGACCGCCATTTCTGAGACCGTAAAGTTTTGCTATAGTGAATTATCCCTAACTAGATATTAAAAAAAAAGAAAAACTTCTTTGTGCAATAAATGACGCTTTCTTGTAGATGAGAGTTTTTATTTTTGATCTTCTGCATAGCAATTTTGTTAATCACCCACTATTTAACTAAGTTGGAAACGGTAAAACCAATCGAGTTGTTTGGTTGGTGGAGGAAAAGCCACCAGCCCAGCTGGTTCTGGCAAGGTTGCAGCAACTCTAGCCACCAGCCCAACCCAACAGGGCCATTTATGTAGAAGAAATCTTTACACTACATCGATATTGAATTATTCTTTTTTCTTCTTCTTAGAAATAATAGCTCCTCTCGAGTAATTAACATGTAAAGCATTACATTATTTGTTTTCGGACCACTCACCAACACCCACCAACTATTCTACTCTCAATATTTAGCATTTGTTTTTATACATATAGACCTCATCTTTTTTGTATTGCTATTTTGGCTTTGATACCGTGCATATCATAGGCACGCATACGAGTTTACCATTTTGTTGCTTATATGATTTAGTAGAGAAAGCTAATATAGCAATTATTATTAGGTATTTGGAATTTGGTGCAATAATTGATGGGGTTTTGAGTATTTGCCCCAGTTTGTTTTGTGGTATATGAATTTTATTCAAAATAGTTGATAACTTGGTTTTTTTTATAAGCTGAATATTCACTAGTGCAAACTCCAATAATATTGTCCTACGCCAAATAAAGGGTCTGAGCAAAAACTTAGGCCTTCTTTGTAAATAACCACCAATCCATACATGTTATGAGAGATTGAAATATAAAATTAGTATATTTTTCGTGTATCTTCATATGGGCGGTGAGGTTTTATTTTTTTTATCCAAATCAAACCTTAGGCTTGAATGATTATCCACATTATAAGATGAGGAAGACCTTTTTTGTTTTTTTTAGGGAAAGGAAGAAGACCTTGTAAATTCGCCTGTTGCTGTTTGGACCGGGCCAACCTGTATTCCAGCCCACGAGTTGGAAGCCGTGGGCCTGCCCGCTCGGCGTTGCAAAAGAGTCGCTGAATGCTCCCCCGATCCTAGCCCACTCCAATCTCGTCCACGGACTCGTATTCGCCAAATCCATTATCCATCCGACCGTCGCCGCCCCGCCCGCCCGCGTCGTCCCCACTGGCACTCCCCCACCCGACGCCACCGCCATCCGCAAGCTCCCAAACGCATCGCCGTCACCGGAAAGCAACATGCCACCCTCCTCGCGTCCTTGTGCTCCTTCACTTCACCCGCTCCATTCCACTCCCACTTCTCCTCCTAGCGCCTCACAACCCGAACTCCAACCCCACCAGCCATGGCCCCCGTCGACACCGGAGACTTCCTCCTAGACGAGGACGACGACGATTTCTTCGTCGAGTACAATCCTCACCCATACCGCGGCGGCTACGATCTCGCCGCCACATTCGGGACCCCTCTTCCGCCTTCCGCTAACACTTGCTACCCCGTCTCCTCCTCTGCCGTCACCAACGCCCCCACTGTCCCCTCGCTGCCTAAGCCCACACCAGAGCCGGAAGATCCTCCGCCGGAGGAACCTCACGGCGTCGAGGAAGCGCCGCGGGAGCCGGTATACGAATCCCCGGAGGTCTTTCCAAACGGGGCGGCGACAGAAGGGAAGGTGCGGCGGAGGGGCGGGTGGCGCGGACGCGGCTTCTGGAAGAAATGCGTGCGCGCGGTGGACTATCTGTTGCTGATGGGCTACAAGGACCCGTATCTGGAGCAGCGGATTGGGATGGACAGCTACGTGGTTCCGGTTTGTGCGAACGGGAAAGAATGCGGGGAGGATGCCTTGGCCGTGGAGGTTGAGTCGCCGCCGCCTTCGGTGGGAAGAGTGGAGCCGCACCATGGCAGCGAGAAGCTGGTTCAGAGCAATGTGGGTACCTGCTTTCTATGCATGCTTGCTAACGTCTGCATTTTATCTCCATGATGCCGTATCAGCATCAGGTATCATGCGTGTGGAAGTGTATTTTAGTGCTTTGTTGGAGGAAATTGTTCATTATATTATGTGAGACAGTTTGCTCTAATATTATGCGTATGGTTTCCTCCATTATTATATGAGACAATTTGCTCTAATATTAGAGGCATAGTTTGCTGGTGCTTTAACCTCTTGACTGAATTTGCACACATTTTCTGCTTATGTGCTGGGATTACAAGGATATCGAAACTTAGTAAGCTGCATTCTTGTCTCCTTGGATGAAAAATGATAACGGTTCAGATTGAAAAAAAAAGTACACTCTGCTGACCAGTAAAACTCAACTCTTGAAAGACTGGCTTCTTATCTCAGAATGACCCCCCATAGAAATTCACTCAATGGATGACGATTCCATCACTGATTTGGGACTTGTCAAAGTATCTCATAGGCTTGATGGGGGCAATAACTTTGACTGAACTGAATTAGGCAAATGCAGATTTATGTATTTATCTTTTGCGTGCGTGCGTGCGTGCTGCTGTACGCATAAATGTTAACTACTTGTTATTTGGAAACAGGACCTTTCTTGGCATAGTAACTACAGAGATGATGCCAGTACTTATAGCCAGTGCATGTCTAATTTGTACTATATGCCTTCTTTTGCACAATCCTATGGCCGTCCTGGAGTTTTGGACAAGCCATATTGGTTTCCAAATTTCAGCTACACTGAGTCTCATCGAGTAGAGGAATTTCAGCACGAGGTACTTATTTCTGAGCAGACAATATGAACTTTATTGGATGTTATTTATTATAACTAACATTCATGTTTCCATTAAACATCATCATATATGTAGTTACAATAATTAAAAAGAACAAAATAGAGTATTCTGCAACTTTTTTTTAATTTAAAGAAACTTTTGCGATTATTTATATTCTTACAAGAGACCATGCTGTCTGCCTCAAGTTTCGTATGTGTCTTCAGTTTTGGTTTTGGTTCAATTGCATCTTATTAGTTTCTGATGTCATGGTTTTTTTTATGCAGCCATTGTTAACCTACGATGTTGAGCACGAGATCTCTGGTCAACCTTTTCATTGTTATCACCATCAATGCTATAAACAACCACTAACTGTCCAGGTTGAATCCCCAGGACCAGTTTCTTCTCAGAGGTTGGAGTATTATGAGGTTTGTTAAAGTATTTGATTTCTGACTTAGTTATTAGGAATCATGGCTTCCTTGTCTGGTCCAATTTACTCTTCTGAAGTTTTCCATCTGTGCAAGTAAACCTTAGGGTAAATGAGATAAAAAGAAAAGTTTTGGGAGCTATATGGACCGCTGAAAAACTTCACTTGAGTAGAATGACCCTTTTATTTAAAATTATTATTCTGAATATAATGTACTTAATGTATTCCTTCGTATTGTTTTAGTTATTTTCTAAGATATGTGTGATTCTGGTGTAGAATTTTTCAACATATTGTGGCAAGAGTGACGGTCACATTTTTGAAACTCCGGCATATGCATACAACATTCAATCCTATGCGTCGATCTCTGATGTGCCAATTGAACCTTTTAGGCCATCATGGCCTCAGAATTGGGGCCTTTATGATACCAATACAGATGGAGATCCCCTTGAAAACGATGCAGTAAGTACATAATCTGATACATCTCTTTCATCTGGTTGCTTTGCGTTTTAATTCAGCCTGAGCCTTTTTTCTCTGTAAGAGTCTAATATCTAATTCTATTCTCTAATAATTTTTGCAAGTTTCTAGATTTTTTTTTCCCTCGAACATGCAGGAGAACTGCATGTGTTTAAAGTAATCTTCAACATTTTTGCTTGATGAATGTTCTCATGGAAAACCTGTATAAAGGCTGAATCGGGCGCATTTCAAATCTTTCCTTGCTTGTGAGTAAAAGCCTTTCCAGTAGGGAGCGGCTCTCCTTAATAAGCAAGGACGTCCTTACCGCCTTGTGCATAAGCAATTTAGGAAGGAGAACAAACAAAGCATATTCCCTCCTAGCATTGATAGGAAACGACAATGTTGGCACAGGATCTAAACAGCACTTAATTTAGCAAGTCAATTTGCATTCATTTCGGAAGAGAGTTTCACACGTGACTATTATTGTTAAACCTGAGCTTAAGAGTGGCATATCATTATGGCCTCGTTTAGGTTCATCCCATGCTTGGACTGTCCACAGCTTTGCTCAGTCCTAGTTCAGATGGCCTCGATCTCCATGTGATTTTGCATCTCCAAAAGTTACAGTGCCAGATCTTTATGGAAGCTTCTGGTATCACCTGATGAGCCAATTTCTTATCACATGGCAAGGTATCAAAATCTTGCATTTAATGGTATGGAACCTTGTGTATACCATCACAGAATAAAATTATAAATCGACTTTATTCAAGGATGTGTTCAGATTGTGCCTGAAACAAAAACCTGTAATGTCATATCTGTATGTTGTGAAGATTTGCAATTTGTCTTGTCTTCGACTGAACCTGTCATAAGTTGGCATGAGCTCGAGCTAAGAACTGCTCTGATGAATACTTCACTCATTGTTTTTTTTGGGCAGCATTCTCTAATATCTGGTGAATATGGAGGCATGGGAAGCTTGTTCGTTTCTCCCTTCTATCCTACAGAGATAGAAACGTTTAAGCGGACCCCTAGTGACGAGCATGCATCCTTTCAGCATAATTTAAGCTACCAGAATGTGCCCATGGATGATGTCTCTCTAATTACTCAACCGGTAAGGAAAAAAGTGCTAGGTAACATCAATGGGTCATATCATCAATGTGCAAGTGGATATACAATGAATTTGAAGATAATCTATTTGTTTTCCGTGTATGCTGTTAAATTGATGATAATCAACATGGTAGCCAACATTAATTGTTTGTGTGCTGTTCGTTGCAGTGATTCTTATTAGAGTGTAGTTTATCTGCGTGTGTGGCTTGTTAGAGGGTGTATTCACAACATTGCCACTCAAAACCCTAGAAGGGTGAGATATATACAAACCTAGATGGGCCACTAAAAGGGCCAGGCCTTATGGGCCTCTATACACTCCAACACCCCCCTGCAGTCGGAGCTACCGACGCAGCGGTGCTGAAGACTGGACAAGAAAGAGGACACAGACACAACACCCCCCCCGTAGTCTCAACTAGCCACTGGTTACATTGAGACTGGACCGGAACTTAGAGAACGTCGAGGAGGGTAGTCCCTTGGTGAAGATATCGGCGAACTGGGAGGTGGTCGGGACGTGGAGGACTCGAACCTGCCCGATGGCGACCCGGTCGCGAACGAAGTGCAAGTCGATCTCCACATGCTTCGTTCACTGGTGCTGAACCGGGTTGGTGGAGAGGTAGACGGCGCTGACGTTGTCACAGTAGACGAGCGTGCTCTTGGTGAGCGGGCTGTGGAGCTCCGCCAAGAGCTGTCGTAGCCAGGACGCCTCAGCCACGCCGTTGGCAACCGCGCGGTACTCCGCCTCAGCACTAGAGCGGGAGACCACCGGCTGCCGCTTGGACGACCAGGAGACGAGGTTGCCGCTGAGGAAGACGGCGTAGCCCGAGGTAGACCGACGGGTGTCGGGGCAGCCGGCCCAGTCAGCATCGGTGTAGACGACGAGCTCGGTGGAGGGGGACCAGTGAAGGGTGAGGCCGCAATCCACCGTGCCCCGAACGTACCTCAGCAGACGCTTCAGGGCAGCAAGGTGTGCCTCGCGAGGGTCGTGCATATGGAAGCAGATCTGCTGGACTGCATAGGCGATGTCCGGCCTGGTGAAGGTGAGGTACTGTAGAGCCCCGGCCAGACTCCTGTAGGCCGTCGGGTCAGCAACAGGAGGACTCTCCTCAGCCCAGAGCTTGCCCTGGGTGTCGACTGGAGTGGCGCAGGGCTTACAGTCAGCCATCCCTGCCCGCTCCAGGATATCGAGAGCGTACTGTCGCTGGTGGAGGAAGAGGCCGGAAGGACGGGGCTCCACGGTGACTCCCAGAAAGTGGTGGAGCACGCCCAGGTCCTTCATGGCGAACTCCTGCTGTAGAGACTGGATGATAATCTGGAGCAAGGGCTGACTGGACGCCGTGAGAATGATGTCGTCGACGTACAACTGCAGATAGGCAGCCTCGGTGCCTCGGCGGAAGACGAACAGCGAAGTGTCCGACTTGCACTCGGTGAAGCCCAGCGAGGTCAAGAACGTGGCGAAACGAGAGTACCACACCCGAGGAGCCTGCTTCAAGCCATAGAGGGACTTGTTGAGGCGGCACACCAGATTGGGACGACTGGTGTCGACGAACCCAGTCGGCTGGCTGCAGTAGACAGTCTCGGTGTGAGTCCCGTGAAGAAAGGCGTTCTTCACGTCCAGCTGGTGAACCGGCCACGAGCGCTGGAGAGCCAGCGAGAGAACCATGCGCACGGTGGCCGGCTTCACCACTGGACTGAAAGTCTCGTCGTAGTCTACACCAGGTCGCTGGGTGAAGCCGCGAAGGACCCAGCGAGCTTTGTAGCGCTCCAGGGACCCGTCAGCCCGGCGCTTGTGTGTCCAGATCCACTTGCCGGTGACGACGTTGCCACCAGACGGACTCGGTACGAGATCCCACGTCTGGTTGGCAAGAAGGGCCGCGTACTCCTCCATTGCGCGACGCCAGTGAGGGTCAGCCAGAGCCTCGCGGACGGAGGAGGGTACCGGAGAGACCCCCGGCTCACTCTCGACGGCAGAGAGAGCCACAGGTCGCGAGACGCCCGCCGCCCGCCGTGTCACCATGGGATGGGTATGGCCAGGATCCCGATGGACAACAGGCGGGTGGTACACGCCCGGATCGACGCGGGAGCTGATCCGAGGGCGGGCTGGCGGCGCCGAGGGAGGAGGCGGTGTCGGGAGCGACGTCGCCGGCCCCGTCACCGGCCGTCGCCGGTAGAAGTGCACAGGCTGCCAGGAGCGTGCCGGGAAGCCCGGGGGCACGAGGGCCGCGCGTGGCGCGGTGGGGGCTCCGGGGCCGCACGCGGTGGGGGGCTCCGGGGCCGCGTGTGGCACGACGGGGGACGCCGGAGCCGGGCGGGGGGCTCCGGGGCCGCGCGTGGCACGACCGGGAGCGGTGACACCGGACCAGGAACACCTGTAGAGGGAGAATAAATAGAAACTGGTGGTGGAACCACCGGGTCAGTCGGAAAGAGGGACTCCAGCTCAGGGTCGGGAGACGGGGTGTTAGAGGTGGAGTACAGAAAATCTGACTCGTCAAAGACGACGTGCCGGGAGATGAGGATACGACGGGAGGTAAGATCAAAGCAGCGGTACCCCTTGTGATCAGGGGAGTAACCGAGAAACACACAACGAGTCGAGCGGGGCGCGAGCTTGTGAGGAGTAGTAGCAGAGGTGTTAGGGTAGCACGCGCACCCGAAGACACGAAGGTGATCGTAGCTGGGAGGAGTACCGAAGAGAGCATGGTGTGGAGTGGGGGCAGAAATAGCAGTGGAGGGGAGGCGGTTGAGCACATAAGTAGTTGTATGGAGAGCCTCAGCCCAGAATCGGGCTGGAAGAGAGGCCTGAATGAGAAGGGTGCGAATGACATCGTTTGTGGTGCGAATCATCCGCTCAGCCCTGCCGTTCTGGGAAGAGGTGTACGGGCAGGACATACGCAGCTGAATCCCCTGAGTGAGAAAGAAGTCACGAGAAGTGTGGTTATCAAACTCACGACCATTGTCACACTGAGCAGCCTTCACAGTGCGACCAAACTGAGTAGAAACCCAAGCAAAGAAGTGGAGAAGGGTAGGAAAAGCATCAGACTTTGCTCGCAAGGGAAAAGTCCACGAGTAACGAGAAAAATCATCCACCACCACCAAGTAATATTTATAGCCAGAAATGCTGAGTACAGGAGATGTCCATAAGTCATAATGAACAAGATCAAAAGCATGACTCGCATGCGAAGAAGAAGAAAAAGGAAGTCGAACATGACGACCCAACTGGCACGCATGACAAAGATGCTCATCAGGAGCCCTAGTACATGGGAGACCTGTACTACGACTAAGACGGGCCAAAACGTCGCGGCCGGGATGACCGAGCCGACGATGCCAAGTCGTGGAAGTAGATGTGGTGGCGAAAGCAGCGGATGAAGCAGAAAAAGTCGAAGTCGGAGCAGCGGAAGACGGGAGGCGGAAGGTGTAAACGGTCCCGGGCTGTCACATCGGAGAAGTGGGCGCCGAGAATCCATATCCTTCACAGTAAGACCAGAAGAGTCAAATTCAACAGAACAAGAGTTGTCGGTAGTAAACTGACGAATAGAAAGAAGATTATGAACCATCTGAGGGGCAACAAGAACATTGGAAAGACGAAAAGGACCAGGAGCAGTGCCCACAGAAGTGACAGGAAGACATGAACCATTCCCCACCATGATTGAAGAAGGACAAGAGACAGGTGGGGAGTGGACGGAAGAAAGTATACCAGGATCAGGGGTCGTATGGTATGAGGCCCCCGAATCGGCGATCCACTCAGGGTTGCTCGGCGGAGTCAGGCCCATGGTGCTGAACGACTGAGCCAACGCTGCCTGGTCCCATTCCCTAGGCCAGAAAGGAGGCAGGCTGGGTGGGTGGAAACCAAGTCGTCGGGCCCGACGGAGCAGGACCCGCAACCAGAGCCGCAGGCTGGTGCTGAGGACGAGGTCCGCCGCTCGGACCCGGAAACGGCCACATCGAGATACGCCCTGACCATGGGTTGGAGAATGATGGCCAGGGCGTACCCCCAAGAGCGGGAGAGGAGCCACCAGGAGCAGGTGGAGCCTGTGGGCCCATACGTCCTCCACTAGAACCACCACCGCGACCTCCACCCCGCCGACGACGGCCACCCCGGTTCCCCCCACCCCCGCTCGGCCCGGGGGGAGGAGCACCGAGGAGAGAGGTGGCTGGCGGAGTCGCAGGGGTCGACGGAGAGGCCACGAGCGCGGTGGAGGAGGATGAAGGAGTCATGGGCGCCTGGGGACGTCGTGTGAGCTCCTTCAGGACAAGGTCGTCCCGAACCTGCGTGTAGGAGGGGAAAAGCCGCCTGCCTGGTGATCCAGTCCCGTATGTGGTCCAAGGTGTCGTTGAGACCACGAAGGATATGAAGCACCAGGAGCCGGTCCTCAACGGGGCAGCCAAGATCCGCAAGAGAGTCGGCCATGCTCTTCATCTTGCGGCAGTAGCCCCCGACGGAGAGGTCACCCTGCTCGAAGTTGGCGAAGGCTGCACTGAGCTGAAGGGCGCGAGTCTCGGTGTGCCCGAGAAACTGGTTCTCAAGGGTCAGCCAAGCAGTACGAGCGGTGCCACCGAGAGGGTTGACGGAGTCCTGGAGATCCTGGGCGACGGTCCCTGAGATCCAGGACAAGACGACAGTGTCGAGGTGTCAGGTCGTGTCCCGGGCGGCCTCAGGGGTGTTGGTGAGGACGTGGTCGGTGAGGTGGTAGCGTCGGAGAGCCATGAGCACCTGGTCCCGCCAACGGTTGTAGGAGGTTGACGAAGAGTCGAGGACAATGCTGACCATCCCCCGGATGTGCTGGACACCCATGGCCTGGAGGTGGAGCTGGGTGACCACCGGGTCGGGAAGGTGGCCGCGAGAGCCCTCGAGCGGAGGCGGGCGTGGCGTCGAAGGCGTTGTAGGGGACGACGGGCTGGGAGCTGGAGGCGGGCTGAATGTAACGCTCAGCCTCGGCAACCCGGCGAGCAAGAGTGTCTGCAGTGGCACGCTCACACGCCCAGGTGGCAGAGGCCGCGCGAACCCGCTCCTCGGCCGCCGCGGCCTCAGCCTTGGCCGCACGGAGGGCGGCGGAGAGAGCCGCGTCGGCCGACACGGCCCCGTCGAAGACCTGCTTGCCCGTGTCGCGGAGAGGATGACGGCCCGCGGAGGGTGCCGAATCGAAGACCCAGATGCCGTCGTCGAGGGGCATGGAGCCCGCATAGCCACGTGGGCCCGCGGTGTCGGCGAGGGCGGCGAGACCCGCGGGGTCGGCGAGACCCACGGCGTTCGCGAGAGCCGCAAGCTCCGCATGGTAGGCAGCAGCGACGGCCGGGGTCAACGGCGGCAGCGGTCCGGTGCTGTCCACATGGGTGCTGTCCACGGGAAGGAGAGGCGGAGCAGGCGGCGGCGGTGGAGGCACAACGGTGGACGCAGCGGGGTCGGCAGTGGTCCCGAGGGGGCCCACAGTGGGGCCCACAGCCGTGTGGGCCGGCTGGACCCGGATCTGGGCCACCGGAGAAGGGGGCGGTGGTGGTGGCGGCGCCTGGAGGCGGTCCGAGTCGGCGCTGGCGGCTGGGCCCGCGCCTGCCCCCACGGTGGCGGCCGCATCTGCCTCAGCGCCGGCCGCGCCGGCGGCTGCTGCAGCCACAGCGGCGGCGGCATGGCCGTCGGCGGCTGGCGGCTGGAGAGGGGGCGCAGGGGGTCGGGCGGCAGCCATGAGGGCTGCTGCATAGGAGGAGGAGAGAGGAGGGAAGGAGGAAAGGGGAGGAGGGGTGCGGCCGCGGCCGCCGTCCATGGCTGCAGCGGCGGCCGGCGACGGCCGGCGGCGGCTGGAGATGGCTGGCGGCGGCTGGGAGAGAGGAGTTAGGCTGATACCATGTTAGAGGGTGTATTCACAACACTGCCACTCAAAACCCTAGAAGGGTGAGATATATACAACCCTAGATGGGCCACTAAATGGGCCAGGCCTTATGAGCCTCTATACACTCCAACATGGCTTACTGTTTGTTGGGACTGCTGGGGAATTTGCTGTTTCTTTGCCTTTAACACTCGCTAGTTATGAACCACAGAACAAGCATGCAATTTGTTTCTTCGCCCAGAAGTAATGAAGTTTGTAGTGCTCTTTTAAAATTGCTGATTTACTTGTCTGTCGTAGTATAGCAGTTATGATGTATGCTAGCCAGGTTGCTGCTTTTAGAAGAATATTTAAAGTTTGGTGAATTCTACCTAATAGCTGTTTTTTACTATGGTTAGCTTTTTTAGTGAACCTAATTGGTTCCTTGACTTCTTCTAGCAGTTGGGCTACTACTCCTTTTGCTCTGAACTGAAGCAATGTACTTGGCATCTGTTTTTAACTGTTTAAAGGAAATATTATTTCATATGATATACCTATAGACCTTTCTGTGTGGGAAGCTAGCAGTTTATAGTATCCAATGTGTTCCATGACACGTTCCTGCCTTCCTGGTGTGTGTGCAGTGTAGCATGAGAACCTGACATTTATTTCTTAAGCCATTGGTTTGTGCATCTGTTTCCTGTCACACACGGTTTGAGCCGTGTGGCATGCCTTACTTTTTGGTATTTCAAGTGCTTTGGGAATATGAGCAAAAACTAACTCTTCCAACATTATTCTTTATTTGACTTTGGGCACTAAAACTGTTTACCACATAAATCTCGCAGGCTGATGATTCCTACAGTATGAATGCTTCCTTCTGGCCTTTTGGGGAACACTTGGCATACAGTATCTAGTTCATGCTGTAACGTTATGTCTGGACAGCTAATAGCAGCAATATTCATGTATACTCAGCAAAAATATAAATAGTCATTTATGTTTGAGTAAGATATTATTACCTAAACCCATGAATGTAAAAACAAATAGTTGATTTCATTCTTTAATAAAATTAAATGTGTGTGCTCTGTATGCCTGATTTCTAGGTTGAGTTTAGCAAATTGAATATAATTTATTTTTCCAGTCTTTTCTTTGCTTGCGGTCCTGGATGAGGTTATCAGGTCTGTGTTCCGGAACCAGATGAACTTTTTTTTTTTTGAGAGAGAACAGGAACCAGATGAACTAAATCTCTCTACTTCAGAGATTAGCGTGGATCTCTAGGTAAAGTATACCACAACCTATTCCATCAATTATTTGGCCTAATATGTTATCAGTTGTTTTAGAGTTTAATGCTTTTTCGATTTCTAAATTGCACAAAAGTGGGTCGCTTATTAGTATTTTTTTATTGTTACTCCTTTGTTATCCTTATGTTTGTTGCAAGATAAGTTATAGTTATGGCCTACCTTACCAATATGTCCCAGGAAATGCATATTGTGTATGTAAAAGTATTTTGCTGTTACTGCTTGTCTGAAATAACCCTATTTTCAGGCTGTTGAACTTACCTCCAAAAAGCTGATTCAAGAGGGATGGAAGAGTTTAAACTTCATAAGGTTTGTCATTCTGCGTAGTGCAGACATAAGTCAGTACACGTCTAATGCTCGGTAAGAACTGAACTTTGCTAATTGATTCCTCTCTTAGGTTTACTTATTAATGTTCCCGTCAATTTGTAATTGTGTTAATGGAATATTTGGCATAATTGGGACGGAATACTGCATCTTTACTGGGCCCTTTATCCTGACCTGGCCCAGTGGATTTTTCTGCTAGGGCCTTTTTTCGGAATAGGAAGGCCAACATACAAAACACTTCCAAACTGAGTGCTTTCCTCCTTCCCCAATTCCCACATACTATTTTCTTAAGCAACGCAACCTGAATAGATCTTCCCGTGGTGCATGATGACACAAATGTGGCCACTGAGTAATCCACAGAGGGCAGTTTTACACACACTTTATTTCCCCCTTTCCTGGTGGATGATTATCGAATACGAACTGCAAAACTCACCAGTGTTTTGCTACCAGAATATACTCTTATACTTTTCTGCTCTTTTTTGCACCCACATTCCCAGCCATCGTAAAGTGGTGTCTGAAAAAGGTCATGTTGCTCCCACGGAATGGAGAGAATTGTATGCTCAGATGGTAGTATCATAAAGCTGTGCACCCAGATAGTATCTTTTTTTCTGCAATGGTCTGGGACTCTGGGGGTAAGTGAGTACTAGATTACTGGAATGGTCGATCCACTCATTTGGTGTGGATATCTGTTTGATGCACCCTTCCACTATCGGAATCATGGTCTATCGGTGCCTGATTTGGTCACACCGGCACAAACAACTGATTGCGGTGCTAATCCACTCGTTGCCCTGATGGCGGATGAAGAGACAGGGGTTTTTATCCTGGTTCCGGCCACGGGGCCGTACGTCCAGCAGTGGTGCAGAGCACCGGTTTCGTGTTGCTCGTAGTAGGGGGTAACAAGCAAGGAGGGAGAAGGAGATGAGCTCCTAAGTCCCTGAGTCTGGCTATCGCTAGCTAAGTGGTGTGTTTTAGCGCGTGTGGACTTGAGTGCGTCTGGCCGTGCGTGTCTGTCCGTCCCCTTTGCATGGGCTTCCCTTCCCCTTTTATAGACCAAGGGGGGGCGTGAGTACATGTGTTCATCGTGCTGATGTCGCTAAGTGCACTGTTCTGTCCATGCCGTGCACTATGCGAGCGGGAATCGCGCCTTTCAACTCCGGCTGACGACATGGCAGTGGCTGACGTGATGTCCTTCCTTCTCGTGACGGCTCACGGCGTCGAGGGTGGCAACTTGCGTACGGCGTCCAGATCGAGTCCCTGTAGCCTCCTTCGAGGTTCGCCTTCGAGGATGGTAGCGCATCCGAGGCGAGCAAAGTCAAAGGAGTGGTTGGCACAGTGCTGCTGCCAAGTTAGGTCTGGCCGTGCAGCATGGCGCTCAGAGTTCCACTGTTGCGAGTGGATTTGACCGGTGTCTTCTCCGGGGCGTGGGCGGTGGCGTGGAGCAGTGATCTCCTGCTTTTTGACCGCAGAGGAGCGTCATCATGACTTTGAGTGATGGGTCGCAGAGCCTTGAAAGTCGTTCCTGGTGAGGCCGGCTCGAGCTTGGACCGCAAGCTCGAGCTCGCTGAGCCTCGAACGAGATGGAGCCGCCCGCTCGAGGGTGAACGTCCCCTCGAGCTCACTGAGCCTCGATCGTCGCGGACATCCCCGCTCGAGGGTGGTCGTCCACCTCGAGCGGGATGGGTGCCGAGGAGGAGTTGTTGTGATGGGCCTTTGCCGGGCTGTAGAGCCAGGCCAATGTCGTTGTGGGCCTTGTCGCCAGGTAGTTTTAGGGCCCAAGTTAGGGTACCCCTTCTACAGGTACCCGACAATTATATACTGGTCAGCTGATGTTAGCTTTTCCTTTGGCCCATATGGTGTTTTGTTGAGTTGGTGTACACCTGTAGCTGGATCCGAGGTGGGCACCAGATTTTCCCTGGAACTGTTGCAATCAATTAAAAGCCATTATAATTGGTGAACGAACAAGACATCTGCTCATGCTGTAGCCTCAGTTGTCTGCTCTGTACATCTGCATTATAATTGGTGAAAATACATTTACGTTTACAGGTGAAAACACCTTTCAGACACGAACGGCAGCGAATTCTACTGCCGTCCACAACAAAAAGGCTCCTGACAACCAGAAGCAATTCAAAACAATCGGGTGGTCTTATCAGTTCATCCTATATGTATGCAGGTGAGATCATTCAGCCTCTTTGTAACACTTATGGATATCCACTTGTAATAACTTCTCATAAATGTCCCTGGTCCTTAGCAAAGGGCCACAAGAACGTATGCCACCACGCAACGAAACCGACTGAAAGCATTTCTGTATTAAACTTAAACCACATAATACATCCTTTTCTCAGATCAACTGCATGCATGTTAGGGGCCTGAATTCATTATCATCTTAGAGGCCTTCGTTGCATTTTAGGTCCGCCGTACGGAGACAAAAGCACCAGACATTATTGTGAAACATGTAGGTCCATATGATCTGATGGCTCTCGTTGGATACACTTGTTAATTGTTTCAATTATTAAAGAAGGAAGCATAGATGTGGTTGCAGATTATAGACAACAGACAAAGCCGCCAGGATATTTGAATTTTGAATGCAGAGGATAAATAAATCTACACAACAAGACTATCAACTAATGGGAGACAAATGCAACTAGGCATGGTCACATCTACCTGAAAGTCTTCAAGGCCGTGATGAAAGGAGTTGTCTACCTCAGATACGGGCTTTTCCTAAAAGTTAAAATGGCAAAAAAAGATTAAAATCGCCATGCGTGACAGCCTTCTCATGAACTGCGAAAGGTGATTCATATTTCATGGTTGCTTCATTGCTTGCAAAATAGAAAGTTGTTGTGGCCGTTTACCGTCCCTTAAACTAAAAAATATACTGATGTTTCTTTACCTAGGGGAAATATCAACAATATTCTGAAGTAGATAGTTTTACTGTGCAGGAGAAATGGATGTGAGGACAGGACCGGTCCCTGCCCGAAAATTCCGGCTGTGACGAAGAAGAATCCAACTGGAGGCCACATGGGAAAGGCTCGGCGTTTGCTCCGCCCCATTTCCGCGGTTCTGCCAAGTTCCCAATGACCCGCGCCACGCGCGCCCAAAAGAAAAGATTGCCTGTTTGGAAGCTTATGGCCTATACTGCTAGACGGTGTTGCCTCTGCTGCTCCGGGAGTCACAGGAAAAGCAACACCGAACAGGCAGAGGCAGGTATGTTGTATGCTTAACCTCCACAGCCTCTCTCCCATACGGGTGTGTTTTGTTGCCTTTCCCCTTGCGCTCTTGGCTCTTGCGCTGGATGCACTCGCGACAGCCTGCCGCTGCCTGAAATGCAGCTTTGACTAGCAAAGACGCGGAGCCTCAGCCTAGCACTAGCAGAGTGGTCACAAAATCTCAGTGCGGGCCTGGCGGCTGGACGGTGGGTTAATGGGTCTGGGTGTCTCTCGCTTGCCATGGGGTCCTGCTCATTTCTGGCTTAGAGCTGTCTAATTATTGAACAAACTTGGCTGGGCTTGCCGTTGCTGTTGGGACTAGGGAGGTAGGAGTCCGCATAAATGGTAGCACAAATTATAGTAAGACGCTAGTCCAATTAAAAGATGGCCATAGCTAGAGATTGACACAAAATTGTATAAAAGATGGCCATGCTTCTGTAAAACTTGCAGCCCCTAGGCTAGCCCGGCGATGAGCCGCTGACCATATATTCATAATCTGATACCTTTTCAAACCAGATGCACTGTCAGTTGCAGAATATTATTTATTAGTGCTGGCACTAGGATTTGGTAGCTGATTTTTAGATCGAAAATGTCAGTCACTAGTGTACTAAAATGATATCACATTGTGTGGTGTGAATGTTACAATGCAGTGAAACACGAAGGAGAAGATTTTCGGAGTAGATTTTCGCGGCATGCACTAGCTCAAAGAAACATAGCTTGAATTTCAGCCTGAACAGGCTCTAGTGTAGTGCGGGGCCGTCGTGTGTGGCTGACAACAACCTTGATCAAAGTTCAAGCAAGAAAGTAAGAGTACGTTGTGACATGTCCTTATATTAGAGTCCGAGGAACTCCCCGTTTGCTTCGTACTGGAATGATGTGTGTGCAATTGTTTGCTACTCACAACCTGAACAGGCTATTGTGTAGTGTAGTGTACACGTTAATAATATAGGGACTGCAGCGTTAGTTTTGTCTCCAGATAAAGCGGAAAAGTGAAGAAAAAAAAAGGCAATAGTAAATTGACCTTCCCAGTCCCTTGATGTCGTACAGATCATTAATCTCTAGACCCCCAGAGCACTCGTCAACATGCTTTCTACCAACTTACGCCCGGTTTTGGTAGGCATGGCAGGCATGGTTAATTGGTTAGCACCTGCTGATGCCCGGTTTTGGCAGACAAGCCAGTATCATACAGCCATTAAACAAAGGAGACACACGAGTTCGAAAAGGAAAGCGAGCATTCAGCCTCTCTACGCTTTCGAACGAGACGGAGCATGGTTGGGTACAACAAAGCGAGGCAGGCCCGTCCGTCATGCCCATTTGGCAACTTGGAACTTTAGAGCAGGTCAGCTCACAGTCAGCCCCGAACGCTTCGGCCGTGTTTAGTTGTGGTGGTAAAAATATTTTTTTCTGGGATACGTGTTATGTGAGGGGATGAATAGAAAGGAAAAAAAGGAATTTTTGAGGATGCGTGTTCTGTGATGGGATGAATAGGAAGTAAAAAGTATTTTGGAACTAAAGGTGTGTTTAGATTGGGGAAAGATTCCCCGAAAATACACTGTTCACCAAAAAAACACTGTAGATGAATAGTGATATGTGAGTAGAAGAGGTGGGATAAATAGGGAAAAGTTAGATTAATAGTGGATTTTTAGAGAATCCTTTTAAATCTAAACGGTGTCTAAACACGCCCCGCTTGTTCATCGGATCCTGATTCCTGAACTCCCCCTTTCGTGCACGCACATGACGTGCTTTCCCCTGCCCCAAAGCGCCCAAAAGTTGAGTGGACTGGACGGGCGTGGTGTAAAAAATCGCGAGTCCGGCCCCCTTGCCCTTTGCCCCGTGACCGTGAGCGAGCCTCCAGACGGCAGCAGTGGAGTGGTAATATCCTCCGGTATGCATCTCCCTTTTATGATTGCCCCCGGATGCGCGCGAGGACAGCAGGCAGCGACTGGGCACGGGCACATGGCGCTGAATCACTGACGAACCTGCCGAGGGGCAGCCAGGCAGGAGCTGCCGTGCTGCTGCTGATGAGACGACGGCATCGGCACTCGGCAGCAGAGAGCAGCAGCTGCTCTGCTCAGCGGTGGGTGTGGCCCGTCCTCCGTCCTGGGGTGACCTCCTCCTCTCGGCGACTCGGCCCGCCCGGCGCGGCGAGTTTCATCGACCCAGGCCAGCCCTCCTTCAAAAGGCGCGGCACGTACCCGAGTACGCGCACACGGCCCCACCCGCCACACCGTGCGCCCTCGCGTGCTGCCTGCCTTACCTTACCTTACCTTTGCAGGGTCGACGGCTTGATGTAAAGGCGACAACACCGGGGAGGTGTTGCTGCTGCCGACGGACTCTACCTCCCGCGTCGGCGAGGGCCGGCGGCAGTCGCCTCGCCGCCGCTTTTATTGTAACAGGGGAGCCAGAGGATCCCGAGGAGTGGATACCGTAACAGATCGCTATATGGGTAGTTTAAGGATGGGTTCTTCTTTCCTCTTCCACGATATAAGCATTTCAGGTTTTGGTCAAAGCCATTTTTTTTTAACTTTGACTATCAATACTAAAAAAATCACAATGTTTGATCAAATATAAATAATTTTGTTATATTAGTCATGAAACCAACTATCATAATATGCAACTTTTCATATTTGAAGCAATTGATTTTTTTATAAATATTGAGAATCAAAGTTGAAAAGTATTGACTTTGATCAAACCCTAAAATTCTTGTATTCTAGGACGGAGGGAGTACAGACTTTGGAGACAGGTTTGAAACAGGTCATTTCGAGATCGATTTTGCCTGACGATTTTAGGGCAGCTCCAGTCCAGGCCTGCGGTAGAGGACTAGAGGTGGCGCTGAAGGCCGGTATAGATCGAAATTGCGCAGCCACGAAGATGTGGCCCTACCACTGGCCGTCTGGCCGAGTCCCTCGCTACACCATGCTCATGCTCTAGTAGGTACCCCCGTACTGATTGTCTACACCAAGCGCCAAATCTGATCCCCTGTTGCTTCGGGACGACAATAGGAAACAGCGTCATGCAGTGTCGAAAGGAACACGGACTCCGGCGTTTCTTTAGGCTAACTGATGGTGGTGATCATCGGTCCCTGCCATTATTGGCAGAAGAAAATTTTGGTAGCACGTAGGATGGTCATTGTCAAGGATACGAGGAAGCTTTTTTTCAGGAAAATAAGCGCGACTAATGAAAGCGTAGCCAGTGTCCCAATGATGATGGGCCGGCTCCAAAAGCACGGCTTTCAGTGATTCAGTGCGAGAGGCGTGGGCGCGTGCTGCTTTTCCCCGCTAATTCTAAGCTTAACGCACATCAATCACAATCAGGATGAAGTCTACGCATGCGTGCATGGCCATTAAGTGCATCATGTACGGCACCGTACACGTTTGCGCAAAAAAAAGGTAACCGAAGCTTCCGTACAGATGATGATTTTAGGTTCAGGTTGGCATTTGCATGTGTACATGTTGGGTCATACTCTACAGGTCCTAATTTTCCTTGTGCTAACTACATGAAAGCTGTTTCGCGATTCACGTGTCCTCTGTGTAGACTTCCGGTCGACAACAGATGCTCACAGCTCAAGCTTCGGACAACAATTGTCTTGGAATCTTTCGCTGTTGTCTGGGTTGAATCGCTGAAGTGCAAAGATGCTGATACAGAGTTTCAGAGGCCGATTGAGCGCCCAACGGACTCGGCACCTGATAATCGCACCATCCAAACCCCCGAGTACCCCATGCCCTGTCGGATAAGAGCGTGTCATTATTTATAAGCATCGCAAGAAAAAAAAATCACTCCCCCGGCATGGCTAGGGCCTTTTTTTTTATAAGGGAAAATTTTATTAATTTCAGGGTTTTATTAATGCCAGCATGGCTAGGGCCTAGGTGCGCGTACGGACGGGTTGCTTTGAGAGGTCAAGCCGTGGTGCGAGTCTTGCGACCAGGGGCCCCATTGCTGCACACGCAGGACTATGGCCTGAATTGGACCATGTGTACCCCGGAACAAGAGCGGGCACATGGCACGGGCATTTAGCTGGCCCACGTCGACTGTCTTATGGTCGCCTCGTAGCTCTACCATGTTGGCACCGGTTGTATGACACTGGACAGAGCGAAGGAGATAGATGAGCTTCTTCCTCTGGTCTAAGATAGCAATGAACTAATTCTCTCTCCGTTGTTCTTGCTGACATTTGATCATTCGTATTATTCAATGATTTATTGTAGATATAAGGACCCTTCAAGAAAAGTTAAGTCATTCTTGAAATACCTTTAATGATAACTGAAGTCACAAATAAAATAAATAATACTTATATGACTTTTTAAATAAGATGAATGATTAAACGTCATGATAAAAAAATTAACAGTGAAAAATATTTTGATATAGAGAGGCTAATACTATCCCTATAACTATATTATATTAAGTAGTCTTGCCAATTAGTTGGTTACTTAGCCAAAACTTGGTAGTCTTGCCAATGACCTAGGTTCCAGCTAAAAGCAAAGCTAATAATTTAGCCGGTTAAGCTCACGGACACTAGTTTTTTCAAAGAAAGAGATTTAATTCCACATAGGTCTGGTAGTCCATTGTTACAGACGCCAGCCGACACACCAAGCGATCACCAGGTAGGTAGCATAGCATGCGTGTGCCGAACCAAGTCGCCATCCTTGTGGCTGCAGCCAAGTCGGCGTACGTCTTCAGGGCGTGGCATCTCTACTCAGGTTCTTGTCTCACTTGTCCTAAACCCACTAATCTCTCACGAGCTAATCAAGCACCCCCTGTACACGTGAGACTGAGACAGGGCCTATTTAAATCGGAGTCCGGGTGATCAATACTAGTAGAAGAGAGGCAAGCGAAAGCTTATGATTGAAGCGTTGATCGCGATCAGAAGTCGCTCTCGCGCCGGGACAGCCAAATTTCGGTAACTTCTGCACTTGCTATATATCGACCGTCTGTTAATTATAGGCTGTCGGCCGATGTTCCTGTTCCAGACAGAGAGAGTAGCCTCCATTCTGGGGATTTGTTTTGTGAACACTTCGGAGTCAGGTCGAGAGTGGAGTGACGCTAGTTTTTGACGGATGAAGGGACTTTGAGTGTTTTATGTGAACACGCATGTTCTTTTCCTTGGGAGATTTGATCTGCAATCCAATGGCAATATTGTATTAAGAGTTTACCATCTCTCGATCTCTTAGTCTAGTATAACATATTGCTTCCTCCAGGTCATGTGACAAGCCACTTTTAGCATTTCCGCCCTTCAATATTAACCTTTATAAACAATTCTTGATTAGGACGGGATATTTTAACTTCAGGTCAAGTTTGAATCCAAAACAATGTACTCCTACAAATAGTGTGTCACATCATTGTATTCTTTTTTGGTCTCTTTTAATTTCAGCTGATTAACAAGTTGGGTAGAAAACTATCAATAAACCAAAGATTTATGTATTGAAACATTTAATAATATAACATTTTCTAAGGACTTTGGTGTAATTCCTCTCGTAAAGCATCTTTATATTGGTGCCACTCATAGAGAGAGAAGAACGACAATGAAAACATTTAGGCCAAATGCAAGCCAGTGAGGCCAGTCTCAGTGGGGGTTTCATGGACACAGTTACCTGGACTGGAGGGACTAGGTAACCGTGCCACAGGAGTTTCATGGTGATGAAACTCCCCTCACATCCCATAAAACTCCCCCTCTTAATTACCCTGTATGTCAGCCAAAACTGCTGATGTAGCAGTGAATTTAATGCCCATGAAACTCTCATGAAACCCTCCATTGAGACTGGCCTGAGGGGAGCCACTCTTGTTCCAATGATAATTGATCAACTCCTGTTGGTCCAGGTAATATGGAAGGAACGCTAAATTACTCCATCCATTCACAAAATAAAGTGACCAGTTTCTAATTTTACTTTTGTTTAGTTGCTTGAATGTTAAGAGTGCTTAGGGAAAAAAGGTTCAATAAATTTACACTTTCGCTATGTTTGCACATAGATACACCTTCTGCCCCCAAACAATTTATTCTAGAATTCAAAATTTACAGGTAGAAACACTAGTTGTCATATCACTAACCTAAATCCACCGAAAACAAGAATGTACATGCAGAACAAAACCGAAGTAGGAACATGATTAGTATCTTTTTAGCAACTTGGCAGGAACATGATTATCGAATAGGAGTATCAATTTGTAAATACTTTATTTTTATGTGTATAGACGTGGCCACAGCATGCTCACACAAGTTACAATGTTTGATGACTTCGTAAATCCAACGTCGTCACAATCAAATTTTATCACATTATCTCACAAAATATTATGTTTCCGGTGTTATGCATGTAGAAGTATATATGTATTAGGACTAGAACTCTATTAATTGTTCATGCAATCTTCTCCTATTAGGAGTCTTCTCTGTGTGGTCTATTTTCAGATCTTGCCTGGGATGTAGTTGATGGCCGTGCAACGTGTGCATAAACCTGTGGCAACTGCTCCCTGCTGGCTACTTGCACTTGCAGACATGCGATTCAAGCGACGGTACAACGGTAACGAGGGTGAGTTTAGATTCACCAATTTTTCCAAAAAAAACACTATTCATCTAACTTTTTCTTTATTCATCTCTCCCTCCCACTCATATAACACTATTCATCTACAATGTTTTTTCAGGTCTACATTGTTTTTTCAAATCTTTCTCAGTCTAAACACAGTTCACTTGTACTGTCCTTGGGCCTTCCAGAACAATGTTCAAGATGGCTGTTTCTCCATAGCACTTGCGTGTTCATTATTGAACACAATCTTCCACGGGGTCGAACAAGTCAACAGGAGAAAGATACGATGCATGTCTGTAACGTACTTTACACCACTACCCCAGCGAATAATATCAGAAGAGCAAAGCATAATGATTTAGCCAACTGCTGGCTGAGTTCTTATAGTTTACCTTTCAGCCCACCCATATAATGGTTAAGTCTTTTCAATAAATGTAGGGCTCACCTATCACCCTCTTATATTTTTTTGGTTATTGTGCCTGGGTGGGCTGTAAACTTACAGCCCACTTCTCCTCTCTCTCCTCTTATCTCTCATCCAACTCAGCATTTAGACTTCTCCCAGCCCACCACTATACTTGCTCTGAATTCATAATTCGTATAACTGCCAAACCCCCCGAAATTGTATAGGCTGTGTTCAGATTTAAAAAAAAGTACTTCTCCAACTAGTTTTTCCTATTCATCCCACTCACAGAACACGCTTTCTAGTGTACTATTTATCTAGCAAAAGCAAAAGTACTTTTCACTTCCAATCTGAACGCAGCCATACTATCTCCGAGCAACAGAGTAGACATTCCTTGATGGCAACTAAAGGCATCAAGGCATGTTGACGGCAAAAGTTCTGGGAGCAGCGCCTTTTAGTGCCTGGCAACGCTGGTGCATTTGATTTCTTCATTGCTTGTGGCGTCATGGCTTGGGAAGGCCCACTGAAGATAACAAACGAGGCATTGGTTTTCCTGATCTGTTCACTTCCTTTACTCAAGTCTTCAACACATCGCGGGTCGCACCTCTCCCACCTAAAATCTCAGACTCACACAACCTTCCTGCAGGTGGTGTCGAGCGTGGTATACGTTTTATCAGTATAGTTCCATGGCTCACACAACCTTCCTGCAGGTGGTGTAGAGCGTGGTATACGTTTTATCAGTATATAGTTCCATGGCTCGTACATTCAGTGCCGGTCCTGACATTTTTAAGCCCAAGGCCAACTTAAAACCCGAGGCCCTTAACAATATTCATACTAAATAAATCTCTTAATCATTTTCATGCTCCATAAAAATTGATTCTTCATCGTGATTAGCATTTTCTTACTTGGTTTATCATGACCCCTCAAATAGTTAGTCTTACTTAAAAACCGTGTCAATTGATCTTCTCTCTGATTCTATAAACTCATCTTCTCATTTTCTCATGCTCATTTTTTGTGTGTCGGATAAATATTTTTTAGATGAAATGTTTTGTGTTAAAAATTATAGAAAATAAATTATATACATATTTGGCAAGCATAATGTAACACCCCTGGTGTTAATTAACACTAAAATGGGCATTAAGTTAAGCTAAGCACATTTCAAAGTGGAATTAAGGAAATGAGGAAAATTTCTCAAATTGAGGTTAGAAACCATTCAAATGAAGCAATAAAGAAAACTTTGAAAACTTCCTAAGAACTTGAAAAAGTGCAAATGGGAAAGTTGGAGTATAAGTCAAACCAAGAAACTTCCCTTTTCAAACCATAGCCTAAAAATGTTTGGAAGCATCTCAAAAATTAAACCCTAACCTTGGAATTTGAACTTTTCCAATTCAAATTAAGGCTGAAATGGAATCTTAGCCTAAACTCAAAATTTACCACTGAACATCTAAATCTCCAAAAAGCAAAGTTGTATATCTTCACCTTTCTGAACTTTGCCTCCATTGGCACTTTGGGCCAATTTTGCCATCTAGCCCCTTGAATTTCAAAAATTCAGTTCAAAACAGGGTTTTCCTCCCCTTTGAATCACGGCCCAAATTTTCATCTATTTCTCATCATCTCCAGTGCAGGACGTGTCCCATGAAATCCAAACAACTTTCATGTTGGAAGATTTCCCGGCCATGTTCAAATTTTTGGAGTTTGAGCCATGCCAACCAAGTTGACTTTGCACCGGCAGAGGCGTGCTCACGGGGTGCCCACGCCCGCGCTCGCGCATGCCTGCGCTCGCCGCCGGCAGCACCCTGCCGCCTGTCGTCCTCGCCTGAGCCGGCCAATGGCACGGCTGCGTGTCCCCGCTCATTGGAGCACGCGTCTGGCCAGAATCGCGTGAAAAATGGCGCACTGTGAGCGCTGACCCGAGCCGCGCTCCCGAGCTGTCGCCGCGTCGCCGCCGTGAACCGCCGGACAAAGCCGCCGCCGCCGTGCCCACCGGTCCGTCGCGCGACTTTCGCGACACGCGCGCCTCTTTTCCTCCCGCCCTTCCTTCTCCTCGCCCATGCGCGCCTGCCGCCCTGCCGCTCGCCTGCGCCGCGGTTGACGCCGCGCAAGGCGCCAACGGCCCGCGGCAAGCCGCTGCCGCTGCGACACCTGCCGCGCTGCCCCAGCCCCCATCCGGTGCTGCTCGAGCACCGTCTCCTTCCCCTCTCCCTTCTACTTAAAGCCCCAAACAGTTTCCTCCTTCTCCCGCGCCGAAATCGCTCGCCGGAGTTCACAGAGCCGCCGCCGAGCTCGCTCACGCGGCCAGCCTTCTCCGCTGCTCCTCCGGCCAAACAAGGCGCGCGCTAGCTTCCCCATCACCCACCGCCACTCCTCGACCAAGTCCCGACCCTTTTCCGCCACCGCAGCCGCCGGCGCAGCTCGCCGGAGAAGCTCGAGCTTCCGCCGCCGGCCGCGCACCGCGGACAGCACGCTCCGCTCCTTCCTCCGGCTGAACCGAGGGCACCTGCAGCTTCGCCGTGACACGCTGGTGCTCATCGACCCCTTCCCCGACCCTCTCCGACCCCGACGCCGCCGGTCACCGCTCGTCGGAGTTGGCCGAGCCGCCACCGCCGTCGCCGACCACGTTCCCGGCCATCCCCGTCGTCGCCTTCTAGCTCCAAGGAACCGCGGTGAGCTCCTCTGCGCGTTGCGCCACTCACCGAGGTCGGAGACCCCGTCTAGCCGCCGGCGTACGAACGCCGACGAGCTCGGGGACTCACTTGTGTCTTCTTCCTTTTCCTAGGGGGCCGACTGTAAGATTCCAGGGACCCTTTTGTAAGGATTCAAATCTTCTAGGGTTCACGGCGCAAATAGATTCTATCCTTTGAGCATTATTCGCTGCAATCTTCAAAAAAATGTAGAAAATCGTAGAAAAATCAGAAAAATGCCAAATAAATTTTGTAGTGACCAGTGAATCTAGAAGTCAAACTTCTTCCATTGCACCTCACTCAGTTGAGGCTTAGTTTACAGATTTGAAAATGGCAAAGTTTGAGCACCTTTCTTCATAGCTTGAAATCCCCTGGCCAAATGGCACCTGAAAACAATATTCCTAAGTTCACCTTTTGAATAATAGAAAAAGGACTTAAATGGTGGAAAAGAGAAGAAAAAGAAAAAGAATAGAGAAAAACCTAAATCTCATAAATCAAATCCAAGTTTCCAAATGAAAAGGGTATATTCACTTATAATTAATGTTTATCCTTTCCAATTCATTAACCAAGGTTTAAGCAAACCCTAACTATATTAAATCTCGATATTTAAACATTTCATGCATCTCGTGTAGATTCGGGTCTCGCCGACGGAGTCTACGAGCTAGTCCCCGCTGCCGAGGAGATTGCCCAGGAGTCCGAGGTGAACGTGGTGCACGTGGATCCGAGCCCCGAGCAGGAGTACCGCTTCGAGCCGGAAGGCAAGCCCCGGAGCATAACCTAACTTTACTTATGCGATTTACTTGATTATATGTTTGCGCATTTAAGTTTCAAGGAGTTGAATGAAACCCTAGATTGCATGATCATAGCTTCCTTTGATTGAACACTAGTATGTAGGTTCGATAGTCGCTATGCTTAGGACCGTTAGAAGTCGAGTGTTTCCGACACCCGCGAGATATAGGAGTTGTATGTCTACTCATATCAGAAACACTAGAGATGATGGACGGATGATTGTAGATACCCGTCTATCGATGGTTTAATTGGAAACATGTGGTACTTTTGTGTCAAGCTTTTGAACGTACCACACATATGTACGGACCATGGGACCGGTAAGTCCCGGTACCCGATCGATGCGAGCAGGTCCGACAGCCCTCTGTCTTGGAGACGTTATCCCATGGGCACATGGGGGTAGTTGCGTGAGTCCCAGTAGTGGTGAACCTCTACCCCGAGGCTTTGGGACTCGGGAGCCACTCGCAGAGAGAGGAGAAAGGATTGGGGTGTGTTGGCATTTCCAACCATTCCGTGTGTGTGGGTTTTCCCTGGCCAGGTAGTAAATTCGGTTCGAACTGTCCGCTTCTCGCGGTTAATGAGACTGCTTGACCGATGTATGACATATTATGAAGTGAACCTGGAAGGATGAAATCTTTGTATGGAATAATTGTATTGCATAACTTGGTTGTCTAGCTAGGCTCACCTAGAATGGATAGGCTAAGAGGGATTAAAATCAA
Source organism: Digitaria exilis (assembly GCA_015342445.1). NCBI lineage: Eukaryota > Viridiplantae > Streptophyta > Magnoliopsida > Poales > Poaceae > Digitaria > Digitaria exilis. The sequence goes on from JACEFO010001626.1 coordinate 205,026, forward strand.
GATGGATAAGCTAGAGATCAGCTTAGTCGCTTTTGGCAAAAGAACCCCACTAGCCAAACAGCCTCTCATTTTAGGAGTCGGTGATGTGGTGATCACCAGTTGGGTAAGTCTTGTTGAGTATAACTAGTATACTCAGCCTTGCTTGTGGCTAAATTTTCAGGACCGTCCCCTCAGGAGGTAGCTGCCTCTATGGCTTGGGCCTCCCAGCTTCCTCCTGGTTACAGCATCGAGTGGGAGCCGACCTCTTCCGAGGATCGTGAGGAGTAGCGTCACGGCTGACTTCATCGTGACGATACTATGGATCGTCGCTAGTATTTCGTTTACTTTCCGCTGCATGAACTCGAATTTGTTTATTATCATTTCAATTTGGTTTGTAATAACTCTGAGACTCAATGTAAATTGAATTGTGGAATGATGTGATCTTTGGAACTCACCTTCGAGTGAGCGTATGAACGGACGATCTTCAGTTGCAGTTAGTCGAGCTCGACTCGACGGTCGTACCCGCATTTGGGAACATTTTTGTGTATTAGCACCAACGGAAGGTGAAATATACTTAAGTGGGCCCATTTCTCGGGTAAGATCGCTACACATAAATGATTTAAGGCAAAAATGCCTATGTATATACTAGAGTTTAACCTCAATCAGTACCTCGATTAGGAGATTGGATTTCCCAAACTTTTAAAGGGGCATCATGATCTCTTCTACTTCTCTCGTTGACGTGTTCTTTAACATAGCATGATAGTCAAATAGTGTCCTTCAAAAACAAAAGAAATTAGATACTAGTGGAGATGCAAACTCAACCGATCATCGGTATGCACTACGGTAGCTTGATTGCCCCTCTTTGTAATCCCCGAAAGAAAGATAAAAAGATACTCACTAAACATGAGGAGTTGCCGGATTAAATCGGGATCGACAATCCACAGCTATACAGACTTTGTACGTAGTTATGCTTTAAACATACGCGTGGGGGCTTTGGGGAACCGGGGCCCGGACAGGCCGCCCCTCTCTCCCCCCTCCTGGCCCCTCCCCCTCTCTCTCCTCAGGACCGGGCCTGCATACATTCCATTTCTGATTGTGAGAAAAATTGAACCCAAGATGCTACAACAACAAAGACCACAAGTGTTTGTGGGTGTGAATGAAAGTAGGATATTATTACCAGATATTTGAGATTATTAGCAATAGTGAACATCTGTGTTGGTCTACTTTTTTATTCTCTCATAATTATATTCTTTGTAAAAATTTCTATCCTCTAGAAATTCTTGCTCCCAATTTTTATATTAAAAAATTAAACGATTATTCACTGTTAAATAATCTTACTGTTACTAATTAGAGGCTACTTTTGAAGCCTCTATATGAAGCCAATTAGGATTCTTTGTGGATAGTCTAAGAAAATAGTGAAATCTTATAATTCTAAAAAAACAGAAATATCTGGTCATCACATCAGCTCAACCAGGAAACACTTTCTGGACATTAACACATCATGTTTAAAAATATTACGTACATCATCATTAGTATTAGGTTTCACATAGGCATGGACGTCACTGATGTCAGGAAGGCAGGCTCTCCTGGTTGTGCACGTTAGCTAAATTGTGATATAGATATGTGATGGCCTCGCTCCGATGAGGGAGAGAAACACAAGAGAAAATGATCAATACACTCTCACACCTGATACAAAGACAAAGTATTAGACGTCTGGGATTGAATAATACAAATAAGTCACTAAATTTTATAATAAGGCCCCTTTATCGTTGCAAAAATATTTTTAAATCCCTAGTTATCATATATAGAGATGTTCTAGCTTAGGCGGTTACGAAACAGCATGATCAGAGACTCACCAAAGCTAGGCAGCAATCCGGGTTTATAAAGAAATACTTAGGAGACACTGCTTTACCTTTATCTTAAGATAGGATGGTACCGAACTATTTAGGGAAAATATTCATACAACTTGCGATCACCTGGGGTTCGATCCGAGTGGACTCTTTTATCTTGAGCCTCTACTAACCGAACTGTCTGTTGTTTGATTCTCAACTCAGGCTAACGAGAGTGGGGTGTTTCCAAGCCAGAATATGCAGATTTTATAGGATGGCAAAACGGCACCCAGAAGTCATGGGCTCTAGTTTCGGGAAAACAAGTTCATGTGAGGCATCTCTGTATCCGGGCATAACAATCTGGCTGCTGCTCATGGTGCCCCCATCGGCTTGGAATTGGTTATCAGGCACCATCGTTGATTTGAATATGATAAGGAAGGCAGCACCGTGCAGCATTGAGATTACCACCTTAGGTTATCCCATCGCCGTCCAGACATCTTCTCTACGGAAATGCGACTGGATCCATCTCTGATCTCTCTCTATCTCTCGGTCGACATGGCTAAGCAAGCAGCAAGCTTCCCTCCTGCCTTTCTGCCAATTTTACCGCCAAACGAGAGCACCAGATTTCTGGAGATGCAAACATCACTCTGGCCGGTGCCTCAAAAGATGTCGAGAAAGAAAAGCAGAAGCAATTTCGTGCCTCAAATTGAAATTGGCGCGGGTTCTGCAACTGCAACGGCACGGCGCTGGAGCCTGGAGGCAGAGAACGCAGGAGGGAGCCCAAAGATCCGGACAAGGCTCAATTCAGGACGGAATCCATGCCCATAATCAGGTTTTGAAAATGGCGACTTGGGGAGATCAAGATCCATGCACAGGGCCAAGCAGCTTTGAATTGAACACCCATTTTTTTTTTCTGGGTCCTCCTGAGCAACAGTGACAATAAGAAACCAAATTGGTACGCGCACACGGCCACTGTACCCTCAAAACTTTGCTCACTTGCTATTTCTCCTCTGCCTGCCAATCTGCATACCCCACTCCGCGGTTCCTCTGCTGCAGTTACTGCCCCTGAGACTCATCCCCTCCCATCCCACGTCCCCACTCCGCACGCTCCCTCCCCGAGCGCAGCGCAGAGTCCCGAGCCCAAGAAACCAACCCCCAAGTCGAGGCGATGGCCAAGCACCAGGCCTTGGGGAAATGGAGCTGCTCAGTGGCGCAGCGGGAGCTTGGGGAAGCGGAGACTCGCGAGCAGCCAGAGCACTAGTAGCCATTACCCATTCCTACTAGCGACCCATCCATCCGCTCCCGCTGCGGAGCAGCAGCACTGCAGCGTGTGTACAAAAAGGCCGTGAAGGCGGTAAGACCGAGCAGCACTAGGCCAAGCCAGGTAAAGGCGGGGTCGAGGGAGAAGCGAGAAGCCCGTGAGCCGCTGCGGTGCGGTGCGCAGGGGAAGCGAGCGAGGGTTTCGTCTCGTCTGGCCCTTCGATCTCCTGGCGCGCGGCCATGGACGCCTACGAGGCGACCAAGGTGGTGTTCTCCCGGATCCAGGCGCTGGACCCGGACCACGCCGCCAAGATCATGGGTCTCCTCCTCATCCAGGACCACGGTGAGAAGGAGATGATCCGCCTCGCCTTCGGCCCGGAGTCGCTGCTCCACGCCGTCATGGCCAAGGCGCGCAAGGACCTCGGCCTGCTCCTTCCGTCGTCTCCCACCTCCGTCGCCGCCGCGGGCCACGCGCCGTTCCTGCAGCTCCCGCGCCAGAACTCCGGCCGCGGCGGCGCGCCCTCGCCGCTCTCGGTCTCCTCGCCGTCCTCGTGGGCGCAGGCGCCGGCGTTCTCGAGGAGCAACAGCTCCGGGAATGGCGCGGCGGACGACGCGCCGGGGTCCGGCGAGGACCAGCAGCAGCTGCCTAGCCCCGTGAACGGCGGAGCGGCGCCCTTCTTCCCCCAGGGCGCCGGGGACGCGCTCCTCGACGATTTGCAGCTGCAGGAGCAGCTCGCGTTCCTCAACGACAACCCGGCGCACCAGCTCCAGGGGTTCCCGGGGTTCGACGGCGGCGAGTGCTGGAGCCCCGGCGCCGGTGATGGGCGGCGGGATGCCCCCGTTCGGCGGCCTCGGGTGGCACAACGGCGGCCCCGTGCACCGCCGCAGCGCGTCAGTGAACGAGCTCTGCCTCGGCGGCGTCGGCGGTGACGGATTCGGGTGGAAGCCATGCCTCTACTACGCGCGCGGGTTCTGCAAGAACGGAAGCAGCTGCAGGTTTGTCCATGGTGGTCTCCCCGACGACGCAGCTGCGCTCGCCGCCACCAAGATGGAAGCCGCCGCCGATCAGCAGCAGCAGCAGTACCAGGACTTCCTCATCCCGCTCCAAGAGCCAGCGGCTCGGCGGCGCCGCCTTCCCCTACTCCCCCACCGGCTCGCTCCCAGGCTCGCCGTCCGCCGCCAGCAAGTGCCTCAGCTTCCTGCTGCAGCAACAGCAGCAGCAGCAAGACAGGTAGAGCATCCGCCTTTACTAGTTAGTTCTGACCCTCCAAACTCGAATCATTGGCACCAAAGCTCCAACCTTTTTCGCCCTGCAGGGCCGCGGCGGCCGCAGCGCTGATGCTAAGCGGCGGCGACGAAGCGCACAAGTTCATGGGCCGACCGCGCCTTGACCGTGCCGACCTTGCAAGCATGATGAACCCCAGCTCGCGCCAGATTTACCTCACCTTCCCGGCCGACAGCACGTTCCGCGAGGACGACGTCTCCAACTACTTCAGGTTTGCATGCACACATGCTAATGCGATGCTGAAATCTTGCTCCAAGGTTGCTTCTTTCGTCTTCGACGATAGAACGCGAATGTGACTGAGGCTTTGCGCGCTTCTTGGCAATGCGGTGCAGCATCTACGGGCCCGTCCACGACGTGCGCATCCCCTACCAGCAGAAACGGATGTTCGGGTTCGTCACCTTCGTGTACCCGGAGACGGTGAAGCTAATCCTGGCCAAAGGCAACCCGCACTTCATTTGCGACGCGCGCGTGCTCGTCAAGCCCTACAAGGAGAAGGGCAAGGTCCCCGACATGTACAGGCATGCATTACAAATTAATCCTTTGCTTCAGACCACAGCAATGGCGGCCGTGCATGCATGCAGTTGATCGGGTTGACTGATTTTGCTCTTCGTCGCTCGCTTCACAGGAAGCAGCAGCAAGGGGACTTCTCCGGCTGCACTACGCCCACCGGGCTAGACGCGAGGGACCCGTTTGATCTGCACCAACTCGGTAAAAGATTCGAACTTACTTTATCTTGGTCAAAGTAGCTTTAATTTGATATTTGCTTGATTTTGGTGCCATGTTCGTCACATTTTCGCTGATGCTTATGCGTTGTTCGTTTATCAGGTGCGAGGATGCTGCAACATTCAAATAGCGCCAATGAGCTGTTGTTGCGGCGGAAGCTGGAAGAACAGCAACAGGCTGCCGAGCTGCAGCAGGCCATTGAGCTCCAGAATCGCCGCCTCATGAGCCTTCAGCTGCTTGACCTCAAGGCTTCCACAGGTGCTACGGCGACAGAATCGCCAATGCCCACTCCAATCGCCAATGCCTTCGCCTCCAGCCAACCCGTGAGCACCACCGCAGTCGAGTCACCACCAGAGTCGGGTACGCATAACCTCGATAGCACATTGATCGAATCAGTAAACCATATTGGTTCAAGCATTGCTGATCCCTATTGTTCCTTGGCTTTTGACAGGGGAGCAGCTCAAGTTGAGCAGCTGTGCTCCGGAGGGGAAGGTCAACGCTGTTGATAAGGAGGAATCTGCTGGCGAGGCGAGCCCGAACGCTGCCTATAGCGACCAAAGGTGGATTTAACTACACTAAATTGCACGTTATCATTCTGCTCACTTATTATTCCAACACTTAGCTTTCATGAATCATGATCTGATAGACATTCAACTTGGAAAGGTTAAACAACATTTGAGTGTGTCAAAGCTTAATCGTTGCTTGTTCCTTGAAATCTGCAGTGGGGAGCACAATTTGCCAGACAGCCCATTCGCTTCCACGGCCAAGTCTGCTGCTTTTGGGCATGACAGTTTCAGCGCCACCGAGACCGATAGTGCCGCATCTCGTACCGTTGTGGACGCTGGGAGCATCACCGACGGCGGTGGTAGCCATCTTCGTCCCCCCGCGTTGGATATTCCTTCTCCGAAGCCCTACTTCTTCCCCATGCACAGGTGCATTAAGCCTCTACTTTCTGTGGTCAGCTAATTGCTTGATGAACATTCTGTCATCCATGGATGAATTGAAATGAAGTGTAATGATTCGCTGAATGCAATGAGCAGGCTGTCCTCCGATCACGGAGCGATGGGAATATAAAGTTCACCATTTGAAGCGAGTGATACCCAGCCTAATCATAGTAAGCACTAACGCCGTCTCTTTATTCCTGACTATGCTCCTCAAATAAGAACCTTTTGGCTTTACTAATTATGCTGCCCTTTCTCTCTTCTTTTTTTGTTTTCTTTCTCCTTTCTGTGTTTGTGACAGGAATACAAGAAGCCAAGAAAAGCTATGGTGGAATAGGGAAAAAGGAGTTAAGTGTCAGGATAGTGTTAGCTCCCTTTTGCTCTTTTTAGTCCTCCCCTTTTTAGTGGATAGCTCTACTAAACCACAAGAGAAGATGCCATTAGCCTTGATTAAGAAAGCGGCGGCATATGCAGTATTGCCACTATATATATAATATTAATATATATACAAGTAATCCAGTGTTAGCTCTAGTTATTAAAAAACATGTATACTACTAATTTTCTTTAGTATTACCAGTAGCTGATGCCATCAGCACAAACATTATTACTGTTTCAAGATCCTTATGTACTAGAACTATGAGACACAATTGAACTATGAGACACCTCCCTAGGTTTACAGTGAGGTTAATCCACAATGCTGGTACCAGCCAGAAGTCACATGTAACACCAGTACAGTATACAGGAGCCGCCCAGGGACAGGACTGGAGAAGGGGCACATGGCCGTAGCAGCGGTCTATGAGGTATTTAAACTGCAAGATCCCCAGTCGTTCCTATGGATTAATGTACATTACCAGAGCTGTGTGATATCTGTTTCTCCAAAGAAAAACAAAAGGTGTGTGTGTGATCTCATGTCTACCGTCTTCACTCTTTGGTCGATCGCCTGTTTGTTTCCGTAGTATCAAACCCCTGAATCAGCGTCTGGTTTGCTAGAAAAATGTTTATGCTTTTGTTCCCATCTCGTTGAGTTGGGTCTAGTGTAGTTGACACCTACAGAAAGAAAGAAAGTAAAGTGAGAATTTATGCAAGTGCCTTGCCCCCCCCCCCCCCCCCCCCTTCTTTCTCTGCATCTCCACAATGAGCACTGTTTGAGTGTTGGTGATTTTGTGAGATGCTACTTGAGATTGCCGCAGGTTCTGGATGGAAAGCTATCGATTCCGGATTCTTGTTATTGCAATATCATGATTTATACGCTTAACGGCTCGAATCTGTTTGTCATTTTAAAAACGTTGGTTGTGACCCTATACTCTCTTGGAATTCATTTTTTGTTGTTTTTTTTTGTTCACCCTATGCGATATTCAGAATGTTCTCTGAGCACATGAATACATGTCGTCTCAACATTAAGGCCCTGTTTGGGAATTTTTCTGTTAAAATAGCTTCTGAAATTACTGCATAAGTACTAATTACTGTGAAATTTCTACAACAGGCCCTAAACTCTACCGATACCGAAATCAAGATAAACAAAAACGCGGTATGATTTTGTGACTCGCCCGAGTTTCTGCTGGTTTCGTCCGGCTTGCCAAATGTTTAGGACTAGCGCTTCTGACGAAACGTCACGAAAGCCAGATCGGGCATGGCAGACGACGGGCCTACTACGTCCAGATTCATCCAGAGGATCTGAGTCTCTTCCTCAAAGCTTGTGTAAAAAATCTGAAATTACCGCGACATCTGATGGGGAACGGGAGTGTGCCTGGCCGTGACCGGCCGCGGCATACGCGCCCTGGCGTTGACCAGTATCCCTCGTGTCCGTATGCTTCACGCGCGCCACATCTCGTGTATAGGAGTTTTACACAGAACAGGGGTGTACACGACAGACACGAAGCAAAGGCGCCGGAGGAGAGTACGCGCCCCACCGGGAGGCCGGGGGTGGAAAAGGTGGGGGTGTCCCCACGGTGGCAGGGCGGCCGAGTCACGCCCATGTGGGCTGCGCAGTGTGCCCCCAGCTTTTATCAAGCCCATCAACCGCACGGTACGCGCCATAGCCCTGGTCCGGTCCGCTGCGCCCCCGGCACGTACCGGTTCGGAGCACCCCCTCTGCTCCTCCTGCGCCTGCACACATGCATGCCGTCGTGTCATGCCATGGTACAGTTTTTCACACCTTTCGTCCTCACCGCCCGCTTTCAAAATTTGAAACAGTTTTAGAACCACGCTTCCTCAGAACGGGAAAAATAAAATTGTAAAACCATTGCGCGTCCTTATGTTTGCCCTGTTTGCGGCCAAAATTTGCGAAAACCTTTTGGATCAATTTTTTACAAAATGAAATTAGATATTTTTTTGTAAAAGTTTGTGAAAAACCTAACGCATGTTTAATACAATAACCTTTTGTAAAGTTTGTCATCGACTTTCAAATACTTTTTTTAAAGAAAATTGTCAATTAAACACCCCTGCTTTGAAGTGGAAGCAGCAGATGATTTGATTTGTTGGAGAATAGGGGTGCCAGCAGAAACCGTTCTGGCTCGCTAGTGTACCGATGATCGCTCCTAATCAGCAGCCAAATTTTGCGCAAAAGGCCGCTTTTGAAAAGTGAGAGCTCGGTCCGGTCCAAACCCTTTGCCACTGTAGAGCGTCGCTCGTCGTCGTCGCAGTAAAATAAAGCCTGTAAAGGCGTCTGAATCGCTGCCGCACATGCACACACAGCCGGCAATCGTTACCCAATGAACAGAGCCAGACAGGTGGCGCGACACGACAAAGTTAAAGCGGGGCGCGGGCCGAGGCGCGCCCGCCCGCCCGCGCGTGCATCCACAAAACAAAACAACACTTCCGGCCCTCCCTACGGCCCGGTTTAATAAAAAACAAACCAAACACCAGAAAGGACTGAAAAACAAACGCAGGGGCCTCGTCGCAAAACTCCCCCAGTCGAACCCATGACCAAATCTCGGGTCATTAGTGCGGCGGTAGCCGCGGCCAGGGACGGGCTAATCCTAACGGTTGGAGTAGTAGCATGACTGGAGAGCCTGAGCTGCTGGGACTAGTGATGGTGGTAGCTAGCTCTGCGCCTCTGGTGGCGAGCAATGGCAGCGCGCGTCCCCCACCGACCCGGCCGGCCAACCATCCCGTGCTCGCCTCAGGGGTTCAGGACAAGCATGCACGATGTGAGCGGGACAAGTCGAGAGGCGAGCGGCGCTACGAGCCACGTCGGGGGCCCCGCGATCACATCCCATCGGCTCGCTCGCGTGTCGCTCGGGCCCCCCCACACCCACGGTTTTGCCTTTGCCAGCACAGCAGGCACGCCTCCTCCGCGCTGAGCAATGGCGCTCGTCTGACGACGGAGCATGAGCTAGCACGCGCTCCTCCGGCCCCGGGAGAGTACGTACAACAGAGTGCACGTACGCTCGCGGCGTGGTAGGGCAGGTGGAGGACCGGTGAGATTTGTTGGTGACTCGCGAGCAAGGCGCGGAGCGGTCAAGGGCTCAAGGCAAGGCAGGAGGAGCAACTGAATGTGAGCAACGCAGGCGACCGCAGGCAGCTGATGAGCCGCTTGCGCTTGGGTCGGCTCGGGGCAGGGCCAGCTCTGTCTGTGCGCGTGCATGTGCGCCGCCCACCGTTCGTCCCCACCGGATTCGTCACCCGTGGCGCGGATGCGGATCGCGGCGGGGGCACCTGACCCGCATGTGGGCGAGATATTGAGCGTGATCTTGTGGATCCTCGTCTCCTTGTTACTAATCTAACTTCTGAGCTCTGGTACACCACTTGATGGTTGAGGATGCTGCCGCTGCGTAATCTGTCATCGGAGATCCGTTCCGCGATCCCAGCGCGCCGCGCCAGTGCGGCGCTCGCTCGCTGCACGTACAGGTATCCGTTCATGTTCGTCTAGGTTAGCGGTAGGTGCTTGCTGCACATTTATCTTGGATTTTAACTCCCTGTCATCAGCAGGGCCTCGTCGAGAGCGCGATCCGATCTGACCCCTTCGTATTTCTCGATCTAGGTACATCCACCACTCCACCAGGACGTCGCATTCTGATTTTTCTCGCGAGATCTGGGCATCAGACGTCACCTACTTCCCCTCCTTCCCTACGGAGCATAGCAGCATGCTACCGAGCTGAGTTCGGCGCGATCGGCTAGCCTGGTCCCTGGACGACCGGGAAAACCAATTTTGTAGCTGGGTCGACCTTCCCTTTTCGTTGAGTGAACAGCCGATGCTCCTTCAGCCTGCCGGTCGATGTGTCTTGACTTGCTACTTGCGTCCCGGTCGGGAGCAACCCGCTGCCAGCCTGCCGTTTCACACCACGGCGGCACGGCACAGCTCCTGCCGCTGCCGGGCAGCGGGGACACTCGCGCGAGACGATTGGCTGCTGCCTCTTCGACGATGCAACGCAACGCAATGGCGTGTTCGTTCCAGACCGCGCGGATTGTGTAGCCGAGGGGCAGTGACGATCTCAAACTGTTGGCGACCATGCATACGTGTACCGTGTACGCGAGTAACAGGAGCAATAACATCTACTACACCACCATGCATAAATGCAACTGTAGGGTATAACGACGAAGTGTGCCGCATGCGCCCTTGTCGCGCGGTGGTCATCGGTCGAAAGCGATCGTACGAGCTCGATCGTAGCGTATACACTGTACTTTCCTATACTGTACATACAGTTCGATGCACCGGGCCATCCCGTCCAAAGGGTCCAGGAACGGCGACCGCCGTACAGTGACTCGCCTAAATACAACCGGAGGAATAATCTGCTTATTTTCTGCTTTTTCTCTAAAGAAAATAAGAAAATGGAGTATATGAGCAGCTCTGACCTGCCATTTGCTTTATATAAGAGACAATCCATCCCACTACAATTCGATATACGGACCCTCAAAGTACCGGAGGTGGCGCCGACCATATTCAGGCCATTCCCACAAAAATACACTATTCATCTAACTTCTCACTATTCATCCCATCTCTTCAACTCACAGAACACTATTCATCTACAGTGTTCTTTTGGTGAACAGTGTATTTTCGGGGAATCTTTCCCAACCTAAACGCACTATCAATTTATTCAAACATGCTTATCCAGAAGTAGCAGTGGGGCCTGCTTAGATGAGGTCCGCAACAAAATCAGAAAGAAAAAAAAGAAAAGAAACGAAATTTTAATTATCCACCAACCCTGACACCCTCCTCCCTCTCGTCAGGGCGCGGGGCTCGAGGCTATCGGGGATGGGGGGGTTCAAACCGCGCGTGGGAGACCGTGTGTGTGCGCCTGCTTCCGCGGAGGGCCACGGGGATGCCGTGCGCCGTGCGCGGCCGGCTGATGACGGAGGATTTTCCCTTCCGCGGCCGCTTCCCCTGCAGCGGTGCGGCCTCTACTACTGTACGGTTTGGTTTCTGTCCTCCTCGCCTCGGGCGGCGCGGCGTCCCGGCGGTGCCATTGCCGTCTCGTCGCGGGCGGCCACCGGTGGGTCGGGTGCTCTGCTCTGCTGCTGGGGGATGCGTGCTAGTGCTAGCCGCTGGTTGCTACCCCGCGCTGCACGGTTGCGACCTGTGTCGTTCGTTCCCCGTCGTCCCGGCGCTCCGGCTGGCGCGCTCCGAGGGCACGCGTGAGCCACACCCACACACTGGCACGCACGTTTCCGGGTTCCACGACAGGCGTCGATGTGCGCGCTCTCGGCGTTTGGGAACACGGAAACCGACGCGCTCTGCCCGGGCAAGGGAGGCCCATCCCATTCCCATTGCTGTTTCTCGGACCTGAGAACGTCATGGGCTTATGGGAAGTACCAAATTAGTAGGCCCCAAAGCCTCGGCCCAACTTTAACTCACTCCGTGGGTCTTATTGTTAATCTGTCCGGATTTTTTCTTAGGCACGATGAGTCTCCCAGGCCATCCCCAACCCTCCATGTAGGATGATTTCTATAACATTAATTAGGCTGCTACATAGGACACTTTGCATATGTGTCACTCTAATAAATGGGAGAGAGAATGAGAAAATGAAGAAACTGAGTCTTGCATGAGACCCAGTGTCTACACGAGAACCTATGCAATAGACACCACCAAGTTATGCATTGGAGGGGTATGATGTCTTCATAATAAATAAGAAACAAATATGATTGGTAAAGAAAATAAAGAGTGTATTTATTAGGAATTCACACTAAGAAACCATGGGTTGGGGAGTATAGTTTCTATGGTGGTGTCTTGATGATATGGTAACATGGACACTACTTATAGACACTATGGGTTGGGGATAGCCTCGGCCTAGCAAGACGGCTATCAAAATAGGTTTAAAATCGTAGCGGGTAATCTCGTATGTTATTCGCCAGCACTAGCGTCAACATTTACTCTTTGGCCATAATAATCGCTTCGTATTCTTTTCACACTAGAGTTTTAGCCTAGGGTTTTAGGGACGATGCCCCCATCTTATAATAATAGGGAGACAGAAACATTAGGTCTTACTAGTGGCGACACGTGCGTGTTTTAAAAGATTATAGTGTTTTAAAAGATTATAGTATAAGAAGACAATGTTCTTTTGACAACTTTACTAACCTAGTTTTTTACTAACCTAGTTTTTTCATCTCAAATTTTGTTGATGTTCTGCCCTTAGATGTAAAATATGAATTTCAGGGTTTATTGTGCAATCTACCTGTGCTTGATCTCATTGCATGACATTCATCCAATGCCTCATCCAGTTTGGCAAATAGGTCAATATGTATTTCTTCAATACAAGGCACATCTGTTACGGAACGTAAGAGCAGGATAGAAAGGCTACAAATTTTGACTGTAATGAGCATATCGTATCCCTATTGCACTCAGACTACAAATAAATGATCGCCATGCCATTCTAATACATATAATAGTAATGCATGGCTGGTAAAAAAAAAATGTTTGCGAGCAACTTCTGATAGGATTAGGCACCAACCACTTCTTCCACTAGACAGTCGGCTCCGCTATATTGGCCAGGATTAGCTAGTTTACAGGCATCAACCATATCTTCTCAGCTTCACTGGCCGCTCCATGGTGTGCTGCTAGAAAATCCATCCCTCCATTCCACGGGTAGCTCTCCCCGCTCCCAATTTGCTGCATGCGGAATGTGTGCAGTTTCTCTGTTTCATTTCTTGGTCAGTAGGAGATCCTACTTGAATTACTGCACTGGCCCAATGCAACAATCAGCTTGATCATTTTAGAATAACAAGATGACTACGCATCTCTAGCAAATACCTTTTGTTATTGATATGGTGAACCCCACTATATATACAACAACATTTCTCATAGGACACCACACTACCATGCTAGGTATCTCAGAATCGTTACTACCACATCACAGATGTGTGTAAAGAAAAGGGACCAAATATTGCTGATAATTGACATGTTAGCGGAGGTTAGGAAGCCTTTTTGCTCTTGTAGTTAATTGCACAGAACATAAAGGCTAGCAAGTTCAGGAAACTGAGAGCAGCCATCATCCAGTAAAACCGATCCAAATGCCCTTCATTCAAGTTATCAGGTATCCATCCTGGATTGCCCCCTCTGGTGGTGAACACCGGTACCAGAGAAATAATGAATGAGCTTAGGTAATTTCCAGCTGAATAATTAGCAAGTGAGAATGCCAGACATATGCTTTTCATATCGTCTGGTGATTCCTCATAGAAAAACTCTTGCAGCCCAATTGAGAACACCTCGGCAGCACCTATCAGGAAGTACTGGGGTCCTTGCCACAGGATGCTCATGGGAACAGCCACCTCACGGTGCACCAAGCCTTTCACATGAGCAATTTGTAAGCGATTACTCTCCACTAATGCCGCTGACACCATTGAGAGCATGGATAAAAATAAACTGATCCCCATCCGCTGCAGTGGCGTAACGCCATTCTCCATCCCAGTGAATCTTCTGAATACTGGAACCAGAATTCTTTCATAGACCGGAACGAGGACAAGGATAGTGATGACATCTACAGATTGGAAGGACGCTGCAGGTATTTCGAAAGAGCCAATGCGTTTGTCCATTACCATCCCTTGTTCTACAAATGTTGAAAACATCTGTTCCATGACTGTAGAAAAGAGTACCATAGTAGCCCATATGGGTAGCATTCTAATAAGAATCTTGACCTCTTCGACTTGAGTCACAGTACACATTCTCCATGTATTAAGCAGGATAGCGGATTCACAATCAGATGTTATTACAATGGCAGCTTTATCAAAGAACCTGTGAGAGAAAAGAAGAGGATCACTGCTTGGTATAGGGAAAAACACTTGATTGCACTGGAAGTATTCTTTTCAAATCTCTGAAATTCTGAAGTTTATTGGGTAGCTTCTTGTGGTCTTTTCAGTCACAAAGTTTGAACCGTAGAAGCATAAGAGATCAAAGAAGAATAAAATGTTTTTGTGTATCTTTAACCATCAATTCTAGAGTTCTACAATTTCAGCAAGTGTATGTTTTTGTGTATCTTTAACACATCAATTCTAGAGTTCTACAATTTCAGCAAGTGTATTTTTTTCTTTAGACTATTTCAACCGTAAGTTACGATTAATCTCAAATGGTCATACTCTTAAAAATGTGCTATCAGCTAAACCTATATGGAAATGCAAGTATAAATGCATTGGTACAAGTGTAAAGAATAAAATATCAGAAGAGAGTTATACTCGAGTCCAGTTGTATGCTCCAATTTCCTTCCATCAATTGATGAACCTTGCTCAGGAAGCTCATAAAGAAGTGACAAATCGCATGGTAAATCTTTATTGAAGTTGCGGGTAGCTGCAACAACAACCTGGCATACTCTTGCAACAGGGCTTGCTCCAATTTTTTGAAATCTATATACAGTAGAGCCCAAGAGGAAAGTACAGGCACCAGCAACCACAAATAGCGCAGCAATGCTAAAACCCCAGAGCCAGCCCTGATAGTCTTGCACCCACACAATTATAGTTCCTGAGATCAATGAGCCAGCATTGAGTGTGAAATATCGCCAGTTGAAGAAAGAACTCTTTCTGTTTCGCTCCTCTTCATCAGTATGATCAAATTGATCAGCACCAAAGGATGTAATACATGGGTTCTGTGCACCATACCCTATAGCAACCATGTACAAGCCAACAAAAACTATGATGTACTGACATGATACCATATCCGTCCAAGCAAGCCTAACATGGGGACCAGTTGATATTAACGGAAGTGCTTCTGACAGAATCAACATCACCATTCCCTAAATCGGCAGGATGGGAAAACAGAAGGTTAAGGAACACATGGTAAGAAATTTGGGCTTAAATGCTGAATGCACTTATGCACATCTAGTACTTCAAGGGCGGGTATGCATCGTGAAAATTCAACTCCGAGAATGGTCTCTATACTGTCCATTCATTAAAGCGCCACTGGATTGTGCAATCAACATAAAATTCAGCTCTTCATATATAGTTAGAACTCTTCTTATAGTATTAGTCTCGAAGAATTTTCGTCTAGAAGATTGCATACTTATAGTAATCTTACCACTCAAATTAATTATAGCATCGGCCAAATTTAGCACTTACAATAATGAAGACTGTGCAGAAGATCAGGGCTGCCCAGTACTTCCCCAGATATGAATCAGCTAAGAAGGCTCCAACCAGAGGTGCAAGATAGCTAGTACCATGCCAAGTCGAAACATTTCTTGCAGCGTCCACATTTGTTTCATGTAAGACTTTTGTGAGATAACTGACTAGGTTTTTTGTAATTGAAGAAAAGGCCAAATACAAGCAGAATAAACAAACTGCAACAATGCATTCACTTTGTATCAGATATCCGTGGAATAGAAAACTAAGAAATGACTAAATTAAACTTCAAAACAATTTGACCATGGCATGCCCTACTATGCTCTTAAAAAATAAATGCTGATTATGCCATACACCATACTTGCCTAAGTTTAAGGAGCAAGCCTTCCAGTTTCCTGTATATTTTTTGGAAGCCGGATGCCCAGATATACAAACAGACCCATCGCCTGTATATTCTATGGTGTTCTGCATTGCACAGAAATCAGAAACAATAATTATCAGGGACAAGCAGAAAACATTGTCCAGCAGGCCATATATCAAATATTAAAGATCAAGGGTGCCAAATCAAGATTCTATATTTGAAACCAAATATGGAATATTTAAGACATTGTACAGAAACTAGAATAACAGTGTCACACATGCAGTACTCTCGTTTTGCCATAAAGGGCTAAATAGAGAAAGGATGCGCACTTATGCAGTGCAAATGACTACAGCGAAGAATAAGGGAACAGAAAACTTGGGGAAGAGTGTTGAAAATGTATCACCATCGACAGTAGCAACAAGACAAGGATCAACCAAGATATTCATAGCCACACTGGGGTAGTGTGTTGCTAAATTTGTATGTCCTTGTAATAAGTATTTAAGTATGCATATTTAAAGAAAAGTAAGGATGCAAACATGACTGAATGATATGAACCAAATGTAGCAGCTAGTCCACCTTCCATGTTTTCGAACACGAAACAAAGATAAGCTACTGGAGGAAAAAAAAATCATGTTTTCCATTCACCACACATGTTTTCTATATTTCCACCCAAGATCTAACTTTCCTTCAATTCTTCTATTCCAGATTTCCAGTGGAATGCACTTGCAACGGTTGCACCTACTTCACTGACAAGACTGAACTCAGATGAAGCTAATAAGAGAATAAGAACTCCTAAAGTCCTAAGTAACTTCCCTGGGAACTCCAACATACTGTCAACTTGCACAGGATGGTGCTAATGAGTACCAAAACACCAAACAAAAACATTATATATGTTATATTCTTTCGCACTACTTTATGTAATCGGGGCAGAACTTAGGTAAACGGGGTATCTATTTAATGTACATGTGGCTAAGGCTGGATACTTAACTCAGCACAGAAAACTATCAGGTTGTTCAGAAACACATAAAAGTCAGGTAATATTGTTGCAGTCTTGCAGACCAAGCACCTCAAGAGCTGATCGTATCACAATCTAGATCATGGGCAGTACAATAAACAATGGATGTGCTTATGTATGGTTAGCAAGATGTGCTCACAAAGAAGGATGTATGGTTAGCAAGTATACATAGTATTCATTCATGTGCACAATAATTGTACATCGTCAACAAGCATTTGCACGGATGCCTATTGCGGTATTACCCTATAAGCTACACCACAATAAAAAAGAACATTCCAACAATCCCATAGTCACTTGTAGCACGGATTATTATTATGTTTCTTTATGTTCAATGAAAAATTCGAATGGGATTCAGACATCGGTTTCCACCCAAAAGGGACATGCTTGAAGCATAAGGTACCACAGGACACATAGAGGTGGAGTTTATTAACCTCCTGTGAGCTGGCTTCATGCAACAGAGGAATCTTGTAAACCTGGTCAGGAGAATCCATGGTTTCCTACAGGTTAAAAAAATGAGGTTGATATCATGTGAAAGCAAGAGAATGAAGGTATAAGTAGTGTATAACAAGAAAAGAGGAAACTGTATTGCTCTGCAATTTGGATGTCTTAATCAGGTAAAAGGTATAAATATATATATGACCAATAGAACCTTCTTCTGTAGGCACCCAATTGAGGTCGCAACAAACTGGGTTGCTCTTTCTGGCTTCAAATACTCATGCACTGATTACTAAATATTTGTCAGTTCCACAATTGGTATTGTGCTCACTTGTTAAAGGTTACTAATAACTTTGATGTCTCGTCTTTTAATAGTTACAGTTCTACACTAGGCAGAAATATAAGATTTGACCATCATTCAACATTTACATATATCGGTTTAGCATGTCTCAGATATATTCTATACTAACAATTTCATGCTAAAAAAAAATTATCAATTAACACAACTAAGACTAGAAGACTTTTGATACCATCACCTGTTTCAGGGAGTGAAATAGCACCCATTAACATACTGCAAGAGAAATCTGTGGGTCTACACGTTCTACTAAATTGATTAAGAGGTGTGTGCACAGTACATCAGTGAATTACATGCATTTTCTTGTACCTATGCAAAATTGTTAGCATATGTGACGTTTGGAAGTGTGGAATTATATTTGGTTGTTCTCATGCAAACTGACATGCCATATCCCCATCAGAAACGTCAACTATTTTCAACCCTCTCCATCCCAAAATATATACATTTCTATTTTTATCCTAAGTCAAACCATATTCGATTTGAATAAGCTTATATAAAAGAATAATAATATTTGATATCAAATTAGTATTACTGGATCTATTCTGAAATACAGTTTCACATACTTTGATGTAGTAGATGTTGATACCCTTCTAGATAAACCTGATCAGCTTAATATATTTTAACCTAGGACAAAACCATAAATGCTTATAAGAGTGCAAAATTGATTTGCAATCTTTGTTACCATGAAATAAATCACTGACTGTCACAATAGCGCAGGATAAAATCTCCACTATAGTTATGCACCCACTGCCCGTTCTCATATGCATGCATCTGCGCACGAAGAACTTTACAAAGAAAAGAAGAGAAACACTAAAATCTCCTTGAAAAAAAACTGGAGGAACTTTGAAGTAACAGGGTTATGGGACTAGGAGCATATTCCCATGGAATGTATTAGAAATTCCTAAGAACAAAATCTATTATGTGATGCGTGAGCATTCTGCAAACATCTTTCATGAATGATTAATCCTTTATTATGTATTCCTGTTACAGGATCGCATTAATATTTCTTTACAATTCCAGAGCTGTACTTATCCTTGTTTTCTTCCTTTCCATTTCACGCATTTCAAACAAGCCCAAATACGTTCCAATTCGTCAACTGAAGTGGCTAGCATTTCATCTGGAACACCAACCCATGGTAGGCTTCATAATGGGTCTCACAAGGACAATCAAAAATTCAGAATTATATAAGCACGGCATCAACTGGCTGACTTACTTCGCAATCAAACTCTAAAATGTCCAATAATTATAAATGACGAAAACAAAAAATAAGGGAAGCAGCTTTCGACTACTGCCACAGCATGCGCCAAGAACGCAAGCAAGCATGCCAAAACTCTATTCCTTTCTCACATGCGCTCGGTCCCTGTTTTAGGGGGCAAGACTAAAATAACTCTTAAAACTGCAGAAATTCAACCAAACAACATTAGCTCAAAGAACCGGATGGAATCGTGAGCTGAAGGGCGCTCACTGAAGAAGGGGATCAATCCTGAAACAGACTATAGTTTCACTCTTCATGTTTATTATGATATTGCGTCGGATTGGAGAATTACACATGAACTGAACTGAATTGCGCCGGATTGGGAGGGGGTGAACTGCAGGCTAAAGAGGTAAAGAGGCGGAGGGAGTAAACGCACCTGGACGCTTCTTGGCGCAGTTTTACTTTGGTATGGTACAGGCAAGCGAAGCGGAGGTTCTTACCTTTTTTGTACTGGAGTGGACGGCTAAAATATCAGACGGAAACAGGCAAAACCACTCAATAAAAGGATTCGCATCTGAAATGGAAGTGACATTGTGTAATTACTTTACAGGTCGAAGGAAGGCGTAGAGTATTCATCTTTAAAGTTTGATTGGCAATTAGAAAAGGACAAAATGATTAGAATAAGTTACGCAGCGCTAAGGCAAGGACAAAATGATTAGAATAAATTACGGCCGGGGACGCAAGAGTGAGGTGGCCAAACCAACAACAAAAATTAGAGGATCCGTTTGAAATGGACCTCTTGTATGAGTACCTACTCCCAAAGACACATATTGCAAACTATTGCAAAACATGATTCCGAACTTTTGGTCCCTGCGCTCTATAAATTAGGAATCACCACTCCAACAATAGTGAACTGCACGAGTGTGGCAACTAACCAAATATAGGCCATAACATCTTTAGATAGCTAGTAAAATTGGGCAACCCACCAAAGATATCTATATACAGTTTATACACTGCAGCTGCATCGATAACACTGAATTAGAACAGAGATTCATACACAATAACGTAGTCCTTACTGTTACATACCATGAAGATTATACAACACAAGAAACAAGAAAACATCAGTTCTACATCTTGTTATATCTCCACAGACCACAGCAGTAGTACGACGAGAGAAATCACTAATCTAAATTAAGTAGTATACAAAAGAATCAGATACCCGCAGCCATTATGGTTTCCATGGTGCTGGTGGTGGTGGAGGTGAAGGGAACATGGGCGGTACAGCAGAGAACATTGCGTTCTTGTCCACCCCATTTCCTTCACCTGACAAAGCTACTAATGCTGCGACTAGACCAGCATTGCCTGCCAGCGTTGCTTCAGTGTAGTTGTAGTTCTTGCGGACATCTTTGAACCCATCATGGTGATCGGGGCCAGCAACCATGGCCCCTACTATCATATTAGGGTTTGGCTTCTTGGTATCCCTCCACTTCCACCCTCCTTTGCAGCCATAGTGAACTCCGTTCTTGGGGATCGAGGCGCCCCGATGGTGAACATGCTTGGGGTAATGGTTTCCGAACCCAACCACATAGCTCATCTTCAAAGGATTCTTTCCTAAGATGTAGTCAATCTGATAAAAAATTGCATACTAATATTAAAATCAGGAATCAAAAAATTATTGTAACATTGTGGTATTAAATGCTGCGAGCCTACCTGAGTCCTTGCAAAGCTGCGAAGAACCTCAATGGAGTAGAAATGGGGGCCACAATACCACCCAGGGGTATCCGCAGCCTCGAGATAGTCACTGAATACAGAAGCAAGGAATGCTGCATTGACCACATACTGAAGGGCATGTGGCTTCCCGTGATTTAACTGAATCAGACCACCTGCAATGAAAGAAAAATCAGCGAACCTTTCTGGCGAAGCAGCAGTGATCGAGTAATACACTTAGTTGATGCCTACGGAACCTTTTGTTCTGTTGAAAGATTTAAAAATTGGGAGGTAGGAACACATGATAATGCTAGTTTGGTTGTGGAATGTCCTCAACATCTCTTCATATGGATATCCAGGACTCAAGAAAAGCCTTAACCGACTTAGAAGAACCTGGAATGGAAGATAGATAAAAAATAAGGAAGTTAAGACAAACATATCAAAAGCCATGATTCATTCAACTACAAATAGTACTATAGTGTTACAAAAAGGACTGGACTACCATGTGTGATTTTGTTTTTAAAAGAAAAAAGACATGAAGAGACAGTCATTGCAGAAATGTGCTGTTGGAGATTGAGAGAATGTGACACCCCAGCTCTTAGTGCACCATTACCAGATTAAAATGAAGGACACTAGATTGTAGTACTTGTTGGTCCAGATCAAATTAACTCCTTTGGACTTTCGGCGAAGGCTGGAGGGAGACAAAACCCAGAGAGGAGCTATGCGTGTGTAGGCCCATACCACATGGTGATTGGGGCCTAAGCGAATTTTGGAACATTCAAGGTGTTACATCTTACAGATGGTATCAAAAGTTGAAAGAATTTTCCTTGAACACACAAGATAACTAGTAGGTACAAATGAAGTTTCAGAGACTCTTAGTCCAATTGTAGGAAATGCAGGTTTCATGCTGAAAACTATCGTTATCCGGGAAAGGTTTCAAGGCTGAGGCATTAATTTACTATGGAACAAAAACATTGAAAATGTGGCCACATCACCCATAAACATCAACCAAACCCTGGGCTCCATGCTCTATAATGGAAACATCCTATGGTTTAACAATAGTTACTGCCTAAAATACGACAGGAAGTTGACCTGACACTAAATTACTACTGCAGAGGAGCAAGTTGATGTATGCTTATTGAACAATAATGGTTAAATAGGTAGGGCATATATAATAATCAAATGTACTAGACAAGTACCAGGTATCAATCATGAAACCAGTTAGGAAATGTCCCAAACATTTGATTAGGTAAAGATAAAATTAAATCATTTACCTGTGCACCGGTGAGCTTGTTATCCCAACTGAACACACCATAATCTGGACCACCCCAAAAAGCACCAGCATGCTTCGCAAGCTTGGGGTTTGTGGCTAGAGTCAAGTATGACGAATTGCCAGTCGCAAGGTACATCCATGAACTACCCCACACAAACTCGTCCCAGTAGCTGGTCGAATTGTAGAGCTTTGCAGCATCTGAACCACCTGCGCTATACCTCCCGCGACGATCCCTTGCAAATTGGAAGAGAGTGGTAGCTCCATGTACAAGCTTCTGTGAATAAGCCTTGTTGTCCTTGAATACAATAGATGCTGCAGCTAATGCTGCAGCCATTTCAGCAGCAAGATCTGAACAAGCATGGCATTCGACCACTGGACGTGGGTAGTCGATATCCTCTGGCCTCATCCAACAATAATGATCGTTGGGCTGCGTTGAACCAGGTGAAGTTGCAGCACTTCCCACCTGCACCCTCCCCATAATTTAGTTAGCAATGCCCAGGGGACAATCGGTGAGAACACAACACTTGGTGCATCCCTATCTGCAATGATATTTTTACCTGTGCAACGACACGATCAATGCTATCGGCTGTCGAGTTGAAGGTCTTCAAGAAGTAGTCTGCGCCCCACTTGATAATGTCACGGACATGGCCAAGTTCTCCAACAGCGTCGTACTTAGTGCTGTACTCAATGACGCTCCAGCTAAGGAGGGTCATGGAGAAGGCGCCTGGGAAGTTAAACTTGACGGCACCCCCAGCGTCGTAGTAACCGCCAACGAGACTTCGCCGGACCGCCAGGTCAGAGAGCCCGTCCTTCATGCAAGAGTTGCCACGCCATGGTACATTGTTGTGCTTCGGAAGCTTCCCGGCTGCACCAAAGTTGAAAACCAATCTTCAAAATGCAGTTTAGGAATCTTTAAGGATGGATCTGAAAGATAAAGACCTAGGAGGCGCTCGACCTCTCTCCCATTTCAGGTAATGAATCGAGAATGCCTAGCTAAAAGAGATTAATAAAACAGGCAATGCAAGTCCCAAAACAACCAAAAACACCACAAAATAATTAGAGAAATTAATATAAAGATTGTACCGAGAGAGAAAAAGCACTGTGTGCTGTCTAAAAAATCAGTCATTGACACCTAATTTCTCGAATCACAGCCGCAATCACCTCAGACATAAAAAAAAGCAAACATTTCCCACAAGAAAACGCAAAAACCCAAACGAAACCCAAGGAATGGAAACAAATAACGCTCACATCTCTGCGCATTGAAGAACATGAGCGCCTTGTGCAGCGCGACGGTGTAGTCGTCGGGCGGCGGCGGCGGGCGGTGGCGCCTGGGGATGGCCTTGGCGATCCCGGCCACGACCCCCGCGAACACTGCGGCGGCGAGGAGCACCCCGAGCGTCCAGATTAAGAGCTTGCGGCTGACGACGAGGCAGCCAATGTCGACGTACTTCTTCTTCTTCCGGCCCTGGTCCCCGGGCCCCGCCAGCAGCCAGCTCTGCTGCGTCTCGTCGAGCGTCCTCGACAGCGCGCCGCGGTCGATGTCCAGGTTCCGGCTGCGGTCATCGTCCGTGCCCGAGTCGGGGCATATCTCCAGCGGCCCGCCCCACGGGTCCCTCCCGTACATGCTCATCTCGCCTCTCCTCCCCGCCTAGCTCACACTCGCCGCCTCCAAAGTTCTTTAACAGTATAACCTCTGCTCCCAAATGCCCGCCGCTCCGATCCACGCCTCTGACGCGGCGGTTGCCGGTCGATGTTCCGGCGACGCAGGGGTGAGGAAGGAGAAGGCGGCGGAGCTGGAGATGTAGGCAGGGTGGAGTGGGATTTGCTGGGCGAGAGGCGGCCGGAGTGGGATATCAGGGATGGGGACGCATGTCTGCTGTACTTGACCTGCCGGCGTGTTTGGTAAAGCTGCGGGGTTTGGACTTTGGAGTAGTGTGGTGTTGGGTGTGGGGACGGCGACTGATGCCTTGTTGATTATTGCTTAGGGGATAAGCAGCTTTGTTTTCTTGCTGCCTCGTGACCCCGGAGTCGCTGGTCTTCCTCGTCCGGGACGAGCCACGCGTGTTCTGTGATCACCTGTTTGGTGCGGGGTCTTTGTTTTATCGCTGTTTAACAGGGGGTTTTGGCAGGGATTTAACTGTTTCAGGTCCAGCAGGTGTCTGATTATCCTGCATAACCTTTATTTGTTTATATAAACTGACCCATCTAGAATGTTTCTGAGAATCTGAGTTGTTGGCCTCCTGCTGGTTCAGTAGTACTACTACTCCTACATGGTTTTCTTTTTTTATAAGAAGAACAATATAAAATATTTTCTCAGTGCTGTTGGTGCTTCGTTATCAATGTTTTCTGTTTTCCCGCTAGATTGTGTCGTGCAATTGTACATTGTACAGTACGACTTACGCCCTGCGGTTCCAAACAGAGCAGTTGCGTGATTGCGTCAAGTACTGTACATGTCGACGAGGTGTACAAGTACAGGCTTGCAAGTTGAAACGAATGGGTTCGGTGAAGCATGCTTGTTCGTCCCGGCATCCGGCGCTTGGCAATCGCTCGCTCATCTCATCGACGCATAGTCTGGAAGCGCCTGGATTTGGTTAGGTGAAAACCGCGCTGGAAAGCGATGCGGCTAACAAAAGCTTAAGGTTAACGAGGAATCAGACCGTTTAGATTAGCATTAGCCTGTTCGTGAAAGGACGAGAGGAGCTGAGAAGGACGAGGCGAGCTCCCTTTTTTTTTTTCTTGCAAGGCAAGGCAAAACGGAGGCCAAACGGGAGGGCGACGAAATCGACTGAACCGCCATCCATCCAATCCATCCATGCGGCTTTGCCGAAAGCGGGCACTTTCCCGTTTTCTACTTTGAGGTGGCACACTACTCGCTTCGTGGGCGTGCAGAGCCGATTTGGCGTGTCGAACAGTGGTGCAAACTTGGTGCTGAAGTTATTTTTAGCCGTGCTTTGTTTAATTGGAGTAGCTTTCTTTTGCTACTACTTTCCAACACAACGATCAAGTGTTGCTCTCGATCGTCCGTGTAGGTGTCAATGTTGTGCCCAGTGCGTCGTCGCACGATGGATGATACGGTGAGCAGCCTCGTCTGCTTGGGCTGGTAGAGGAACCCGGCCGAATTACGGTCCAAATCAGTGTATGGTATTTCGACTTTGTGTGCGAGCTAAGCTACTAGCACACTTGTACTAGTAGATCGCAAGAGTAGCAGCAATTACAGAAGCGGGGATGGGGCCATGTGGGTAATGATCGAGAACCCGAGCCTTTGATTTCTCACGAGAACAAAGGTAACCGTGTGAAACGTTGTGAAAGCAACTGGTCACCGGCAGACGGATTGAGGCCGCACGCGTCGCCATACAGTGGAGCGGTCAGGCGGGCGGCCCCCCAGGCGGTCGCGGCGACGGGGGAACACACAAAACGACCCCGCTTTGGCGTTGGAGACAGCTGGAGACAGGCAGCGAGCGAAGTGCCAAGGCGGGCGGGAACCGCGGGGCGGCCTCACGGCAGGGTTCCCCGAACCGTCGGGAACCGGTCCGGTTTGACCGGTTCCCGACCAAACCGCCCCGGACCGGTAGCGGTTCGGGGTGGTTTGAACCGGTGGAAATTCAAAATTTTCAAATTTAACTTTAAAAATGGAAAAATGTCGTAAAAATTCCTAAAAATACTTCAAGGTGTGTGTAATCTATTGGTGTAAAAAGTTTTCAAATATTTGCTCATTTGATATATTTTTTTAGCAAATACAAGTTAAATCAAAAAAGAAAAAGAAAAAAACCGTCAAACCGACCGGCTAACCGGTCAAACCTCAAAATTCGAATTTGTTCGGTTTCCACCGGTAACCGGTCCAACCGGACCGGTTTACCGCTACCGCCGGGCGGCGGTTCGGCCGTCCGGTTCGGTAAGGTGAACCCTGCCTCACGGGCCACGCGCACGGCAGGGGGCGGGGCCCGAGCCTTGAAGGCGCGTCGGGTGAGGGGCTCCGCTGATCCATCTTTGTTAACTTTAGGTGCAAAGGGGTATTGCATAGTTTCTATAGAAGAGATGGATCACCTGTGATAAACCATGCTACGAACACACCGTGTGGCAAACGAAATTGACAAACTGATAGCAGGACTGAGCCAAAACAAACTGATAGATGTCCAGTTCACACAGATACTGAGCAAAACAAACTGGTAGCCGGACTCATGATGGCAGCAGGACTCAAACTGATAACACAAAGTAGGACTCAAACTCATGACAGTAGTTCGTTAAACTAAAGACAAATAAGTAAAATAATTTAAGAGACATGAGCAATCGATTCATCCAGCAGATAGGTCAGACTTCATCCATCCAGCAGGTAGGAGGACTCCATCCTTCAGGTAGCAGTGCCGCACAGGAACACAACCTGATCTGTAGAAAAAAAAATGGGAGAAGTCAATATTGAAGGTTGACAAATCACGTTAAGGAAAAAGATGAAATCTTATTAAGTTGAACGACTAGTAAAAAATGTGTTGGACATACCTTAATTATCTTTAGAAAATATGGCTGATGCCATAAGCTCCAATGCCTTTGATCTCTCAGCTTTTGCTTCTTCACTAAGTTCACTTGTAGGAGCACACAATAATTCTTTGTAGAGGTCTAGCATTTTACTCTTTGTTTGTTCCTTGGCTACTTCTAGCTTCTTGTCTGCCAAATTCTGCTGCACCTGTGCAATCTTCTCAGCTTTGGTAGTTGCTTCCATAAACTTATCCAATTTTTCTCCAATAGCAACAATAGCCTCTGGCTTCTTCCTTTTTCCTTTCCTCTCTTCTTTGGCCTTGTCCCTCCCAATAGGACGTTTTTTGGGAGCCTCCTCAACATTCACGACATGACCTGTGTCAGCACTACTACCATTCTCCTTTTCCTTACTAAGCTTCTTCACATATGTAACCCATTTCCTCTCATGGCGTAGTATCCTCCAAACATGCAACAGGGTGAAAGGCTTCTCATTGTGTTCAGAGGCATATAGCTGCATTGCTTGATCCATCTTTTGATCGTCACTCATGCCACTTTGATGTACTTTAGTGATTCTTGCATAGCAACCGTTGAACTCAGTGACTGGTTTCTTAATGCGCTCCCAACGTAGCTTGAGTTGGTTCCGATTTCTCATACGGTTGCATTTTGTGGTGCTGTTGTATGCTGAAGTAACACTTGACCAATATTGATCCGCCTTCTTGTCATTTCCATCAACTGAGTCAATTGAATTATGCAGCCAAGCACTAACCTACAATGTAAATAAGAATAGAAGTGAATACTTATTGTAAGATGTGAATACTTCTAAATGCATTCAGTCTCAAGCCTTGAAAATAGTTAATTTACTTACCAATCTAATATCTTCTTCATTTGACCAATTCAATCTCCTATCTGATCTAGCATCTGTTGGATCAATGGAAGTAGCACTAGCATTTGATCTACCATTGGAATTAGTAGGCTGGATGGTGTCATCATCTGCAACGTCAATTGTTTCTGTAACTTGTAATCCGACTTGTGCAGCACCAGCATCAGGACTCCCACTTGGTGATGGGGTTGTAGAATAGTTCATTGGCCCACCAAAAAAATGAAAATTTTCTGGTAACTGACTTCCATTAGGATAATTCACAAATGGAACTTTAGGACACTGAAGAATATTCATAAAACCTCTTGAGGATATATCCTGAAAAAGTTAATAGTGCAACTATGTGAAATCTGAATTCAGAAGCAATAAAGGGAAAGGTTGTTCGGAAAAAAAAAAGAGAGAATCTGAAATGTTAGACATGTACCTGTTCTGCAAGAGAAATATTCCACAAAACACATACGTAACTATTCAGATCTAGATCAGTCAAGCATTAAACTAATCTACCGAGTGATAGAAAACTGGATCAGCAAGACAGGAAGCTCATACCATTCAGCTGCTAGAAGATGGCCACCACAGGACCATTCATATATGTACATAGTAAATTCAGATAACTAATATATTTCGTTAGTGCTCAGCTAACCAAAGTATTTTAAAGATTAGCTAACCAAAGTATTTAACCTAAAAGCATCAAAGATAAAATAAAACATCCTACATGAACTGGGAAGGAGACGTACCATTCAGAGCTGCCAGGAGACGGATGAACCGGGAAGGATGCACCAAGAGCTGCTGCTTGCCACCATGGACCAGTGGCGTGAGCACCAACTGTAGGAGCACCACCGGCAGCTGGAGCACCATGGGTTGAAGGGCCACCTGCTCCCGGAGCACCACCGGCTTCAGGAGCAGCACGAACTGAACCTACGACGCCGGCGGCGCCAACAACAGGACCGACATCTGTAGCGGTGGCGCTGGCGCCGGCTGGCACTAGGACGGCCGATTGACTGGCGGCTCGACTCACTCCTGACTTTAGCTTCTTAGATTTTGGGCGAATCATTGTTGCGCACAGTTTTTGGATGGTTTTTTCCTCCTTTCCTCAGGACGAACAGATTGGATTGGGGATGGATTTAGCCAACCCTAAAACCTGAGATGAGAGGGATACATATGGAGAGAGGTGCACCTGGCCACGGAATTTTGACGCCGAATGGATTTGGAGCGCGCCAATATTTCCATCGCGCGGGAGAAGGAGGCGTGGGAGAAAGAGGCACGGGAGGAGAGGGCGCGCCATGGATGGCCGAGGGAGCTGGCGCACGGGATCGAGGCGACGAGGAAATCACGGGGGGAAGAAACGAGTCGCCCAGCCCAACGCGAAATTTGCTCGTTTCCTCCGCCTTGGAATAGATGCCGAAACGGTGTCGTGCATTCGACCCGGTTTCTTCCAGTTTTCTCCAGTCTCCTCGTTAACTTCATTGCCACATCAGATTTTTACCTATGTGACACCCTAATAAATTCTATGGACACTTGGTGTCCGTCCTCACGTGACGAGGTGTGGGCTCCACCGAACCCAAGTCGAAGGTTTTGCCGGGCGCCCTGCATTTGTGTTGCGTTGCTTCTCTTCGCGGCGCGCCGTGTCTGCCCGCCGCTACATTGTTGCGTTGCGCGTGATTGCCGCCCCCGACCTCCGTTTTCACGGCCGTATGTCTCTTCCCCTTCCTCCTTCTCCGGCTCCTGCTCGATCCACAGCTATAAACCCAGGAGCTCGTCCACTAGGTCATTGGCAATACCCCTCACTGCCAGAGCGTGAATCCTGATGAGCCGCGGCAGTGGCCTGCTCCTTCGCTCCAACGTTGATGATGGATGGTGGTCACGAAAAGGCGTTACAGCCACAGGAGAAGCGATCACACGTTGGAGTGGGCTTTAAACTTGATGGGCTGCTATGACCGATGATGGTGGATATGGATGACATGCGGACATTCATCGCCAGAGCCCATACTTCTTCGGTCCAGCCTGGACCTGGTGGTTTTCTGATCCAACCAGGCCATGGATCAGGATTTCAGGCAGCAAAAGCCCACCAAACATGGCAAGATGCCGGGTTACGCCCGGCCCCCAAAACCAAGAAGCCACAGCCCACAGCAACGGAGAGCATGACTTCCCTGAACGGCTGAACCACCACCTCATCGTGTCCTGATATTGCCATCTTGATGCAGCATTTGCGGTGAAACGCTCAATGTTTTCGCAATAGGAGCACCTATCGTTTGGCCAGATCATTGACGGAGACTTGTGTCTTAGATATCCATCGCAATCGGCATTAGTTGCTCCAAAGCTCGTCGGCTTCATCCACAGCAACCATGGAGCAAGGAATTGATAACGGGAGGGCCCGCTCTACTACAATGATAGAAGCCCTCTGCACGCTCGCGAGTGAGAAACTGCACCGTGATGTAAACTTAACTAAAAAAGATACTACAGATTGCTGGCCATTGCAAACAAACTGTTAGTAAAAGTCGCTAACCTTTCTAGTGATTAGCCTAAATTCTCAAAAAAAAAAAATCCTGGAGCAATATGATGAGGTGCCGTATATGTGGAACCCAAAATTAGGAGCGGTAAGGCCCCATTTACAGTGTACTCCTTATGTGATTATGTCGAGCCGTCGAGGGTTTTTTCATGGAACCGGTTGCCCAACTTGTTTATTGTGTTTCCTTCGCTGTTCTGGCATAAAAGGTTTCAGGAAAAGCCTAAAACTCTACGCTGTTTTCAACACCAGCATCATGCCATCAAAGGCACGAGACTTGCTGTGCAACCGCTTGATGGTGATTGTTTCTTCTGTGCACAGTCAGATTAAGCAGGTAACTAAATCAAATGTGCTTTTCAAAAAGAACTAAATCGAGCGTTTCCTCTCTTTTTTTTAAAAAAAAAAGAAGAAAAGAAAACACATACTATGTTGCTCTTTTATTGGAAAAATAGCACAAGCTGGTTATCAAATCAATATATTTCCAAAATTATGGCCTATATATCCGTACAAAAATGTCCTAACCATGCCATGAAATCACTCTATTTCATACAACTATCCTACCACCCTGATTTTACAGCCTTCAATCATCGCAAATTGCCATAATAATGCTCTTAAAACGCATGAACAAGCAGTGGTAAAGAGGGGATCTTTATGTTTACCTTTGCATCCAGCAGAACACACGGGTTGAAAACAGTGTTTTGAAAAGGACGAACAAAATAGCAGTGTGGAACTGTGTCAAAGGGGTCACGGTGATTTCTCTGATTTGTGGTGAAATATTAGAGATAGATCCGAAACAGCAGAGTTGAATTGAAGTCAGGCAGTCAGTTCTTTTCCACGCGAGAAAAGTTAGAGAAAAAACTTGCCACGTCCACCTAGTCGTCGTCGTCGTCTCGGGACATACTCCTATGTTGATTGTTGCTACACCTTCAAGCAGCATCATTTTAACTTACACTGTCGGCACAAGGACTCAGCATCAGCGAGTAACATTCCAACGACCTTGACTATCTTGCAAATGGGTCCCTGCCGCCAGACAAATGTCTCGTCGCGTTCTATTACGTTCAGAAAAGCCTCTCGCGCAGTGCCATGCGTGACAAGTCGTTGTACAGTATTTCCTCCAGCCTTTTCCACTATGCTATGCTAGTATGCTTGCCTTCTAAAACAAGTTTGATTTTCTACTTGCCCAGAAACCTTATGCTCCACATACGTACTATGTCGACTAGAACAAGTGAACAACCATCTCATCGTTCTGAAACTGCGTTTTTTTTTTAAAAAAAGAAAAAACAGAGCACAAGATCATGCTGATCGGAGCATGCCAATGATGGGCACTAATACTATTTTTTTGGTCCGATCCCCACCTAATTGCCTCACCTCTTTACGTCCCTTGAATCACACCCCTCATCATCACTAATCTCCCCCATCACCACCACCTTTAACCTCCATGGAAACAAACTTTCAAGGCACCCTCAAACGAACAGGGCACTGCGATCACAGTACGGGCACAACACTGCCGCCGCTGCATCCTCAGGACTTGCCGTAGAACAAGGGCTATGCACCGCATCCCCCACCCCGCGTGCTGTGATGGCTGCTGCGCTCGCGCATGGTGTCTTTCTTGAGCGGACAGAGAGAGGGGTACGACACGGCACGACCCAGTTGGACCCGGGCGTGCTCGGACTTGGAGACTAGCCGTGCTGTGCTAGCTAGTAGGAGTATGTAGTGCAGTGGAGCTTGTTGGCTTCGCTTTCAAGTCAAGTCGTCGGCCACCTCCTGCTGCTTGGCCCCGGCCGCTACGGCCTTGCTGATTTGGCTCCGTTTGGGTGCACACCCCATCATGAGGCGCATCATGCCGTTCGGTTGTGGTGCCGGTGGTTGTTCTGCGCCTGCGAGCTAAGCTAGCGCGCTTTTGCCGAGCGAACGGCAGTGTCTGCTGGGCGACCTAAAACCGCACCTCGGGCTCGATCGGCGTGGGGTTGTTGTTCAGTTCGCGCGTTGAGGCAGCAGTCGGGCACGGTGGGAGGACGATGACGACGGGGCTCGTTCTCGCCGTGGCCGTCGTGCTCGCGGCTTGCGGCGTCCGAGTGTGCCATGGCACGACGGACACCCAGGACAGTGAGTAACTGAGCACCTTCATACCTTGCATGGCTCTCGGCCAAGTTCTCACTTGCTTCCAGATACTGTTTCCTCATGCGTCTATACGAGTTTGCTCTGCTCTTTTTTCTTGACTATGGAGGAAGTGTATATCGTCTGCAGTCCATGATTGTATTTGTCAAGTTTTGAGCTGCCCTGGCTTGCTATGTCTTTGTCGATAATCGGGCAACCGTAGTAGGAATTCTGTTAAGTAAAAGATTTGAGTAAATGGAATTTAACCATGGAGTTGGTTTTGCAGCCACTGTGCTCCGGGCGTTGATGGACCAGTGGCAGAACGCGCCGCCGACATGGGGGCAGTCCGACGACCCCTGCGGCGATTCGCCATGGGAGGGAGTGACGTGCGCCAACAACAAAGTGATCTCCATGTAGGTGTCCACAAAGCTCGACCGAAGGTTTTCAATATTGCACGCTCACTGTACTGAGACTCATTGCCACTGTCCTCAACTCTTTCAGAAAACTATCCACCATGGGGATCAAAGGAGTTCTAGCTGCTGACATAGGGCAACTCACTGACCTGCAGTCCCTGTAAGTAGCAACTTTCTTCCAAGCTTAATCTTTCTGTTCTAGCACAACTTGCAACGGTGAATCATGAGAAAGTTATGCGTTTGCAGGGACCTGTCGTTCAACAAGGACCTTGGCGGCGTGCTCACTCCGAACATAGGAAACTTGAACCAGCTTACGACCTTGTAAGTTCCTGGTGCCTCCAGTGTCTTTCACCTTCTTACCTTCAGCTAGCTCCCTTGTAAGTTTTGAGATGTTAATACGAACCGATTATTTTGTAGGATTCTGGCTGGTTGCAGTTTCCATGGCAACATCCCGGATGAGCTAGGGAGTCTGCCAAAGCTGTCCTACATGTAAAGTGGATAATACTGTCCTTTTTGTTCTGAACTTCACTGTTCTCATATAAAGTTTGACATATCTCTCTTACAGGGCACTGAATTCAAATCAGTTCTCTGGAAAAATTCCAGCCACACTGGGCAATCTCTCCAGCCTCTACTGGTTTGATATCGCTGACAATCAACTGAGCGGTCCCCTGCCTATTTCGACAAGCGATGGAATGGGTCTAGACAAGCTTATCAAAACCAAACACTTGTAGGTTCAAATAATTTTGTTGACTGATCCTCCTCTATCAGTTTCCAATCTGAAGGAAAAAAAAAGGAATATACCGCTAACCAAAACGCCCTGGTTTGTTCTTCTGAATGTTTCTCTGCAGCCACTTCAACAAGAATCAATTGTCTGGTCCAATCCCTGACGCTCTCTTCAGCCCAGAGATGACGCTGATCCATCTGTGAGCTCCTGAAACTCCTCTTTCAAGAACTTTTTGCAGTTCGACAAAAATTACTGACACCTCAAGATACTCACCGCAGGCTATTTGACGGAAATAAATTCACCGGGAGTATCCCAGATTCTCTTGGGCTTGTCAGTACACTTGAAGTGGTGTAAGTTTCGTGTTGCTAAAAGAACCGTTTCAGATGTACTAATGAATAATTCTGTATCAATTATGAAACTGACAGACATTCATCTGCTCTGCATGTTGATTGAACAGACGGCTGGACAGAAATTCCCTCTCTGGTCCAGTTCCTTCAAATCTGAATAACCTCACCAAAGTAAATGAGCTGTAAGTTGTTCAATAGTACTAAACTATTATAGGCATAAACTTGGGTTCCAGTGCATTTATATGTATGAGAATATACAGCGTATATGTATTCTAAACACAGTATTGATACGTTTCAGCAACTTGGCCAACAACCAGCTCACCGGGAGATTGCCAGATCTATCTGGGATGAATCTTCTCAATTACGTGTAAGCAATCAGCATCATGAAAATTTATTATGCTATTTAAACCCATCACTGGAAAAAAGTTAACCTGAAATTCTTCTTGTCTAATTACACCTCAGTGATCTGAGCAACAACACATTTGACCCTTCCCCGTGTCCAGAGTGGTTTTGGAAGCTGCCACAGCTCTCGGCTCTGTAAGCCTCTCCCTCAAACCTTTTAGATTCTCACAACATATGCCTATTTAACAAAACCTGACTTGATCTCGTGATATTCATCAAGAATCATACAGTCCGCGAGACTCTACGGCGCCGTGCCAGCAAGGCTTTTCAGTGACCCGCAGCTGAATCAAGTGTAAGAGCTCACTCTTCAAAACTTCGGAACCAAATCAAATTCCGATGTAACCTTATCTTATGATCTTATCCGTGAAATGGTGTGACAAAATTTGAACGGCTTGGTGCTTTGCAGGATCCTCGACGACAACGCGCTCAACGGCACCCTGGACATGGGCAGGAGCATCAGCGGCGAGCTCAGCACCGTGAGCTTCAAGAACAACGAGTTCTCCTCCGTCACTGTGACCTCCAGCTACAACGGCACCCTTGCGTGAGTTGCAAAAACCCTTCCGATTTCCGGGTTCTGCATTGACATTTCCTCCAACAACTGAACACTGATCCCTTTTGGGCATTATAATCAGGCTGGCCGGGAACCCGGTGTGCGCGCGGCTGCCCAACACGCCCTACTGCAACGTGACGCAGCGTGGTCTGTCGGCGCCCTACTCGACGAGCCTAGTGAAATGCTTCTCCGGGACGTGCCCGGCGGGGCAGAGCCTGAGCCCGCAGAGCTGCGCGTGCGCGTACCCGTACCAGGGGATCATGTACTTCCGGGCGCCCTTCTTCCACGACGTGACCAACGACACGGCGTTCCAGGCGCTGGAGAGCATGCTGTGGACCAAGCTGGACCTCACCCCGGGCTCCGTCTACCTGCAGGACCCCTTCTTCAACAGCGACTCCTACATGGTGGTGCAGGTCAAGCTCTTCCCTTCCGGCGACACCGCCTACTTCAACCGGTCAGAGGTCATGCGCATCGGCTTCGACCTCAGCAACCAGACGTTCAAGCCGCCCAAGGAGTTTGGCCCCTACTACTTCATCGCCTCGCCCTACCCGTTCCCAGGTCAAGGAATCTCAGCCGATCCATCATGCTGTCTCTGTTTGTTTACACATGGCTGGCCGGATTCACTTTTGTTAATGAAACACACTGAGACGGATGCGGATGACTGACTGCAGAGAAGAGCTCTTCGTCGAAGAGCAAGGGCGTGATCATCGGCATAGCGGTCGGCTGCGGCGTCCTGTTGGTGGCGCTCGCCGCGGCGGCTGCCTACGCGTTCGTGCAGAGGCGGCGAGCGCAGAAGGCCAAGGAGGAGCTCGGCGGCCCATTCGGTACGTATACTTATTCCTTCATGGAAGCTGACACCTGAGACGACGCGACGCGTCTCGCCATGCCCTTCTGACAATGCCGCGCACGCGCTGAGATCGATGGAGCTGTGTCACTCATGATCGCCATCTGCGGCATGAACGCAGCGTCGTGGGCTCGGAGCGAAGAGAGAGGTGTCGCGCCGAGGCTCAAGGGGGCGAGGTGGTTCTCGTACGAGGAGCTCAAGAGGAGCACCAACAACTTCGCCGAGGCGAACGAGCTCGGGTACGGAGGCTACGGCAAGGTGTACAGGGGCATGCTGCCGACGGGGCAGTTCATCGCCATCAAGCGGGCGCAGCAAGGGTCCATGCAGGGCGGGCACGAGTTCAAGACGGAGATCGAGATGCTCTCGCGCGTCCACCACAAGAACCTCGTCGGCCTCCTCGGCTTCTGCTTCGAGCAAGGGGAGCAGATGCTCGTCTACGAGTTCATGTCCGGCGGCACGCTGCGCGACAGCCTCTCCGGTAAGGACGACGAAGGCTTCGTTCCCTGTCATTAGCGATCAGCACGGTGGTGGTTTTGCCGGAGCTGAAGAAGTTTCCATGGAAACCGCAGGCAAGAGCGGGCTGCACCTCGACTGGAAGAAGCGGCTTCGGGTGGCGCTGGGCGCGGCGCGCGGGCTGGCCTACCTCCACGAGCTCGCCGACCCGCCCATCATCCACCGGGACGTCAAGTCCAGCAACATCCTCATGGACGAGCACCTCACGGCCAAGGTCGCCGACTTCGGCCTCTCCAAGCTAGTCTCCGACAGCGAGAGGGGGCACGTCAGCACCCAAGTGAAAGGAACGATGGTAGGCCGACGACTCTTTAATTTCAGCCCCTGTCACCGCATCTCCTACTGCCAGCGACTCTGACCTCACCCTGACCATTAATTGTTTCACCTCCAGGGGTACCTGGACCCTGAATACTACATGTCCCAGCAGCTGACCGAGAAGAGCGACGTGTACAGCTTCGGCGTCGTCATGCTCGAGCTGATCGTCGCCAAGCAGCCAATCGAGAAGGGCAAGTACATCGTCCGCGAGGCCAAGAGGCTGTTCGACGCATCCGACGCCGAGTTCTGCGGGCTCAAGGAGATGATCGACGCCAGGATCATGAACACCAACCACCTCGCGGCGTTCGGCAAGTTCGTCCAGCTGGCCCTCAGGTGCGTCGACGAGGTGGCCACGGGCCGGCCGTCGATGAGCGAAGTCGTCAAGGAGATCGAGGTGATGCTGCAGAGCGAGGGGCTCGGCAGTTCCTCGACGTCTGCGTCGACTTCCGCGACCGAATTCGACGTCACCAAGGGGGCTCCTCGCCACCCTTACAATGATCCTCCCTCGAAGAAGGAAAAGGAAGTGAGCACCGACTCATTCGAGTATAGCGGAGGATATTCTTTCCCGTCCAAGGTCGAACCAAAGTAGATGATTTTCCTGGATTGAGGTTCTCCACTCGACCTTGTTCTTCCTCCCCAGCAAGTGGCTTGACGAATATGTAGAGAGATACGGAGAATCATTTAATTGTATTTGCTCAATACTTTTGGGAGAATAGTGATTTTGTATGGTTGTGTTTCAATGTATGATTATAAGAAACATCAAGAGCAAACCCATCTGCCTCTAAAATGATACTGACTGTTGTTTATGGACAAGAGTGACAGAAAGAAGATGGCATCAGAAACAGCACAGGGTTCCTAGGTAACAGTTGGCCTGGCCTGGCCTGGCCTCTCCTCTCCTCTCCTCTCCTCGCCAAGGTTAATCATCTGGCAGTATGCTTTACTCTGAAATTTCACCGCAACGAACAAGGGATGATTTCCTAGTCTGTTCAGGAGGGCCGATTTGACTCTCAAGGTTTGCCGCTCCCGAGCTTCACTACTAAGAACCTAATGAGACTGTAAAAATTGAGCAACTCACCACAAATCAAGATCTGAAATCAGACTCCACCTCAATTCGAACTGCTTTACGGCCAAATCGAACATCTCAACCAAACCATCCCACTCTATCATCAAGGAGTGGCCTTTCGGCAGAAGGGAGCAAACAGAGGACAGGGGAAGCCAACGAACATTGGGAAATTTTCCTTGGTTTGGTGACCAATGCAAACTGGGCAAGCTGCCATGCCAAGCTCCGTGGGGTAACAGTTTCCACACTCGCACAAAATAGGATACCAGCACTGGCAATTGCAGTGGTAGTATGAACACTAAAAGAGAGAACAGTAAGTCACAAACTTAATTTGTTGTGGCACAAAAGCTATTGTTGACTAAGTTTTGGCTTCAGTGATCACTGTTGTACATGGCAATTTTTACTCAAGTTTCCGGATATATATGGAAATGTCTGTATTTGCTCAGTATGCAAAATTTAATCCATTTCATTTAATAAAAATGAATCAATGTTACAAGGGAATACATACAAAGTTACAAAGCTGCACTGACTTTCTCCGTAAAATTAGCTGTCAAAATTTCTGATCATAGATCCTTCTTCATTCCTACTGATCTAGAATGGGTGTCCAACATCCATTGCTTATAATTGGTGTACAGAGTTAAGATGACAAATTGTGAAAAGCTGACGAACATTATCAGCGCATCAAAGAGGTAGGGATATCTCTTGGGAGGCTCTAATTGCAGGTAGGTAACGTGAAGCAAAAGTGAGCATAAAAATGGCAAGCTAAGAACTACCTTTGCCCTGCATGATATGTTCAATCTCTTTCCGTGCCTTCCACCAGGTGAATAGTATATAAGAAAGAATAGGGCAAGAACAGCAATATACTGTAGAAGAAGCTGATCACGGCAGATAAGTGGGTACATTGAGAAAAGGGCAAAGTACACAAACCATCCGTACATCTGATGTTCTTTTAATGCCAAAAGACTTGCAGGTAAAAGAGGAAGCAAAATCGATTTCTCATGAACTGCAGGTAGAAAACAAGTGGGGACATGGAATTAATAAATATATACTTACACCCAAAAAACACTTATGAATGTAACAGTAAAACATACCTTGGTAGGAGAATAGGTAGAATGAGAAGGAGCTGTTCATCAAAGAATATAGGAAGCCAAGATTACTTGGAGACTTGACTTGCTGAACAAATGAAGGCAAGAAAGCCAGTATGGTAGCAGAGAGACTCATAATTTTGAGTGGTTTTATCGCAAACAATCTCTTCCACTTGACAATAACTGAAGTACTGCACCAGAAATTTGCAACATAATCTTCATATATACCTCTCTCAAATGGAGCTAATCGAGATACCACCTGATAATACAGATCCCACAAGTTCAGTATCGACTGACAAACAGCGTAGCTAGGTCTATAAACAAAAATATAAAACAAATATCAAGCTAATTATCTACAAATTATATTGATGTAGTTCAGCAACGGAACATGGCTTCCTTGAGTATAAATTATATAGGAGGGCATAATTGATCATCACCTGTAAGGCAGCTTCATAAGAATGCAAAAATGGCCACCAGACAATAGCAAAAGTTCCCAAGACCACAAAAGCAAGTTTCATGACTTCGACAATAGGATATTTTCGTTTGAGGCACTTTCCCAGAAGATGGCTGAAAAAAGCTGGCGCAAAGTACAGGCTCATCTGCAGCACATTGTATAAAGTTGTAAGATATATAGGAAAACCATGGATATCATAACTTGAAAGTATGTCTGAAAAGTGTATTAATGGGGATGAAGTGTCCCAGATTAGTTACCTGGAAGGGTCATAAAAATTATAGTACACTAAAGTTCAAAGATTAGATTGGTACGCGTGCATGTGGCTCATGATGGCCTACTCCATTTTCCATGATCCCATGAAAATAATTGATGGGATGTTAGGATGCAAGGATGTTCAGTTCCAAATTGCTAGCTAAAACCAATCTGAGTTAGCTTACAATCAAGGGGATGTTTGGTCACCGGCCACAATTTGCCATGCCCAAGCCAACAGCTCACCATGATGCACTACTGCAGTGCCTTGCCTACAGTACTGGCCATCACATCCTCTCTTTTTCTTTTTGTGCTCAGACTTGGATCTTCTATGAGGAATTGTCAGCAGGGGCGGAGCCAGGATTTCACCATAGGGGGGCCGGGGGGCCAAGTAGGTTCCACTACCAGACAATTAGACCCTAATTGTCCTAGCCGGCAGTCCACATAAAAATTTTATCATCATGCCTAGGCTTATCTAACTATGATCACAAATTTTTTTTGTTACATATATCCCATATACTTTTTTTGTGTTGTATGTATAAATAATATCTAAGCTTAAAATATATATATATATGACATTCAGCTTAACGCTCAACGAGAGGCCTCGTTTACTGCCTTTTCGTTGTTTTGTTCAGCTCACGATACTTGGCAGGGAGCCAACAGTGATGACCTACTGGTAATTAGCTCTCAAAAACCAGGATCATTAGGGGGGGCCAGGCCCCTGCGCGCCCCCCCTTGTCTCCGCCCCTGATTGTCAGCTTGAGATCATCTGCAGGATTTGGTCCTTTTTCTAGGTTTTTAACTTCAAAAATACAGTTTTGCGGTGTTGAAGCTTATGCAAGTTTGAAAGAAACTTATACTCTGATGTATTTTTATCACATGGCAACAAACCAAGCAGTAAAGTATTTTTTAAATCAAACATTTTGTGGCAACTTTCCAAATAATAGCCACACAAATTTAGCCAAAACCTTGGCTATCAACCGAACAGTCTAATTTTGCCACAGAATGTTGCAAGCCACAGGTGTGGCAAACAGCTAACTTTAGGCATGGCAAACTGTGTCGGCAACCAGACATGCCCCAAATGTAGATGACTAATATTGCACGAAACATTATGAGGCATATTGTATTAACTATCATATCAGGATGAGTAAGAAAGGTAGTCCACAATATAGGGATCGCGGGTTGTGTCTTAATGTCTCTAATAACAGTTCACTGGAGCCCAAGCATCCCAAGACAAACAATAAAACTAACAATTTACTCTAAAACGCAAAGCTAACAATTTTGTTGATTGCCTATACAGTTTTTATTTGGATCATGAGGTCTGCTGTTTTATTTACAGTGACAACCTCTTGGCCAAATAACCTTCGGTTTTGCAATTTCCCCTTGGTGGAAAGGTGTGGGTTTACAAAAACAAAGCATTCTCTAGCAAATTTGATCTCGCATGCATGGTTACAAAGCTTACAAATGGTCGAATGAGCATGGTTTTCTAGAAGAGGCTAACCTGCTTGTGATTGATTGCAAGAGTGAATAGAGCTGCAGCAGCAAGCTCATTCCTTGACAAAACACCAGCAATCGCTCCAAGCGCAAGTCCAAGGCTGATGCAGTTATACTGAAATAAAATAGTTAAGGGAATCAACAAAAAAAAATGGTGCAAAACAGTCCTCGCAAATGCACACCTGAATCACACACGACATTAGTACAACTCACCTGAAAATGTCCATGATCGATCAATACTAAACAGGGGCTGATCAGCACCATGGCCAGCAGCCACATCCACCCTTCCCGTCTCTCCTCCACTGTAATACCTATTCCACCTCTCATGTACGCCCACACGAACCACAATGCTGCGGGGAAGAACACCAGAAGATCCGACGACAGCACCGTCCACCGCATCAGCAACTTCCTAGTGGGACCAAAACAAATCAAGCTTCAATAACATACGATTCTGCACGGAACGAACAGTAAACAATCTACTGAAGCGGGTGCGTACGATTCAGGCGACTCGTAGCCGCGGGAGGAGCGTAGCGCGACGGCCTCGGGGAGTGAGGCGTTGATGATGCGGCCGTGGAGGAGGCTCTGGTAGGCGGAGAGGGGCGGGTAGTCGAGGCCCCAGTAGGCGAGGTCGTTGTCCGAGGTGTTGCGGTACCAGTCGGAGGGCGGGAGGTGGAGGGTGAGCTCCATCCAATGCCGCTGCGCCTCATAGTCGCCGAACTTGGGCGCCGCACCCTGGCCGGAGTAGGGGCCCACGGAGACGAGCACGCGGACGAGGAGGGCGGCGAGGGAGATGAGCAGGGCCGTGGGGACCGGCGGCGCTGGGGGTTGCCATGGGAGGCGGGCGGCGGCTTTGGGTGGATCTGGAGCGGAGGTGCGGGATTTCTTCGGCTTCGCCATCGGCAAGCCTCTCTGGTCCCTGTGGATCTCGGAACTGGTTTCGGTTTGGGTCCAGACGGGTGTTTTCCCCTAGTTTGGCTGTCGCGACGCCGTGTCGAATCATGTTGGCGGAAAAAAAGATTTTTTTTTCGAAAAAAAAGTCTAAATTACTCCCCTCAACTATAAGCAAAAACTCCACGTAACCCCTAAACTAATTTTGGTTTATTTTACCCCCTAAACTATGTTATTTGGCTTATTTTATCCCTAATGCACCTTGTTTTTTTTATTTTTTCTATGTACAAGTGTCATATTACGTTCAAATTTTGGGAGATGATAGTAGACATCATAATGCATGATAGAAAAATATAAAATGATTTTTTATCAGTATTTTGATAGGGTAAGATATTTAATATTTAATTAATCCTTAGGACACTATATTATACAAAAACTAATGACGAAAAATTCATAACATATTTTTCTGATATAATTTGTGATGTTCACTACAATCATATAAAATTTGAAATTAAAATTCAACTTGTGCTTGGAGAAATAAAAAAAACAAATTATATTAGGGGGTAGAATACACCAAGTGACATAGTTTAGGGGTAAAATGAACCAAAAGATAGTTTAGGGGGTTATGTAGACTTTGCTTATAGTTGAGGAGAGTAATATGGATTTTTTCTATTTTTTTGGAGACCTTTATTAACCAAGCATCCGAGGAATTACAATATTTTTAGACTTGGTTTATAACACACGCAGCTGCACTACCAAGCAGGTACGGAGGGCACCGATAGCAACATTATCAACCGATGTCAAAGCCTTGTTGCTGCAATGCATAACAACATTTTACACTAGTTTTCCAAAAATTCATCGATATCGAAGTATACCTAGCTCTGCCCTTCCTACCAAGCCAAACAACAGAATTGGATTACACTCTCTTTACCTGAACTACCTTCCAACTGTTTAAGTAGCTGGATTATCTCGTTAGCTTCCACAATGATGAAACAATTGGATTACACACAAGTTTCTTTTGAACCGATGTTTTAGAAGAGCACTGCTAGAGCAGAAATTTAAACTTTAATTCTTCAGAAGAAACATATATTTTTACATGTTTATATATCTTATTGCCTTTGGTCATTAATACATAATGTTTGGAACAAACAAAATTAACTTGCTTTTTGCTTTTTCTTGTCCAAAGTGTCATATATTTATCACTGGAGATATTCAGTTAATTACTCAAGCTTATCTAAGACTTTAGCTCAAAACAATTCATAAAGTGATATTACATTATGTAGTAAGATTATACATATTTTGACTCTTTCTTTCTAATTTGTTTAGAGTATATGTGTTGTTTGGCTTAAATTCATACATTGGCTTACTCATAGAACTTTTCATGCGAGATTTTACATGCTAATAGTTCTTTCACTCTCAATACCTAGTTTTAGGACCATTGAGGGAGTTCGTTTTGTCTCCCCCAATACCCTTCCCAATATCTAAACATATGAGCCCTAAAAAAAATATAAACATATGAACCCTAAAACCTCTTTGGCTTGCAATTGTGCATGATTAATGGCTTAGGACTACGAGACCTTAGGTTGTGTGGTGGCGGCCTTCTCAGCAACAGCGGTTACAACAGGTGTAGAATGAGGCAGGTCAATTTGGAAGAAGGCTAATATAGGAGGACATGCATTAAAGGGAAACAAGAACGGAAACCGTGAAAGTGCCAGAAAACGCTTTTCTCTTCACATGCAACTTTTTTCCATGCAAATAGTTCATTCTTTACACGGTTTGAGAGATCTCTTTTCAACCATTGAAATTATCAATAATCCATAGTATAATAGCCTTATATGTCTGGCATATACATATGTGTTTTATCATTTAAAGTTTAATTTACTGGTACACACAGAAAGGGGCGTATGGCCCACACAATCATAAATATTCGCACAAATGTTTTATTATGTCTTATATTAGTGGCAGGTTATAAGGGTGCGTTTAGATACAAATTTTTTCCCCCAAAATAACACTATTCATCCCATCGCACACTCACAAAACACTATTCACCTACAGTGTTTTTTTTGGATCTACAGTGTTTTTTCGGGAATCTTTCCCAATCTAAACACACCCTAAGTTTGAACATATATATTCTATAGATTGGTGTATAAACAACTATTTTCTAGTTCTTATATGGCTTAGTGTATTTTACTCAAATTATTTTAGACAAATAAACCTTATTAGTAATGTGATTTTATAACTAAAAGTAAAGAACAATGTAAGGTACAACTCATATTGCACTTCATATTAGCTTCTGTGACATTTTAGCCAGCCATTTAAGCAAATGGTGTGATTAAGTATCCTCCAAAGTATATGCAATCAACCTCATATTTATAGCTGTTGAATTATACATAATAATCAATATACTCTATATACTATAATATTTGTATGTCTCTTCGTTTCGATATATGACCTTCTACTTGGTTAATTCATATGACATTTTATAAGCCTATCACCATGTCATGTTGGTCACTCATATTCGAATTAGACCTTAGATTTTTTGTCTATGGTAATTTTTCTCATTCAATTTTCTTTTGTGAAAGTCTCTAAATATGAGTATCTTCAAGTTTTAACCAGTATCTTAAATTTTCTTGTATAGAGGGTTCACATACACACACTTTACTATGCCTCACAAATAATTTAATTTATTTAGAAAAAATGTGAATTAATAGGATTTTCATAGTTAATAATGGTATGGTAGGGGTTAGTAAAATATTTTTTCATAATGTAAGGTAATAACAATCTGAAATGATTGTATATTTTATATTCTATGATATAAAGTTATTGTTTATTTTGTAATGCCAAGCAAGTCTGAATTTACTACATAGTGCAATGTGTCACCAATATAGTGTATATTATAAGATATTCATAATGTGAAAAAATGTTTATTTCGTCTTATTTTTCTTATCTACTCCACATCTCTATACCTTATGCACTATAAAAGT
Source organism: Digitaria exilis (assembly GCA_015342445.1). Lineage (NCBI taxonomy): Eukaryota > Viridiplantae > Streptophyta > Magnoliopsida > Poales > Poaceae > Digitaria > Digitaria exilis. Next base: position 249,130 of record JACEFO010001626.1, read on the forward strand.
GGACTCACATGTAATTTTGTAACTTTAGGGCGTATGCCCCTCCCTTTACTATTTCTGAAGCAAGATGGCGCGACTTGAAAGTTATCTTGGATTGTTTCCCATAAACTATTTATTGCATGAGTGCCCGACTTGAAAATGTCTGGCACATATCTTTGAATGCTACCTAGTGTTTGGTTATGCACGTAACTTTAGGGCATATGCCCCCTCCCTTTACTATTTCTGAAGCAAAATGGCGCGACTTGAAAGTTATCCTGGATTGCTTCTTATAAACTATTTAGAACTCAAATCTGGGCCACATGATCTTGATCCAAGGGGAAGGTGGGAGGGGGGATTTGCAAAAGTTTTCCACCTCTCTCTACGCGCTCCCCTTATATCAAGATCATATGGCTCAGATTTGAGTTCTCATAGTTATCATAGGAATTAAGTTCTCATAGGATACGTTATCAACTATTTATGAAGCACGAGTGCATGACTTAAAATTTTTTGGCATGTATCTTTATGTATCTTTAAATGCTACCTAATGTATGGTCTCTCTTCAGTCTCCACTATCTCCTAGCCCCTACCATATGTAACCAAAGCAAATGTGTATCTTTATCTTCTCTCTACATTAGATATATTGTTATTAAAGATGAAATTGTTTTGGAACACACGAAATCACAAGGTGTCAAATAAAAATTAGGCATGCCTTCTCCTTGCCCCATAGCACTATGACCCACTTATTTCATATTTCTCTTGGCATTTCCTGAGACTGGACCATAATATCTTAATTAAAAAAAAATCAAAAAGACCGTCGGACCTCAGAGTACCCTAAATCACAGACCGATGGCGTAGATTGGAGCAGCAGGCGATGGGGATAGCTTTCACAACATTTTTTTTAACTCCATAACGGGGCCAAGGCCGGTATCGGCTTCAACATAAGGCCAGGAAACTATGCAGCGTGGGAGGTCAGGTGCGATCGTATACAGTCCTGATGCCCTTATAGGCAATCTGTCTCACCTTGCCAACAAAACACTCAGCTCTCCTGTAGATTAGCTGAGCAAAACCTTGCTCGAAGTAGTTGATCGTTCCTTGCCAACCAGCACATGGCCTTAATGAAGGTTCTCTCTAGGCAAGGCGAGGCTAGACTTACTCAAGGATCCAAACTATCCAAGGCAGCCGATCGCTCGAGAACTGATGCCTTGCCCTAGAAATCTCACGTGGGTTACACGACAGCAATAACACAGTGCTCGTGATTGTTGACAGCGAACTCGCATGCGTATCACATGTTTACAGCCGTTCATGTCTATGCCCATTGTCATTGCTGCCTTTCAAGAGCACTGTCTAGCTGTTGCATGTTGGCATATACTCTCACTCACTTATTCACAACCTATGACACAATACAAATTTGCTTGGGTATAAAAAATGAGCGAGTGCTCAGAAGCCATTTAAACAGAACAGCGGTCAATCTCGGTTTTTGTAACTGATGAGTTTCTGACATCATAATATACTTTCGCATCAACATAATAATGGTAGAACAATTAATGTGCAACAACTAAGAACAAAGAATTTGAATCTTAACCTGTGTATGTCCTTATTGACAGAAGGACAAAGCATGAGGGGTCAAAAAAATCAACAAAGAATAGAATTAACCTGCACCGATGAGGCGGAAGGCACCAATTTCAATTAAGGTACCACAATCCACCATCGATCGTTCCTGTCTCGTAATCTAGATGCTGAATCTGAGTGTGATGCTCCCTCTTACCTGGAGCCTCACCACCACACATCGCCACCATCTACTGCATTATCCTTCAAACTTAAGACTAACTCCTCTAACAGCAGAAAAAACCATCCATCGAGCTCACTAATTCAATGAACAGATGGTGCTGGATCTACTCTGTCAAAATTGATGGCTAGTGACTGCTTCCCAGGTCTTTTCTCAATGGAAGTGTTCGTCCTCTTAGTATATAGTACAGCAGTAGACTGAAAATCTACTGTCAAAAACGCTCTGGCTCCCAAAGTTCAAAGTGAACTATGGACTTACATTGCACTCATCCATGAATCTCTCGTCTCGTGTAAGAAACCTCTTCCAGTATTTCCTGTAATCTGGTATGCCCAACTCAAGCCAAGGTTTCATATTTCCATTGTAATGCAACGATGTGGAACTCTGGGCAACTTCTTCTTTAATATCATAGTCATATCCAAGTCCAGATAAAGTCAATCTCTCATCAAGTGGATATAGGAGATGCTGGAAGGACAACAAACTAATAGGCAAAGCTGCAGCTCGCAGTGAGGCCTCATCATCATTTTTTCCAAACTATAACATAAAAGTGAAAAAAAAATATATTAGTTGATAAGTTTATACGATTTCTTGAGGAAAGGTCATATATTTTTTCAGAAGCTGGGGCCAAAAACTCCAGAACTATCAAGTGTCATAGATTGATCATGATTTCATAGTACTCAGCAAACACGCTAGCTACAAATTATAGAACAAAGCAACTGGAATTTAAACAAGGATTGGATCAGAGAGAAACAAACCTTTCTCAAGAGTTGTAGGTACTTCTCTGTAACATTATGTTCTCTCCATTTGTCCAAATCAATTACATTCACCCCAGACATCCATGCACATGACTGTGGATCGTACATTGTCCTACCCAAAAGGTTCCTCAACTGGCCGAGTTTCAAGCCACAAAGTCTGACAGCACCATTGACCTTATCTCCCATATTAAGATTCCACAAGAAAGAGAGATCACGTTGAATAACCACATCATCATCCAATATAATTACCTTCTTTAAATCCTTGAATATTTCTGGAATAAAGAAATGTGAATGACTGAACACTGATAAATACTCCATTCTGCTCTTTTCAGTAGGCCGCTCAAGACTACTGATGAAGACACGAAATTCCTCAGGCAAATACAACAGCTGAGTTCCAAACTCAGGGAAATTCTCGAAAATAACTTGTTCATAGTTTATGACATCGACAAATGATTCCCTGTAGGAGTTTCTTGCAAACCAGTGCTTCATGGCATAGAAATTTTGTGCATCAGTTAGTACATGAAAGACTACATTTTCAGTATCCTGCAAAAGGCAAAAGGGATGTCAGCAATGTCTAACCCAGAATATGCATTAAAAGTATTATAGGATAAAGAAGAAGAAAAAATATGCGTACCTCACAGCTACTAACAGTTGAGTTGATAACAACAGAAGCTGCAAGAACATTTTTGGATAATATAACATAGTGCCTATGGTCTGGAATGTTAAACTTATGGGCAGGAGAGTCATCTGGATCCAATGGAGTGGATTTAAAATATTCTACTGTCAACCTCATATTAAGGCAATGATGACTTTTGGGCATGGTGTGAACACCAAGGTTGTATAGGTATGCACTCTGCTTCATATGAAAATGAGCTTCATCCTCAGTCATATGAAGAATTTGACGAAGCTTTCTGTCGACATTGTTACAATCCACAGTGCATGATTTGGCTTTGGATATTGATTGGTCCATCCTCTCTATCTTCTTTTTTATACTGAAAGAAACATGTCAAGAATTACTTAGATGTCAAAACTCAGAAAAGCCCCAAGAATATCCTCTTTATCTTCTTTTGCTATTTTGACATCTTTTTAATGTCTTGTTCAGTTAATTCCCTCACCAAGGGGATTGGACAGGATTTGAAGGGGAGATTCAATCCCTATAAATCCACTCCAGCCCTCTTCAATCTCCACCAAGCCAAACAAGGCCAAAGGGTGTGGATTTGAAAGTACACTAAAATACGTGTACAGCTAAAAGAACCTCTGAAAGCAGAGTTCTGGAATACATAGCCAAAATATATAATGCATGGGTATACAAATGATATGCAAACTTGCAATTGACAAGATCAATTGTGGATGCAGTAAAGACATGAAACAGGAGGCAGATATGCTCAATACTCACAAGGGTGGTAGATCAGCATCAACAATGGACTCACTGAGAACTCTCTCGTGTTCTTGAATATTTTGCTTCAATTCACGAGTCAGTGCCTCCTTTCCTTTAAGTTTTGCAATGCTTGGATAGTAAGATCGGGCTACAAAGAGCTGATCTTTAAGCTTTTTCACAATGGCATCTCTCATAACTTCTTTGTGTTCTATAGACCAGAGACAGTAACTCCCAAATTCAAGTTGGCAAGCCTTAGCCTTTTCCACTTCATCAGCATTTAGAACTCTTGGACGCCTAAGTGGCTTTCCGTCATCCTGGAAGCAATATATGTTTAAAGAAAAGAATGTAACAATACGCTTCTCATTCATCCTAAGGTTAATAGGAAGGAAATATACAGAATTGATGGATGATGATAAATATGAATTTAAGCTTCAAAAATAATTTGGGACACATCAAAACTAGCTGAGAGGCATGCATACATGTTGAACTTGAACTGGCTTCACTTCAGGCTTTGGTTGTTCAACTTTTGGAGGGGGGAGAACTGGTTGTTCAATTTTTGGAGGGGGGAGAACTGCATAAAGAACCAATTCTTGTTTCAGCACACACGCCAAGGTGAGGTTTAGTAAATCATAAGAGGAAAAATGAAGTATGAAAGCGGTGGAATACAGGTTAACACGAAAAAAGCCACTTATGCATAATTATCATTATATCCTAGGTAAAGACAGACATTCATTTAAAATTTACTGATTTACTTTAACTTATTTGTGGTGAAGTGTATAGTACTATTGCATACATGAGTGTAAATATTGCAACAAGTATAAAGTAGATACTGAGATATATTGAAGCAAAGTAGATTTAAATACCAAATAATCCTGTAATGTACAGATGCCCCAAATCATAGTTTTTTACATCATTTTCTATTTGTATGTGCTATGGTTATATTCCAAAATTTCTGCATGCATCGAATGCTGGTTTCACATAGTTTCAATTAAACTTCTTTCGATGACGTTCTGCTGTACCAACATTTACCATTTACCTATTGGTTTAGTGTTGGAAGGGTCACTATGAATACCATCACTCGAGTCTTTAATGCGCCCAGAAATCTTGTCAGACGAAACCTGAAAAACATGATGAGAAGGGTATGGGACTTCAATATACATCTTGGACATATTAGTGGATGTAACAATTATGAAAAGAATAGAATGTAATGTATTTACTAATTCAGATGTACATTTTTCCCAAGAAATCATAGAAAATGAGACTAGGGGCAGAGGAGATAGTCAATATATGTTTCTGAGGGATGGTTTCTGGATGTTAGATTTAGATTCCCCGATTGTTTTTGTGTGCACTTTCAATCATACAACTTAATTCCAAGAGACAACAAGCACACCAACTGATTTTTAATGCTTCAAAATCTCTTTAAGTTGAACAAAACTTTAAACTCTTCCAACTTGAATGCGCTTGCCTCCAGTAACAGCCATATACTAAGCTACAAAACACTTGCTTATTTTCCCCAAATCTGAGACTTATGCACATCTTTTTGCTGCGATACCTTCTGAATTTAAAAAGAACAGGCAAAAATCGATTGGATGGAAACACAATGTAACCCTGAACCACCTTATGCTAACAGTACATATGATGATCAATACTTCTGACAACCTAGATAACACGTGTAGGGAGGTGGGAGAAAAAGAAGCAAAAACTACACGGAACATATCCTTTGTTTTTGGATAAGCGACGACTAAGCGGGCCTAGCTTCCTAAGTCGGGTAATCAATATTCTCTGGCCTGCATAGTTGCTTTAATAAGTAAACATGAGAGAACAGAATGTGTGCCCAACTTGAGCTCCTTGGTGAACTTTCTAGATCTTAAGAGGTTTATTATGAACATCTGGTCTGTAGCCAATATATGTGAAAATGCAGTTCAAAGCTGAAATGTGCCATTTGAGATATATCATCATATCCGGCATTGTAATCTTAGGAACTATCTTGGTTTTAGTTCCACTGGTGCTAGCAGGTCTCTCTTATTATAACTTTATGTTCAAATTAAGACAGAACAAATAAGAACTATCGCTAACATGAAGGAGCTGCAAAACAAATACACACAATCCTACTTTGTATGATCATGTCAATATCTACCAAGCCAGCAAAAGATGCGCAGTTAAACAAAGTAATATATATCATGACATAAAGAAGATTACAAAGGCACTAACCTGTGCCTCATGATTATCACCACTTTCGGACCTGGCATGATTCAATGAAGGCAAGTTGATCTCCTGCATTAGACACAAACAGAGTGAAGCACATCCATGAGAACAGACGAAAGTTTACTTCTATTATTTTATGACGATTATGATGAGAGAAAAAAATGCAGTTACCTGCTGGGGTCGCTCATCCGTCACATACACTGCACAACAGAAGACGATCGAACCAATCAGAAACCGAACCTCAAACAAAAAAAATCCCAACGTAACAAAACAGCGCAACAACAAAATCGCCAATACATCACGCTAGACGACAACAGACGGAACAGCGCTCCCCGGAACAGATCCGCGGGGCACGGCGCCGATCCGATCCGCGCCGCCGCCCGCATTCCCCGAATCCGGTGTCTCCTCGGGTCGCGGCTGGGACAGGGCGGACGACTCACCGGCGGGGAAGCGGTTGAAGAGGAAGGCGATCGGCACGAGCAGCGAGCAGAAGACAAGCGCCAGCACCGCCAGCCGCGGGCCCCTCCGCCTCTTCGCCGGCGGCGCCGTCGCCTTCATCGGCTACGCCTCCTCCTCCCGGCCACTTCCGCCCTAATCCCCGCCGCCGGCGCCTCGTCCTCCTCCCCCTCTAGCGATCATCCATGCCACCAACGCCACCGCCACGGCGCGGGGGGGGGGGGGGAGTGCGGGGGGCAGCAGCGCGGGCGGACGAACGCCTCCCGACTCGGGCAATGGCGCGCGGTCGGGCCCCGGGCTGGCGGCTCCGGTGGATTCGATCGGGGGCCGCGGCGTCGGGTGCTCGGATTGGTTAGTGTGCGCGAGAAGCAAGGGGAGAGCGTCGAAGGGGAGGAGGAGGGAAGATTGGAGAGGCGAAGGGGGAAGGGAAGGGACGACGGACGAGTGTGTGTATGTGTTGCGGGGGTGTGAACGAATAAAACGTTTTTGCGGAATGCGCCATCAACTGCGTCTAATCCTATTTCTTTTTCGCTTTTGGGTTTCAATTTTGTTGCCTCTTTTGCCCGTGCTCAGGGTGTAGGCTTCACGGTTCGCGCATTTGGATTTGCTTTGCTGGTTAATTTTAACTCCAGCTGCCGACTCGCAAATTATGAGATCATCGGTGGTGGGGACGAGGCGGATCTGCTGAGGCCGCTCATCTTGATCCAACTTGTGGAGAGGGCTCCGTTCATCTTTTTATTTCCTAATGCACGTTTTTGTTTTCTTTGAATCGTGCAACGGGATCATCATTTTTCCATTGACTTAAGCAACAGAAAGCCAAATGATGTATTCTAGTTTCTAGATTATGAATTGTTTTCCTCGCCTGCAAGTAAAGAGAGTGGCCCTTATAATGCTATCAACCGTGACAGTATCTATAAGCTATATCCAAATTTAATTGAGATAAAAAAAATATAATGAAATTTAGATATATAGAAGGCATGATAAAATTTAGATATATGTGAAATTACTTCTTCGTAAACTATAACCAATGACAGAAATCATCTAATAATGATTTATGCTTAAAGGACTAAATATTGGGTTCATGTAAGCATTTTCAGAATTCGCTAATTTGGACCTAATGTCGTAAAGCCCACTACCCCACACATAGTTCACGTAGGAAAACAGAAGGTAAGTGTTGTAAAACACGTCGTAACGGTTGGATCTTCTCCCTCTCAAGCCTCTCATGACAAGCACAAGAACAAAGTAGATAAGACACAATGTAGGTGGAGCTTCTCTTTATTCCTCATATTCAATAATTTACAAAAACAATCTCTCTCATATATATACTCCGACCTATGACTAGAGTTTCGGTAAGAGCCCACAAGCAACCGGACATAGACTAGGACGTCTAGTCCTTCTTTCCTTCTATACAAGTCCGGAAAACCGGACATGGACTAGGACTTCTAGTCCTTTCCTTCTATTCAAGTCCGGTTGTATTACAACACTCTCCCTTGGGCGATTACTACGAATGTATATGCCTCATTAAAAACTCCATCTGAAAATCCAGTGGGAAAAAACGGTTATTGGAGAAAAGAGTACATATCAAACGCAATTATATTGCATATGTTGCCTCGTCAAAAACCTTATGTGAGAAACCTTCAAATAAAAACTCACAAAGGGAAAAAGAGTACAACATCAAACCTTCTTGGTTTCTATATAATTATACATTCATCATTCTTCATGAACAATGATCAATCTTCAAGATTATGCATAAACTTCAGGTTCTTGCAATAATGATATATGTGATCTTTAATAATCAAGTGGTATACCTTCATGGCAAATAATCATTAAGTTTATTCATTCTAGATAATACTTAATAAAAATATGTGCTCCCCCTCGTAACGATATTCTTTGAACTTCATGTTCATGATGATTTTTAAGCACATTCTTCATAAAGGTGTACGAATATTGGTATTCAATTACCAAAATATTTAGTCCTTCAAAGACTTAATATAGTTCTTCTAGACTATGATAGAAGCAATGCCTCGAGCACTAATAACCACTTATTTAATTATGCAATACAAATAAATTTTATCCTTTCATAGGAACATGGGGACAATGAGTTGCAAATTAGTATACCTTCTATGTATTATATTTTCAAACCTCGGTGTTTGAAGTTAGTCAGTCTTCATTTGGCATTTGAAGGGGATAATTCAATTTGCCAATCACCAATATACCTTCTATGGTATTCGAGTATACTTGCCATTCAATGACAGCTAGCGATATATGTACAAACGAGTGCTTGTATGGTACATTCAAGACCATTTAAATCCTCACTGCACTTCTAGTTTAATCATTCGGGTCTGTACGAGTCTTCACTTGTATCTTTAGGATTTATTGGTGCTAATGCAGGAGTTGACTGATGATAAGTCATTCCATGACTATTTTCTTTGGGAATCTCTAATTCTTCAAGAATAATATTTCTCTTCTATGAGAAATTTTCTCATAATATAGAGAAATAATTTTCACAATAATTTAAGTTCTTCGATGAACTCTTTACTTCTTACTCCTTATAGGATATGCTCTTCGTGAATCATTCTAATATTCATTCAAGAATATTATCTTTAGACATTTAATGTTTAGTATGAGATTTGATTCTATTTCTTACTATTTTATTCCTTCGAGGAAAATGGTCCTTTAAGGATCATTTTCAGGGATTTTCAGAATCCACTGATTAACTACATAATATTTTATTCATTTATCCATGTCATTTGCTAGATATGTTGCAGAATATTTATTCATACATAATGAAGTTTAATAGTCTTTTTAAAGACTTATGAACCATAGTATTTCACCACATCATTATTTCATAATGACTCGTATAGTTTGAACTTCTAAGTTCAAATACTTTTTTCAAGTTCAACCTCAATTGCATTCTTTCATTGACCCGATATGAGTGCTTCATGCAACTCTGCCATGGATTTTAGTCTTGGATCCATGCTCTTGTTCAGAGAGACATTTGCAATTATAGAGGTAATATTGTCGACGTTCATTCAATTCTCCCACATCTTCAGTATAAGACTATTATATAGTCAATATTTTTCTGCTTATCCCAACATAAAATATTGCGTGCGTTTTGAAGTGTTAGGCATTCATCTTCATGATGAATATTTCTCAATTTGTGAGGTAATTAACCTTAAAGGTCTTCTCCTTCGGAATTTGTGGAGATTCTATTTAAATTGTTTGACAAGTTCATTTTATCTAAAACCAACAGGCGTCCCCATAGATTTTAAATTAATGACCAAGTCATTTGCCAATGTGACTATATTATTAGATACCCGGGATATACCACACATAGCATTTTGTTTACTACAAGTAAACTTTAACTTCAGGTTAATAACTTCAGGTTGTTTCTCCTAATTTCCGATGTCCCGTTCATGAGTATTCATCATGTGCACATTCTCACTGGGATCAAGTCCTTCAGGGAGTTTCACTTCAAGTGTTTGCCACATCAAGTGGCGCCCTTCCGTGGGCTTCCTCACAATTTTAGTTTTCTGGCAATATACTTTTCTTCATAAAAGTATAATATAGTGTGTGTTTATATTCCCACTTTAAGCTTCCAGGAATATTATATGAAGATATTTCTTGCTTCAAATATAAGGCATTCATATGGACTTTCTCTCCCCCTAATGCCGATATTATATCTTCACTACTAGCATACTTCTAAAATGTCCCCCTGGGCTTAGTATAATGGAAATTCAGATCCATTTTCCGACTTCAAGTTGATGCTCATTTATGTATGCTATTATGGTTAAATAAAATAATAGTTACACACACTTCTTTTAACTATAGGGGTTATTTGTTTATATGCAGTGAGCTAGACTTTATTAATGTAGTAACATGAACGCTACATTTATGTTAGCATAGTGTGCAATGCGGTATATTCGGTATACCTATAATTTGCACTATTCAAAGTCTACGAGACTATTTTTATTGTCTAGCTTCTTTATTTATTTTGCCTATTTATAAGCATAATACTCATACCATGTACTTCAATTATTTAACACAAATTTTCAGTTTATAAATATACAAAATATAATCTACATGGAATTTTCTTCTAGAAAAGTAACTGCTCATTCATTCAAGAATTCCCCATATACTTTTGATTTCATAATATAAAATGTTTTTCCACATAATAGACTACCAAGTCTATATTCTTTTTATGTATCCGAAAAACCCATTCTGAGTTGGGTTAACCAATTTCTAATTGGATATATTGAGCCAACTCTAGGTCATTTTTCTCCCCCTGATTTTAGCCTTCTTGACTAAAAAAATTACTTAATAATTTCTAATCATTTAGTATAAGTGCATACGGCGCACAAGTGAGCTAGTTTGCTAGCTGGTTGATCGATTGTTACGATGGACTACTAGCCATCCTACTGTGTTGGGGTTGCTACTCAACAGGAGAAGCTTGAGCGACACATGATATGCAAGCTAGTGTGAATACAAGAATAACACAATGGCTGCAAGCCAGTGTAGAGCGGATTTTTAATGTGATAGCCATGCAAAGGGTTCTAATTAATGTAGTGACATGATGATCCTTACATTAATGTGGAATAACTGTTAATTAGTCATTCTAATTGACACAATGGTATATGAATTACAAAAGTATGTGCAGAACTGCATGCTTAGTCATTGCATTGACAATGGGATATGCCAGCTTGCATGTTGATTGTCCCACATCTAATAGGATGAGGCTCTGAACCAACAATCTTACAGGATTAGGGATATGCCTATTAAATTTTTCTGTAATTGTATCCACATTTTTCGTATACCTCTTGGCTCAAATTTCTCTCCCTTGTCATATCACAATTGCACTTCAGGTGATGTAATGCTTCAAGCATGATGTATGAAAAAGTTTCATAAATCTAAATTATACTGCTAGTATATCTGATATGATATGAATTCTTATTTTATTGTACTATTCGGTGTACAATAATGTGGTGGGTAGAATAAATTTCAAGTTACAGGGCCTATGTATTCAGTATATAGTTGAGTAATATATCACTTCATCGCCAGATTGAATCCTTCAAGATCAATGAAGTGGCGTGTATATTACTAATTTTATGTGTTTCTTGAAAATTCAATTTTCATTCTACCTATATGGTAGTAGTGCACAAATAAACTTCATGTTTACTTGAGGCGTTGTGGTAATATATTATTACAAATGATTATCTAATAGGCAATATAAAACAATTATTTACATATTCAATATGTAATTCTTTATTTATTCTATGAGATTATAAACTGATTACAACAGGTAAAAATTGCTACAAGCATTGGACAAAAGGTAAGGTGAGAAAAACCTATGCAGAGGTAATAAACACAAATTTGTTGAATTTGCCCTTCTAACCTGGGAAAGATTCTTAAATTAATGCTAAACTTTATATTTAAAGCAAAAAGATAAGTACTTACTCTTCATGAGTACAACCAAATTCTTCATGAATAACTAATAATGCAACTTATGTAGAATATTCTATTCATTCATGGTTATGGGGTGAGCATGAAACTTATTTGTCTCATTGCATCTCCCCCTGAGCCTAGCATCACTTCTAGAATGTACTTTATTTTTCTTCCACTTCTATGGCTTATGCAACTTCTGGTAGCATAAATATTTTTTTATTGAGTTTATGCACAATTCTTCTTAAATTGCAAAATTGTCTACAAGACAAACAATATGCACAATTCTCCTTGAATTGCAAAACTGTCTACAAGACTAACAATGTGTTTCTTCTAGAAGACATATTAATTTTGTATAACTTTATGTCGTATCAAACTCAATTAATTAATATATTTTTGAAGAGTTTACTTCTAGTAAATCATAATGCCATATTGAAAGAATAAAGATGTTGGGTTTCTATAAGCTAAATAACTTTCAGAGTTATATAGCATCTCTTCTAGAGATTATATAGTATCAGGCTCAAACCAATAGTATATTTCTTCAAGAAATAATATACTTCATGCCATATTCTACATTATTTATGCAATTGCTACAAGCACACTTCATGTGTTTAAATGCATGAAACAAGTGCAAAATTAATTACTATTGGTTAATTTATTCAACAGATATGTATATATTTTCATAGAACTTTCCTAGCAAAATATTCACCCAATTCACACAATTTTCAAGAAAACATTCAAATATGATACTCTCGGGGGTATTATGTCTAAGGTTCTTCAAGATTGAGAGATATCATACCACTTCATGGATTAATGGTTAAATTTTCAGAATTATATAACCATTAAACATGCTATAAAATATGAGACTCAAAGGGGGTTTCAATACAGAGCTCATATACCTAAAACCTTGTTTCTATGATTAAAGGCATTATGTTACTATATTTCTGCAAAAAAAAAATCCAGCTGCAATCGAAATGATGTGTTTGCATGCAAGCAACTCACGTGAACGGGCCGGCGTTGAGCCAAATGATGTGTACGTGCAGGCACACTCATTACATCAAGCATAGGTAGATGCATGAGACCAGCTAGCAGGTTGTGCTCTGACGTGCGTGGAATTCAGTTCGGCCGTTGAGAACGGCGAGCTCACTTCAAGGAGGATATGCGCACGGCGTAGCGGTCACCCAAGTTCAGGCTAGGAAGGATCTTGTGACGCTTGAGTACATAGGATTCAGCCTCTGTTGCGGACGAGGTTTGAACTTGACCTTGAGTGCAGGTGGGACATGGAGATTTCAGTCTTTGCTTCTAGCTGTATGATGCGGTTACAGAGTCTCGGCTTTTGGCAGGCCGGAGGTGCATGTCTTGGGCGTGCGGGCTGCGAGGTAAGTTCGACGAGGCTCGGCTTCAAGCGGAGCGTTCTCCATGCTGTCGTTGCAGTGTCTACGTGACTCAACAAGGCGACAGATTTTGGATCATCTTCAAGCGACGAGTTATTGAAGTCTACGAGACTAGCGGCATGCAGTAAATCAGCTCATCTTCTAGTGGCACAACTTCGGGTGTATCTCGGCTTTGTCTCTGGCTCAAGGGAGGTAGCACTTATTTGTCGATGTGATTGGATACGGGTGGCACTGGCAAGTTGACTTCAGGCTATAAGTTTCAACTCGGCTTCAGACCGAGATCGTGCGGCAGTGCTACAGGCTATGTCGTGGCCGAGATAGACCACAACTCGAACTTAGTCGATTCAGATTTACTTGGGCATATGGTTATATGAGGCTGGCAAAATAGCGATGGCGTGAAAATATCCCAGTATGAAGACTTGTGCTTCATGCACATACATTGCCAATGTCCAATGATACACATCTACTGCTATAGCCAAAGGACTTCATGCCTATGAGGTGTAGCTACTGCATGCATGCACGTGTACGAGGATGGTTGTCGAGTCTGTATAGCACACGTAGCTATGCTCGGTAGTAATTCATGTGGACCCCGTTTCAATATATGTATGTTTTATTTCCTTGCCTTTGCCTATACATGTATATCCAATTAAAAACAATATGCAAGTTTCATCTATTGTTTATTGTTTTGTAGGTTCTAATGTGACCAGCACATACAGATACAGTATATTTGAAAGTTTCTTTTCCGGTTCCAGGGAAAAAAATCTACTGTAAAATTTATACCTCGATGGATGCCTATTTGATCTACTCCACTTGCCGTGTAGGGCAGTTATCAGTAGATACATACCGCGTAGGGCATTAGGCATGGTCGTAGACGTGCCTGCTTGATGACGATGATGTCGTTGCAGTGCAGATCGGTAGCAGGTACATGTAGCAGATCTTTCCGCGAACGACGTTGATGTAGTCGACGTCGTCGAAGTAGTCGATGTCGATGACGGCGGTCAGATCGCCGGTGTCGAGCTTGGTGGCAACTCCTCCGGCGTAGTCGATGAAGAGCGGTCGTGCTGATAACGTGTTGTAAAACACGTCGTCAACGGTTGGATCTTCTCCCTCTCAAGCCTCTCATGACAAGCACAAGAACAAAATAGACAAGACGCAAAATAGGTGGAGCTTCTCTTTATTCCTCATATTCAATATTTTACAATAACAATCTCTCTCATATATATACTCCGACCTATGACTAGAGTTTCGGTAAAAGCCCACAAGCAACCGGACATAGACTAGGACGTCTAGTCCTTCTTTCCTTCTATACAAGTCCGGGAAACCGGACATGGACTAGGACTTCTAGTCCTTTCCTTCTATTCAAGTCCGGTTGTATTACAACAGTAAGTACCAATATCGTATAGCTACAGCTATTTAAGTTATTAGAAGATAAACAAATTAGCAAATACTTGTGGCACACCATCCTGATTTTTTCACAAAATATCAACATGTAGTTATTCCCACTGGTCGTGGAGAATGGAAGGCAATATAGAAAATGAGGAGACCATGCAAGTACCTTCACATCTCGATCATCAATTGCTGAGCCTAGATTAAGTTTCAGACGAGAACAATGTTTTCTATAAACGTAATATAGACATACGTGCTCATATACACTGATAGTGTATAGTCATACGTCCCTTGCGAGCATTTTTAAGACACTAAACTAGCAAATATTGGGATTGACGAAAACAATATATGGTAGTTAATACACATGCCGTGTACCGCGAGGAAAAAATAGCATAGTTTAATTAGTTTAAAACAAATTTAGAGAGAAAAAATACAAGTATAATTAGAACAACATGACTGACCTCGGTATTTTTGTCTTCAACGAAGCAATTCGGCGAACGAAGCAGCCGCAGAAGATCGGGTAGTCCATCACCGTCGTTGCAATGCACTCACCGACCCGTTTAAATCTCACGATAGCGACGGCTGATTTTATTTTCTTCCAATCGGATGCCAGTATGCCACTCATAACCGCAACGTTCACTAAGCTTGACCGGACAATAATTTCCTGCCGCTCTGCGCGTTGCAGCCCTGATTGTGCTGCTGCTTTTCCGGGGCTGAATTGGCTTGCCCGGAACACAGGAGACGCAAGGGTAACAGCGGAGAAAAGCCAGAGCAGATGACGATGGATCCTCAGCTCTTCACCTCCTTTCCTTTACCATGCTCGTAGAATTTCCAGATGAAGCACAAGCTACATATGTGATATGTCCAGCCTAGAATTGATTCACTGCTCTCAACACCGCCATAAATGCCTGAGCTAGACTAGATCTACATATACATCTTGGCCGACAATTTTGTCACCTTTTCCCCTCGCCAAACAACACGACATGTGATGTGAAACCAGTAAAATATATGTATATTCTGCCTTTTGAAAAAGAAGGTTTTACCCATTTGCATTATTTTCTTCTTCTTTTTCTTGCTTTTGATGGAGCGCCAAGAAAAGCCTCATTGCTGCTTTCCGGAAAGCACCAGAAATGCTACCACTGAACGACTCTCATTCCGGCCAAGCTCATTGCTGCTTTCCGGAAACCATGTCATGTTTTTTTGGCATCCAAAATGCTTGTGTTGATTGCTGACACCGTGGTCTCATTTGGATTTCCTTGACTAAAAATTAGTATGATATTTAGATGGTAAAAAGACTAAACGGGTGTTTGGTTTTAGAAACTAAGGTTTAGGGCTTCTCCACTGGCCGGATCATGGCCGGATCAAGAGCCGACGTGGACTAAAAGAATCGGATCATCACCACTGGAATGAATCGATTCACTGAGGAGAGAGAGTGAATCGATTCAATAGAATGAGCCGATTCGTTCTTACTAAAGAAAGTGAAAAGGTCACCAGCTGCTGCGCATGTGAGATGGAGGGTGAGAAGAAAAAATATTTTTTATTTTCCAGCACTGTAGATTGATGGCGATTTGTACTAGAGAGAAGAAATATGCTTGGGTGGCAGGAATGAATCGGCTCACCAGTGCGGATGCCCTTAGATCCTATTTGGTTGCAAGAATCGTTTCTGGTTATTGCCTAATTCAGCAGAATATGTGCCAAATGGTGAAACATAAGAAATGTTTCTTTATGAATAACCGAAACATTTCTCATTTCAACACTATAAAGGTGAATAACCCAAATAGGTGTTTTGCGCAGATTCTAGTTCATTTTAGGAAGAATTTAAAACCATTGATAACCAAATGATTTCAACGAGTGATTATATTTCAGCAGAAATGTTTCAAATGAGAATCTCAAAATGAAACGTTTCTCAAACAATCAGGATCTCCACCAAATGGGGTATCAGTATTTGTCACATCGAATCTTCAGATGACAAATTACAAATATATTGAGCCTAATTAATACATCATTAGCGCATGTTTATTGTACCGCCACATTATCAAATCATGGTCTATTTAGGCTTAATAGATCCATCTAGCAAATTAGCATCCATCTATGTAATTAGTCTATATTTAATACTCTGAATTAGTAACCAAACGTTTTATGTGACAAGTTTTAGTCTCCGGAACCAATCACCCCTTAAATATTTAAATATGGACTATAATAATTGCATATGTTGTATGAGTCATGGCTAATTCATGAGTAAAACTCATCTGTGTTAATTAGCCCACGATCGTTCTATACTATCGTAGCATCACAAGGACTTATCATGAGTTAATTAAGAGGGTGATAGTGTACTCCAAAATGACAATGGATCATAGACAAAGGGCATATTACCTCCTATAATGTAATAGATTAATGTTTATCATATATTTTAAAATGCGAGAATATTCCTATTAGATCTAACTTTATTGAGGTATATTTAATTTGTTTTCTTATCTCATGGATTCACGTAGATCTATTTAAAAAAAATGGAAGGTGCAATAACCGGCCACTCACATGCAAGTCTGATCACTTGTCATGTGACAAAAAATGTGGCATGCCCAAAAAACATGTCAGGGTTTGTTGTAACATGGCGTGGCTAACACTTGATGGATGTTCACATGTGTCAACTAAAAAGAATGTGACACGAAAAAAAAAGCAACCAACATGGGTAGCGCAGCTAGCGCTTGATAGATATTCTTGTGGCTGGGTCGCGAAGATGTATTTCATGCGGTGATTGCTTACCCACATGCTAGAGCTCTCCGCGATGCTATGCGGGGCCAGTGGGAAATGGGAATTGCCAAAGGAAGACGAACTGACTTACACCGGACCGGATTGGATGTTGTTGATACTGGACAGGTATGATGAACAGACCCAGGTTAATTTCTTGATGTTGATATGGCGCTGCTGGAGTGTTAGAAATGGTGTACTTATGGCGGGTTAAAGGATTTCGATCGGAGGCTCATTGGCTTTCTTTTACAGGTATATCACCTCACTGTTGCAAATCTGACAACAGGCGGCGGCTAGTGATGACCGAGGCAAACAGAAGCAGTGCAGTTCAGCGGCTGCAGCTAAGCTGGTCAGGGCTGCGTTCAGATTGGGAGTGAAAAATACTTTTCTAGATGAATAGTGCATTGGAAAGCGTGTTCTGTGAGAGGGATGAATAGAAAAAACTAGTTGGAGAAGTACTTTTCTGCGAATCTAAACACAGCCCAGAGCTGCCAAGCTGCACAAAAGATGGCTTGTCGTAGGTTGACTCATTGCCGGGATGCCGAAGAAGCAGAGGCATTGGCGTGCCTCGAGGGAGTCAAAATGTGCGAGATGGCCTGACCAGGACTTTGTCCTTGAAGCTGATAATGTTTCTGTGATCGAGAAGCTTAATGTGCAAGGGTGGATAGGTCAATTGTTGCACCTATACTCCTCGACACTCTGCATGAAAGTGCTCGGCTTAGAATTGGTGTTCCTCAAGATTGGGAGGGAGCAGAATAAGTTTGCACATGAGCTTGCTCATATAGCGTTAAGCTTGGGTGTGTGTCGGGTTTGGTTTGCTAGTTTCCCGGAATCTCTTGTTACTCTTGCCTGTAAAGACATTACTTAATTAATAAAGCTCCTTATGCCCAAAACAACACTTTGAGAAAAAAAAAAGTAAAAATAACGTGGCAGGCCAAATAATGCCTAATGTCCTAAACTTAATCCAAAACAAAACTGATGTCTGTTCTAGAGAAGGTGGCATGATAAGGAAGGAGGGAGTGCAGATAAAGAAGCGGCGTAGATATCTTTGTATTTTTCTTCTTTTCTCTAAATGCTTTAATTGTCAAAAAAGCTATTTCTAAAAATTGATGAACGAGATTCATCCGAGGTCCTATCTCTTGGAAAGGTGAATAGAGTACTTTACCATGGCACATAGCCCTAATTAAGATCATTAGATTTTACCAACCAATTAGTAATGAGTCATGTAATTACATTTCAAGATTTACATTTACTCTATAATTAGTCTTATATTTTTTGTAGATAATTAGTATTATAATTGGTATTCAAATTTTTTTTCTCATGAATTAGCACACTCATCATTGTACAGGAAGGGGTAACCCTAAGCACGTTGATCATCAACGTCCGCGGTTGATCCCGAAACCTATGTACTACAAACGACTCCAGACTCCAGTAGGCAGTAGCCGTTTGCTCTCAACCGCCGGGCCGCCGTGCTTGGCGCTGCGTGATGACTGATGACGACGAGGACACGGCGGTTTCCCGTCGAAAAGGACACGAAACTGCTCAGCGCTGCTCCCGTGGAGCGTGGTGGGAGAAACCAACCAACCAACCAGGACGTCGCCCAAATTTGGCGCTGCCCCGCTGCCGCCGTGCCCCCCAGTCCCCCACCGTGCCTGCGCCAACAGGCCCCGGAGGCGGTCCCCGACTCCTCGTACTGGAAGCGCGGGCGCCGCGCCGGCGAGACCACGTGAAAGCACAGGCAGACCGCGCCATGTGATGCGAGTCGCCCCTGCGGCTTGCCTCTCCGTGCCGTGCCGGTTGCACGAGTTCCCGTCGAGACGTACTACCATCGGGTTGGTCGGACCCCGCGCTGCCGCCGGGCAGGGCTCGAGCTGTGGAGCCCAAGCATGCGAGTGGGCGAAGACCGACCGGAGACGGCCGGCGCAAGCGCAGCCACGATCGAAGACAGCTGCCAGCGGGGATCGGCAGGTGTCAGTGACGGAGCAATCGTTCTCGCAACGCGAACCTCGGGAGCGGCAACGGGGTAACCGCATAGTACGTGTGCTCCGCATGTGCGAGATGGAGCTGCCCGAGAGGCCGAGACCAAGGACGCTGGTCCGCTGACAAGAACATCTGAGAGCGTGTTTACTCAAGATACGCGCTTGCTTATCCTATGATATCCGCTAATTAACCACTTGTGCTGGGTTTGAAAACTGGATCCTGAAGCAAATCGAGGCCACGGGTTGGCCCCGTCGCGCCCATAACGCGATGCAGGCGTTGGCCTCTGGATGCGAAATGGAGCCAGGGCAGAGCAGAGCACGGGAGTCGGCATGCTTCCCAGCTCCCGAGGCGCACGGCTGTAGCCGGGACTGGCGTGCGTAGCGACGTACTCCAGCGTCCAAAGGGATGCGACGCAGTGGGGTCAAAACTCAAAAGGCCAACAGAGAAAAAGTAAGCGCTTGTTTTTGCTGGTGTTCATTTCCTCTGCGTAGCGCTGGCTTCAGACAAATTCCAACAATTCAGAACGAAACTGCAGAAAGCAAAATAATCCAGTTGCACCTCCCGTTATGTCCCTTTCCTGTGGGATATGAGAATCACGGTTGCTCATATGGTTCAGACATGGAGCAACCGCTTTGAAGGTTCTTCTGCTCGTTTTATAAAATTGCAATCGGAGCCGCTGCTTGGGAGACGTGACACGCAAAGTACGGGACCTTACGATCATCACAAGGAAGGAACGGCTGTGCGGTCCGAACCTTTCCTTCATCCACTCGGGAAAAATGCCGACGGCGACGGATATGATATTCAGCTTTCTGTGTCGAGCGGGGACCCAAGGACGGGCATGTGCGCCGCCACTCGATGCATTTGTGCCATGGGAACTGCGTACTCTAGGGGGAAAGCAGCCAAGGCCCAAGGATAGGCGGATACATGGAGGATCGATCACACGCACGACGCGATCGAGTTGCTTGGACTTGGCTGAAATCGGGATGAGAAAATGCAAGTGCGGTAGTGGAGTTGGTTATGGATGGTCTTTATGCTGGGGATGAGATGGTGTGTGTGGATCCTTCAGGGGCACTGGCCAGCGGCCAGATCAAATTTACCTGCCTCGTTTACACGCCGCACTACCACTCGGAGATCGTTGGCATGCAGTAGAGTAGTAACGCTGTAACGGCAGCCGCTGCCTATCAAGGACGCTCGACGGGCTCCCCCGTTCTGCCGTTGCAAACGGTGGCAGCGGCACGACCTGGAGCCTGATCTGTGCCTACACCTCGGGCCGGTTGGTGAATTTTGCGCGCTCGTGCAGTGGGGGATCTTGGGCTTTTGATGTACGAGGCCCGATCAATTTACACAGCCTTGCCTTTGATTTCTGAGCCCCATTCGAACGTTGCGGCCCAACTGGTAGTCCTGTGGAGAGATCCGTCCTGTCGGTCCTCGAAGTCCTGTGGATAATCCCCCTAAAAAAAAGGTGTACTACGTGGATAATGCGCCGGTGTCACACTGTTGTCAATTGTCACGTGTACACCAACTAGTATTCCAGAAGGCGGGCGTGCAGCCTCCTCACGAGAAATTTTGAAAGCCTTTACACCTGTGCACCTCCGGAGCTGCCACTTGGATCGGCGCCCAGACCCTTCCAGACTCCAGAGCAAAGAAGCCGGGCCACGGCCACCATAACCCGACCGACGATCGAGAGCGAGCATACTACGCCCGAAACCCAGCAAGATCCCGCTCGCTTTCGCTCACCATCCGTGTCATCCATCACCTGCTTCCGGACGAAGACGTCCAGTACCGGGACCGTGTAGCTCTCGATCGCATCCGCATGGCGACGAGGCCGCCGCCGGAGGGGAAGCCGTGGGAGCTCGCGGCGCACCCGCGGCTGGCGAAGGGGAAGGTGGTTGGCGTGGTGGTTCTCGACGGCTGGGGCGAGGCGCCGCCCGACCCCTTCAACTACATCCACGTCGCCGAAACGCCCACGCTCGACGCCCTCAAGAAGGTCAGGCGCTTGTTGCCGCTGATCCATCGTTCGAGCTGCGTGCCACGGTGCGATTGCTGCCGTGTGTTTAACTGAACTTTTCCTCGCGTTGGTGTGGATGATGATGGCAGGGAGCTCCGGAGAGGTGGAGGCTCATCAAGGCGCACGGCACGGCGGTGGGGCTACCGACGGATGACGACATGGGGAACAGCGAGGTCGGCCACAACGCGCTCGGAGCAGGCCAGATATACGCACAGGGGTAACACACTGCAGTCTACAAGCTCCCACTCTCTGTCTCTCTGCTCTCTGGTTTGGCTAGACTCTGCGATCACCCAGCTGCTGCCAAGGCCATCTTAAAGTGAAGATGATGGACGAGGAATTACTAGTGTAAATGACAACGCGGTTGGTCACACCGTGCAGGGCAAAGCTGGTCGATCTGGCGCTCAGCTCCGGCAAGATATACGAGGGAGAAGGTTTCAAGTACATCCAGCAATCCTTCGAGAACGGCACCCTGCACCTCATCGGTCTGCTCAGCGACGGTGGCGTCCACTCGAGGTTTGATCAGCTGCAGGTGACGTTGGTGCTACCCACGCTTACTACTCCTCAACAGATTTCAGAAACAAATTTGATCGTGACATACAGCTGATGGTTACTGTTTTGTTTGGCGCCTTGTGTGTTTTTTGGGCTCTTGCAGCTGCTCCTGAAAGGCGCTAGCGAGCATGGGGCGAAGAGGATACGCGTCCACGTCCTCACCGATGGCCGCGACGTGCTGGATGGCAGCAGCGTCAGGTTCGTGGAGATGCTGGAGGAGGACCTCTCAAGGCTACGGGACAAGGGCGTTAACGCGAGGATTGCGTCAGGCGGTGGCAGGATGTACGTCACGATGGATCGTTATGAGGTACTGCTACTAACTTGTTAGCTAGGAGCAAAATGGTGAAATATCGTCGCTCTGCGGATCACTTGGGTATATTTCATTTCCGCTATGCTACTATGCTAGCATAGAGAACAACGATCAATTGCTGAATCTTCCATCCAAATTTGAAGAATTTCAATTTTCATAATTATGACAGGATCCAACCTAGAAGAAGCAATCTGCAGAATATGTAAACCGTTGGTACACATTTACCAGAAACAGTTTAGCAAATGATTGTAGCCCAACTACTCTGTATTTGTTGGTTTGTAATAACACAGATACCTGTCTTTCTGTTACAGAATGACTGGCAGGTTGTGAAGCGGGGTTGGGATGCGCATGTCCTTGGTGAAGCCCCGCACAAGTTCAAGAGCGCTCTCGAGGCTGTGAAAAAGCTCAGGGAGGATCCAAAGGCCAACGACCAGTATTTACCCCCCTTCGTTATAGTTGATGAAAGTGGAAAACCGGTCGGCCCCGTACAGGACGGAGATACTGTCGTGACGTTCAATTTCAGAGCTGACCGGATGGTGATGCTTGCAAAGGCATTGGAGTATGAGAATTTTGACAAATTTGATCGAGTCAGGTTCCCCAAGATACGTTATGCTGGTATGCTTCAGTACGACGGCGAGCTAAAACTTCCAAGCCATTATCTTGTTGCTCCCCCACAGATTGAGAGAACATCTGGAGAATACTTGGCCCGTAACGGCGTCCGCATCTATGCTTGCAGGTAAGTTATTGCGTTTTGCCTTGTGAAAGTCTCTGAATGCTACACTTTGCATTGTTCATATCTTCTCTTTGTTTAACAATATGCAGTGAGACAGTCAAGTTTGGTCATGTCACCTTTTTTTGGAATGGAAATCGATCTGGTTACTTCAACCCAAGTTTGGAAAAATATGAAGAAATTCCTAGCGACATCGGCATTCCCTTCAATGTTCAGCCGAAAATGAAGGCCTTGGAAATTGCACAGAAGGCAAGGGATGCCATCCTGAGCCGAAAATTTGATCAGGTAGTCCATGGATTTTTTTTTTTAAACCAGAACTTCCAGTTATCAGATAAAACAGTGAACATCACCATGGGGATGTAGTTCATGGATCAAGATCGTCTTAAAAAACTGGCTTAGAACACAAACGTAACGTATAGTTAAGGCAGGGAGTTCAGATACTTAACAAGGACATTTTGTAGGTAAGGGTCAACATTGCAAATGGAGATATGGTTGGCCATACAGGAGACATTGAGGCAACTATAGTTGGATGCAAAGCAACTGATGAGGCTGTTAAGGTACATGCGAACTTGCAACCCTCCCACATTTTCTGAGTCTCCCTACAGATTGCTAGATCATCATTGCAAAGTCTCGCGTTATTGCGCATACATTTTCCAGTGCCAACTATTCTGTTCTAGATTACATGCATGCGATGATTGCAAATTCTATCTTGTAGATCATCCTCGAAGCCATTGAGCAAGTGGGTGGCATTTTCATACTTACTGCCGACCATGGTAACGCCGAGGACATGGCGAAAAGAGATAAATCTGGAAAACCACTCCGTGACAAGGATGGGAAGGTCCAGACCCTTACTTCACACACGCTGAATCCGGTAAGCGCACTCTCAAGTGTCAAGGTATGTCAGCCCGTATGCCAGTCTGTCGGTGTGCCCTTAGCTGAAAGTCTGAAACCATCTGCAGGTTCCAATCGCCATAGGAGGCCCTGGGCTTGCCCCTGGGGTCAGGTTCCGGAAGGATCTCCCATGCACCGGCCTCGCTAACGTTGCCGCGACAGTCATGAACCTTCATGGGTTTGAAGCCCCTGATCACTATGAGCCAACACTCATCGAAGTCGTCGGCAACTGATGAGTCGAGACTTTGCAGCTCCCGGCCTCAATAATTCACCTGCCACTGTTTGCGAGAGTGCTGTATTGACACGGTCACAGATAAATTTGGTTTCCGCTTTGTTGGTTGTGGTTGCCCCGCTGCAGTTTAGACTTCAGAATCGCCTTCGTATAGGTGTCAAGCATCTGGTGATGCGATCGTATTACAGTACAAATGTCACTGTTCGGTATGCTGACGATCTAAGAGGCGTATACGCTTTACTTTCGACGCCTCCTGGTCATGTATTTGTCTGGCCTTGGAGCACATCGGTGATCATTCCATGCACCTCTTCCATTTATCTGTTTCGTCAACACGAGGCAGCAATTGGATTGCGACAAAAAGACATTACAAACGTAGAGGTTGCAGTTCCAAACGTTGCTACATGCGAGTAGTTTTGAGAAGCCTACAGCACTTGATCTGCAGAATCCGGGGTCCGGGCGTATCACAGGTCCAGCATTTGGCCACAAGATTGCATCATTCCCGAATCGCTGCTCTCGTGATAGCTCCCGAAACCAACCACTGGAACGGCTAGAGAAACGATTTCAGTATAAGCAATTCCCTTCGTGCCATGCGAACATATCGATCACCCCAATTAGCTCGCAACCACTATAAAGAATAGAAGATAGAAATGTACAAAAAAGCAGAAGCAAAGTATGACATCTCATAGGCAGAAGCTATATCAAACGGTAGGCTACCAGAACCAAACACGGCAAGCCGGCTCCGTCCCAACAATCAAATCTCAAACCATTTTTACATCTAGTTGGCCTCCTGAACACTGGCGTAAAACTATCCATGTATCTGCAGGGCAAAAGGCATATACTATCGAAGCTTCGACTCATTCGATCTGCTGCTCCGGAAGTTGAGGGAGAAGAACGACCTTGACGCTGCAAGTACGATCGAGGTGACAGATGAATTAAACACAGTGTATTTACACAGCATGGTACATTGTCTGGCGAAAACTAACCTTTTGTTGATGTGGCAGCTCCAGGCCTCTCCCGTTGCTTATCCGAGTTCATAGAATTAAAGCTGCCGGTGGTTGATTGAGCTGAAATGAACATGTTAAGATATATGCATAACCTAAACATAAGAACGTGTACTTCTGAACTATATTTTGACAGCTTTGAATTTACTTCCAATATATGAACATTTGGACAGACTGATAAAAATGTATTCAAGAATATAGTACTTTTCGTTGCAAATATAATGTTACTTATCTCACTATGTAGTTTTGCTAATGAAAGTGAATGTAAAAAGTCAAAGCTGTCAAGTAGTGAAACATAGGTAATTTGGTCAAAGTGAAACATAGGTAATTTGGTCAAGCATAGAAAGAAGGCATGCCGTCCTATTTCAGAAACACTCAGACAAAAAGTTCTGGTAATGGGTATTATTGAATGAGGAAATGTACTTTCTGTGTACACCTACTCAGTGACAAAATTAAGATGGAGATCCCATGATAACATAGATGTAACTATTAATAGGCCTGTCATAACATTAACTACATCAGTATTTAGACTGACCATCCTTGAGGCCATAGTTCGTAAAGGTACCTGATAAGATGCTATTAGTCTTTGAACCATCAAAAGTTCTCCTGCTCGAATTCGCACCATCACTGGTTCCTCTCGATTCTTCTAGTTCATCTTCTCCTTCAGAAACTACCGATGGGCTTGCCCAGCCATTAGCGTTGTTGTCTCCCTTATTTTTCCGAGCAAACTTTAGAAGCCTCTTGAATCCTTTTGGAGAATCCTTATGAAAAACTATAGCAGGCGGGTTTTCAGCATTTCCCCACTCAATAATTTCTGGTTCATTGCTATCTGCCTGCAACATTTGTGACAAGGAATGACGGACTCTTGGACTTGATGATGGCAATGGTGCAATTCCTGGGGAAGTTGCATCCTCAGCTACTACATTTTCACTCATGTCAATAACTTCTTGTTCTTGATGCTCTACTTCTACCCAGGCAGCTGATGAGATGTCCATGTCCTCGTCAGGAGGTTGTATGGCCTCATCCGCATCATTGATAGACGGTTCAACCTGGTCACTGGAGGCCATTTCTGTTGCAGTTAAACTCGAGGCCGGTTTCTCTGTTTTTTCAATATTCAAGTCATTATCGAGCGAAATTTCTAAATTTTCATCAACATCATGTGCTGGTTGAGCAAGATCAGCCTCCAGTACCTTAGTAGTTGGCTCGGTTGTCATAGGAGATTGTTCCTTATCTTCAGCTTGGTTAACACTTCCACTATCTTTTGAGGAGTCATCAAGTTGGGGCACCTTATTCTTCACAGTGGACGAACCAACGCTTTGACTAATCCCAGTGGTTTTCTTCAAGGGTTTGGACTCCAGAGGTACAACACTGCTTTTCTTTGAAACCTTATGTAAGCTTTGCTTCGTTGTTATACTTGACTTTTCTTCTGATGAAGGTGAAACTTTAGTTATTCTGCTTGTCTTTGTTGCTGTTTTTGTCTTCTTCTCTTCCTGTCCCTTTAGACCTGGCTTTGTAGCAGCCATGGATTCCTTCTTGTTTTTCACTGGGTGTATGGTTCTTTCCACTTTTGAAGCTGGCTGAGATGACTGGGGTGTCGTTGGAGTCCTTCTTCGGTTACTTGGTGTAGACGTTGAAGCCATCCCAGGAGAGCTTTTAGTTCTTTGTGTTGTAGTTGCTTTAGTCAAAGAACCACCTGACCATGAACTACGTATAGTAGGCACAGGTGCAGGTGCAGGTGATGGTGACGGTTTTGGTGAGCTTTTTCTCACTGGCGTCTTTGAAGCTACTTCTTTGGGTAGGACTGGAGGCGAGGAATTTCGCCGTGCCCTCTGTGGAACCGGCGAAATACGTTTCTCTGTTACAGTTCCAGTTTTGGGGGTCATCGCTGATTTCTTCTGCCCAACTGTATCCTTCAAGGGCTTGGAGCTTACTTCCTTTGTAGGCCGCCTTGTTCCTTTCTCAGTTCTAACCTTTGTGTCTCGCTTCTCTTTATGCTGACCATGAGTTACACCTTTCGGCTGATTGGCAGAATCGAGACCAGCAGCAGTTGCATTAGCACCTGCAAACTTCCCAGGCATGACCTGCATCATTTTCAATAACATCTGATTAAGCTCAGCTTCCTTCTGGCGATTCCACTCAGCTGAGGCTATTGCCCGATCACTGTTTTCCTCAAGTCCAGATTTTGCTTCTTCTGCGCAAATATTATTTGCAACAGTAGTCTCCATTTCTGAAACACTAATGTCATGATTATCAGCATGAAAAGTTGAACCTTCAACCTCAGATGTAACGAAATTCTTTAGTGATTTATCTGGTTCAGCGTTCATTCCAGCCCCATCTTTCTCTGTTTCAAAAGCCATGTTGTTTGATTTACTTTCAGATGTAGAATCTGAGATTCTTTCTTCTTGCTTATCATTCAAAGAATCGCCCATTCCTGCACTCCACCTTCTCAGGACAGACTTAGTAGCAAACAACCCAGCCTTTTTATTTTGAGAATCTGGATTCTGATCCTTCTGCTTGCTCTCAAAAAGGCTAATGGCATCCTGCACGCTCATCCTTCTTACATTATTGTCAGATCTCCTTGGTGGCTGGTCAGTTTCACCATTGCAGTTACTACTTTCATCATCTTTATCCAAAGGAATTCTCTGACTAGGAGGGAAGTAGCTGAGGCTCTTGATGGCAATTGCCGTTGACCTACGTGATCCTGATCTCCCAATTTGAACCCTCCGCATTGGAGAAGCAGATCTTCTAGGTGAAGCAGATCTTACAAGAGATCGGCTCCTTTCAACAACAGCCTCACCTTCATCACCAGACTCAGAGGAATCATCACTTTCTGTAGAGCTTTCCCGCTCAATTTGTGCAAGCTTTGCTGGAGACACATTGTTGGCAATAGGTCTCTGGAGATTGGTCTGAGGGCTGACATCACGAGTGTTATGTGCATTCTCACCCTTGTCAATTTTCTCAGCTGTAGAATCCTGCGGTGGAGGGAGCTCAGACAGCCGGCAATCCGAAACCAACAACATACACCGCATCAACCAACTAGAAAATGAGAAAGAAAACAGTTAATTTTTTTTGTCTCAACTGAACAAGACAATTAAGGCACAAGGGTGAGGAAGACAATAGTTAAAGTCGATGCTGAATAAAGCAATTAAGGCACAGTTCTAAAGATACCAATTCCATGTGACCAAGTTGGTAAGCTAATGAATGAATAGAAGACAAACACTGTAGCTTACTAGAGTAGTATTATTTGTACATCTGATTTTACAAAGAGCCCATGATCATGTAGGATACCATGCTATTTTAGCGTACCTAAACACTGATGTCCCAAATCGCTGAACAAAAGCAGACAAATCAGATATTTCTCTTGTCGATAACTCAGACCCAACAGCTCGATTTAATATGATCAAGATTTCTTCCTTCAGTGCAGACAACCTCAAATCCAGAGCTCGAAGTAATTCATTCCTAGCATATTTCACCAATGAAAATGTCAACCAAAAGTGTAGCAAAGCAAAGTAGCAGGCAAAAGGGAAAGGATTTTACTTTGTAATCTCTGATGAATCCGGCCCACCATTTACCTAAAAGTGAATGTTTAAAAATGAAATGTAAGCTTGAATCATTAAAGAATACAGCAACATGAAATTAAAGCCTTGCAGCAGTGGAAATACCTGCTGTGCTATGGCACCAGTACCGAACAAACCTCCTGCAAAACAGAATGACACTAAGCTGATGAAATTACCAATATAAGGCTATCATTTCTGGATATTAAAAGGAGTAACCATCTCTTATTTAAAAACAGCTCCTCTACCAGTTTTAGTGTTTCTATATTTCAGATAGTTTTGTGGGCATTTAAATAGATACAAAAAAATTTCGAGTGTGAAAAATTCCAATGATCCTTGATACAACATTTGGTTAGAAAAAGTAGTTGAACCTCAATGGTTCTAGCATAAAGCATCTGCGAAAAGCCTTTTTGCGTGCCCTAGGAATAGTTTTGCCAGTGCAATACATGAGACAAGCATGATCATACCCATCAAGATGAAGATGGGTACTTTGGAAATTACAGGTTATCAAAGAAGTCAAAGCATATGTCCAACAGAATAATTATTCCAAGAACTTACAGCTGACAACTATTTATTTTGTGAATATAAGCAAGGAAACGATGGGCACCATTTTTGGAGGATTGATAGTCTATAACAAATTAGCAATCAGCAAGCGATAAGATTTG
Source organism: Digitaria exilis (assembly GCA_015342445.1). Classification (NCBI taxonomy): domain Eukaryota; kingdom Viridiplantae; phylum Streptophyta; class Magnoliopsida; order Poales; family Poaceae; genus Digitaria; species Digitaria exilis. The sequence goes on from JACEFO010001626.1 coordinate 278,570, forward strand.
CCGCCATCAAGACCAACTACGAGTATAATACCATTGCAAAATGAAAAATGAAGCCCATAAGCCACGTAACAAATAGATGGTAACCTAAAGCGACTGTAGTGAATCACTTCACTGACTCAACAAATGAGGGGGAAAAGTTATAATGCATGCATATCTGTCATTCATTAAAATAGGTTGTGATGGATTTTCAAATAACAAATAACAATGGGAGAACCATGTGCTCATTCAAAAGGTACCTGTTAAAGCACCACTAGTAGCATTTTGTTGCTCCTGCAAAACAAATGCACTTCTATTATTAATGGCATGCACATTCAAACGTTCAAGTGAAGTTAGCTGAAATCTTAATTGGGCAAAGAAGTAATACCTTAATATAGAGGGATTGATGGAACTTTCTAGTCTCTTCCAGCTGTGACATCTCATCTAAGACTCGATTGACCGATTTTGAGGTATCAGAGGAATTAATGATATGCAGGAATCTGGTGGGGAAGCTCAGTTTAGTCATACAACTGACAGAAATATAAGCAGTTAGAAAGGTTGCAAATACCTCTGTAAGGTGGATTTGGTAAACCAGGAAAACCCTTTTTCATCCCTGGCCAATAAGAGTTTCAAAGTACCACTTGATGAACACGATTGCAATTTTTTGGCATCTTCCAGATGCAAAGCTAACTGATCAAAAGGGCCAGATGCTATCAGTTCTGTATTCCCCTTACTGCAAGCGATTGCCTCATACCTATACATGCAAAATTTTACACAAGGGGCGTTGTAAGCTTTATACCCAATTGTTAATCATAATAGCCCAGCATAAGGGCAAAGAAAAACAGTTCTGTACTAGACTAGAGGTAACACAAAAACTGAAGCATAATTTACTTCTATGATATGTGAGCTTCTCATGCGAAAGAAGTATATACTTCTATCAAAGGAGGGACACCATTTGAAAAATCACAAGAACTACATTCCAAACAGGGGCATAAACGGCTAAACGCACATGCTGAAGAAACAGCAATCAAGTTTTGCATAAATGCAAGTAATGTATTCCAGCCAGCATTCACCTGTTATCCAGTGAGGAAACTTGGAAGACAGCAGAATCAAGCTCCACGTTGCTACCAACCTTCCTGTCCATTTTGCTCACACACTCGAGTAGTTGCCACTTTCAACACTACAACTCATCCACACACAGTCAGTTCCCCGTCCACTTCAAAGCCCTGCAAACAATAGGAATGACAAATAAACCTCAGCAATTCTGCACAAGGAAACGTATTCATGATGAAATACAATTGTCAAGAAGTTGTGTAGCAGAACGTATAACCCTATATGCTCCAAGTATCAGATCTGTAATAGCCTTCTTCTACACCAAGGGATTGAATGAGCAATCAAGTTAAGGAGACAGATACTGAACTAAATACCAAAACATTGAGAACGTCAGCCTCTGTCAGGATCCTAATCACAAACAAATAACTAAACGATAAGTTATCCAATGTTGCCGAGCTTAATCAATTCAAAATGGCTGCAGTCCATCCACTCGGCTTATAAGCATCGGATCAGGCAAGCGAAAGAACAACTATAAATGGTAAACCGAAAGGATAAATTCCAGCACCATAACTTCAGATCTTCCCCATATCGTACCGAATAAAGCAACGGTCGCATTGCATAACAACGCCAAATCCCTCACTGATCGAAAGCTGCTCGGCATCACGGGAACTCCCGGATCCAAAACCCCAAATCCAAACCAACAAATTCCTAAACCCAAAAGCCACACGAGATCCAGACGCTGTCCGCCACGATTCGCGAGCCTCTAGCCGACAGGAATCGGATCCAGAGGCGACAGTGGCCGCTCGCCGACCCATCCCCAACGCTTCCAGCCGAAGCAAGCCCCGGGAAACCGCACCAAAACAACCCCCAGAAAACGCCAGAGAAATCGCAGGAGACGAGTACCTCACCAGATCGAGCGCCTGCCTCCCGCATCCAGTCCGGCGCCGCCGCAGGTCGGGTCGAGAATTCGAAATGCGAATCGGGAATTTCCTGGTGCCCTTTTTCTGGGGAGTTGCAGGCTTGAAGCTCCGCAGCCGAACAGAGCGGGTAGTGATGGTGGAAATGGACGCGAGGTGGGACAAGTGGGGAAGCCGGGGTTTAAATGGCGGAGGGGTAGAGTTGGGAATTGACATTGTAGTTGAAAATATTTACTGTCCTGCCATTAGTGTGGTGTTTCGTGTCATCCGTTCCGTTTAGTGCGCCCTAGGTTTGAATAAAACGGTTACGGAGATCTTCGTTTCCGTAAAATGCGAGAAAGGGTAGTGCTCGGAAAAGGGATGAAGATGAAAAAATTCAATCGGAAATGAGATAGTGTTTCTTCCATCTAAAAATGTCTATCGGAATTTCGAATTTTAGAGATTCAGGTTTTACCGAGTGAACTGAGGAACCGATCTCCACTGGTGCGCTGCTCGGGTCTTCGCGTCCCCTTCTCATCGCCACTCCCCGCTACTCCCTTCGTTCAAAATAACAAGTGTCTTTCTTACTTTTTTGAAACTTTTTGATCAATTATATGTAAAAGAGTAAATTATTTTTTTGAAACTTTTCGATCAATTATATATAAAAGAGTAAATCGCATGCACCATACAACAACTTGTCAGATAGGTGCAGATTGGTCCAACAAGTTGTAAAATGCTCAATTTAGTACGACAACTTGGCAGGTGGGTGCATATTGGTCCAACAACTTGTAAAATTCTCAAATTAGTGCAATAACTTGCAAATTAGTGCATATGCAGTCTAAATGTTACTTTGACAATGTATTTGGCTATGCACAGAGGGATATAAGGTATAATTGTGTCATTTTCGGATTATGTTTCTTCATAACATGGCCAAAATTAATTCTGACTTTTATCATATTGTTTTAATTTGATGTTCCAATATTTTCTAATCATTTTTCACTTTTTTTATATTTTCATCTAACCACAATAGAAGTAATTTTTTAAAGATTAATAACAACACCAAATGCTTCATATAAATGTACTTATAACTGAATATTCATGTACATGATGTAATATTGCCTTAGTGAATTAAATAATGGTTTTTATTTATTAAAAATTATATTTTAATTATTAAAGGGGAAAAATTCTTTATCTAAACTTAAAAACATAAATTGGCATAAATCCAGCTTAGATTGCTTAATAGAAACTGTATGTCAGACTTAGAAGAAAAATATTTTATATGGAGAAAACAAAATATCTGTTATTTTCTAACATGAGTATATTTTTAAATTTTATAATAAAGGTTCTTGTCTTGGATAAATATATGTTCACTATTAACGTGAATATGTGAATATCAATAGCCACACAGTGGTAAATTTTTTGTTTGAATGCAAATATACCATGTATTTGCTGTTTGTCGTGGCCAGATACACGTTAATGTGACATTTGGATTCCGTATGCACTAATTTGCCAAGTTATTCCACTAAGTTAGGTATTTTAAAAGTTATTGGACCAATCCGCACCTACATATCAAGTTGTTGTACTAAATTGAGCATTTTACAAGTTAGTGGATCTATTTGCACGCACCTGACAAGTTGTTGTATGGTGGGTGCAATTAACTCTACATAAAAATATATTAAAAATTATGATACAATATAAACATTTTATTAGATAGATATTTAGATCTAGTTTTTTTTATAATAATTAGTTGAAAATTTAAATATTGCACGTATTTTCTACAAACTTAGTCAAACTCACGGCACGAACACCCAAATCAACACTTTTCCTGGGACGGAGTAGTACATCAATCGTCGCATGTTGTCGCAAGTGGATGCTCGCCGACCGGCGAGCTGCTCGTTCGCGTTGAGCCGCTGACCATAGTAGGAACGGGTGCTGCCCGCACCAATCGGCCAGTTTAGTTTTTAAGGGGAAAATGACTTTTTGGAAAGTGGGTTCTGTGTGGAAGATGAATAGAAAAGGTGCAAAAAGAATTTTCTGGAAAGCGTAGTCTAATAGGAAGTTGAAAAATACTTTTTGAACCAGACACCGGACTGCATAGAGGAGGACGGGATAATGCACGGGAGGGAGGAGATCAGAAGAGTCAACGGGAGATTAAGAAAGGTACAAAAGCACATGGACGGTCCCTTTAGGTAGTAAGAAAGACATAGAATGAAATACGAAATTTTATTTTCTATGACACGTAAATTGTCACCAGGAATTACAAATTCTATATGTTTGTAAGATTCACCGATACAGTGTTGGCCCCGTTTAGATTGGTTTAACTTCACTGTTGATTCAGTGGCCGATGCGTGGTCTTATGTGGCAGGAATGAGTCGGATTGTTATCACTAGATTGAAGAGAGAGAAAGGATCAACTCATTTTCTTCAATTGTTTCATCCGGGATAAACAACAAGGACAGAAAATAGGAGCATTTCGTGTGAGTAAGCAGAGAGGAGAATTAATATTTCTTTAAAACAACAATAGGCCATGAATCAGTGCAACCGGTAGAAAAAATTTCAAGCGGTGCATGAGTACTTCTTACCTGATTTGGTGGCGGGCCCTCCAAAAGCGGTGCAACCGCTGTTGATGCCCTCACAACTTATTGAAAACGGTGACCTCACTCATAATCTTTTCAACATTGAACTTTTACATATTTTTGCTTTCTGAACGGAGCATGAAATTGTTTGGTGGTGTAATTTATGCTTTCATGGTTCTGATTTTATTTAACACAACGATATCGATGTTTTTTTATCCGAAGATCTATTTCTGATCTACTGGTTTTTCCATTGTCATTTTTTCAAGTGTCCCGTTCATTTCGGAGTAAAATGGTATAGTTAGGAACTGATAATAAATATTTTCGGTCATTTTTATCCATTGTAGTAGCCTGCATGTGTCACCGACTCACCGGCACATGCAAATCCATTGGAAAGAGAATGAGACCGGAAAAGTGGTGAGCCTGAGAGGAGAGGGCAGGACACCACACCACTAATCCAGGGCTCACACGCAGAGTTTACGCAGAGCACACCATGCCGCTGGAGAAGGTTCTAGCACGGGCACGCAAGGCGCGGTCCCGAGTCCCGACCCGACATCGGGTTGGTAAAGACCGTTCGCTCCTCTCACCTCGCCAGGAGCCCATGATTTGTCTGTCATCCCCGCCGGAAAGGTACTGTCGCCGTTGCCTTCCCGTAACGGTACACGGCCGGCCGCCGCCCAGCAATCCGTCGCCACGACACGACGCGCTCCTCTCTCAGTCTCTCGGATGCTGCCTGAGACCCACGTGCCGACGAGGCCCAACAACCACAACCTCTCGCCGCGCCATTCCGCCGGAAATCAGGACGACCGCGGCGCGTACACACCCGCCGCCCCATGTTCGAGCGTTCCGCAGTTGCCTGAAGCAAAAATTCGGGGTCGTAATATCTCTGGTCCGTGCGGTTGTGCGGACGTGTCCGTGCCCTCTGCGATCCATCGTCGTGAACTCGTGTCCGTGCCATCTGCCCATCCCTGTCGCTGTTGCCCCGTTTTCGCGACGTGAGTAACGTGAGGATGGCGCGGACGCCTGGCCAATAAATCGGCGGGGCACGAGGTCAAACACTCTTCGGGCCGCAATAATCGCGGAGAGGGAGGGTCCGTATGGCGCGGTCCCGTACCTAAAATGCGACCGTTTGATCCTCTGTCGCTGGCCTGGCCTCATCGAGGGCGTCCTATAGCTATTTATAAATCGGGCGTAATAGTTTGTAGGTCATGTAGCTACGAACTGCGTCCGGCAAGCGTTAATCATGGCCGCTGGAAACTCCATTGGATTTTCCGGGGGTTTTCTTAATGACCAGGGTGAATGATCAGGCTGTGGCCGGAACGGCGAAACGGGATCCTCCTGCAACGGTGGAGGAGCTGGGCAGCTGGCCCCGCTCGGGAGTAGAATTCGCGGCCACGACAAGCCGTGGTGCGGGCTGGAACACGGGACTGCGGAAATCGTGCGCTGCGGTGCGCACGGCCGCACATGCCATGTCTCGCTAGCTGCTCCCTCCGTCATTTGTTTACTCGCGCGCACGGAGCCGGGAGGTTTTTATCGGGAGAAGGGTTCCGGAGTGTCCGATGCCTGATGCCAGGAACATATAGCCGGCGACACAAATTTTACGTATCTCGTTTGTTATTTTAGTATCCCTGTGACTGACGCCATCACTCAGCAATCAGTCGGATATCGGTGTGCCTGTTCCTAGCACTTCAATATTCAACAGGAACCATATCCGAGTTGGCCGGGGCTTACGTGCCTCCTAACCTGTGTCTCCATCCATGTCTCCAAGTCAATTAATGTCAAATAAATCGTTCGAATTAAATTCTAATTGCATCATTGTGTTTGTTATAATAAGATCTTCAAAACAAAACTATACTTAACCATATTTGGATTATATATACTTTGTTAGAATATTTTTGTAATAAAATAATTTGTTACCTAAAAAATATTCTAAAAAGAAAATATAGTCCAAACATGATCAAGTGTGGTTTGGTTTTGAAGATCTTATTATAACAAACATAATGGTGTGATCAAAATTTAATTTAGATTATTTATTTGATATTAATTGCCTTGGAGACACGGATGGAGACACAGGTTAGGAGACACATAAACCGCAGGCATCCGAGTTACCCGGTCTCCATACAAGTTTTATGAAAAGGTTTCATGAGCATTTATTTCCATATCACATCATTACTATTTTGATAATTTGGTAAATTATTTATGAGAAGAGAGAACGAAGAGTTTTATTTTATTTTATGTGATGTCAATCTTAGTGGAGGATTGCGCAATGACCTAGACAGAGAACTAGATCATTGTGCCACAAGAGTTTTCTGAGTATGAAACTCCTCCCTCATCCAATAAAATCTCCCTCTTAATTACTCTATTATGTCAATGAAATTGCGGAATTAAAATATCAACGAAACTCTCATGAAACCCCCCATTGAGACTGTCTTGAGAGAAGTTTCATGATGCTTTCATTCCCATGAAACTCATGTAGCAGAGTTACATAGCTCCTAATCTAGATAACTGTACAACAAACCCTTCACTAGGTAATCTAGATAACTGTACAACAAACCCTTCACTAGGGTGTTTCATGCATATTAAGTAGGATGTCACATAAGTAATTGGGATGACATGACGAATATTTAAATAGGAAAGGTGGAAGGAGTTTCATCTGGACAAAATTCCATCTGCACTCTCTTCAAAATGCAATGAGTACATAGTAATCATCAAAATTAAACTATTATATCACGAAGATTGTTTCATCTATAGTTTGATGGTTTTATGGTACTCTAGATGACGTGGCATTATTGGAAACAGTAAAATAAAACCCTCCATTGAGCATGGCCTTAGCGGTTAGCACTGCACAGGAGCTTCTGCAACGATGCCACCTCTCAGAGCTGAGGTATTTTTTCTCTACAAGCTTATTTCTTCCACATCTCTAGATGATGTGGTAGAACGATGGTTATCTCTACCACCAAGTATACGTAGTTTCTACAAGTTATGAGCGGTGAAATGGAAAAACATGTTGCTCTCTGGACATAGTGTCGTTGAGTATTGACATAGTGTGCAAAATGAAAAAAAACATATTGGACGCGGTGAATCCAGAAGAAGTATGCCCTGCACAATTAAACATTTCCTCTCTGAAGGCGTGAGTGCATTAAAGTCAGAGTAACGTGTTTCATCAAGGCTGTGAGTTGTGAGCATCTTGCCCTTGTGGGTTGTGGCCGTAATAGGTCGAATCGAACCGGAATGTTGGCCAATGCACATGCATGAAAAGAATTTAGGCCATTCCCAATCCAATAACTAGGATGGTGTCCATAGAATTAAATGAGCTGCCACCTAAAATGAAAGATGATATGGCAAAAAAATAAATGAGGAAAGAGAAGAAAACTGGGTCTTGCATGAGACATGGTTTCTACACAACATCCAAGACATAATGAGAGATGAGTAGTATTAAATTTAAGTATTGATTAGTGGTGTTTGCATTGGAAGGGTAGTGCCTAGTGCTAGTTTCTTGCTGATGTGGATCTTATGAACACTATGACTAATGTCTTGGATTGGGAATGGCCTTCAGTTTTTTTTTTATCTACAGCTACAGCCAGCCTCTCAGCCCCAGAGAAAGAACCGCACCTATAGCTGTAGGATTTGGGAAAGGTCTCAAAAGCGTTGGCCTACCTCATGTGCCGCCATGTGAGTAGATGGATTGACAGAGGCGGTGAGAAAAGGTAGCTAGCTAGCTGCCTGGAGAAAAATAGTGCCGGTAGGATATGCCTGGATGCTTGGATGATGGACTGTACGCCTAGAAGTCATCATCACTCTGCAACGATTCTGTATATGTATGCCTGGCTAATCGTTGATTAGGTGCATGCGCGGTGAGTAATTTACTAGGGAAAAAAGTTAAGTACATGTACGTAACTGCTGCTTGTTTAGTATTTTAGTGTCTCAGGTCTCTGCCCACTTCGATGCCGTAGCTAGTCAGATCACTAGTTGCTTTATCGGATGGAGTCTACGGGTGCGTTTAGATTGAGCAAGGATTCCCAAAAATACACTGTTCACAAAAAAAAACACTATAGATGAATAGTATTCTGTGAGTAGAAGGGATGGAATGAATAGTGAAAAGTTGGATGAATAGTGTATTTTTGTGGGAACTAAACGGGGCCTTAGCGTGGCTTTAGCGTTCTGTTGTTTAGGCCACGTTTAGTTTCCAAAAGTACCTTTTACTTCCTATTCATCCTTCTCACAGAACACGCATCCTCAAAAATTTATTTTTCTCTTTTCCTATTTATCCCTCTCACATAACACGTATCTCAGAAAAAAAGTATTTTTTCCCACCACAACTAAACACGGTCTTTACTCAGAAAGTTGTTCACTGCTTCAGTCAAGATATGGAGTGGCCTTAAAAACTAATAAGGCATAGGTAGCTTACCGGCTTCGCCCATGCTGTCCGAGTAACAACCCTGCTTTTATGCTTCCAAAGGTTTTGAGGGTTTGATTAGGTGTCGGAAAACGGCAGCACGGTGTGGAGTGGTAATGCCCAGTGTCACAGCAAGGCCCGAAACGTCCGGTCGTCCGGAGTAATCGATCACGTCGCCGTTGGGTGCATCATGCATGCAAATTAAGTTTGCTGTTGCCATGAACGGACCGGACGATCGCCGTAACATTCCGCGCCACGGAATGACCCCGATGGATCGTCCACCAGCAGACCATTGATTACTCAAATCCGTCATGCTTTTTCTCTCTCTATCTGCGGGTGGTGTGTGCAGGAAGGAAAAGCCAAAAAGGGCGCTGCTAATGGCATCCTTTGTTGCTTTGCTTCCACCGACAGCCGACGCGGCATTAACGTGCCCGCTCCTATCGCTACCAGCAGCTCCTTTTGGCCTTTGCTTGCGCCGGCGGTCGATGGGTGATGGCTTGATGCCAGCAGCATATCACAAGGCGTGTTGAGAGTCGTAACAACTACGACAAGGACGGATAATTGTCATGTGCAGCACAGTACAGTAGCTGGGTAGTACGAGGAGAGAAGTTTGGTGAGGGCATGTGGCGTCAAAGCGGTTCAGGATACGGTTCCACCTTCCACGCGTCACAAGAGTACGAAGGTCGTGCATGGAACAGTGGAACACAGAAATTCTCTTGCCATTAAATCTGTATTTGATTTAAATTTAAACGGTTTCCTATACTAGTAAATTCCCGAATTTAAAATCTCGGCTCGTTCACATGTTGATGCCAAGCAGAAGCAGTCGAGCTAGCCTTCGCAGGGGCAGCATGAATCGGGCACTACCGAGGGCCGGCAGCGTTCCAGGGTGGTGGCATAGTTGGGCCGACGCGTAGGCGATAAGGAAGCAGCGGTCGTGCGCGTTTGCCTGCACGTGGGCCCAGCGTAATCCGCGAGAGACCACCGAGGTCAGTCGCTCATCCTGCCGTGGCCATGCCCATGCACCGTGCGCCCGTGCCTGTCGCCGCTGCTGAGTGCTGACTGCTGTTGCCTTGCGTGCGAGTGCATGACGGGCCGACAGATGCTGCCGCCGGGCATGGATGCGCTGTGTGTGCATATATGCCGCCGCGTAGTCGCGTGCAAGGGAAGGTTTTGCTTGCCCAATGCTTGCATCACCGAATCGATCGATGAATTCACCATGGCGCAAGAAGCTAGTGGGGCCTGAGGCGTGAGGGAGCAGCGAGCCCAACCGAGAACGCACTGACTCACGGCCTGTACGTGAAGATGGTGATTCTGAGGTGGGAATGCACTCCGCCAAAGACGGATCGCATGGAATGCGCGCGCGGGGCAGGGGCGATGCAAGCAAGGCTTTCGCGTGTGACGCACCTCAGTGACTGGACGGATGAATAAGCCGCCAAAGACGCATGCAGACGGACACGCAGCCGTGCGCCGGTTTGAACAGTCTTTGATCCTCTATCCTTTGCCAAGGAATGGGAGACACTGACATGTTGTGCGCTGTCGACGAGTGAATTAATAAAGAGCATGGGTCATCAAGTCATGTCCACACCTAGATTTGGTGCTAGCGAGAGGAGAAAGCCATTGTGTGGACGTCGAACAGCATGGTCGCATGGACGACATCATGAATCATCATTCCTGATGCCTAGACCTGAACATTAGTACGTGTGTAACAGAGGTGCCAGGATGCAGGGAAGATCGCGGTCGTGGCCATGCTGCTTGCCAGGGGCGTGTGCTGCTAATTCTGCTGCGACCAGCCGCTCGAAAAATCCAGCAAAAGCGAATCTAGAAATAGAAAGCGTATTGATCTGGGCCATGAGCCCATAACCTTTGATGAATACGGCCTTATAGCCTGTAGCTCACTGCCCCCACCCAACTAAAGTCCCCCCCCCCCCCCCCCCCTAAAAAGACTAAAGTGGCAGCCTGAACTATCGGGCCAAATGGCTGCTTCGGCCCATCGTTACCCTCTTCTGAGTCCTTCTGCACTCGCCACTTCTCAGTTCTCTGTAGACTGACGGCAGACTTGCAGAGGCACTCGCACTCCCCAACAGGCAACATTATCATTTACCAAGCGCCTCAAGCTCCGCCGCGCTTGTCGCCACCAATAGCAACTGGATCACGTGAACGAGAAATGCTAAAGTACACAACTCGAATGTGTGCTTGCCTCGTAGGTTCTCCAAGTCACCAATCGCTTTGTTGTAGCGCCGTGTGAATATGCCACTGACATCGTTGTCATGCATCGTATAAGGCTTCCGAGTCCAAATGCTTGCGATTGTAATTGTCATTTGTCAGTCAAACAAGCCAGGCGTGCAATTCACGTCAGGCTGCACCTTACCATCTAGCTGCAATATGTTCACTGTCAGCAGTCAATGGCGCTCATTTGTAAATTCTAATATGCATATACCAGCACTCCTGCAGCATTAGCGCGGTTGGTAATCCTGACATTTACCTTTAGTCCACATTCATCACCAAGCGACTTATGAATGTGTTGATCCGGTATCCGGTGAAAAATGGGGTAGGCATGATGAGACATGACTATTGACTACTCCTGTCGGTTAGGTCAAGCATTTCATCCTGTAACATATAGTTACCAATGGGCTATGGTCCACATTCATCAACAAGTGACCTTTCTATGTGCTGACCCGGTTTCTGGAAAAAGGATATTCTTAGATATGACTACTTCAGTTGATTTAGATCCAATTATCTATTCTAGAAAGAATTTGGATAAGAATGGCTGTCTAGCTACTGTGACAGGTAACTGGTGTCATCTGCTCACTTAGCTTTTACTGGTCAAGCTGTAAAATTAACTAGAAGATCATGTCCAGGATCCACTCTAATGTTTTGCATGAGTGCATGGCACGCTACCTGTATATTAAGTCCTGATACTATATTTTATGACCCCTTTTTTTTTCTAAAAAGAGTTTTGCTTGAAGTTTCTTTAAAAAATTGGAGCATTCTGCATTTTACTCACTTATTTACGGTGTTGGACCCTTGGACTGTATCATGAATCCTTGATAATATTGGATAGTACTCTCTGCATCAATGCATGCAAGAATCAATTAGTGACAAATACGACTATTAAATAGAGGTAAGTAAGGTCATTCTACCTGTTCTTAATTTTTCTTAGAATTTCTAAAGTGACTTTTTTTAGATGGAGGGAGTAGTGCTTAAGGGTTCCTTTTTTCCTTTCGCTGATGGTTAGAAACTCATCAAGACACATCATAGTGATTAGGGTGATTAAATGTGAAAGTAACATCTAGATCACACACATGATACTGCTCAGACTCAAGAGTATGGTATCTATGAGGCTGTGGGCCTGTGAATATGTAATAAATCCCAACATGATGCATGTTACGACCACCATCTTTGTTGTTCTGCTGTGAATATATGACTAGTCATAGATAAATAGTTCAGATTGAAAGATAGATAAGTATGAGACTGTGGGCGTGTTTGGTAAGGATCCAGATTCTCACATAGAGACTTTTGTTTCAGATTCTATCTAGAAATATTGCTATAGTGAATCGGAATTTCTTTGTTGAACTGTTTGACTATATGGTAAAAAATTCTTCAAAACGAGAACTAGAATCAGGTGAAACATATTATATTGGTTTCTTTGAACTAGTGTAAAATAGGAAATTGTTCTAAGTGAAACATTTCTCTCGAGGTAGTGTTTGGCAGTGGCAATTCTGCTGAGAATGTGAAACGTTTTTTTTGGTGCCAAACGCACCGGAAGATACACTAGTTTTGGACAAATAATTATTTCCATTTTTTTCAGCTGATGTAGAGCGTGCCTGAAGTATTGAACCCTTAATATTCTTTATTTGAGTTCTTTTACAATGATTGGCAAGTACCATGGTACTACCAGGATAAAGAATCTAACGGTGAGAAAAATGTCTAGTACTTAAAAGTAATCCATCCAAAAGTACCAAAATTATGGGACCAAGTACCGGATAAATGGGCCCAGCTAATTATTTTATTTTATTTTTAAATTAAAAAGAAAGGGTATATACGTCTTTTCCGCTGATGTGGGGGTGGAGGCGGCGGGAAAAAAATTATCGTGATATGTTGTGGGAGGGTATATTCTAATCAGGGTATATGAAAGTATTAATATACCCTTATTATTATTTATTTAATTTTTTAAAATTCTAGTTAAAGTACGGTAAGTACCAGGAAATGTACTTAAAGTACCTGCAAGTACCTGGTAGTACCAGCTGGTACTTGCCAATCATTGTAAAAGAGCTCTCTTTATTTCTCTCTCTTGTGTTCCCAGTTTCATGAAAAGGCTAGACAGGGTCTACAGAACCAGTTCGACACAAATTTAACTCAAGAGGCATAGGCTTCTAACCATAATAGGTTGAAATTTGAGAAAGCCTGATAAATAGACAACTCCACACCCTAAACAATAATTTGGATGGTGGGAACTCTTCTCGCCTCCAAAGTTCGGCAACGACACGGTGAGATAAGCAAAGCAATCCTGTGAGGAATGTAAGATTACTTCCATGTAAATGATAAAAAAAATTAACTTTTACGATGGGCATGCAGTACTCGAGGTTGTATACGATTATAGTTAGTAGAATTATTAGAAGCTTTCGTAGGACCAAATAATTATTTACCTGTTTTGTTCGATAAAGTCGTGGGCTCGTGTGGCTCGGTCTGTTATGGCTGATGGCATTTTTTCTTTATCAATGCACATCTCGTCATCTCTGTTGGTTATAACACAAGGCACCACTTGTTTAGTCTACAATGCCAACAAAATACCCCTGAGCCACAAACAAGTAAAACCTTATTCACATCGTTTGCTATCCTGAAATAAAAATAAAGATGTAAACAAATGGGGGACCAATCATAATAGGAAATATTTTGAACATTAAACCCTGAACGGAGGTACAATTGTTTTTCCCCATAATACTAGTATATGACACCACCACTAATAGTCATATATAAAATCTAAGCCCACAGAAAAAGGACTTTGCCATCATGTCGATTTTAGATCACCATTGGAATTAGGCTCAGACGCACAATGATACTACTAAATGATTTTATGGTTATGTACCCAAATTCTGATGATTATTAAGTACTCCCTTTGTTCCAAATTGTAAGTCATCCCAACATTCCTAGAGAGTCAAACCATCTCAAGTTTGACCAAATTTATATAAAAAAAGTACTAACATTTATGATGCCAAATAAGTATAATTAGTTTATTCATAAATTATATTTTCATATTATATCTACTCAGTCCCATAAATCTTTGTGATTTTGATGAAATATAAAATAGTTTAACTCTCCAAGAAAGTTGGAATGATTTACAACTTGGAATGGAGAGAGTATATGTTTTGTTGCACAAAAAGAACGTCATCATATGAAGTTAGTTGTGCTAAGAAAGATGACAATTACATCATAGAAGAACTCGAGGATGATACCGAAAAATAATTTAGCTGATAAATAACTGGATATCTCACGTTCAGAACTTTAGAAATTAGAACGCTTATTAGAGCAAGGGAGACACGAACAGAAGCACAGTACCTACATCAGTGGAGGACAGGACCACCCACAACAGTTAGAACTTAGAGCACACTGAAATCACGTCATCAACTACATTTTGACGACAAACAACATGACTAATTGCCAAGCTACCAAACTAACACAACACTTAGTACTCCAAACTAATACAACACTTAGTACTTTAAAAACTGGCATAAGTTACTAATCTTGTGGTTGCTCCTCCTCCAGTCTTTAATTAGATGCTCGAAAACCTGCAGAATCAACCGAAATTAATGTCTGAGGACTCATGGCAGTAGCTGAAATGGAAATTCATAATAACTAGAAGGAAGTGATGCGCAACTGCGGTAGTGCTGCACATCATGCAATGATGCAAGCATGTGGAGATGTGGGTTCCTTTGAGTGTTCAGTTAGCTTGCTGCCAGTTAAGAAACATTTGCTTGGCTGGTGTGGCAGTCTTGAAGTGGTTTATTTAAAAATCCGGTTTGTTTGCTGTCACTGAAGGGAATAATTGTTTGGTTGGTGTAGCAATATTCACGTGTTCAGTAGGTAGACATGGGGGGACATGGCCCATGTTGAGCTGCTATTAGACTCCATATTTGTGCAGGCATGTGGGTAATGCCAGTATGTCAAATGATGAATATATAAAGATATTTAAAGAGTCGTCAGCCTTGTTATGAGTTAGCAGTAGAGCTTATGGGAAAAGTAACCATGTCATGTATATAGTTGTAGATGTTTGTAGACGGGAGAAGTAGACATTTATATTTTTAGATTGCTCAATAACCAGGTATTTTTATTCAATTTAGTTGGCTAATTCCTTCTAAGAAACATTGATATACGGAAAATGGGAAAGGGCAAAGTATATACAAAACCAACATTTTCAAACGAAGAGACTCTGTTCTCCAAAAAAAGAAAAACTTTTCAATGACGCAACTGAATGTGTAAACGCTCTGGTGGAGTGATAGGGGGAGGCACCGAGACATAGGTGAGCGAAAGCACCAAGAAAGTGAAGGAAGATCCACTTGGAGGGAAGCTGGTCAAGGTCAACGTTCTAGTTACATAATTAAAATGAACTATAGTTAAATAACTCAAGAACAGGAAACAATGCGTGTGGGCCTTCGTCATTGCCCCCATTTTCTGAAGACTCAACCGCAGACCGAGCAAAGACGAGAACAAGAATAATCTACCGAGCGATCAAGAAGAAGAAGAAGAAGAAGAAGCGCCGGGGAGAAGTAAAGCGCTGCCTAGATAGATACATACATGGCAACACGCAGTAGAGGGTTTGGCAACTAGGCGCCCCACACGGTGATCCCCTGCATCATGTTCTTGAACTCGCCGAAGTCGACGCGGCCGTCGCGGTCGCTGTCGACGTTGCAGATCATCTCCTGCACCGTGGCGAGGCTCCGCGCCTCGGGGAGGCCGAGCTTCTTGAGCACGGCTTGGAGCTCGGCCGCCGAGATGTAGCCGTCGCCGTCCTCGTCGAACACGCGGAACGCCTCCTTCATGTCCCCCTCCTCGTCTTCCTCCTCGGGCACCGCCTCCGGGACCACCGGGCCGAACAGCGCGTCCCCGAGCGCGCGGTGGAGGGACTCGAAGTCCTCGAAGCGGAGACCCGCGGCGCCCGCCGGGATGTACCCCCCGACGGCGGCCTCGAGGCCGGAGCGGTCGGCGCCGAGGCCGAGCGCGTCGAGGGCGGATGCCATCTCGTCGAGGGTGATCTCGCCGTCCCCGTTGCGGTCGAAGAGGTCGAACACGCGGCGCAGGCGCAGAGCGTTCAGGCTGCCGTTCCGGAGCCGGAACGACGGCGAGGGCTTCCTGGACAGCGACGGCTTCACGGCGGTGGCGGCGGGAGGAGCGGCGCTCTCCATCGTGGCGTGGAGTCAAGGGGCTCCTTTTGCCCTTCCTAGCTTTGCTTCGGGTTTTGTGGGGTTGCGAATGTAAAGACTTTGCGTGGGCTGAATGTTTGGGTGTCACTGGCGAGGGGGGGCGGGTTTTATAGAGGGAGAGGACGCGACGCGGAATCAGCCAATCAGAGCCGCGGCCGCGAGGCCAATTGGCCAATGAATATCTTCTTCTTTCCACTTTTTTCCCGCACTAAAAAAATTCTCAATGGATATGGTCGTCATATGTGATCACTTAATCTCAAAGTATATATTATACATGTGTCAGCCTCACGGCAAGATGCTTATTGCTTGCTTATTGTCGTGCGCATTTTTTTCTACTCAAAGAGAGATGAGAGAAATCGGACTAGCGTTGTTCGTTTGGATTGGACACGCGCGTGGAGTCGTGGACTAATCCGAGTTCCTTCGTTTCAACTCTTTCCATTTGTTTTAGCGTTGATATGGCGTTGTTCTCCAGTGAGACCAGGGGCTTGGATGCACCTCCCGTTTTGGCCATCTCCGGGCTGTGAGCGCGAGGTCCTTGTTTCGTCGTCATTTACGCGGACAATGCCCTTCCGTAGGTTACTGAGATCCTAATCGGTACGTTGCCGGTTGGTACGTTTCTTCCAATCCCCGTTGTTGATCTTGACCACCTTGCCACTCCCATGTGTCTCCAATCATCAAAGGGCCGTTTGGGCAACGTCGACGCGGTTACGGTCCCATCGCTGCATAATATTGCCCGGCTTCCCTGATGGTTGCTGTAAACTACTCGAGCGCACGCCGGAGCTCCGGCACGGCGGGACCGGGAGAGCGGTGCCAAAACGCGTCCCCGCGATTCGCGAGTGCCGAGCACGACGATCGGCAGACGTGCCCGTGACTCAGGCCACCGTCGCGCCTCATCAGGTACCCAGAAATAACAGAGCCATTTCGCATTTTCGCTCCCGATGCAGCTGTCTGCCCGAGCAAGTATGACTCCATGTCTCCATGGGGCGTTGCAGGCCACTCCCCTTCATTTTCTTTTCTCGCGCGCCGCGGCTTGGCCCACGTCCCGTCATCGCGGAAAGGGCTCACCCACCGCGCGCGCACTACCCGTCGTCTCGCCATCTAGATGGCCGACGACAAGTCTGGGGTGGAACTGCACACGGCTACAGAAAAGGCGTTGGTTTGGTTTTCCAGATCGTCCAAAAACCGAACGGAGCGCCGTCGACCGGGCCAAGGTGCCGCCGATTCCGTCGGGCAGAAATGTCACCGAGTCGCGAGTGAACAGCGACCGGGTTGTTTAAAATTTGACGCGCGCCCATCACGACCCAGCTAAAAAAAGGTGGTGGAAAACGAAGCATCACATGCGATCAAACCCTCAAGCTACGTACTACTACGGCAGATTGGGCAGGAAAGTTGGAGGCCTGGTGGGATTAGGCCGTCCCCAACCCTCCAAGTCAGCTGGTGTCCATAGAATTTATTAGACTGCCAACTAAGCAAAAATCTGATGTGGCATGAAAGTTAATGAAGAAAGAGAAGAGAAAATATAGAAACCGTGTCCTGCATACGACACCGTTTCGACACCGACTCCAAGACGACGGAAACCAGGCGAATCTGCGTTGGGGCCGGACCCATCCTTTCTTTGCCCCGCTTTTTTCTCCATGCCTCGATCCCGCAGACTCATTGACGTTTGGATTGGAGATTAGGAGAGAAAAGAATACGATGATTTTTCCCCAGCCCCCACCAAGCAACAACTAGCGTTGGGCGGTACAGTTTCTACCAGCCGTGTCTAGCTGATTTGGCATCTATGGAAACCAAGGAATAGTTTCTGGGTTGGGGACGGCCTTATTGGCGGAGCGGAGCGGAGCACCGCGCGCGACGCGACGGCGCTGTCTGTGCGCTCCGCGCGCGCCGCGATCATGTGCCGGTAGGAAACGCGGGTCGTCGACGTCTCGGCGAACGAACGTGAGGCCACATGGCCTGTCCTGCGCGCGGAGGGCTGCCTCTTGTCTTGGCCGCCGTTAATATTCTGACTCGGCACCGCCGGCCGGTTCGTGCTCGCCACGCCGGCGGCGGCGGCTCCCTCCCCGCCGTCGGTTGGCTGCTACCTACACAATTGCTACTCGGTCCAAGTCGCCCCTCACGGACATGTGCGTGCTTTCCAACTACGCCGATCAGGACGATGCCGAATAACCAAATTTAGTGTCCGCGTCTCATGATCTCATCCCTTATCTCGGCTGCATAGAGACGACGCCTAACAGTTGATCCGTTCATTGCTCACGCTGCTTTTCACACTGGTGCGTTTGGCGAGCGAGCCCCAATAATCGTGAAGCGAGCAAAAAAGGAAACCCTCCGATATCGGTGCAGCTCGATCAGGTTGCCGTCACGTCCTCTCCAAAGTTCGTTCACTAGCCGGCACGGCGGCACAAGGCCCCCGGCCGATTGATGAGACATGAAGTTTTTGTACGGTTCTGCTGAGACATGGGTGGGTGGCTCAGCGTCCGTCACGAGCACGTACAATTCACGCGTGGCGCGTAGCAGCCGTGGGCCGTCGCCGCCGGTGTGGGGCACCCACCGGCGAACCGCGGTTGGCCACCCCCACAAGAGAGAGAGAGAGGTCGGACGGACGGACGGGGCCACCGCCCACCGGGCACCGGGCGTATCTGAGTATCTGACGCTGGGCGCGCGCGCGCGCGTGGATTTGATTACGAGCGCGTTGCCGCGGTCTCCCGTCGCCGTCGCGTCTCTCGTAGTCGCGTGCCTACCACCTACTGGCGCCAAGTGGGCAAGTACATTATGAGGACACGGGCGTGACGACGGCGCCGTCACCCGTCAGCCACCCGCGGGATCGACGCGGTTCGCCCGCTGCTTCGGGCGCGGTTGCGTGCTGCGGTGTGTGTGGCGTCGTGGGTTGCGGTAGCTCGGATTTCCCGCGTGATCGGTTTTTAGTTTGCTCGCGGCCGCGGTGCACCACATCAACTTCTCGACTTCAAAGAGTGATGCTGATGCGCTCATAGAACGGAAGAACGCGAATACGTGCCCTACTAAAAAAAGGTGTAAACAGAACTGGATGGGTAATTCAACTACGGCGCCGCCAGGCAGCCGCCGGGCCTCTGTGGTAGCTGAAGGCAGTTAGGCTGTTTCTCATCGGTCCCTGTTGTTTTATATCCCTTGACGATGCAGAGGTTTGGCGTTTGGGGGTTCTCGTCAGTAATTCGGTTTTCGAAAGCCATAATTGGCTGGGATCAGGTGGGCCGTCGAATGGGTTTGCACTCGGATGAAGCGACAAGCGTACTAATGGGCTGACTTGGAGAGAGAGATGCGTATGCGCTCGCTTGAATGAAGACCCACATTATATGGGCCGGGCAACTTGCAAACCGGAATCATCCACGTGTATTCTTGGTGCGGCTACGCGCATTGAGCCTTCCACAGTTGCACACGCTCGTGGCCCCTGCTCCCCCGCCTCCTGTTCTGCTACCTCGCTACGCCGTCGCTCGCCATCCGTCCAGTCGCCGCGCGGCCTCTCTAGCTCTGAAGGTAGGCCCTCTCCCTCCTCGTTGCCTCCGATTTGAGATGCTCGCGACCGGGCTTGGCTTCTCGCGCCAGATCTCGCGGGCTAGGGTTTCACCGCGGGCCGCGGCCCCTGGGTCCCCGGTTTTTGGGATAGGTATGGCTACTGTGTTGGTGCCGCGAGGCTCACGATCTCGCGGATCGGGTACTCTGTCGGCTTGATTTGAGATGGGATTGATGATCTCTTGAACCGAGAGTCTTGAGTTCAGTTCTTTCTCAGCGTGTAGCCTTTAATTTTACACGAAAATTTTATGGCATATCAAATCATACAAATCTGGTGGGGTTGGAAGCAGCAGTGGATGCTGCTGCCTTTTGCTATGTCGAATTCGTGCATACGGAGTGACATGTTACCTTTAGTATGGTGCTTAGTGACGTAAAGAGCTTCATATTTTGAACTGACAGAGGTTTGGTATGCAGGAATGGGCCTGTGGATGTTGCTGGAGGGTTTTGCTCTTCTCGCAAATGCCTTGGCAATACTGAACGAAGACCGTTTTCTTGCTCCCAGGGGATGGAGTATGTCTGAAGTGTCTGGAAATGGGCAAGCAAAGTCGTTGAAGGGCCAGATTGTGGGGCTTATCTATGCTACGCAATTTCTGAGGGTGCCTTTGATAGCCCTTAATGTTCTTATCATTTTTGTGAAGTTGGTGTCAGGGTGATGCTCTCTATTTGGTTTTGGCTGTTGTTCCTGCCCGAGTTCCAGCATTGTGTAAATGTTAATTGTGCTCAAAGCTGCTGGAGATATGCACATAGTAACTGTAATTCGGATTTCTGCTATTGTTCTAATAAATTAATTCTGGGAAAATGGTTTTGTCAACATTCATACTAAAGTATATGTTGTGTGCCAATTTGATTAGATTGTTTGAAGTGTGTATTATGCACTAGCTGAGGTTGTCTTTCATTTGCTCTTACTTATGAACTGCTGACACATTTGTTGCTTATGAGCATGTTTTATGCTTGCTCCTCCCCATTTTAGTGCTCAGTGTTGTTTGGCCGATGGGTACTGTTTTTGGCCGGAGACATTTGTCTCCTACAGCCCACAGTCCTACTCGTACTGTTGATACAAGCCAACCTTTTCTGTCATTCAGCCTTGTCTGCATTTTACCCTCTGTTTACCAGTTTGCAGATCTTCAATGGAAACTACCCTGGGTCCATTCTGGTTTTAATTCACGTTCAGCTCGCTTAATATTCAGAACTGCAGGCAGAATGTTTCAGTATTACTAATGGTGATCAAGTGGAGAAAAACGAATGATGATCTATTCCCTCATTTCTGTTGCAGCTTACAGAGAGGTTTGAGTTATGTTCATATGCCAGGTATGCAGATGTAGCACCCCTATTTATTCAACAGACGATTCAATATCTGTATTGGCATGCTCGTGCATTGCACAACTTAATAATGCTCCAACATATAGACATATAGTTTTTTTGGTACTAAAATTCAACAGTTCCATTCTTTTCGCATACAATGCTGGCATAAACAATTGGCTAATTTGGCACAATTTCTCTTTCAACTTATTATGAACATGCACACTATAAAAAATCAAGCTTAAATCTCATGGGATATTTCTGTACAGTGTACCCCCTCTCCTCCCTGAGAAGTTGCATCCATCATATCATAGTTTAATTTCCATCAAATAGTATGACTAATATTGTCGTGCCCGAATAGCAGAGCTCCTCTTAGTCACTAGTCAGCGTAGACACTGTACTTTCGTTAAAGTGAGGTCCACACCAAGCTCTGGCTCCACAATGAGTTTAAGTGTCGGAGAATGCTCGTAGTGTGGTGAGATCTTCAGAACAAACTTGGAGATGATAAGAGAGATGAGGATCTTTAGCTCAGCCATAGCAAATCCCTGCCCTAGGCAGGTCCGTGCCCCAGCACCAAATGGCAAGTATGAATGTAGCTGTGGTTTAACATCAGAGAAGCGATCTGGATTGAACTCTTTCACATCCGGACCCCATAGCTTGGGGTCAAGATGCATTGTGGAGACAGGGATGTAGATGTTGACACCTTTTGGTATATGTATGCCACCAAGCTTCAGGTCCTGGAGGGCCTGCCTTGATACAAAGGCCCCTGCTGGGTACAAGCGCAAGGTTTCCTGGATCACCATTGTCAACTAAATGGGCAAACAGAAGTTAGTGGTATGTTATAGCAAATCAAGGCACTGCCTTTTTGAACACTTGGAGATAGGATAAGATCATACATTTTTCATGTTTTGAAGTGATTGGGAGTCTACTGGCTGGCCTCTGCAGACTTCATGCACCTCTGCTCGTACCCGGTCCTGCCATTCTGGGTGCAGTCCAAGGAGCATTAGACACCAGGCAGCCGTGACAGCTGTGCTCTCATATCCTGCAAAATATATGCTCTTGCAGTTATCTACGATGAAGTTCTCTGCCTCAGCGATGCCCACCCTGCTACAGCTTGCGCTGTGAAGGATTGCACTTAGTAAGTTCCTATCTTCTCCACTTTCTTTTACGATTTCTAGAATAAGTTTGTGGACTTCTTTGTGAAGCTCCCATGCCTGCTTGTTCCTCATTGAAGGGAAGAACCTGCGAGCATTTAAAATATGTCCCTTACAGGTCATTTTTACCAACGCATTGCTTTGGATTGACACTAATATAATTTTTTGTTCTCATGGAAAATCAAATATGTACTTGTGATATGTTTCTAAATCAATAGATCCCCCCTAACCTTAGGCCAGTCATTTCAGCTAG
This sequence comes from Digitaria exilis, assembly GCA_015342445.1. Classification (NCBI taxonomy): domain Eukaryota; kingdom Viridiplantae; phylum Streptophyta; class Magnoliopsida; order Poales; family Poaceae; genus Digitaria; species Digitaria exilis. The sequence goes on from JACEFO010001626.1 coordinate 301,133, forward strand.
CACATTTGGCTTGGACACAGCCTGCTGTAGTTCTCGGATCTTCATAAAGATTTCCTTTCCTTTGATGTAGCTGCTTCCGAAGCATGTTCTAGAGATCACATCTGCAGAGTAGGCCCTAATGTCATCATCGATCTTAATGTCTGTGATCCCACCATTTCTATAAACTCTCTCTTCCCATAACTTCAATAGTGGTTGCGCAGAATCGACCATGAGATCCACCATACCCTGAATATGTGAAGGCTTTAAGAGTTAGGCTCACATGTCAAAATTCATGTCTATCTGCTGACCAGTGGCATGGTAAGGAAAAAAAGTCTCCCTCCAAATAATGACTTAAGCGACTGCAACATATAGCTAAATAAAAAAAAGCGAAGGTACTGAAAGTGCTCCTGACTTGTAACTGGAGTCAAATCCCACATTATCTAGCTGGATCAGAATGTTGTAGTTTTGCTGTTGGGAGTTGTCCTAGTTAGAATCTTATCTAGCTTAATCATAGTCTTGAGTTTTTCATACCAGCTCACACTGAACGACCATTCTGGATTATGTTGTAAGTAAGCGGTAGACCCACAACTTGATTGCTGAGGCCCACTGATCACTAACAGCCTTTAATGCTATTGCATTAATCTGAAATTTATCCGCAGATGGCCTTCAAATGTGTTCCACAATAGTGGCATCTTTGAGCAAATTTATGAGGGTTGCCAGCTAAGGGAGCGGGTAAGTGAGCAGCATCTGAAACATGCTGGCTTCAAGAGTTATAAATTTTGATATTGGTGTGTTTGCATAGCTTTGTTAACATACACTATTTTATGGTACAACAGTAAAAAAAAATTCTAGTACATTTGTTTGGACAGTGTCATGTCAGCCTCATAGAGTCATACCTTGACCTTGTCCAGGAAGAACTCAGGGGCGATGATCTTCCTCTGTTGCAGCCAGGCCACACCGTTGGACTTGAGGATACCCCCGCCGAACAGCGGCTCGTGCGTGGCCTTGAGGTAGGAGCTCTTGCCGAGGTCCAGTGACACGCAGAGGTTGATGTCCCGGACCACGTCCGGCCGGCTCACGTGAAGGAATACGACGTTGCCCATGGAGTACGTGAATATCGGACCTGCATTTCCATAAAACCGGACAGCTAAAGCTCAGGCTCGTACCTTGTTCCCCAGCCGGTCTCGATCTAGTTACGGGACAAAGTGCTACAGGGAAGTAGGTTAATGGGAATCTGGTATAGATCTTCCTCCAGTAGTGAATCGATGTGGACAGGGGTCCAGCCACGGAGTTTTATTAGGCTATATTATGGCACATTAATACATTTTATGTCAGTCTATTCATGACACTATCACCGTGCGACAGAAACTAAGCAGGCTGCAGAGCTACTGATCCTAATCAATCATCCCGAGTTTTCTTTTTTTTAAAAAAAAAAACCGTCCCAGAGTTGTATGTGTTGAGGTAAATCCATCGGCTTGCTGGTCGCCGGCAGCTCCGAAAATATCAGCGGGATCATCGCTCGCTGGGACGGCGACACGTTGGTGGGCACCCGTACAGTTCGCGTCCCGTCATCCGTAACCGCGCGCGACTTTTCTTCCCGCCGGGAGGCGGGTGGGAGCAGCCAGCCGGGGGACGCGCGTGCCCGGCGGAGCCAACTCGCCATGCTCGACAGCCAGCCAGCCATGGCTGGCCCCATCCGCCATGCCGACGTCGACATGTCGTCCCCGCGCGCGCTTGTTCCTTTCCAGTCACGTCCCCTGCCCGGCCTGGCCCCTGCCCCCAGCCAGCCGTCCCTCTCGCGCGGGATCACATCGCAACGGTTGGATGGAGCGTCATCGGCCGCCATTGGCGAGGGAGGCCATCGCGACGGGGCACGGCCGCACGCACAGCCGCACAAGTGCAAAGAACCCCGACTCCACCTGCGCGCGCGTGCGGCCCCTCGCGAGGCCCACGTGCGCGGCCAGTGCCGCCGGCACCCCGCGACGCCGACGTGCCGCGGATCACGCCATCAGCGGGCGGCCTCCTCCCCTTTCAGCTCTGGACCGCACGTCTCGCTCAATGGCGAGTGATAATCCCAGGAGAGGAATTGAAGCCAGGAACAGATGGAGCAAAAGCGAGCATCCTCATCTTACTGATGACGTGATGTGTTAGCTCGTGTGCTTTGCGCCCAGGACGGGGGTCACATGCTGCGGGTGATACATTGGCTTGCCAATACGAACATACAATTATGAAATGTCCTTCTCCCCCGTGATGCCGCCGTGACGTGACCTGACTGTGCAATTGTATTTTGTTTTTCCCGAATGGCTACTCTTTGGTGGTACTAGTCTTTGGCTTCAATTATTCTATTCCGAATCAATCCGAAGGTGGAAAAACAAACAAAATTCAGTTGGAAAGCGGCTTACTTTCAGAGAAGCATGGTGCACATCTACTTGGCTAGCTCCCAGTTACCAAGGCCCCAACCCCGAACCCTGTCCTTTTGCGTCGTGCCATGACTACACAGACATTATCTAGAACCCAAATCACAGCCTCAACCCTACCCCCAGCTTTCTTTACGGGTTGTTGGTCTCATATCTTTGTACGTTTGTTCTCTCGTCGCGTCTCTGTGATCTGTGGCGCTAGAGTCCAGGAGCGGCGGAGCGCCCGTCGTGATGGGCACCTCACCTAATTTATCCTGCTGCTCAACAGTAACAGCAACAGCAAAAATAGCTTACGCCGCGTTAGATGGACCCGCCCATAGCCGTTAGTGTCAAAACAGCTACAATTAGCGTAGGATCAACATCGGCATGGAATGATGGAGTTATTTTGGCAGTTTAGTATCGCTCGACTAGAGGTGCACCCATCAACCATCATTGCCGGGTCCTCGAAAAGGATGGTACTCAGTGACAGAACAACAAAGAAATGGTGAGATTTCTGCTGCTACATGGCCGTATTCCTGTGAAGTGGCCAGCTTAGCGATGGCTCAGTTATTGAGATAAACATGTAGTGCCGATGCGCCATCCATCTTGCTTACTCATTGTCTTTTTCAACCGGAACATAGGGGCTCTGATTCCGTAGGCTGATGCTTGCTATATCAGTTTTTTGTTTCCTCCCACTCCCTCAGTCCCAAAATACTACTTGTTTTGGTTTTTCTAAATACATAATTTTTACTTTCTATTTTGACATAAATATATATCTAGGTACATATCAAAAACTATGTATCTAAAAAAACCAAAACAGCCAGAATTTTTGAGACGGAGGGAGTAGTTGCTAGTCTAGTGGTTCATTAGCAATGAACCAATATTATTTGGTTTTTTAATCACCTTATCAAAGCTAAAGCTCATCAAGGTGATTTGAAGCATCTCCTCACCGAGGGGAGTTTGAGTCCCTTCTCCTCGCCCAGGTGAGTTAGAGCCCCTTCTCCAAACCGGGTGATTTGGATCCCATCCTCACCCAAATCATTCTTTTCCTTTCCAACTCCGACGAGATTTCAACAAACTTCCAGTGGTTCAGGATTTGGACTAGGGTTTCTGGGTTGCTGAGGGGTCGGTGCTCAACTCTGGCCTTAGGAGGGTTGACGATGGTGGTGGTGGGGTGGGGTGGAAAAGATACCGGCGGCGACACCACTGGACAGGCGGTGGAGGAGGGCGGTCAGGCTAAGGAGGGGCAGGGGCGATGGCACGAGGTGGCGGTGCTGGTCGAAGATGGCAGCTGCGGGAGGTGGCAGCAGGAGTAGCCGGTGTGGCGGCCGACTAGGCGGTGGGCCGACGGTGGCGCGTGGCTGCCGTTGGGAGCGTGGGCCGGGGAGGATGAAGAAGAGGTGTGGGAGGAGAATAAAAGAGATAAGATGGTGAAGGAGTGGGTGGAGTTGAAATATTTGAATGAAGGTTTTGTTTCACCTAGGTGATCAATAGGCACTCACCTCCATTTTTACTGTCTACTTGCATTGGTGGCTAGCCACGTTCTGATGACAGAACACATTAATTGAACGCAGGTAAAAGCTAGAAAGAATGAACTTCACGCTAGTTCCTACCCCAGCCCCCATGTGTGGTCTGTTTACGTTTCATCTAATGAATGAATCATGATCTCCCTCCACCGGTGCAATGAAAAAGGATTAAGATTTAACAACAGCAGTAGGCCAGCAAGAACTGGAGAGCAAATAAATTAAACCAACAATCACAGCACACTCGAATTGGGCATCAAGCAATAAAACCCCGCATGTGTGCCACACGACAAGCACTAGACACTACTACGAAAGCATAACTGAAAGACACACGTCCTTACCGTGCTCTTTCCTCCATTTCTCGTAGTAGGGCAGCACGGCTGGCCGGTAGTCGTGCACGATGCCGCCGCCGCTGGGGCGCCGTGTCGATGAGCGCAGAGCCTTCGCGGCGGCGACCGCCTCCCGCATGTCGGCGAGGTTGCCGTAAGGGAACGACGGCCGCGGCCCGCCGATGTTCTGGCGCCTGAACTCCCCGAGGACCCTCTGTGGCACGAGCCAGAGGATGTAGTAGAGGTACATGGCGAGGCCGCAGGCTCCCACGCAGCACAGACTCAGAAGCACCTTCACCGCCGCCATAGCCACCTGCTCCATCTCTCTTCTTCCCTTGATGATACAGACTTTATATGATGCTTGCTCCCAGCTACTGTTGTTGTGTGTTTGCTGAAGGTGGTGGTCTGTGTATATAGGGGGCCGGGGCATGGACCGGGTCACCGGAGGAAAGGTGCTAGAGTCCAAATGCCAGGTTTGGCATAGACCATAAAAGGGCTCGCAAAAAAAAAAAAGGTTGCAACTAGAGGGCCGTCATATTGATGATGGCATGCATTGGCAATGTGCCTGAAAGGAAATTGCGTTTCCCTGTGGCAAGGATCTTGCAAATTAAAAGATTTTGTTGTGTTTTGAGTGCTCTAAACTTTACGCAATATTTTTTTTGAGCACAAGAGCGATCACTTCTGTCACCCTACTGTGTGCTCCTCTCTAATTCTCTATGATAGTCGAGATGACTGAGGTTGTCACACAGCAGCTAATAATCATGCTGACTGTTATTTGTACCGCGCGCGTGCACGGGTCTCCGGATATGCAAAGTAGGATTCTGCTGATAGAGTGTCAAACGCTGGAGAGCATCCGGATTCCGGAACCTATGGAGTCTGGAGGATTTTGCTGCCCCGACCGACCTAATCCCGATCGCCAGCATGCCCATGTGGCCATGTGGCACCATTCAATTGACCTGTATGGCTGTATCCCGTGCACGATGTATGTCTGCGTGCTCTGTATATCTCAGTATCCGTTCGACACTCGCACTCTAGAGTGCTGTAGAATTTGTTGCGGATCTTGGGAGTTGGCCCGGACGACTGGGAATGCTAGTGATGAACTGGCGGTCTGGCGCGGACCGCTTCTGATGCGCCGGCCCGCACGGGATGTTCCCATTCCAGCTGGGAAGTGCGAACTCACCCCGGCGTGCACCGTGCTGCCGCTCGAGATCGGCCGCCGCCGCCCACAGGCCACAAGTGCAGCGGTGCCTCGAGGGAGGCGGTGATGATGCTGGTGCCGATCTCACGCACCAGTGGGGCGTGAGATCGGCAGCGGCTGATCACGATTCACGCCGGCTTCACTATTTGGTGGCTTCCGCGCACGCGAATGCACAAATTTGATAGAATGGGCTTGGTAATGGACTAATGGGGTCGTACAGATCTTTGTCACGGGTTGCATAGCATATCATCATGCTGGGCTGGCTGGTTTGGCACGGCCTCTTGGGCCGAAACAAAGTTGGCCAGGCACGGGGGGCTGTTTCTCCCGCACGTTTCTCCCCCTTGGTTTTTTTATTTTACCATTTTCAAAAGATAAATACCCTAGTGCAAATTTTGTAGAAGTACACTCCCTCCGGGTTGGTAAAGAAACGTTTAGGACATTGACACGGTCTCCAAAACACAACTTTGACTAATACTTTTTAGTATAAAATATTTATAAAATATATTTTAAAAGTACTTTTCTGAAACTATATTTCAATACAAATCTACTCATATTATTTTTATATTTCTAAACTTAATACTTAAATAATTATTTACAGTCAAAGTTTATAAAGTTTGACTTAGGACAACCTCAAAAGGTCATCCTTTACCAATATGGAGAGAGTACTCCTCCCACCATTTAAAATGGCTACAGACGGATGGATCGGTGGTAGGGCAGAACCTAGCGCCTATTCAACCGGTGGAATGTTGACTATGCATACAACATATTTTACCAAAATCATAACTAATTCATAGAAACTTGGATGGAGATACTTTTTATGAAAACTGTAACTCTCGACAAGATGTGAAACTTTGCAGTTTTTTTTCATCTGTAGCCATCTTAGTGCTCAAATAATCATAGCTATTTTATATGAATTTAGATAGAGATGAATGTTACATGGAAATTGTAGCCCTCGATGAGATCTTCAACTTTGTAGTTCAAAATTGTTTCATTTGGAGCCATCTTCATGTTTAAATAATCGATACTAGTTTCAGATTTAAAACAAAATTTTATATCTGAAACTAGTATAAATTATTTGAGTACGAATATGGCTCCAAATGAAAAAAAAAGTTTGAGTTACAAAGCATCAAGTGCAAGAATTTTTATATAAAGTCCATCTCCATCCAAGTTCATATGAATTAGTTATGACTTTTGAAAAATACCCTCCTAGGATATCTAACATTCCACCGGTGGAGCTGGCGGTAGGTCTACTACCGATTCATCCGGTTGTGGCCATATCAAACGGTGAGAGGGGTATCCTTCTGCAAAATTTTCACTAAGCTATTTATTTTTAAAATCATAAAATAAAAATAAAAATATAAAAAACTCCTCCCTTGCCAAATCTGAACAGGGTTCATGGCTAATTTTAAATACGAAACTAGTATTGATTATTTGAACTCGAAGATGGCTCCAAATAAAATAAGTTGAGGGCTGGTATTTTCATATAAAGTTTATCTCCCTCCAAGTTCATATAAATTAGTTATAACTTAAAACATGTTGTATGGATAGCAAACATTCCACTGGTTGAACTAACGGTAGGTTCTGCTACAATGGTCTACTGCTGATTCATCCCGATGTAGCCATTTGAAACGGTGGGAGGGGTACACTTATGCAAATTTTTCACTAATATATTTATTTTTGAAAACCTGTAAAATATAAAAGTTAAAAAATTCCTCCCCCGTGCCAAATCTGAACAGGGTTCATGGCTTGGCCACCGAAGCCGGCCGATGGCGATTGCGTGCCGGAGCTGCGACGAAACGGACCCGCACGCGTCGCAGCAGCACGTACGTACAAACAGCGACAAGAGGCAACTAGTCCCAGCACGCACGCAACAAGGAGGCGGTGGGTGCCGATGCCCCGTCAAACGGGCACAGCTAGATATCGGTCATGGTCAGCCCGGCTTGGAATTCCACGAGCCCGGCCAATGCGCGGCTTTGTATCTGTACGTGGTACATACGCAGCCGCCGCGATCGGCGGAGGACCTCGCCGCGCACACGGCCCTGTTAGGCTGGCCGGGATCGCGACCACCACCCTATTGCTAAACCCCTTCCTTCTTCAGATACAGATAGTACATACCCGCACCGCATACTGCCATATATCACCAAGTTGTGCTGGGCTAGCTGGAGCCCGTGAACCAGCAGCGTGGATGAGTCAACTACGATCTTAACGTTTTTTTGGCAACGTAGTGGTGGAAAATTTGAAATAAGGAATGGAAATTGTGGACTTGGTTTCGTGCGACGTGCCGAACCGGGAGAGCACGCTTGGAACTTGCACTATAAATACGGGGCGCACCCCTCGGTGGATTGCATGCAAAGTTCAGTGCATCATCAGATATACTAGTTCTGAACTCGTCTGATCTGTCCCTCTGCTAGATATCTGCCGTGTGTGGCTGCAGAGAGAAGCAACGATTGATCGAAGATGGCAAACCAGTGTGTCGCTTCCATGCTCGCACTTGCATTGCTTCTGGGAACATTTGCAGCCATCCCCACAGGTACCGTGAATGAGACGATGTCTCTGTTGGTTACTGTAATATCCTATTAGCAGCGTGCATGTAGCGATGTACGTGTACATGCATATATGTTTTGCATTGCTGTATTACGATACCTTAATATCCACGCACAATTAATATACACAGGAGTGCAATCCATCGGCGTGTGCTACGGCGTGAACGGCAACAACCTGCCCTCGGCTAGCCAGGTGGTGCAGCTCTACCAGGCCAACAACATCGGCCTGATGCGTATCTACTTCCCGGACGCCAACGCGCTCAACGCCCTGAGCGGCACCGGCATCGGGCTCATCATGGACGTGGCCAACACCGACCTGGGCTCCATCGCCTCCAGCCCCAGCGCCGCGGCCACCTGGGTCCAGACCAACATCCAAGCCTTCCCGGGCGTCAACTTCCGCTACATCGCCGTGGGCAACGAGGTGTCCGGCAGCGACACCAACAGCATCCTCCCGGCCATGCAGAACATCCACAACTCGCTCGCCGGCGCCGGGCTCGGCCACATCAAGGTGTCCACGGCGGTGCAGAGCGACGTCACCCAGGGGTTCCCGCCGTCCCAGGGCACCTTCTCGCAGGGCTACATGGGCCCCATCGCGCAGTACCTGCAGAGCACCGGCGCGCCGCTGCTGGCCAACATCTACCCGTACTTCGCCTACATCGACAACCCGTCCCAGATCGACATCAACTACGCGCTCTTCACGTCCCAGGGCACCGTCGTGCAGGACGGCAGCAACGCGTACCAGAACCTGTTCGACGCGCTCGTCGACACCATGTACTCGGCGCTGGAGAACGCCGGGGCGGGGAGCGTCGAGATCGTCGTGTCGGAGAGCGGGTGGCCGTCGGCGGGGGGCACCGCGGCCACCACGGGAAACGCGCAGACGTACAACCAGAACCTCATCAACCATGTCGGGCAGGGCACGCCCAAGCGCCCCGGGGCGATCGAGACATACATATTCGAGATGTTCAACGAGAACCAGAAGCCAGGAGCCGCGACGGAGCAGCACTTTGGGTTGTTCAACCCGAACCAATCGCCGGCGTACCCCATCAATTTCTGAGCGAGCGGAGCGCGCGGACGGATCGATACAGGAACAAGACAATGATGAGATATATAGATACATACATATATATACGCACATACTGTGTGTGATACTTCAATAACTTTGATGAATAAGCTGCCGGTAAAATGCAAAGAGCATTCATCATGTAATAAGGCAAGCACGTCAATTATTTCGTCAAAATGAATAAAAGACGCTACTTGTTATTGGCAAGATACTGATGGGATTGGCTCTGTACTCTACGACGAATCCAAATGTAGGATGTTTTAGCCGTCCACGCTTCTTTAATTAAACTCATGAAATATATAAAAACCTGCATAGATTGACCTAATGACAACACATGGTTGACAATGCAGACTTAATTATGGAGCCAAGATTTGGATATAGGAGAGCAGATAAGAGTTCATATGAGAAGACTATTATGTGAATATAAATTGTTATTTCATCTCACAGCTAATAAGCAAGAGCTTATTTCGTTAACTAAATGTCCACCGTTCACTATATGCCAAATTTTTTTTATAAACTTTTTTGGAAGTTCAAAACAATTCTTTCGTTCATAATGATGACGACGTCTCGGGTTGATTTACGGTTCACGCGAAAGCAGCAGCACCGGCCCAAGTTTGGTAGAAATGGGCTTGGTAGCCAGCCCGTCCTGTGTTTGCGTTGCAAGTTTTTGGGCTCGGTCCATACCATTGCCACACACACCAAATCGTCGTAAAAATGCATGGGCACCATGCCTTTTAAAAGATGTAAGAAAAAAAAACCCTGCTCTGAGTTGACTAGCGCTTCTATGTACTCGCACAAAACGTGGCAGCTGCTGCCTTTCGTGGTAATTTGGTATGGCTAGGCATTTATGTGGCGAGGACGGAGAGTAGGACCTGCCATACATGCCACGCCACATGCTCTACCGCAAATGGCCAAGACCGTAGCTGCCATACAGACAGGATCAGCAGGATAAATGAACTGTGGTTCTAAATTGTATGCCATCGTGTGCCCGGGTTGCTGGAAGTGAATTGCTGCCCCTCAACGCGTACTATCATAGCGAGCGGTAAAAGTGCTGTCTTAAAAATATCGTGGTTGCACATCGTATTACGATTTTAACGGCTACATATTCCTTTTTCTTTTGTCCCGAGAGTGACAAATACCAATCCTACACTGTTCGATTCTTGTCTTACGTACTGGACTTTGCAGAGTCGTGATTGATTGCTCGGGCAGTCAAGATTCATCGATTCGTTTCCACATGCCATGCCGTGGGTGCTGTTTTTTCTTAAGTAAGCGTGTTCAGATTAGCCAAAAATCAATTATAGCGGCTGGAAAACCCTGTAGCCAAGCACTTTGTGGTGTGCACATTTCCATGGGTGTCTAGATTGGTATAAAATCCCCTGTAGCACCATTTAATGCATTGGCCCAGCTGCATGCAAGATTGCAACAGCACAAGTGTGTGCGCGGGTGCACTGGTAGCACCTTTGTTCTTTTTTCTTCAAACATTGATACCACATCAAGCACATCACAATCCTATACATGACAATTGGAATGGCATATTTAATAGCACGACAAATGTCACAAATAAACATTATTTCCAAGAATAAGGAAGCAATACATTCACATAATTGTTCATCATACAGACCATCAACATGTCGCACACTTCAAACTCGAACTCAACAACGTACATTGTCCAGAAACCAGAAGCCACATTTTTTATTTGGAATGACAAAACAAATGCACTGGAAATATAGCGCAATAGTGAAGCCGCGACCTGCACATAAACTTAACAATCAAGTAGGCATGTATCAACGTCTACTTAACAAACCTAGGGCAATCTCCTCATGTACTTGATTCATCGATGGCATTTCTTGCCTTGCCGGTATAGTATCACCCCCATCCACATCCTCATATGCTTCGGGTGGCACATAGTTCTCATCTCGATCACATCGTGCAAAGTGTCCATCCCTTAAACCACTCATTCTAATGAAGTTATGGAGAGCCATGAATGCAACGATGATTTGGGATTGCTTATCTGCAACGTTCATCCAGGTGGATAGCGTAAGGAAGCATACCGTACAACAACTCATAGACATCGTCCAGTAACATATCGACAACCATGTCGTCGTCACTTGAAGAATCACTTGATGAATCACTTAACCAGCCGAGTAGCTGTGACTGGGGCTCTTCATTTGGTGCTGCTGCTGCTGCTTCATCCTGCAATCATTATTTCCAAGCAAATGAGTGAAGGTAAACCAAAAAAATGAGTAACAAGACATAAACTATTACCAAGTTCTGATGCAGCAACATCAAAACTGCACGCCACCCAATTCACACAAACAGCCAACAAAATTTACAATTAAAATAGGCAATGATGCAAACATCCAACACATAATTACCACTGACATGACATTGATCATTCCAAGTTCAATTACAACTGATACTAGCAAGGTTAGAAAAGGCGCTAGGCGGTTTCTAGGTGGTGACCCAGTGCCTAGCGCTTAGGCGTTTTTAAGGCGGTCATTAGGCGGTTTAGTAAATCTGGAAAATAAAAGAAAAGCTAGGGAATAATGGGCCAATAGTTAGGAATAAGGCCCAGAAGGCAGTCCAACTCGGCCCAGCCCAACCGGCCAACCCTACCCCTCTCGGTCTCTCCCTTTCCTTCCGTCTCTGCTTCCCTCCGTGGATCCTCTCCGCCGCCGCAGCGACTGCCGCCCGCACCGTGCTGCCTTCCCTCCGCCGGCCCCTCCACTAGCGTCCGCCTTTGCAGTCACCGCCGTCGTCGAGGTTCGTCCCCTGCCTCCTCATCCAGTCCTCCTCCTCCTCCGCCGCTCATCCCTGCCTCCGGCGTCACCCATCCTGGCCGCCGCCACCACCATGGGTCGCCTAGGTACCGCCTACCTCCCTAGGCGAGGCGGTAACCCATCGCCTTGCGCTTAATCACGCCTGGGCGGCCGCGGAATTCCGCCTTCTGTAACACTGGATACTAGAATAACCTAAATTATAGTATGTAGTTCAAATACACTTGGCATTAGCATAAGTGGAACAACAATGTTAGTGGACCCCAAATTATTTGGGGCCCAATTAACAACTGAATTAAAATAAGAGGCTTAGTGAATGACCCTTGCAGCTGCTCTCAGAGCATAGTTCTTGATGCACTCAAGTCTGGCCGCTGGTTTGGTGTTCAGGAAAACCTCCATCCATGTATCATTTTCAACGATCCTCTGGACACCACAACTTAGTGTGGTCTTCAGTCACTCCACATTCTCTTGACTTCTCTAGTACCATCTTCACTTTTTCATCTCTGGCAGCAAACCACAGTTGCTTAGCCTGCAGCTTAGCCCGCCTCGCCTCTCTCTTGTTTTGCACATATTTCTCACAGAGGCTAACCTTCTTTAGGCTCAGTTGCACTAATGAGTCAAGTTTACCCTCCCAACGCGACATCGCCGCATTCTTGGACTTTTTGGTTGGGGCTAAGGCCGTTGTGCTTGTGCTGCTGGCCTCCGACTCGAAGTCATCCCCTCGTGTCTCCTCCCCACCTGTCTCCTGCCCAAGTGTGTCGTGCCGACTTGCACCAGCACAATATGAGGTGGAGCCATCAGCTCTAACATTGTGGAACATCATGTCCATGTTCTCCAAGTAAAATGGCAAACCAGTCTCTCTCAGGTTCAGAAAATCAGTGTTTCCCTGCACATGTAGCTGATGTCAACACAGGATGACAGGAACACACGAAGGGAGGGAAGGTACATTCGTTCAGTCAGTGCAAGCAAATAGCTGATGTCAACACAGGATGACAGGAACACACGAAGGGAGGGAAGGTACATTCGTTCAGTCAGTGCAAGCAAATACAGAGAAGAGAGAAGAGGGAAGGTAACCTGCGCGACGGCCTGGAGCCGAATCGGGCGCGCCAGCCTGGAGCCCGCGGCCGCGACGCCCTGGAGGCATGGGGTTGGGGGAACCGCGCCGGCCCAGACCCAGCGGCGGCGGCCTGGAGCCACGGGCGCGGAGGGAGTGCTGGTCGGAGGTGTGTGCGGAGCGAGGGCGGAGGGAGTGCGCGGAGTGAGGGCGGAGGGAGTGCTCGCCGGTGCTGAGCGGCGGCGGCCTCCCCGGACCTAGGGTTCGGAGTCGGGCGTTCGGGGAGGAGGAGGACGGACGTACCGCGTATGGTACGATGGGGGCAAGAAAAACTCAGAGATAGATGGAGAGAGGTTCAGGGCACAATGGACTTTTCTAATTGGTGGGTCCCACCTGTAAGAGACCTAAAACTGTTAAGTCCATATACAGTAGGTGGAAGACATAGGCTATAAAATTCCATTACGCTTCTACAAGAATTATACAATGTGAAATAGACTATCGAGTTTTGAACAAATAGTCCTATGCGAGCCATGTTTTTAAAGGCTAGCAATGTTATTTGGTACCAAGATCTTACTCATCATACCACGAATTCTCATATCACAATATGTCTAGGTACGATGAATCGTCCCGTTTGCTAAACACAGCACACCGAAGAACAAAAATGAAAAAAAAATGTTGAATGTGGGGAAGAAAAGACCATATTCTCTACAGTGAGTCCACCTCCACCTCCACGCTTCGTCCGCTGACCGCCTGACCCCCTTACCCACCACGGCCGCCGTCGCCGCCGCTGGCCATCGCCATGCGGCCTTGCTCCCGCATACTCGCGGCGGGCCACCTCCTCCGCGGCTCCCGATTTGAATCCTCCCAGAACGCCGCCGCGGCGGCCGCCGGATTGCGGCGGCTAAACGGAGCAAACAGGCCGGGCGCGCGGAAACCTCTTATCAGCCCCCTTCTCGGAGGCTTCGGACCTAACTGTGGCGTCCCACCAGGGAAATTCGGCCGCCTCGGCAGCTTCGTGCCGGACTCTGCCTACCCATCTCTCGGCGCCCGGCTTCCCCGAGACACGGTAATATGTGCTTACTGCCGCATTCGTGATTGGTTATAGATTGTGAGCTGTTTAGAGGCAGTAGTAGTGCTTCTTAGCATTTTTTTCTCTCTCGGTGCTGTACATACGCTTAATCAGGCCTAGTAGCAAGCGAAATATTGGTAGTGAAACAGAGGGCACCAGTAATCGTGTTTGCTCAGTAACTTTTGCTGATAGAAACACAAAGAAAATATTGGTGACGATCAGTGGGACCTGCTGTTTCGTCTCAATTTTATTTTTACGTGGTTGCACAAGGATATTTATAGAACTTCTGTATTAGGCTTTGATTCTAAGCAATATTTTTTTTTCCACGAGAACTATAAAGCAATATCTATCGAGGTGGTATGTTTGCGCTTATTCCATCAAGGCTGTAAACAAGGGCAAGTTTGATGCAGAGAAAAGGAGTATAACACCTAATGTTCTATTTTCACAGTATTAGTTCCATAAAAAAATAGTAGTTTCTTGCAGTTGATCTAAGGGCCAAATCGCTGCATTTTTTTGCTCCTGTTTTTCTAAATAAAAGGTATTGTTAGAATTCTTATTTGTGATTCTTTCTATATATGCAGAGAGGACATGCATTCTCCACATCTGCCAACACTGTGACAGCTGGGAAGCCGGTTAATGATAAGGTCCAGAATGATGCTTCAAAAAAGGACGTCGATGAACAGATAGCGGATTCTCAGATACTGAAAAACCTTGGGAAGTACTTATTGTTGAATGACAGCCCTGACTTCCGCTTTAGGCTCGTGTTGTCGTTGGGCCTATTGGTTGGTGCAAAGGTAAAGTTACTACCTCCAATTCCAAATTTATGCCTATTTGTACTTATGCACAGATTAAGGTTGATGATAAAATGACTCTATAGTTTCGACTTATATTTGTAAAAGAGTAAGAAAGACTAGATGGACATATATTTGAAATATGAGGGAATACTTGTTTGAAAATGGTAACATGTATTAAGGCATATGTGGTTTGATATTGCCTCTTTTCTAATAAAATTCTGCACTGATCATCGTGTTATAGGATCAAGATCAATAGTCCCATTGATTTCTCAGTGCATCTTCAATACTCATGCTACACTGAAATTTCTTTTCCTGGATGAAAAAAAAAAAGCTTACTTCAGTACTTGCCCTATTGTGATGTAACCTTGGTGACTTAGATGCAGTCCATTGCCATCAAAAAAGAAAGAAAATAAGAAAGATGTAGTCCATTTGTGGATGTGTATTTTCAAACTTTCCTTTTACCAAATTGTTCTCTTCAGTTTCTTCCGTAGTCAAACAAGGCTCTAATTTGCCATCTATCATTGATGTGAAATAAGAGGGATAACATTATAACAGTGTCCCATTAGTTGGGAATCAGGATAGATAAAATAGATAGAACTGAAAATATGGAAGTTGTTACATGAAGCTTTCAACCTGCTTACCTGACCTTTTGCATTTGATATGGACACCAGGTTATAAATGTGCAAGTGCCTTTCTTGTTTAAGCTCGCTATTGATTGGCTTGCAGCCCTTGGTGGTGCTGATGCCTCACTGGCATCGTTCACAGAAACTAATGCCACACTATTGGCTCTCTTTGCAAGCCCAGCAGCTGTGCTGATTGGTTATGGAATTGCACGATCAGGAGTGTCAGCCTGCACAGGTAAACACTTTCTCAAGTATTCCTGAAAAACCTTTCTTTGTTCCCCATCTTGGAACAGATGTGGCTATTTTTTTCTCCCTAATATGATATTTCTGTGTTGCCAGAACTGCGAAATGCTGTATTTTCTAAAGTGACCTTGAGAGCCATCCGTTCAGTATCCAGAATGGTAAGTGCTGGAACTTATTGTTTTCTTTCCATGCTACAATGCCGGTCATCAACATTTTCTTTTGTAACTGTTCAGATGCTCCAACATACTGTGAATCTTTTCTGGAATAAAGCATCTTGCTAAGCAGTATCGCAGTTCTCCCATATGTTCCTGTATTAATGCAATAACTACAGTTACTTCCAGTTGTTGGTTCAGTGATGAACATGTTGTTCTGATGCTTATATGCGGATTGAAATATTTTGTTAGATGAAGATCTTTTGAGGACTACACATAATTCTTCCAAATGCTAAAAGCATAATTGAAGCATCATCCTTTGATCTATCTCAGGCTTCAGATACTTCTGATTATTTTCTGTAATTGATGCTGAACACATAATTAAACATTACAATTGCGAATTACCTTAATTCATGAGCTTGTGTTATTGCAGGTATTTTCTCACTTGCATGAGCTCGATCTTCGTTATCATCTAAGGTACTTGTAGGAAATGCTCTCTCGTATACTATTTTTCTCCGTCTTTGGAAGGAATAAATCATATCGTTTGTTTAACTCCGGTATATTTGGGAAGGCATCAGAACTCTCAAAAGTAACATAGAGGGTTACACAGAAAACATCGAAGAATTTGATGACTTGACTGCTTGACTACTAGTACTAAATTGACAATGTTTGTTGGAAGTGACAAAACCTTTAGTCAAGGGATTGCTGACTGCGCTATTTTCATAACAATTGTTCCATTTTACTCCCACTGAGGAAGGGAGTAGTGCCCTAATAGATATCTGTGGAATAAACTCAAGAAGTCACAAGAATTCAGTACTGTGTGTTATATATACTCCCTCCAGTCGTGATAAAATGATGTTAGCACAGCAAAATTGAACTAAACTTAGTTTAGTTTTCCTGTCCTAATGTCATGTTGTTATGGCTGGAGGGAGTACCTTTTTTAGCATTGATACATACTAGGTGGAGAATATTTGAAGCCTTTCTTATGCTTCTTACCTGCTTCTGTGTTTCTAGCCGTCAAACTGGAGCTCTAAATCGCATAATTGATCGAGGCAGCCGTGCAATAAATTACATTCTCACAGTGATGGTGTTCAATGTTGTGCCCACAATACTAGAGGTATGTGTAAAATTGTTTCTGGGAATGCTATGATCCATTAGTTACGTGTATTGCTTGTGATGTTTCAGTTCAGAATTTAATGGCATTTACATTTTGGGCTTTTCTGTTGCCTCAGCCTTGTTTCTTTTGCTCTCATTTACAGATCGGTATGGTGTCAAGCATACTTGCTTACAAGTTTGGTTCCACTTTTGCTTGGATTACATCAGTTTCAGTTGCTACTTATATTGCTTTCACTTTGGCTGTAACACAGGTGAAAACACAATGCTATCCATCATATCTCTCACAATATTCTTGTTGTCTCAACTGTTCAATTTATCTTGCTGATGATGTCGTCATGTGAAGTCTAATTGTGTTTTAGTCTGCTTCTCGTTGGTTCCCATCTTTAAAAAATAATATCATTATTACAGTGGCGGACTAAATTCAGGACAGCCATGAATAAAGCTGATAATGCTTCCAGTACAGTGGCAGTTGACTCTCTTCTGAATTATGAGGTCACCTCATGTCCATTTCTCTGGTTTCTCCATCATACCTTCTCTATTATGGCAATAACAATTTATTGATCTTTCTTTGGTTGTGTACAGACTGTAAAATACTTCAACAACGAACAATTTGAGGTTCAGAAGTATGACAAATATTTAAGGAGTGAGTGATATTTCTTTCTTCTTGGTTGAAATTTCACAGTACAGTATATTTGCACACTCAGCTGTTCCTTTAAGCATTAGTTTCAGTATTTGATGTTACATTGTATTCATCTGTCTAAAATATCCCTAAAAAAAGTTATCTTGCAAGTCTGAAAATTTAGGAGATTCAAAGGGGGTAATTGTTGATGTGTATCAATTGCATCTTGATATGTTGGATGTGCTCCTCAGAAGTAAAAAAAAAAAAGGTTAGAACTTAGAACTGAATTATTGAAACTGACCTTTTTGACGAAAACTAAGGGTTCAGAATGTAGAAGTTGTTTTAGAAGTGCTTAGATATGGCATCAGTTTATGTTTCATAAAGTTGAAGAATTCGATCTATTAGCTATTTTTAAAAGTGCTTAAACATTGGCACACATCATAAGTTGATTTTGTTGAAGAGATATGATCTTTTAACTATTTTTATTACTGTATGGCCAGAATATGAAGATGCTGCATTGAAGACCCAAAGTAGCCTTGCCTACCTGAACTTTGGTCAAAACGTTATCTTCAGCTCAGCTTTATCTACGGCAATGGTTTTGAGCTCATATGGAGTAATGAGTGGTGCTCTTACTGTGGGTGATTTGGTAACTATTTATCTCATCCATGTTCAGTTTTTTTCTTATGTCATGTGTATCGACGTTGCATGTCTCGCACTTTGACATGGCTAGCAACTCATTCATATCACAGGATGACTGGAAATATGGAATTGTGATAAAATAATAAATTTTGAGCTATATTAATAAAATTTTAAAATGAATCAATATTCAATTGAACCATGATTTTATATGGCTTCAGTTGTTGTCAATTACTCTAGCCATCATTGTTCTCAAAGACGCCAAACTCTAGTCATTTGCAAGTTACTTTTGATTAATGTTGTGAATTCTTGGCAGGTCATGGTTAATGGACTTCTATTCCAGCTCTCACTGCCTCTAAACTTCCTTGGGAGTGTGTATCGAGAATCCAGACAAAGCCTCATTGACATGAAATCTATGTTTCAGTTGCTTGAGGTAAAGTTTTGTAGTTAAATTGTTGAGCGTCAAAAGGCCTGTAGCAGTTTCAGTCTTAAACCATGATCGCTGATACAGTTATACGTCATACTTGTTCTTTTCATTTTCTTAGGAAAAACCTGGAATAAAGGATGAGCCTCATGCACAACCTTTGCAGTTCAAGGGAGGATGCATTGAATTCGAGAATGTTCATTTTGGGTAAGTTTTATAGTAACTAGCACCAAGGCTCTTTTCTTTTAACAATTCCTAGCCTTTTTTTTTGGGGGTGGGGGGGGGGGGTGGGGGGCGATATGGATGTATTGCTGAAACCTATTTCAGAACTGAAATTATAGCGATCAAACTATCCTTTACAACAACAACAACAACATAGCCTTTAGTCCCAAGCGAGTTGGGGTAGGCTAGAGATGAAATGTTATGGCCTTGCTGGATCGTAGGGAAGGAAGGGTGGAAAGGCTGCGCTACAGTACCCGCAGCACTGTTCACGGGGAAAAGAGGGTTGTTGCTAGGGTTTAGAGGAGGATTTTGGGGCGCTAGGAACACCGGCAAGAGGGAAGGGGTTTCCTTCTAATCTCTTGCTTGATTAAAATTGATAAATCCCCTCTCCTTATATAGAGAGGTTTACTTAGCCCCTAAGAAAGACCCTTAACCCTAACCCTAATGGGCCTAGCCGCCTGGCCCAATAGGCCCAGTCGGCTACACCTGACATGAAACTCAAGAAACAAAGCTCAAGGCTTAGACACGTTGATAGCTAGTCTCCAAGCGCTCCTATCGAAAGCTACCTCCTTTGATCAGCTAAATTTTGTGATTCCTATGTTTATAGTCTCATCACTTAGAACGACATCATGGTGAAATGTCACATGTTTGTTTGTACAAAATTCGCCTTGAGTAAGTCATTTTAGTGAACATCATTATATCATATAGACATATGCCAATACAAGAATATGTGCAAACACAACCTATAGTTTTTTTATTTATCAGAACCAAGTCATTATGCATGTGAGTTGTGGACTTATGTTATAACTAGCAACAGTTAATTTAATATAGGCCATTGAGAAACCCATTAAATTATTTTCTTGTTTGGTAACATTAAACAAAGATGACCATTGTTTTGTGTATGGTGTAAACTAGAATAAACCGACATAGGGATATATTTATTTATGATTCGGTTCGGTGACTGATTTTATTTCTTCCAGATATGTACCAGAAAGGAAGATTCTTGATGGTGCCACTTTCACTGTACCTGCTGGACAGAGCGTGGCGATAGTCGGAACTAGTGGCAGCGGTATACTAATCTTCTTTTTTATCAAATAATATCAAGTGCTTTTGTGACCAAACCTAAAATTTGAAGGTTTCTATTGCTTACTATATGGCCACATTATACCTAGAGCCGGGACCTGCTTGTTAGTTTTTAATGAACTCGTTAGTTTGGTGCTACTGCTGCACAGGAGTTCTGGTATTTGGTTGATGTGATTTTGGATTCTAGTATTTGTAGTTCGTAACAAACAACGTATTTATTAGGCTTCATTTGGTGCTGTGGTGGGTCACGATAATCTTGTTTGATGGAAATCCTTGATATTCAGGTGCTCAAATTAACTATTTTTCTTCTAATCTAAGCTGCAAACAGTGATGTTATGTGTCAAACTACAAAAACTATATTGATCTAAAAAAACAACAAAAAGTATGACATACAATAATTGGGCTGCAGAATTAGTTAGCCTTCATTTTATTTTGCAAATAAACTGCAGTTTTTTTTTTCATATCTTCTTAACAACGTTAAATACTACGTAATCAACAACCACAGACTGGACCTCTTTTTGGCTTATGCCAGAACTGTCACTATGAGTGTCTAAATATATTTTATTTTAGCTGCAATGAAACAGTATGTCACATCCAGCCCATTAGGGCCCATGTTATAGAGGAAGTGTCAGGTCGTCCCATCCCACAAGGGAATAATTGAATAAATAACAACTCAATCTGATCTCTAATGCAAGAGACCCACCGTGTACCCAGTGTGAGCAGTTGCATGCTTGAACAGTGTGTTAGCCCTAGGGAGGTATGGTGTTGACCCTTCATCCATCACCTGGCCTCTAATGGGGTGGACATGACACTAAAAAATAAGCATTGATCAATACTTGCTTTCTTTGTTTCAATCCGTTACGTTCATGGCCAATGGAATGGTTTCCATCAGTTGATGCATGCTACTAACCTTGGGGATGTGCACGTATTTTTGGGTTCTACTTGGTTTATCTTCTATATATGCTCACTGCCGAAACTAGCAGCTAGTATTCAGCAAGTTATAGATAAGCCTTTTCTCTAAGCGATGCTGAAATCGACATTCATTTTGATACCCAACTATTGTTAGTTAATTATCAAGTAGCAGGGTTATACATTTTATCTCTTTGAGATTTCTATGATAAATCTTGTTGTCAGTGATTAACAATAGGTAGTGGTGAATTTCTTGTGTAGTCATGTGGATATCTTTGCTTATACTTTAGTGTGGGGGCCTTAAAACATTTTTTATGTGAATTATGTTCTGTATTGAGCATCACTTAAGGATTCCTTAACTGTACCTTTCTTATGCAGGGAAGTCAACTATTCTTAGACTTTTGTTCAGATTTTTTGATTCGGCGTCAGGATCTGTAAGAGCACTACCCTCCTTTCTAAATTCTAATTTCATGTCAATCTAACCGATGCCCATCTTATGGTTTATTGACTTTGAGATATGTATGTTACATATTGAAATTTCCATTCTTGTAATTTTCTCCACTGGCAGATACGAATTGATGGGCAAGATATCCGAGGAGTAACACTAGAAAGCCTTCGAAAAAGTCTTGGTGTTGTACCTCAGGATACTGTAAGCCTTCTGATATACATTTGTCAATGCTGCAGTTTTCAACTATGAGGAATGTGGGAATTTGCATTTCTTTTCTAAGTTCTGTTTTATAATCTAGCTTTCCATGTACCATTGGAACTTCTGCTAGCTATCATTTGTGAACATCTTCCAATTATTTCTCTTACACTCAAACATGAGTTCAATACTCCAATTTAGTTAGAAAAATAAAGTAGTAAAGCATCATTACTTCTGGAATCCGGATTGTGAAATTTATATAGCACAAGAGAATACTAATAGCCAGTGAATAAGTTTTTTTGGTGTCCTTATGCATCTTGGGAGCAGCTCACTAGCTATATTGAAGGTTTTCTGTTAATACATTTTCAGGGAATTGTGTCTATAAATGTTCATGTACACCAATCATCACTGTTCCAAGCCCAGCAAACTCACATTGTAAACATGAATGCAGGTACTCTTTAATGACACAATTAAGCATAATATACAGTATGGGCGATTATCAGCACAAGACGAGGAGGTACCTATTTTCTTGAAGTGCATATAGCATGATTATATGTTCTGTTTTGGAATGCTATAGTTTGTTTCCATACAGGTCTATGATGCTGCCCGGCGTGCTGCTATTCATGATACAATTATGAACTTCCCAGACAAGTATAACACAGTAGTAGGAGAACGAGGATTGAAGGTGAGACAATATGTTGTAATGTGACAGATGAGGAAATGTTAAGTTCTATAGCCAAAATATCTAACAAATTGTGGTTTACTTGTTGCAGCTAAGTGGTGGGGAGAAACAACGCGTGTCAATAGCTCGTGTATTCTTGAAGGAGCCTTCCATTCTGTGAGTGCCCCTACTTTGATTTGCTTATTTTTCCTCATTTGGATCTCAGTGACCTGAGCAATTTGTCACTGTGTTTAAGCTAGTAAAGCAGCCATTTTTGCAAATGGTAGGCTTATCAAATGTACATTTGTCTTGATATTTTTTTATTCTGAACTATTTCAGATTATGTGATGAAGCAACAAGTGCTCTTGATAGCACTACCGAAGCTTCAATTTTGAATTCCCTGAAATCTTTATCAGTTGACCGAACATCAATCTTTATTGCTCATCGACTCACAACTGCGATGCAGTGTGATCAGGTATGCTTTTGTAACTTATAAAGAAACCTCATTAATATTTGAACTCATCAATTTTCCAGACCATATGCTTGAACTACAAAGCCTCCCATTGCATGCTAGTAGTGGTGAATGCTTGTTGCTTTCATATGTTCTCTGATATTTTGATGAGTCCTGTTTCAAGTTTTCCAGGCCATTTATTTGAATTTCAAAGCCTCCCAGTGCACTCTAGATTGGTGAATGCCCGTTCATTTAATCATTTCTCTTGTATTTTGACGAGTCCTGTTTCGATTTGAATTTTCAGATAATTGTTTTGGAGAATGGGAAGGTAATAGAACAAGGACCACATGATGTTCTTCTGTCAAAGGGAGGGCGATACGCAGAATTGTGGTCTCAGCAGAACAATAGTGATGCCGTTGATCCTGCTGCAGTTAACCTAGAGGTTTGATTGACGTGTGCCTTTGCTTTCTCCAAGGGTAAACAGAGTCATAACTGAGAGGGGGCAGGTTTCAACTTATCTACCCCTTGTAAATGGAGTAGGATTTTAGCTGAGGGGACAGATACTTGTCCATTACAAGACAGCCCGGGTGATTCTTTTTCCCCTTTGAGATCATATAGACAATGGAAGCAGTTTTTTCATGGCAATGTAACATTTTGTAGAACAAGGAATAAGCCTAGTAAATATTGAATTGTCCCGCCTCAGCTACAATTTTGGTATTGGCGATGTACACGTGTTGCTGCTATATTCTCACTTGCTACAAGTTGGGTGCATAAGAAATGTAAATTTCCTGAAAATATTTGTTACCGTGCGGTCAAATTCAAGCATTCTAATTGCAAATTTGGCCGTTATACCACCAATGATTTGTTACCAGCCAGTCCTGGTATTCTTGATGTTTTTAGTTTCTCAAACCTGGTTTCCACATGCCTATAAAAGTATACAGTTTTACGGTTTCTCTAGCCGATTGTGCTCTCTGGATTTGTAGAAGTGTGCAAGTTCATTCCTCTTGCACCCAGCAAAACGCAGCAAAACTTGTGTTATGGAGTAATAGTAGAACCGATGTAGTACCATGCCACCTATGCTTTGTATCAAGTGATATGGTTTTGATTCATGATGGTTTAGGGCCAGTTATTTTTATTTAAATCAGACTATAACCTACCATAACACATCAATGCACAGCTGTTCTGTTGCTGTCGCCACGAAGCCAACTATTTCTTCCCTGGCGCGTTGTTGCGCTACTTGGTGTAGTCACTACTCTTGCCTACTAGGATTCCAATTCTGAATAAGAGAGATGCTCACAAAAGCTCTTACAAGCATGCTCAAAAAAGTCTTATGCTCCACAGTTAATATTTGGGATACTACTCACATTCAGCACTGGGTTATCACTCCTCACAGCTTTTACTGCATTCCTCCTATCTATAATCTGTAGTACCGAAACTGCAGGTCTTAAAAGACCTGGAATATCATGACATTCTGGTGCCTCTGTCCAGTAAAAGTTTCCATCTGAGGATGAACACTCACATACACGAGCTACCAGCTGTAAAATTGAAACCTTTTCCGTCTTGGAACATAAGATCGCAACAGTCCGATGGAGTTGCATCGCCATCATCATAGCCTCTCTACCCCCTTGTTTTTGTTCTGAGCAGCAAGGAAAAAGAAACGGGGCCGGAGATGTCTGGAAAAGGGAAGAGGCGAAGTGCTAGATTGTTGAAGCTGGAGGAGAAGAACGACGGCGACTCCGCAGGCGTCTGCCTTCTTGATCCGTGGCAAATAATCCGGAACAGCATTTCCGGTTCCAGCACGCGAGGGAAGAGAAAAAGGAATGAAGAAATCCAGGTAAAGTATAGCGCCATTGGGTGATTCCAACCCTCCTCATAGAACTCTTCGTATGTCCTCCTGGTTCTCATCTGCCGGGTGATTTTTCAGCAGTTGCAGGGAGAAGCTTCATGTAGCCACCAGCAACCATTAGATGCAGCCAATAGCAGTATGTTAATTTTTTTCTTTGTTACCTCAGTATAACGGTGCTGCCTGTAGGAGACATGAATCTCTTATGATCTCGTTTCAGATAATTCGACAAGCCAAAGTTCAGTAGGGCAAATCATCGAGTACATCCTCGATGAATTGGAGCTGTAAGCTTTGGGCTATCTTCTTTTGGCTTGTCCATCAAGCATCACCATGTTTCCTATTAAATGTTAAGATTTATATATGTGTATGTATCTTCATCTCTATGCAGGAGAGATCGACATGAGTTGTTTGCGATGCCAGATAACATCCAGGTGAGAAATGAAGTGATGCATCTGAATTATTTGTGTAGAGAGAATGGCTGAAACATGAGCAAGTCACATTCTCTTATGCACCTATTTCTTGTTTCATGTGAGAGACTGAAACATCGATACGTTTCTGCAGGTGACTGACTATGCAGAGAGAGTGAGCAGGCCCGGTGACTTTGCAACACTGAGGCAGAAGAACAAGGATGGCATGTACACGGCACTGGAGCAATTTGAGGTCCATTTCTTGTCGCGTTTAATCCTCTTTATCCTTTATTTTCTAGTTTTTATTTTCGATCATTGGGACTGAGTTTACCTCTGGTTTATGATCTCATTCTCCATATAATCGCAGAACGATGTTTACATGGTGTTCCAGAAAGCAATAACGATGAACAACCAGAACACCGTGCCTTTCAGAGAGGTTGATCGTCCACCTACTAGCTTCCATATCACACTGCTGCATTCATGGCCACAAAGACTATTTACTATTTATCTTCACATTGCATCAAAACCATGAGCAATGTTGATCTATGCAGGCCATGTCACTGCTAGACCAAGCCAAGCAGGTGTTCATGTCCCTGAAGAACAACCAGATGTACTCGGTGACGGAGCTCGCGGCATGGCGCCAGAGGCACCTAGACCAGCTTCATCAGCAGGCGATCACGCCGGAGGGAAGAGAGGGTGGCAACAGGGGCCCACCACGCCACGTGGCTGCTATGCCCTCGCAGCCGTCCGCCGCCACGCCGAGGAAGAAGAGCACCGCCGAGACGAGGAAGCAGGAGAACGCCAACACCGTCACCGGCGGCAACACTCCGGCGAACCAGAGAGCGAGGCGGCGAGGCCCTAATAAGGAGAGCAAGGGCACGCCGCCGGGAAAGAGGGCGAGAAGAGGTATACCAAGGCGTAATCCATCGTTGTTTCTGTCGCTTTAGTGTTTGCTGAGACACGCGGCTCGTCGGAGATGCAGCAACGACGGCGAGCGTTGGCCGCGCCGGCGTGGTGACGCGAAGGAGGCTGACGTACAATGGAGGTGCTGGAGCCGACCGAGTCTGGCGAGCCATGGCGATGCCTGTCTTCCAAGGCCAGCACGTTACCTTCAATAGTGTAAGACCCCGCTTGGCCACCTGTGTTCCAAATCAGTTTATGCTTTCACAGTCGGTTTGAGAATTTGAGTGGTTTTCATGATTAACTGCAACTTCTCGTGATCAAAATTCAAATCAAAAGTTTCCAAACTGAAGTATACTTGTGTTGCAATTTTTTTTTTCAGCAGCCGCACGAGCAGACGTACCGCGACAGCCTGCACGGGTTCGTGCGGCACGCGGGGCTCAAGGCGCGCGTGGCCGCCGAGTTCAGGACGCTCGAGTGCGTCTCGCGCACCAGGCGCAGCCCCGTGCCGCAATGCTCGAACGGCTTCGCTCCCGGCGCCGGCTTCCTCCCGCCGTCGTCGCCCCGTCTCCTCGCCGGCGCCGCCGTGGAGGCGATCCCAGCGCGACCGCCGGCGGCGCCCGCCGGTGGCGAGGCGGCGGCGGCGCCCGAGTGCAAGCTGGAGACGGACGAGGTGCTCAAGCTCTTCCTGCTCATGGGCACGCCCGCCGCGTTCCTGGAAAGGGCCAAGAAGATGTTCGGCGAAGGCGAACGCGAGGAGAGCGCGAGGAAGGAGGAGGGGGGGCAGGTGGCCATGGTTTCCGACGAGGCGAGAGCTGGCGCGGCGGTGGCCGATAGCACCGGGCAGAAGAGCGGCGCGAGCGAGGCTGCTGGCTCGACCGCCGCGTGCGGGCCGTTCGCGCCGCCCAAGCTGGTCCCCGGCCGCCTGGGGTTCGGCCAGTTCGCGGGCTCTTCTGCGCAGCCGTTCAAGATGAAGCCGAAGCCTTCCACGGCGTCGAATGCTGCCGGCAAGAAGAAAATTTCGTGAAGAAGGAGCCACCTGCATCTGCCGTCCTATGTCTCTGTCTCCGTCGATCAGAATCGTTCAACTTGATACATAATAATTTGACGATTTGGCTTCTACATTGTATTTTAAAATGGATCTGTGTGATCACCCCAACATGCGAATATGAATACTGATCAGCTTTCTTCCATGAACTTCAAATGTAGGCAAGCTATATCCATCAGGAAATCAGTTTTTTTAAAGCTTGGCAGAAGTGCAGATCAACTATAACATAGTTCATGCATTACTGTTCGCAAACAGTTCAGAAGTGACTACAAGGGAAACATGATTATTGTTTTTATTAACACGGAGCTTATTATAATAGGCTTCTCCTTCCCGACGCCACACCTATCAAAGCATAGCACGGCAGTAAATCTCATTCCCACCTACAGGGCAAGGTTTCTGCATTAGCTCACTTTGAGTGGCTGGCTGTCCAATAGAGGGGTGGCAGCCGCATGGGTATCAACCTTTCCAGTTATCCTTGATCTTCCTGACCTCTCTCAGTGCTTCAACTGGAGAGCTGGCACCAAACTTCGCCTGCAAAGTCGATAGGATAACCAAATTAGGAAGTAGTTATGATTGGCAAAGAAATAAGTTTCTAAGCGTTCTTCAAATGAACATGGGAAGCAGTTCAAGAATTCAACTGTTTCAGGTAAAGCAGATCCACCTGCATTTCTGGTAGATCAACACGCATGAAGGTATTGATCTCAAATTCATCTCCTATAGTTGAAGGCACTGTAGGCTGATTCGCCTCACACTGCTTTTCAGCCCATTCCAGTTTCTGT
The DNA here is from genome assembly GCA_015342445.1 of Digitaria exilis. Lineage (NCBI taxonomy): Eukaryota > Viridiplantae > Streptophyta > Magnoliopsida > Poales > Poaceae > Digitaria > Digitaria exilis. The sequence goes on from JACEFO010001626.1 coordinate 328,614, forward strand.
TTCATCTTCTCATTCTCTGGTTCGAGTGTCAGCATGAACTTTAGGTTCTTCACAGTATACTGAAAGTCAACATTTAACAGTTAAGAATGATCAAATATCGCTGGTTATTTTATTCTTGTTAAGGCTGTTATAATGCACGTCCAGTTGATTTTACACCATCTTTAACAAGTGAAGTTCAAAAGGAAGTAGAAATTCAAGAAATGGAATAACAAAGAAAAAGGAGTAGCTCATATGTAAACCACCTGTTATCAAGATAGAACGTTGAAATGGAAAGACAAAAGAGACGAGCAAATGTATATGCTACATATCTATAATTATTCTCTATTAGTGAGAACCCTGGGAAACACAAATGCGTTAAAAAATCACTCAACTAATTATAGAATCTAGAAATGACAATAAAAGACATCTGATGAATAATTGCAAAGTCTAGAAACTACCTATTCTTAAGATAACAAAACAGAAACTGGAAGTAAAACTGTACATGTTGTTCAGTCATTGATATTAAAAATATTCCGTACTAAATGGTAAAGGAAGAACATAGTTATTCTTATTCATAACCATACAGATTCAATGACATTAAGGTTCCTTCAGAATGAAAGCCTAGTATTATGGGATGGTTGGAAGAATCCAAATCTGAAAACAAGTGATCATACCTCATGTCCACAGTAAACTCGAGTTGACTTTGGCAGCGAGCCTAGTGTAACAACAAGGGACTGATACATTTGCTCTGCAGTACCCTCAAAAAACCTCCCACATCCAGCAATGAACTGTATTCTTTTATTATAAAAAACATAGGATATAAAGATGAAAAGAGCTATGCTTGTAAGGCAGGTGCGTGTACTAACCAAAGTGTCTCCAGTGAAGACTGCTGGATCTCCCCCCTCTTTACTAGTAACATAGTAGCTAATATGACCTTTTGTGTGACTGTCGAAGAAAGAAAATGACATGGACCAGAAAACCAAATTATCAACAAGCTTCTACCAAGCAAATATATATATAAAATGTTCACACATAATTCAAGGGAGGATTTATCAATGAGCTCAGCTAGGCCTTTTTAAGTAACATTAATGACGTATTTGTGACACTCCAAAGCTGCAAGCGGGTTCCTTAGACATTGAAGAGACTCCAAAAGAGAAAGGCATAGATTTTTCTAAAGTGAACAAGGACTGAATATTATACTAAATTCATAATTTTAAAGGACTCTTGTTTGACAGTTGTGACTATTGCAAAGAAATCAGCCTTAAGAGGCAACTGTTTCTATGGTACTATAAAAACATGCTAGTTATATCATAAACAGAGAGGCGAAACTTACAAGACAAGAGAACGGCATAGTTAATAGCATACCAAGGAGTGTGTAGGCATAGTATCTCAATGTCCTTTCCAAGTGACAACTTTGTTCCATTCTCCACCTGATCAGTGCAGCCTTTCACATTGTCTAGGGATCCTCCAAAGACCTTTATCCCTGGCACCTGCAGCCTCATCTTCTCATTGCCACCAGCATGATCCCTGGAAGCAAAAAAAAATCAGTTGGACGATTCTAATACAGCAGACAATTGCCAATGAAGTTTACCAACATGTGTTGGTTTTTAGTTCACACAAGAGTCCTTTGCATGATATGCCACACGATATATTTTTAAAAAGAATCAACATTTTTTCCTAGCTATATGAGTGGATGAGATTGTAGTGGAACATTTGCTCTTTTCAGAGGTGGGAGCAGGATAATACCCTGTTGTATAAAAGAGATGAAAACAAAACCCTTTTTTTTAACATGCAGGAGAAGTTGATATCACTTCATCAAGAAGAAAGGAAAAATTATGGTACTGCAGAGAGGGCATAAATACCATCTCCCACACACACCCTGATAGGAAACTAGACAAAGATCACCACAGAGGAGATCAAAGCATCACATATGTACACTCATACTAGATGTTACATCACAAAGGAGTGATGAAAAGACTTACATCCAGCAACCTAAACAGCATCTTGCAAATTGAGAGTGGAAACAGAATACTCTAAGGACTGAAAACAACCAAGCCCAAGAACACATCAGACGTCACATATGATAAGCACCTCCCTTGCATAATTAGACGTGCTTCCAGTCAGGGACTGGAAGCTGTCTTCATCATTTATTAAAATTGCACTCTGTGACATAGCAAAAGTGAACAAAAGGCCACATTTTCCCCGAGACCTCAGTTTACCTTTTTTTTTTTTTTTGCAAAGGTGTTTTAGCAATCACGAATACTATGAACTTCATTACCAGTATATGACAATCCACGCAGTATGTCTTACAGAATACAGAGTACTGTTTTACTTGTAAGGTTCATGTAGCAATTCAACTTAGAAGATAAGAAATCCTGAGCTGGGGAGGTCCTTCTGTTGAATTCCTATGTGCACATCCACAGTCACTCGCAAACCCTTACAGCAATTATGTAATAATTGGGTCAACTAAGACTGGACCGGTGGCGCTAACGTGATCCAATAGCTAGTGATAAATGTCTACATATGAAGCTAGTGATAAATTCCACACCTCTAGGAAGCAAGAAACTAAAAAAAAAAAAGACGACTAGAGGCGATGATGTACCAGTGGTGGTGAGTAGTGAGGACGCAGTCAACGTTGGCGCCGACATCGCTGGCCGCCTTGAGAACCTTCTCCGGCTCCACCGGGTCAACGGCCGCGGCCTTCTTGGTGCCCTCGTCCACAATTCTTGAGGGGGAAACACAAATAGCAATCAAGAAGTCAATGACTACAAACGAAACACTGAAAGAATAGAGCAGACAAAGGACACAGGGCGATTCGTACAGGTAGGCATAGTTGTCCTCCAGGCAAGGAACCGGAATGATCTTCATCTGCGGATCCCACTTCGGCTTCTTCTCTTGAGGCGAAATCTCTGGAGACTGAGCGAACCCCCTAGGAAGAGGGTGGGTGGGTGTAAAGGGAAGAAGACGAAGCTGACCGCAGCCGGCACCGGCACCTGCAGCGGCGGTCGTCGTCATCAATGACTCATCCCGGGAGGCCCGCGGGCCGCCGGCTCAAACACCACCACCAGTGACGACGGCCCAGCCCAATTCTGTGTCGCTATACTATATCTGATTCTAGTGTGCTACTGTCTCACTTCTGTTTCACAAAAAAAAAACTCTCCTTTCTTTTCTTATTTAATAATAATTTTACATTACATCAAGATAAAATTGATGCCACGGGGTGTGTATTCGAAAACATTTTTGAGGCAGGTTGAGGAAATAATCCAAAAATTCCATCGACAACTTAAGCACATCAATTTGAGAAAAGCTTCATCTAAATCTTTCAAAAGATTTTACAAATTTTAAAGATGTAAAAAATTGGGCAGACACTTTTCTGAAAATATTAAAATATCAATAAACATTTAAATATATTTTTTCCAAGGACTTTTGAGAAAAATTCTCATACCATTTTTTTTTTTGAGAAAGCAAAAGGCTTCTCAGATTTAAGTTGCCTCGTTAGATACTCAAAAACAAATAAGAGCCATATTGGAAAATGTAGGGAAATGGAAATTTTCAAAAAAAAAAGATGTGAAGGGAGAAGAGGAAAGTTTTTTTCAATACGGGTCCACCTGTCAGCCACTCATTTCCAGCCAGCGTTGGCTGTAAAAATTGAGTAAGGTAAGAAAACAGAAATGAAAACTACATATTCAAGGCATTTGTGTTGTGAGCAAGAGAAAGTATACACGTACTCTAAATATAAAGTTTGGTTAAGCCCAAACAACCACCGATTTCTCCAAAAAATCAGAATTTACTCTCGTGCATTTCTTTTGTGCTTTTACATTTCTCAGGTTGAGCCTTTCGAGGTAAAGACCCGTGGCCTCAAGGCATAGGCAACGTTCTCGTAAGAATTGGGTTCTGTTAGGATGCATTGCCTTCTTTGTATAGTTCAGTTTGTCACTACAACATCATGATTCTATTGAATAAAATATTTCGGTGCTATGATAACGCTTATGCAATCTAAAAATATGCCGCTTCAGCTAGCCTATCATACACCTCTTGCTTGTTGGGTTCGAACTCGATCAATGAAACATTTTGCCACACGCCCACACCCCATCACGGTTAAGGTAGGCAAAGGGGGTAGTAGAAATGATACAGATGTATATATCCAGCCGTGCACCATAAATGAATGTACCGTTCTTATTTATTGATGACAAAACATAGTCTACAACATATTCCAAGTAGCAAGGCTAGTCGGTTGGACATCTCCAGACACACATAGCATTCGTACAAATAAGCGTAAACATGTACTCCGCGCCCAGACGTGTATTATTAAATCTTTATTTTACACAAAGTGAGGAGTGTACTAAGGTGTGGCCGTGCAGATGCCCTCTCATCAGTAAGAGGTCGAGGGCTGGCTGGCAGTCTGTCACCCTTCCCCGCGTCTGGGCAATGCTAAAATGAAGTGGCCACGGTGTATATCAGCTTTCAGGAAGATCCTGCTGCAACGGAGGTTGGGTACACCGCTCTGCCGGGCCGGCGATCAGCGAGCGAACCGTGCCAAGTGAGCAGCTGCACACAGAGGCAAAATAAAGACCGGCCGTGTCACAACCGTAAACCATGAGAAACAACAATAACCAAACATTACACAGCAAGAATAAACTTCCGTCACCTTGGCGTTGGATCCATCGGGAACGACGCGCCCCTCTCGCTTGAGCCTCAGGTACTCGTCTCGCGAGAACTTGGTGAACCCCCTGCAATGCCACGCCATTAAAAACACACATACAAACGTTGGTTAGCTTTTTCCGACACCAACACGACACGAGTGAATAAATACGATCGAAACGTAGTACGCACCACTTGCCGCTGGTGATGATCCGCTGGCGTCCGGGGAACTTGAACTTGGCCCGGCGCAGGGCCTCGTGCGCCTGGGGCGCGTGCGCGTCGCGGCATCGCACGGAGAGGAGCACCTGGCCGATGGCGACGCGCGCGCACGTGCCCGTGGGCTTGCCGAAGGCGCCGCGCATGCCCGTCTGGAGGCGGTCGGCGCCGGCGCAGGAGAGCATCTTGTTGATGCGGAGGACGTGGAACGGGTGGGCCCGGACGCGGAGGTGGAAGGCGTCCTTGCCCGCGTGCTTGGCCATGTACTTGTTGCACGCGATCCGTGCGGCCTCCAGCGCCTCGCTCGACACGTTCTCCTTCTCCCAGCTCACCAGGTGCACGCACAGCGGGAACTCGTCCACGCCGCGCTTCTTCTGGCCCACGTCGAAGATCCGGATCTTTGGGTCAGGGACGCCACGGCAGTACCGTGACTTTGGGTACGGCTTGTTCTTGATCTGCCTGTAGCACCGCGCCGGCCCTGCATCATATTCATATCAGTATGTCATACACGTTCCACGGCATTATTCAGTTGTTCGTTTGTATATATGTCGGTACACATGCAAAGGTTAGTTGCAAGCATGCGTGAAGAGAGATCAGCATCAGCTATGGAGATCATGATGATAGGAGAACAGTTAATTGAAGCATAGAAGAAATAAAGGTGATCGAGGAGCATGTTTGCTGGGTGCTTACTCCTGCCCATGGCGGAAAAGTTGGGAGGGTGACAAGCGGCGAGGCGAGGCGAGGTGATGGATTCGAGAGCCTTTGGGAACCAGGTGCGTTGAGGGAGGACGGGAGGCCAGGTGGTGGATATAAAGGGGACGAGACCGCCGCGGCGGGGAGGGCAAGTGCGGGAAGGTTCTGGTTCGCCGGGAACGCGTGGCGCGCGGCGGCCAATAGGCGAAAGTTGCGTTCGGGCTGGATGGCAGGATGGGATTCCTAGCGTAGGCCGTGACGCTGACGCCTCGGCTGCTGCTGGCCTGATGGGCTGGGATGAGCAGTGGGGAAGCGTTGGGCTGACTCAGGCCTGAAGAGGGGGCCGAGCCGAATGCTTGGTAGGCACGGCAAGCGGCGACGGCCCGTCGTCGCCAGGGGTGACGCCAGCGCTGGCTGCTGCTGCTGCTCTGAACCGCGGTCGCCGCCGCCGCTCATGTCGGTGCGCCCTGCTTGCGTGGTCGCGCACGGCAGCATGGGCACGCCGCCGGCGGGGCCCTCACCGGCAAGAGCTTGGCCAAGTTTGCTTGTGCTCATCTTGGACAACGCCACAATGGGAGTCCACACTGCAGCCATTGCCAGGGCTCCGAGACCCTTTGCTGCATTTCTAGTTCTTTGCGACGCCAAAGGCTTGTTCAGTTTGACATGATTGTGACAAAAGTACATTCAGACAATGGCGTAAAAGAAGAAGGTTCTTCTTGTTCTTTGAAATCCTCGATTATATTTGCTTTATGGCCTGTGCTTCTTCCACATTAGCCATATTCATATTTCGTTTACATCACTCTTTTTCACCTTTTTCGTTTCAACAGCCGGCAGTATACTGCCAGGCAAGCATTGCTAGAGGAGCCATTTCACTACATAGATTGTAGATCGTACGCCCATCTTTTTGACCCTGGTGAAATCAGCCAGACAGGGCAAGGTCTGAGGGGAATTTGCTTCGTTCAGGGGACGAAGTACATGGGGTTGGGTATCTTGAACACGCGGTCGCCGACGCAGTCGCCCTGCAGGTCGCTCCACTGGTCCCCGACGTTGCCCCGGATCCTGTAGCCTTCGTCCACGAGCTGCTTCCTCATCGCCGACTTGAACACCGACGAGCTCTGCCCGCGGTACTCCGGACTCCTGCAAGCAGACACGACCGCACCAGTCCGTACGTGACATGTCAAAACAGAAAATGACCGAAATGCGAGTGCGATATGATAAACAATCCTGATGACGTTCTTGGCGGCAATTTTTGGGGATAGAGAGATTGTGACTGGTACGGTTGCTCGCAAAAGGAGGACCGTCCGGCCTTTTCCTAATTGGCAGTGAAGAGTGAATCCGAATGTTCGGCTGTCCACGTCATAACCGAAGCACTACGGGTGCCAAGGTCTACACGCTCTGACAGTGGAAGCGAAGGGAAGATGTGTGCTCGTATCGTACCTCATGATGAGCCTCTCATACCCGGAGAAGCCCTCTGCTTCGAGGTTCCCGGCCGTGCAGGGGCCCAGGGTCTCCTCGTCTCTCCCGGAGAGGAGGAAGACCTTGAAGCCCTTGTCCAGCAGCGCCGTGAAGAGCGCCAGCACCGGGGGTATCCCCGGGCACGCCTCCTTGCTCGCCCACGCCTTGAACGCCAACGGATCGTACGCCCTGTAAAATAACGAGGCACACATTTCTGAATCCTCCTCTGATGTGATGGGTAGCGATAGCGAGATGGACAACATGACAAGGGAGGCAGCGGCCGTGCCGTACCCGAACTGCTTGGTCTCGTAGTATGGCAGGTTGGAGAGGCAGGTGTCGTCGATGTCGAAGACCCAGGCGTCGAGGCCGTCGGCGTTCGCGTCCTCGTCGGCGGTGATCTGGTCGACGTAGTTGGACGCCTGCTCCATGACGCCGGCGAGGTCCCTGAGGTACTGGCCCCGGGTCATGTACCCCTTGACGTAGCCGACGCACTGCGCGGGCACCGTACGCCAGCCACGGGCGTTGTTGGCCTCCACCATGACGCGCCAGCTCAGGCAGCCGGCGTCCTCGGGCGCCTGCCCCGGCCAGAAGCACTGCTGCCTCCCGGCGGCCGCGTCGATGAAGAAGAGGTGCGGCAGCAGGGCGAGGAGCATGAGCCACGCGGCGATGTTGCTCATCATCGGTTTCACCGTGCTACCACTCTGCAGGCATCATCCATGTCAGCTGGTGGTGACACCAAGAGAAATATCATCGCCTTCATATTGTGTAACGTCTCTCTTTGACGGGCTGAGTTAGACGCACGTGAACAAACCATGAGCGTGATTTTTTCTCATATTTTTCATGTCACCATCATACCCGTTTCAGGACCAAAGAAAGATAGAAGATAAGAGTCAAAAGAAAAGGCCTGAGATCGAACTACAACTACCTGGATGTGCCAATGCGGTAGCCAAGCCGAGAGCAGACACCAGGACCAGGACCAGGACCAGGACCAGGTTGAGGCTGGTGTCCAGGTAACACAGCTAGTGCATGGGATTTTATAGCGAGATTCAGGATGATGGCATGAGTCACCGCCCAATGAAAAAAAGCAAAGCCCGGGACCCGGGTAATGCAAAAGCATGATTACGCCATGGAATTAGCGGCAGGCCGGAAGACATTCCCCGAATGCGACCCGATTCGGGAGGAGGATTAGGTTTCCTCGCCTCGCCCTCGGTGACGGAGCGTGAGGCCACGGCCACCTCAGGATGATGAGCCCATTTGCACCGCCAGCGCCCGCGGTGCGCGCCACGTGGACCCAACTGCGCCGCCGCTGCAGCGTGACGGCGACGTTGCGAGATCGTGCGACGGCGACCTCGGCTACCGGCGGCTCTTTCCATCGATAGAGTAGCATGTAGGCAACTATTCCGTGCGCTTCCAATCAGCAAGCGCGGGCGAAGCAGCTCTGGCCTCTGGTCTTGCACTCTGGTCACCTGGTGGAGGCCGGACGAATAGGGGTAACGAGTTACTACTGACCAGTCAATGAACTCTAGTGGTGCCGTGGATGATGCAGCCATGAATGTTCTGAACACTGACCAAATTCCCAAAGTCTTTTTACTTTATTGTGTTCCAGATGACGTTTGTAGCCTTTCAAAATTGGCCACAAGCTCACCTTCCTGTCTTCGACAGAGTGCGAGGTTGACTTCTGAATCTGATAACAACTTCCTGGACTCATTTCTGATTGCGCCTAAGAGCACGAGTCAGAGCTGACATCGATTACCAGGCTCTATATTTTATACTGAACAGGACCAGAGTGCACGACTCAATCGCAAGTTGCAAGCCTGATCAATGCTTATTACTAAGGAGCAAGAAAGCCGCCACCTCAAAAAGATTCGTTTATCATTGGACGGTGCTACCACTTACGAATTGGAACAGGAGAGGCTAAGTCCCGTAGCCACTCACCATTAGTGGAGGACGGATAAAGGATGAACAGCCTAAGAATACGTTTCTCTGGAATGCACATAAGAAACTCCAACATGGTCCACCAGTCCCAACAAGTGAACAATTGAATCATATTCTTTGGGGCATTGGCCAATTATAATGGGAATAACAGAAATCCAGCACCTACCTGCCAATACCATTAGTGGAGTCATAGGTCACTAGCCAGGAATGGCACTTAGGAACTTTTGCACAATATATACAACATAACAGATATAGATAAATCAGCAGCCTAGAGAGACTGCACACATGTACATGGATGACTGCACAAAATCTTCTCTCGTGTGGAGATAACTAAGTAACTTTCTAGGCCAGCAAAATTGTTTACAAAAGATGCATGCAAAACCAATCTTGATGACCAGATGCTTGAGGCAACAAGTCAAAGTCATACTCAAATATAAAAAAATTTCTCGACCTTGTAGTAAAATACTTCCCTTGTATGATTAGTTGCATCAATATCTTGATCCAAAAATTCTTACAGAGAGGAGGTGGTCTATCCAGCTCTCCACCTTCAAAAGATAACATGCCTGGTTGAACTGGGTACTAACTCAAAATGTTTTATTAAACTCAGTACATGCTATCCCAGCATGCATAATAGGCCTAGCGATGCAAAATTGAAAACCCCAGGCAGTACCCACTTTTTTCTGACAAAAAGGCTCCCAACAAGCCATCTCAAGTATTTGACCTGCACAAGTTTTAAAAATCACTAGAATCCTTAAGAACCACATTTAGTTTGCACAGATTGATCTAAACAAATTATTTTTAACCATTTCATTTCTTTTATGAGAATTGATGGTAGCAGTTCAACTCCATACCAATCAGAAAACCAAGATGACTCACAAAAAATATAAAAGAAAAGGCACAGGTAAGAAAACAGAACCTACTTTTACATTATACAAGGGCGATTGATTTGAAGCCACCTTCATTAATCTGTGTGGCAATAGAACTGTCACCAGTCTTGATTATCTTGCCGTTTTCCTGGAAGTAACCAATCAGAAGCATCATAAGAAACAACACAAACCTTGGGAAGCGTGTTCTGTGAGAGGGAGGAATAGTTGGATAGTGAAAAGTAGGAATGAATAGTGTTTAGTTTGTAATCCGAACAGGGCCTTATTCTAAGAAGTTAAAAAGGACCAAAATACTTTAAGCAGTGCTCTCAAATTCTGGAACTTGGAAAATAAATAAAGGACTAAAAAGAGACCAGCCAGGTCTTAATTAGTGTGGCAGGCATATGAGTGAACTCATCAATGTTCCTTACAATTTTTTATTTAGACTTCAATCCACCCTTGGTTCTTGGTTTTGTTTATAAAAGTCTTCTTTTTCCATCTAGTGTTAAGAGACATACCTACATCTTCCTAAAGCAACCATATTTGTTGTTTTTGTGGTATAATCTATAACACTCCGTGTGAATTAGCGGAGATGGATGGGATTTTTTTTTTTTGGGTGGTGGATGGGACATACCTAAATATTTGTTGTTTTTGTGGTATAATCTACAACAGTTATTTATCCCTTAACCACCTTATCCCTAATTAACATCACAGAAACTGAGGGCCGAAGTGAAGCTTTTTATATGAAAATGTCTATAGTGATACACCAATAGATGTAACGATAAAACAGTTATAAGTCTGAAAGAAATACCCATTACGAACAAACATACAGGAATAACTAAATTAAACACATCTAGCCAAACAGGTTAAATCTGAAGGTAATAAATCATATTTGGCTATGCGGCTTACCATGATGTGAACATAGCTGGGCTTAATGAGATCCAAAAGACGCTGGTAATGTGTAATCATCAGAACAGAGTTTTGTGGTGTCAAAAGCCCATTCACTGCATTAGCTACATCTTCAAGCGCATCAACATCTAATCCTGAATCTATCTCATCAAGAAGAGCTAAATCTGCTCCAATGACCTTATAATTGATAAACAAACACTCTGAATCAGAGATGGAAATCTTTTGATTAAGTGCACAAATAGATAAACAACTAGACAAGGCTATTCTGAAGTCCAGTAGAAAGTTGTTCACATAACTACATACACATTGTCCAACAGAAAAAGAGAAGTGTTCTACCAAATGCATGGAAACTTTGTCATGCACAACACGCAATATGCCAAACAAGCATCAACCAAACAACAATAAGCATAAACAAGAGAACTGTTACAAAGAAGGTCCTCACTGGGAAACATGCAGTGAATATCAAATACAAACATAACCGAGGATAATCATGCAGTTTAAAGAAATATATGGGGAACAGCAAGTTTCAAAGGTCTTGCAGACAAATCCTATGTAATGAAACTTGAGACTTTTTGAAACATTGTGCATGTAGTATGAAAAGTACGAAACAAAATTTGGCAGCTTCATGCTTAGCTCATAGTGAATTAGTGATATCAACTAAAAAGCTTTATTGTTGTAGTTCATGCATAGTTCGCAAGCACTGAAGTATAACCAAGATGCCATGCAAATTCATAGTGAGATAGTGACATCATGACCAACAAAAAAATCATCACAAATCTTACTGAAAGTTGCAATATCTCATTGCGCTTCCTTTCACCACCACTAAAACCTTCATTCACATTGCGATCAAGGAACTTAGGGTCCATCTTCAAGGCATCAACTTTGGGCGACACAACTGAATAAAACTGCGTGAGAAAGCAAAAATGTTTCAGAATCAATGCCCGGGTTTTATGTTAATAAAGAGACATATGTACATCTTTCTGAAAAATTCAAAGTTGCAATATCATACTGAATGAGAACTACAACGCTATAATTTAATATGGCAAGGTAAGTTCCATTTGAAACTCGCCAAAATAAACAAAATACTAGCTTTGTTCAAACATGTTGGTATAAAAGACCACCTATGGAGTAGTGGTGTAATTTATTAGAACAATGTTTTATTATATTTATGCCTTGGGAAAATTTTTATATATATGGACACAGTAATTGTAAAGTTCAGACCTCAAGGGGCCCCAATGCTGGTAGACCACTCTTTTCTCTGCGAGCATTGACTGCCATGAGCAGGAAATCAAAATTGCTCACTCCAGGAATCTCAATAGGCGCTTGGAAACTCATAAAAAGGCCTGCGAGAGATCTATCCTCTGGCTCCATGTCAACCAAGTCCTCGCCCTTGAAGAGAATGGTGCCGCCAGTTACCTCATAATGAGGATGGCCAACAAGAACCTGCAAAGCAAAGATAAAAGTCTCAAATGTGCAGGTACCAAAGCAAAGAGCATGGTCGCTTAACATTTGTATATAGGCCATTTCCTGATTAAAATTAAAGGTCACATGCTTAGCCCACTGAAGCAACATGATGTACATACTCGTACTGGCGCAGAAATTCTTTTTAGCGAAGCAAAAATTTTGAAGTGCAGTAGTTATCAGTCTATCACTATGATTGGAGAGAAAACAAAACAAAAACTAAAATGAACACAATTAGATTACAGGAATAACAAGGAATATTTCAGTACATACGATCTTAGCAAAGTAGTGTCACCCTTAAAATTCAAACGGAACTACATAAACATCGACACAAATGGGCCGTAAAAACTTGTCCTATTTCTCAATGGTTTCAATCATAACACGAACAGAAACAGCGCATCGTTACCTTTGTGAGGGTGCTCTTGCCGGAGCCGTTCTTCCCCATGATCGCATGAATCTACAATCAAGCACAGGCATGAAACTAACATCGGTCAATCCCTTTCCCCCCAATTAAGCAATACACACCACAAGCCGCCAACGCCAATGACCCGCACACACGAACCTCGCCCTCGCGGATGGTGAGGTCGACGCCGGCGAGGATCTGCTGTCCGGTCTCCTTCACGGATGCGGTGAGCCCGCGCACCTCGAGAAGCGGGCTGCCGGAAGGCTCGGCCGCCGCCGCCGCCTCCGCCGCAGCGGGCTGCCGGCGGCGACGCGTCCGCATGGAGACATAGCTCGGAGGCGCGTGGCGGCGGGCGATAGGCCGGGATGAGGAGGAAGAGAAGAGGGGCGACGAAGAGGACACGGCGGCGCCGGAGGCTGCGAGGGGCTGCGCCATGAGAGGAAGGAAGGTGAGGCAGGTGGTTCCTCCTTCGCTCGTCGCGGTGTGGCTTCGGATGACGGGGACCGGACGGCGGACGGACGGACGGCGAGGCAGTGCGGGCTATTTGGTTATTCTATTTTTCTGGACGGGCTGGCCTGCCACATTGCTTTGGGCTGGATTAAGCCCACGCGCAATCTCGTTCCAAACGGCGAGCGGATTAGGCCCATTCGTGCGTGATATCTTCCAATCTTCAGGAAGTGGGTAGCCTACGCCTGCATCCCTTAAATATAAGGAAAAAGTCCTATTTACCCCCTTCAAAGTTTATGTTTCCATCTGGAACTCTAAAACCGGGTAAATCACACTTTCAACTTTTAAAACCGTGCGTTTTACCTCCCTGGTCGGGTTAAAAGCGGTTTTGATGGTGGTTTTGTGTTTTTTCTTTTTTATTTATTTTAGTTGAAGCTTTAAAAATTCATAGTAAATCATAAAAAATTCATAAAATAGAAAAATCATTTTTGTTGGACTCCACAGGATTATATATACACAGTAAATATATAATATAATATATTTTAGCATAATATTTTTATTGTAGGTTTAGATCTATTCATTTCTGTAATTAAAGAAATAATTCATAACTCCAGTTTTTATGTTCAATTGTGGCTAAATTTTTATAGTGGCCTAATTATTTTATGATGGAATTGTATTAAAAAATTATACTCATTTGATCATGTATAACTTAGTTATATATTTATTTATGTCACTATAACTTACTTTCTATAACTAATTTATACCTAATCCAATGAGTATAAATGTTTTACTATAGTTGAATCATACAATAATAAGACTTCCATAAAAATTTCACCACAATTGGATTATAGAAACAACCGTTATAAATTATTCTGATTAATCACAAAAATGAATAGATCTAAATTTACAGTTAAAATTTTGTACTAAAGTATACCATATTATATATTTGTTATGTTTACATACTCATGCGGAGACCAACAAAAATAAATTTTCTATTTTATGATTTATTATGAATTTTTAAAGCTTGAGCCAAAATAAATAAAAAAAGAAAAATACAAAAACCGCCATCAAAACCTCTTTTAAGCCGACCAGGGAGGTAAAACGCACGGTTTTAAAAGTTGAGGGTGTGATTTACCCGGTTTTAGAATTCAAGGTGGAAACGTGAACTCAGCCTATAGTTGAAGGGGGTAAATTGAACTTTTTCCTAAATATAATCAGCCGCCGCCGGCTACGCCCATTATAACTACACCCGCGCTATCTCTGTTCGCCCTGTACCGAATTGCGAAGACTACACGCCGCGCCGTGATAGCAGATGGCGGCACACATCCGAGCTCTGCTCCTAGTTTGTGCGTCCTTGCTCATCAACTCCGTGTTAGGGGAAGCTCCATACAGATTCTTTGTTTGGGATACCACCTACGGTGTAATAAATGCGCTCGGTGTCTCACAGCAGGTACCAGCAATATACATCCGCTAAAGTGTGTAACATTGTTTGCAGTATCTCGTTTTTAATCCTGAATTTTGTGCATTTGCCTTTTTTTTCCTAGGGAATTTTGATCAACGGACAGTTTCCGGGGCCGACGATCGAGTGTCAAACAAATGATAACTTGATCATCAATATTCGCAACAGTTTGCCTGATCCGTTTCTGCTACCATGGTATGGTCGAGATTGATCTCCACGAGTTGTTGCATTAAGATCTGTTCTTTGTCAATTTGATTGCTTTCTAAAGTGAGTACTACAGGCTATTATATACCGATGATATTAGGAGATGTCATGCGGGAACAAGCTGCTATATATACTGGCCATGTTTGCTTAAATTGTTACAAAATTAACATGGTGTAAGATTAATTTGATGCCGATAAGAATACTAGCAATCCCTACACATGCTAGTGTCTCAAATTCATTTTTAATATAACCAAACCCTACACATGCTAGGAACACAACTGAATAACAGATCCATACATCCATTGCATGCGTAGGAAGATTAGAGATGCAAATGGAATACTCACAGTGCGTTCCACGTGAGATCAACGACGGCGAGATGGCGAGATGGACGAGGTCGGAGAGAAGCAGTGACGAGCGGTCGCGAGAAAGCTGCCCAGAAACCTGATCGCCGGCACCCGTGCAGGTCTTCAAATCACCGGCGTGGTTCGGAGACACCGCTCTCCCTTGATCCGCTGCACGGCGGATGAAGGGACGGCAGTAGCTTGGGAGACGGCGCGAGCAGTGGAGAAGTAGCGAGTTGTGGCGTGGTCGTTCCTCGTCGCCAGGACGTCTCCTTTTAAAGAGGAAGAGAACCGCTGCCTGCCTTTCGATCTGCCAGATATCCAGGAACCGCCCCCTGGTATCTCTCGAAGTGGAACCGACGGAGCCGTCGCACGTTCGCGTACGTGCTTATCCCGCTCCGAGGGCACACGTGGCAGTCTAGGTGTTGGCGGTGTGGGCCAAAACAAAAGAACCGCAAAAAGAGAAACACCAGTTATCAACACGTCACGCGAAAATACGCGATACGCGCGCGCCTGCGTACTTGGAGTCTCTCACTAGAGCCTCCCTTATATGTTGACTTCCACCACCTTAGCTTGGCAAGGTGGTACTAAACCTCCATGCCAACTCTTCACATCACATTGACTTTCCTATATGGAATAGTGGCCCAATGGGAGTAGCCCATTAGCTGCACAATAGCAGCACCTAATGGGCCTAGTATTCCAACATAAATTAGATATACCAATTGCAGTGCATAGTGTGGTCGTTTTTAGATGCATTCTCTGCCGGTGGCATCGGATGCTTAGTACGTGATTTTTTTTTATCCATCCTTCTCTCCAGTTCGGACCTTATCTCTGAAAGATATTGTAGTATCTCTTAGAGATATAGCATTCACGGGATACGGTAGTGGGATATGAATTGTGATAGGATATAGATGGATATGAAATGATGGTCCAGATTTAATGAATACGAACTAACATACAAATAGCGCATCATGAAGTCCACGTTGTAAGTATATGCTACATCATTTATGTCGACTAAAATATTTTCCATATTATTAAAGAATGAAACAGCTGGAAAGTTGTTAGGGAAATATTTGCTCCATTTAATTTTCGTTTAAAAAGTAGAGTTACTGTCCAGTTGAATAATGTTTAACTGATTTGCTACATTTTACTCGAACGGTAGGGACGGTTTGCAGCAACGCAAGAATTCATGGCAGGATGGTGTGTCCGGCACCAGTTGCCCAATCCCGCCAGGCCAGAATTTCACTTACCATATGCAGGCTAAGGACCAGATAGGCAGCTTCTTCTACTTCCCGTCTCTGGCATTCCACAAAGCTGCCGGTGGTTTCGGTGCAATTCGCATACACAGCCGCCCATTGATCCCCGTCCCGTTTCCCACGCCGGAGGACGAGTACACTGTGCTCATCGGCGACTGGTATACCGCCGGCCACAAGGTATGACTTGATGAAATCTCTCATTGTGTTATTGTTGGTCCAACTGATTCTTAGACGGTTTTTTAGGCCATTCTTAGATGTTTGTTATTGTTGTTAATTTAGGCACTACAAGATTTGCTGGACAGTGGAAAGGAATTGCCTTCCCCTGACGGAATCCTGATCAATGGAAAGAGGAACTCAAATGGTGCAGATTTCACCGTCGAGCAAGGTGACTTTGACTACTATGTGGAATTAGTTTGATCGAAGTCTAGTTGCTAAAACGGCCTTGTTTGTTTGTTCTGATATTTCCCCCCGACAATTCGCGAAAATATCTCGTATACCTTATTTTCCCCTTTTTCTTCTATGCAGGAAAGACATACAGATTGCGCATTTCCAACGTTGGTATCCAGAACACACTCAACATCCTCATCCAAGGCCACAACATGACGCTGGTCGAGGTGGAGGGCACTCACACGGTTCAGAACTCGTACAGCTCCATCGACGTTCATGTCGGCCAGTCGCTCTCCGTGCTGTTCACCGCCAACCAGCCCGCCAGGGACTACCATATCGTCGTCTCCACCCGCTTCACCAACACCACCCTCCACTCGACCGCCGTGATCCGCTACGCTGGCTCGAGCGGCCCTACTTTTGAGGCATTGCCCTCTGGGCCTGACGACGTCGAGTTTTCTCTCAACCAGGCTCGCTCCATCAGGTACAAACCTGAAACTCATCTAGGCTGTCCAAATCTCATGGCGGATGGCGATCAGAACATCTTGGTGGTCGATTCGTATATGAACCTGAAGCATTATTTGTTGTGATTGTGAGCAGGACGAACCTGACAGCGAGCGGACCGAGGCCGAATCCGCAAGGCTCATACCATTACGGCTCCATCAACGTAACCCGTACCATCCGGCTGGCCAACTCTATGGGTTTGGTCGGAGGCAAGCCGCGGTATGCCGTGAATGGCGTCTCGTTCGCGGAGGCCGACACGCCGCTCAAGCTGGCGGACTACTATAACATCAGCGGCGTGTTCCAGCTTGGTGGCATCCCCGACGCGCCACCACCGGCGTACAATGGCGCCATGGAGGAGGTGCAGAGCAAGACGGCCGCCATGGACTCGGACCATCGGTCCTTCGTTGAGATCGTGCTCGAGAACAGCGAGGACGGTGTCCAGAGCTGGCACCTCGACGGCCATAGCGTGTTCGTCGTTGGGTACGTGAATACTTTTAGAGATTCGATGTAAATTCGCGTTAGAACTGACAACCTTATATGATCCACGAACTTTTGGCTGCCATTTTTGTAGAATGGATGTGGGAACGTGGAGCGAGCAGAGCAGAGGCAGCTACAACCTTGTGGATGCAGTATCACGATGCACCGTGCAGGTAAGACATTCTTTTCCTTCTAATTCTAGACATAGTCAACTGTTAAGTGGCCGTCCTTAGTCGTTGCTCTGTACATGCAGGTATACCCAAGAGGGTGGACGGCAGTTCTGATCGCGTTGGACAATGTGGGTACGTGGAACATGAGGTCGGAGGTGTGGGCACGCAGGTACCTGGGCCAGCAATTCTATCTCCGCGTGTACACGCCCACGCACTCGTTCCGCGACGAGCTCCCCATCCCAGACAATGTGCTCCTTTGCGGCCGCGCCGCCGCCACCAACAGCAGCCGCACGCATGTCTAGCGTAACTCCACGTAGTTAAAGGTCAGCGGGAATGTGACCCTACATATAGGTGTGACTCAAGGTGGTGCGTCACCATTCGGGGAAGGCAACCCAGGCCAATGTACTTTATTCGTTTCGTGTGATATCAATATGTTCGTGATGAACTGTCTTTGTGAATCATATTTCATGTGATATCAATATGTTCATGTTGAACTGTCTTTGTGAATCTTATTTCGTGTGATATCATATTTCGGTTGTTGCGATCCAATGTTCATATTTCATTATTTAAAAAAGAGAAAAGTCTATTTTTCACCCTTCAACTGTTATAAAAGTCTGATTTTCAACCTCAAACTACAAAACCGGATAGGCCCTCCAACTATCCAAACCATGAAAAATTGGTCCTTTGGGTGGTTTTGGATTTTCTAAAAATAGTAGAAATATTATTTAAACTTTAAAAAACCATAACTAATTCATTTTGGACCCAAAAAATATGAAATCGGTGTCAAAAGTTCTCTTAAAATGTAACCAACCTATTGGCACACCATTTAATGATATTTGGGTTTTATATACTTATATTACTAGTGTCTTATTGTTTTTTAAAAATAATTAGAATAAAAATAAATAATATGCAAATAACTTATAATGGTGCACCTACATGTGGGTCACATTTTTAGAAAAAACATTTGCACCGGATTCTAATTTTTCTACTTCAAAATAAATTAGTTATGAATTAAAAAAAGTTAACCGTTTCCTCCAACAACCGGACGCATACATGCATGCACGACATCATTATCTCAACTCCTACGCATGGAGATTTTTTTTTTGTTTCCAAGTTTTTTTTTCATTTTTTCCCTCTAGTGTAATCAGATGTGGCCATGTGGGCCTTATGGTATCCTCATGTGTACACTATTTCTAATGTTTCTAAAATGTAATCCGCACATTGTGGATGTCTTCATGTCACGTTAGGAAAAAAAATATACCTCGCCCTTGTGGAGTTAGGAAAAAATATTACAAGTCACCTATATCACATTAGGAAAAACAATTTTACAATTCACCTATATCACATTAGGTGAAAAAGTGATGTAATGCAGGACATAGTCATTACAATACTGGAGAAAAGAACAAGGTAAGGCAGGACATCTAATATGACACAATTCTCTGACTTCGGGTCGGTCCATAACTTGAGCGAACATTGACAGCACAAACTCATGAATATATGCTGAATGAATAAATTATGCCTGCAAGGGAACAAATGGAACCAGCTTTTACCTCGCCGCCCCTTGCCCCCTTGGGGTTCATCAACTTTCATGATATGGGAGAAGACAGCGCTTGGCGTCAGCCCATCTGAGTCCATACTCGCAACACTTTGATCACCCATGCTGATAGGTTGTGGACTTGTGGTAGTGGCATTAGGAATACAACAGAGAGGGGGTTTGCTCTGTTACTCCGAAATGAGGGTGGATCATAAATTTAAGTAGACCAAGGCAGTTAGGATGACATATTACCTTTTAGAATGTAATAGATTAAATGTTTATTTACATATTTTATAATTAAAAATAGAAAATATGAAAATAACTTTCTGGATCTAACAAAAACATTCCAGTATTATAATGACTATAAATAAGTTATGTACTGCTGCTATTGACCCAACTATAGTATTTTAGCACCACATGAAAAAGTGATGTGTTTTTTTTCCCTCTTTTGGTGACGTGCTGTTAGGAAAGAGTAGTCCGAACTTTGAATGTGTGACAGCTACACGGATATAGGCATATAGCAGTTTTCAACGTAGGTGGATTGCAAGAACTGACTGATCTTTGAATTGTTATTAGCATAACTGACAGCCGGCATTGGTATTTATTCATCAGACAAATTTCAATTTTCAATCTAAGTGAGTCAAACAATTAAGGCCCCGTTTAGATTGCAAAACATTCCCCAAAAAACCCCTATTCATCCAACTTTTCCTATTCATCCCACCTCTTCCACTCACATAACACTATTCATCAACAATGTTTTCTTGATGAACAGTGTATTTTCAGGGAATCTTTCCCCAATCTAAACACTGATAAGTTCACGTGTGTCTGTGTGTAGATCTAGACTAGTAAATGGTTGATCTATATGTATGTGCATGTGTATGTGTCACTGTGTATGTGTCGGTGAACGTGTGGACCCTAGATCTAGGAACAGAGTAGGAGAAAGAGTTAGGTCTATACCATCGCGTGTAGAGGAGTTGGATGGCTCTGTTGATGCCATGGCGGGTTCGTCGGTGAAGTTCTGCGCTCGGGCAGCGACGGTCGGAGTAGAGGATGAGGCCGTGGCTCTGCGCAGTAGATCCCGACGTCCTTCAGGGCGCCACCGGCTTTGGCCGGGAACGGCGATGAAGGGAGTGGTGGAGCTTCCCGCCGCCGTAGCGCTAACCCTCTAGATCGGTCTAGGGTTTGAGTGTAGGTGGAGTTGGAACTCAGTGCAACTTCGTGTTCCGAGCCGTGGCCCCCACCCCTCTCTATATAGCGCTGGCGACAGGGGCCCACCAACCATTAGGGTTGGGCGCCCCCGATCAGGGCGCAGATCAAGGCCCAAAGGCCTTTGGGCCTTTTAGGGCTTAGGAGATCAACCTAACAATCTCCCCCTTGATCTCACTCTTTATCTTATTTTCTTTTCCAGTATATCTTTCATCTCATCTTAGATTTATGTACAGAGCTTATCTCATCGTCGCGATTCTTTATCGATAGAATCAATAGCCACCGTACATACCTCTAGTCAGAAACGAATTCTCATATCTTATCGGGCCTTCTAATCCAGGAATCATAGGCTTTCCCTTAAACCCATACCGGCTAAATGTTCCTTGAACACATTGGGTGGTAGGCCTTTCGTTAGCGGATCCGCAAGCATATTCTTTGATCTCATATGCTCGAGACTGATGGTGTGATCCTGGATTCTATCTTTTATCGAATAAAATCTTACTTGTATCGGCTTGGTAGCCGTACTTCTTTTGTTGTTGTGGGCATAGAATACTGCAGGCTGGTTATCGCAGTACATCTTTAATGGTCTTTCTATGCTATCCACAATTCGTAAATCGGGTACGAATTTCTTTAGCCATTCTACCTGCGTCGAGGCCTCATAACATGCTATGAACTCAGCATACATCGTTGATGATGCTGTAACTGGTTGCTTTGAGCTTCTCCACGAAATAGCTCCTTCAGCAAGCATGAAGATGTAACCCGTCGTGGATTTTCTGTCATCTTCATCTCCAGCATAATCTGCATCTGCATACCCTTTAATCTCTAGGGAATCAGATCTTCTGTAAGTCAGCATGAGACCTTTCGTGCCTTGCACATAACGGAAAGCTTTCTTTACCAGTTTTCAATGTTCTATTCCTGGTTCTTCTTGATATCTGCTTAGCACGTTTGTGACAAAGGCTAAGTCAGGGCGAGTGCACGTTTGTGCATAAGACAAGCTCCCAAGAGCCGAAGAATACGGTACCGCTTTCATCTGTTGTCTTTCATATTCATTCTGGGGACATTGGAATTTCCCAAATCTATCACCCTTAACTATCGGAGCAGGAGTAGGATTACTTTTCTGCATATTATATCTCTCTAAAATTTTTTCTAGATATGTCTTCTGTGACAATCCTAGAACCCCATTTCTTCTGTCTCGATGAATCTCAATTCCTAAAACAAAGGAAGCCTCGCCGAGATCTTTCATGTCAAAGTTAGAGGACAAGAATTTCTTTGTTTCTAGTAATAGACTAATATCACTACTTGCCAGTAGGATATCGTCCACATACAGTACAAGGAAAATGTATTTCCCTTTC
Source organism: Digitaria exilis (assembly GCA_015342445.1). Classification (NCBI taxonomy): domain Eukaryota; kingdom Viridiplantae; phylum Streptophyta; class Magnoliopsida; order Poales; family Poaceae; genus Digitaria; species Digitaria exilis. Next base: position 350,503 of record JACEFO010001626.1, read on the forward strand.
TTGAACTTTGCGTATACGCAATTGTCCTTAATATTCTCTTTAAACCCAAATTTCTTTATCGTTTCGTTAAACTTCAAATACCATTGTCTTGAGGATTGCCTCAATCCATAGATGGATTTCTTAAGATGACATCCCATGTGTTCTTTTCCTTTCACAGCAAAACCTTTAGGTTGTGCCATGTAAATGTTTTCTTCTAGATCCCCATTTAGGAATGCCGTCTTTACATCCATTTGATGTAGTTCTAGATTATAATGGGCTACTAGAGCCATTATAATTCTAAAAGAGTCTTTACAAGAGACTGGTGAAAACGTCTCATTGTAATCTATACTTTCCTTTTGTGTATATCCTTTAGCCACGAGTCGAGCTTTATATCTTTCTATATTCCCTTTGGAGTCACGTTTAGTCTTGTAGACCCATTTACAGCCTACTGTTTTGGCTCCTTCAGGAATTTCTACTAAGTCCCAAGCTCCATTGGAACTCATCGATTGCATTTCATCTTCCATGGCCTTAAGCCACTTGGATGAATGCTCACTTCTCATGGCAGCTTCGAATGTGGTGGGATCATCCTCCATCCAAAACTCTTCTATTTCATACACTTCATAGTCATCTGGGATTGCTGTCCTTCTGATTCTTTGAGACCTTCTAAGGGCCTCATTATTTGGTACGTTTTCTATTGGAGGCTGATGCTGCTCCCTTTGATCTGCGGCGATATTATCTATAGGATCCTGAAGGACAGGTTCCATGTTATCATTCTGTATTGCCACAGGAGGGAACAACTCAGGGACTGACACTGAGGGTGCAGCCACAGTCGGTAGTGAGAAAAATGGCTCCTGGATCATTGGAGTGGGCGCACATACCCGCTTCTCCTCAAGATTACTCTTTCGAACTACCGTGCTCCCCCGAATCATTTCTTCTTCTAGGAAAGCAGCATGTCTTGTTTCCACAAATTTTGTGAATCTGTCTGGACAGTAGAAACGATATCCTTTTGACTTTTCTGTGTAGCCAATAAAATGGCAACTCACTGTCTTAGGATCTAGTTTTCCAATGTTTGGGTTAAATATCTTTGCTTCAGCAGGACTCCCCCACACCTTTAGGTGATTCAATGAGGGTTTTCTGCCTGTCCACAGTTCATACGGTGTTTTAGGCACCGCTTTACTGGGAACTCTGTTGAGAATGTAGATGGCGGTTTTTAAGGCCTCCATCCATAGACTCTCTGGCAGTGTGGAATAGCTTATCATGCTTCGTACCATGTCCATCAAGGTACGATTTCTTCTTTCAGCTACTCCATTCTGTTGTGGGTCACCCAGCATTGAATACTGGGCAACAATTCCTTGTTCCTGTAGGAACCTTGCAAAAGGTCCCGGAACTTGTCCGTATGGGGTATGCCGACCATAGTATTTCCCTCCACGGTCGGATCGTACTATCTTGATATTTAAATTGTGTTGATTTTCTACTTCAGCCTTGAATATTTTAAATTTATCCAACGCTTCTGATTTTTCTTTAATCGGATAAATATATCCATAACGGGAATAATCGTCTGTAAAAGTTATGAATGAGTCATAACCATCTATGCTCGTAACTGGGAACGGACCGCAGATATCTGTGTGAATTATTTCTAATATACCTGCGCTGTGTTCCGCATGTTTTCTGGTTATCTTTATATATTTTGCTTTTATGCATTCGATGCATTTATCTAAGTCTGAGAACTCAAGGGGAGGAAGTATTTCATTCTTAACCAACCTTTCTATTCTCCCCCTCGAAATGTGGCCTAAGCGACAGTGCCACAATTTCGATGACATACTCTGAGTTCTCTTTCTTTTTCTGTTGGTGGGTATTGATTCTTTTGCATTCACATCACAAATAGCATTCACACACTCACGAAGTGATAGTACATATAAATCATTCTTTCTGTAAGCAATAGAAACAATCGAATCGTTGTAGTCTATTACACACTTGCCGTTTCCAAAACGGCATTCAAATCCATCAATATCAAGTTTTGAAACACTAATCAAATTCCTTTTAACAGAAGGAACATAGAAAACATCTCTGAGAAGCAACTCAAATCCTGTGTCAAGCACCAAGAGAAGGTCTCCCACCGCCTCCACTTCGGCTTCCACTCCATTCGCGACTTTAATCTTTCTTTCTCTTCTTTGAGTTGTTCGCGTTTGGATGAATCCCTGTAAATAATTTGCAACATGAATTGTTGCTCCAGAGTCAATCCACCAAGTAGATTTCGCATAATCTATATACAGAGATTCATTTACAAATGAAATAATATTCTCACCATTCTTCTCACACAGCATCTTGTAGTAGTCTGGACAATCTTTCTTGTAGTGTCCCTTCTTCTTGCAGTAGAGACACTGATCTTTGTCCACAGTGCATTGCCCAAGCTTGGGCTGATGCTGCTGGAACTGCTGGGGATTCTGTGGAGCCTTAGACTTGGAGGATTCACCCTTGATGAAGTGACCCTTTTTCTTTTGGTTGTGCACATAGTTCACAGAGCCACCATGTGCAATCTTAAGCCTTTCCTCCTCTTGGGCAAGCATCGCTGTTGTCTTCTCTAGGTCCCATTGCTCAGGACTCAGGTTATAACCAACTACAAAGTTCTCAAACTCTGCAGGAAGTGATTTGAAGATCAAATAAACAATGTGACCCTCATTGAACTCTAAGTTCATCGGTTTGAGTTTGTTGTTGATATTTATCAAATTGTGGATGAACTCTCTAAGTCCACCTCCTCTGTATTTTACACCAACCAGCTTCTCCAGCAACTGATGAGCATAAATCTTGGAAGAACCAGTATACTGATTCTTAATCTTTTCTAGATATTCAACAACATTCTTACAGTCTGTGATTGCCCCCAGAATGGTAGGCTCTACGGTGTTCTCCACCACTGCTACACATTTCTTGTTAGCAGGTTTCCATTTAATCTTACAAGGTCATAACTCTCTTTGGATGCTTTATAAACATCCTGTGCTTGTTGCCAAGCAGTATCTGTCATGTCATCCCCTCTGACTGGCGCCTGAGGCTCTACAGGCACTGGGTGTGTGAGAATCCAGTCCAATTCTTGCATGGTGAAGAATAGGTTCAGCTTCTTGTGCCATTCATTATAATTATCTCCCCTCAGAGTTGGGATATCTCTGATGGCAACTCTAGCTGAAATCAATTAGGAACAAGTGAGAACAATTTATGAGAATAAATCTGAATATGACTATATGTTTTATCATCAACTTTGGTCAGAAAATAAAACATATAGTGGCCTTTCACATTAAAACTTAATCACCTTTGGGCAGAAAAAGTAATAATGCATGGAAGAAAAAAAAATGTCTATGAAATCATAATATTATTATTTTCAACTTTGGTAGGAAAACAATAATATCATAATTATTCTGAAATTTTAATCTATGACTTGAAAAATAAATCATCTCTTTGGTTCAAATTTAAATTCCAAGTCGAAAATAATTATCTATGCAGCGGAATCTATTATATTATTCTATTCAGAAGCAAAAAATTCTGTAATCTATTCTCTAAACATTTATCCCTTTGGTTCAAAATGAATAGAGATTCAAATTCTGTGCAAATTCAAATTCAAATAAATAGCTTCTGAAATGAATAAAACAAATAGAAAAAAATTCTATTCAGGCCGCCCATACGGCCCAAATCGCGCAACGCGGCCCAGCAGCGATCAGCATGTTCGCTCGCGCGCCTCTGGGCTCGGCCCATTTACGCGCGCTCGTCGCGGCTCGGCTCCTTCATCTGTTGCGGCTCGGCTCGGCTCGCTGACACGGCTCGCCTCTCGCTCGCTCTCGCTCGGCACGGCTCGCGCTCGCTTTCGCTCGCTCGGCTCGCGCTCGCTCGTGGGCCGCAACCTGGGCCTGGGCCGCCAATTCGGCCCATGCGCTCGCGCGCGACGCTCCGCGTCGATCTGGACCGTCCGTTCGATCCGACGGCTCCGCGTCGATTTCGCGAGTATAAAACGGCCGTCGTCGTTGGGAAAACCTAAACCCTAGTTCATTTCACTTCTTCTCCCCTCGGTCGCAGCCGAGGTCTCCCCACGAGCGCCGCCGTCGGCGTGCCTCGACGTCCGCCTCCGCGCCATGGATCTCACCATGGCCGGGGCCTCTTCTTTTCTCCTCTTCTTTCCCCACTTTCTCTGCTCCCGTTCCCGACGGTCGTCAAGACATGGCGCCGCCGCGGGACCCTTCGCCGGCGTGCGCGCTCATCTAACGGTGAACGCGCCGCCGTCGAGCGGTTCGGTGGTGGTGTCTGTGCGCGCTAGCGCACCGGCGTCCCGGTGGCGAGGCGCATCTTCTTGCGCGCTCAGAAGCCGGCGTACCGGCGTGAAGCGCTTCGGTAAGTCTTGTTTTTTGTGTGGATCTGTGTGTGAGGGAGCTGGATCTTTGATGTGGGGATGTAGATCTGTTGATTTGGGATATGGATCTGTGATTTTCGGTTGGATTTGGATTCTAGGGTATTGGATCTAGGGTTTCTGATTCGGATCTTGGCTAGGGTTTCGGGATGTGATCTGTGTTTCTCGATTTCTTTCGAAATCTTGTATCTTTTCTCTAGATCTACACTGGATCTATGCTTATAGTAGGCGACTGATACCAATTGATAAGTTCACGTGTGTCTGTGTGTAGATCTAGACTAGTAAATGGTTGATCTATATGTATGTGCATGTGTATGTGTCACTGTGTATGTGTCGGTGAACGTGTGGACCCTAGATCTAGGAACAGAGTAGGAGAAAGAGTTAGGTCTATACCATCGCGTGTAGAGGAGTTGGATGGCTCTGTTGATGCCATGGCGGGTTCGTCGGTGAAGTTCTGCGCTCGGGCAGCGACGGTCGGAGCAGAGGATGAGGCCGTGGCTCTGCGCAGTAGATCCCGACGTCCTTCAGGGCGCCACCGGCTTTGGCCGGGAACGGCGATGAAGGGAGTGGTGGAGCTTCCCGCCGCCGTAGCGCTAACCCTCTAGATCGGTCTAGGGTTTGAGTGTAGGTGGAGTTGGAACTCAGTGCAACTTCGTGTTCCGAGCCGTGGCCCCCACCCCTCTCTATATAGCGCTGGCGACAGGGGCCCACCAACCATTAGGGTTGGGCGCCCCCGATCAGGGCGCAGATCAAGGCCCAAAGGCCTTTGGGCCTTTTAGGGCTTAGGAGATCAACCTAACAAACACATCCTAAGTGACTGTTTCCAACAATTAGCAGAGCTGACAGCTACACTCTTCCTTTAGACAAATTGATATGCACGAAGTCGTGAGCACGTCGCATTGGATAGTGGCATGGGCGGTTGAAGAGGTCTCAGGGACACAACGCAAGTACAATTTTTCTGTGTAGCTAGCAGACGTTGATCTCTTATGTCTCGGACTCTCGGTGCAGCCGAGAAAAACTTGCTAGTATATCGTGCACAAGTTTCTGGATCCAGGTTGATGTCCACTTATGACTATCATGATATGATCTATAAAATTGATTCTGCATTTCTGCGTATTCCTAGCGCCGCGTCGGCGCGTCGTGCTATATATGTACAGTTTCGGCGTCCACCTGTGCGTGCGGTTGACACGCAGAGGCGACACGAACGAACTCCAACATGATCCCCGTCATCCCATGTTCACATCTGCACGATGAAAGACGGATTCTGTTTTACAAACCAGCACCATATCCAGCTACCTTCACGACTTAACGAACCATAACCTGATCCGATAACCATGGGCGGCCAGACGTTCTTAAAGGCTAAAGCTCATGGAGCGATGGTGGTTCGTGAGCAAGTCGTGTATGAAATCCAGCTAAACCTGATCTTTCCTGCAATGATAAGATCTGCTCAAAACATAAAATTGAAAGGGAGGTGACAGTGAGAGAAGAATTCCTGGATGGCAGTGGCAGCCATGATCGTGCCAGGGGTTCGCAACCACCTCACTTGCTGGTGCTGGTAGCTGTCGACAGTTGCGCCCATAGTTTTTTAGGCGTACATTTCACGTTTTTCATTAAGAATAGTTGCGCCCGGAGTCACTACGCGTTTACACGGCCATGTTAAAAAATGATGATGTCTGATGACTGGCCGGGCATGAGCCCGCCGGTGGCACGACCGGCTGTTATAGAACTGACCTAGGCTGTGCTGTGGACCATATGCAGCCGTTTTGATTCTTTTGAATGGAGAAGAGACTACGTGCACGCAGCCACGCACCGAAAGTAAAATTTGTAAACAAACACTTGTACATAAATATATATCTTTCAAGAGGCAGGTTGCAAAAGATTGAACTGGTTATTTGGTATGTGTATTGTTGTGCACTTGTTCTCCCGTGCATATACACCCTATGGCCTGATACTCTTGCTGGGAGTCCGTCACTGGGAGCGAGCGCGCAACTGAATACGAGATATGCAGTGCTCTACTGTTGTAAAACTTGTTTCTTTTCGAGGCAACGACGCGCAAGCAGCAGCATGGGCTGAATTTTTCAGCGAGATTCTAGCTTCATGCTTCAACAAACACAGCAATAGGCTTCTTCGCGGGCTCTTGTAGGTATGGGTTCTTTTTCAGTGAGTTTAGATTAGGAGAAAAAACACTATAGATCTAGAAAAACACTGTAGATCGTACTGGGAAGCGTGTTCTGTGAGTGGAAGAGATGGGATGAATAGAAAAAAAATTAGATAAATAGTGTTTTATTTTTGAGAAGTTGGGTGAACTAAACTCACCCTAACCTGCTGAAGTGCTTATCAACGATGTTGCCCATGGGCCATGGCTGCCTGTCTGGAGCTGGACCGAAAAGACAAGCCTTCTTTTTTTTTGTGTGTGGTGATGTAGTTGGGCTTTTGAGAAACAAGACCGACCTAAAGGCCCATCTCTTATACAACTAATGCTATGCATATAAAAATTCATAATTCCAAATGATAAAATTACCAAATTAAAATAAAAATAAGTTACCATGTCTGTCGAGGGCCAACTAATTCCCGTGTTAATACGAATAAATAGAAAGATATGAACCGTTTGGATTTTATGGAGAATTAACGGTTTCTATTAGACCAAAAAATTTGACTAGTAATAGACTAGACTAAAAGAAAACCAACCAAAGCAAAACTGTAATAAATATTATCAATTCTCACCCAAAACATGGTTTCCTTTTAGATATATGCGCACAAGGACAAGGGGTTCCGAGGCTAAATTGTTTGTTATCACCAAATTATTGTATAATAAAGGTCCAAGGTCGAAAGGTTAAGGAGTTGGCTTCTAAGTTCACCAAATCATTCATATTATGATGTCTTCTCATTTGGTAAGTTGGTAACATTCGGATTTCTACACAAGGTTCATCTTTGATAGCATGCAAATAAGTGTCACTGTGTCACAGATGCACAGACAACCTTGCTAGACCTGACGGGAATAAGTGCCTCATGGTTTTTCATTAAAAAAAATAGAAAAAGTCTATATCACCCCCAACTTATGAACAGCGGACCACATAACCCCCAACTTACGAAAAGGTCTATATCACCCCTAAACTTCTCAAAACCGATCAAATTACCTCCTAAAACAAATTTAAAAAATCATAGTAAATCATAAAATGAAAATTCCAATTGTGTTGGACTCCAAATGAGTAGATATACACACTGAATATATAATATAATATATTTTAATATATTTTTTTTACTACTATAGAGAAAAACGTAGATCTAAAGTTATAGTGAAAAAAATATATACTAAAGCATACCATATTATATGTTAGTGTGTATATCTACTCATTTGGAGTCTAACACAACTGGATTTTCCATTTTATGATTTTTTTATGATTTACTATGATTTTTTCAAAACTGCTTAGGGGGTATGTAGTCCAACCTCTATAGGTTGGGGGGTTATATAGACTTTTTTCCAAAAAAAAGATACATTCTCCGAGTCAAAAAAAATTACCGAACCTCAACTACGTCGATGAGGGATTTTTCTTAAGCAACTCATAAATCCGCTTTCGTGAGATTTTTTTGACAAACCGCACAAGACATTACGTGTCTTATTGATATAGCAGAAAAAAATATACAAGACTATGGTTCTGGAAGACCATACGCAGGAAACAGAAAAAACTAAAAGAACAACTATGCTCGTCGGGTCAGATTGGAACCCCAACACGGGGAATAACTCTACATTGCTCGCGGGCGGTTGGATTGGGTCATCAACACAGTCGAGCCGCTACACACGACGACGAAAGCGGGGAAGGAACAATCAACAGCCTCTACCCATATTCCACAGCCTTGCAGTCATCAAACCTCAGCGAGATACGATAACACGTTCGTGAGTAATTGAATCTGAGTTGGTGCGACTATACCATTGGTCACCAACCATCGGGACAGAGGACATCGGAGAGAAGACCTTGCAATGCACTGTAGCATGGCATCCGCTCCTTGAGCCTCGTTTCGCGTGACCTATTGGCACGGGTCGCGGCAGCCGGCAGAGCCTTCGGTGTTGCGCGCGGGCGCTCTGCTCTCCGATGCGTGCGAAGAACGACCGCATGCAGGAGGGCTTTTGCATTATTTCCATTTTCCAGCCTGCTGCGTTCTTCGTGTTCTCTTTCCGAGTTCCGACAAAGAGATCGACAGCCCTGTGACAATCAGATCCCTCGTGGCCGGGCCCGGAGCAGGGGGGCAAAGAGCAACGGAAACGGTAAACATGACTAAGGAGGTATTTAGATTAGGAAAGATTCCTAAAAAACAATGTACATCTAAAAAAATACTATAGATGAACAGTGTTCTGTGAGTGGGAGGACAGTGGCGAAGCTAGAGCGAAACAGAGGGGGTGCGAGGTATTACCACAAGTGCAAGTCAATTTGCCAATGCAAATGATGTTTTTAAGGAAAAATTATCCATTATCATCCCTCAACTGTCGTGCGGTGCTCAATTCTGGCCACTAATTAATAAAATATCCATTTTAGTCCCTCAATCCACGCAATGACATATCACGTATAATGAGGAGTGAGGATGATCCTAAGATAAAAGTTGAAGGACTAAAAAAATAGACATTTCGATCAATAGTTTAGGTATCAAAGTGAACTTAAAAGTAATTGTTTAGGACAAAATGACCATTTTTATCGTTGGGGATGAAATTGGGTCTAAAAATAAACTTTAAGGACAAAAATGGTCATTTTAGTATTTCAAGGATAAAATCGAGTTTAGGGTGATTGTTGAGGGATAAAATAGTTATTCTGCATTTATTAACAAAAGTTATTAAATATAACTGCTATTCGATAATCATGCACAACTCCTGCTTAGTTTGTTAAAGAATAAGAGAAAAGATAGCCATACAAAATTAGATTTAAAGGAGAGATAAAGGTCTTTTTAAATAAAAATATTCACTATTGTAATCTTGTTCGAAAAGATAATTTTGCAAACTTGTTCCTGGCTGGTGTCCACTACTCGGCATGCAAGAAGGAGGTGTGATTGCAGCGGGCCAAAGGAAGGGAGGCAGGAGACACAACAAAAACGAGGTGTAGATTGATTTGTTTCTCGCCTAAATGTATTGGATTAAATCACATAATAGCTTTTTTTTTTCTTTTGTGTGCTCTGCTAGACTCGCAGCAATTTTTTCTTTTGTCTGGTCTTTTGGCTGCTGGGGGGGTGCATTGCACTGAGCCATGAGGGGTGCATATATGGTAATATAATGTTAGTTATAACTAAAAAATGTTTTTTCAGGGGGGTGCAGCTGCACCCCCTGTTCACTACGTAGCTTCGCGCATGTGGGAGGGACGAGATGAATAGTGAAAAGTTGGATGAATAGGGTATTTTTTGGGAAATAGTTTGAATCTAAACGCACCCTAACTAGGTACCAGTTTTAGGGTGAGTTTAGATCACCCAACTTTTCCAAAAACACTATTTATCCAACTTTTTCTTATTTATCCCATCACTCATACTCACAGAACACGCTTTCCAGCACGACTTACAGTGTTTTTTTTATCTATAGTGTTTTTTTCCCTAAACTAAACTCACCCTTATCTCAGTTTGACCTCTAAATGTGCCTCGTTTTATTTCATCGATGGCTAGGCATGCCACGCTAGCAAAGGGGCGTGATCGTTCTGGCGCACGTGGCATGTTACCAATTCCATGTCTATGTGACTACTCCTATATCACTAATCCGGCACAAGATTAGGAACATCAGAACTACACACATCAGGTAAAGAGAGACGAAGCAACCCCAAGGTCTACACACTAAACCATTTTGCATCAGCCAAGCACACAACCACCGCCTTGATCTTCACTGTCAGAAATTCTATTGTTGAGTGAGTGCCCCGAAGGATTACAAATTATTTACAGACACGATTAATTTACAGGACAGAAAAATACAATTGCTACCACCGTTGGAAACATGGTTGGTGGTCGGCTCGTCGCCAAGACGCAAGCTCTCGGCAGCCCGTCCCGGTCAGAGGGCTTTTTGGAGAGCAAAGAGAAAAGGAAAAGCGAATTGGTGCGAGCTACATGGGCTCCCCAGCTGCATGAAAAGAAGTCCGATTATGCATGGGCCATGATGCCATCATTATCGGCCTCCCGCAATTGCCGCTGGACCTCCATCATGTGTACATACATGACTACATGAGTTCATCGTTCGTTCATGGATCATTGTTTTCCTTTACACACACCTGCTCGGCTGCTCTCCTTCTCCTTGCTCGACTGCAGGGGAACCAGGTCCCTTTTTGACGAGTGACGAGCAACAAAATTCTTAACGAGTAAGAAACCAGACCTGGCGCACATTGTTCGCGCCTAAAATCAGTAGGAACAAGCAGAACAGGGGCGCCATACAGCTACGAGATAGTCTACGTTTGGCTGTTTGAGCATCTGATGAGCAACGTAGAGATGCACACGAGGTATAGTGCCCTATGAATCCATCCCACGATACAGAGCGATACATAATTTCTTTTCTTTCTTTTTCCCAAAAAGGAAAAACTTTCAACTGATGCTTACGTCACGTCCCAGTGAGAAAAAACGGGATAGTTTCACTTTGACCGTCGGCGGGGCCCGAGGCAGCCGGGGGGCTGAAACGGTCAAAAAGATTGGAGGTAAAAAATACTTTTTTTAGATAAATAGTGTACTGGAAAACGTATTCTGTGAGGAGTAAGTTAGGGAGATATTTTTTTAGATTCAGGGCATGGGCCGATGGCCAACGAGAAGGGCGTGGCGCAGCCAACAGTCGCGGGCTGGCGGCGCTGGTATTCAGGCTCCGCTCTCCTCGTTTTAAACGCTCCCATCTCCTCTCTCTACTCCCCCTACTGATCACAGCAGCGCATCGGCATCGCATCGCATCCCTCTGCTTCTCTCCGCGCACGGAGCGGCAGCCGTCCACCGACCGCCGCGGCTCCGGCGCCGCGCGCGTCCGTCTCCAGGAGTAGTCCATTTTCCGCGCGGTGGAGGTACTGCGCCGCTCTTCCTCCTCGCCATTCATCTAATTTTTCTTTGCGCTGTTCTCTACCTCTATGGATGTTTGGTTGCCGTTCTTGAGAAATTCCTCCTAGCGGAGAGAGATAGAGAGAGTTCTGGAATTGTGATAGTTAGGGTTATATTTGATTCTTCGTCACCCCCGTGTTTCCCCCTCTTCGCTGCATTTTGATTCAATGTGGCATTTATGACATCGGGCGTTCCTCCTCCTGCCACTCGAAGAACTCGAGTTACTAATCGGTTCTGAGCGCATTTATTTCTGATTAGGTGCGGTCCACTGCACCAGGCGTTTGTCCATTCTGCGAGCGTAACAATTTTTTTTGTTGCTGCATATTTTTTCTCTTGTTAGTATCAGAGAAAAGCTTTCCTTGGTGCATTTTTTTTAGAACAATCAGTACCAGGCACATGCAAAGTTGAGCCACTCCAGTCCTACAGGTTGAAAAATCGCCAGCATTTGTGACACGCAGTAAACTTAGATCTTTTCGTTTGCTATAAGATATTAATGTCGTATTTTTTGTACAGTGATGGATCTAGCAGCAGTACCATACGGAGTATATGTCAGGCCAGTGTACGGTGTACCACGGTAGTAGTTCACATGACGACACTGGTTTCGATCAGTTGGGTAATAGTAAGGCGTGAACTGTGAGCCCCCTTGCATAATCATGGCCTTAACATTGGGTTTAGAGGACTGACTGTGAGTGACTGCCCAGTACTCGATTGTTCTATGGAATAAAAAAATTGTGATCCTTTTAGGTTGAGATTAAACAACTGGACACTAGCCAAGATCTTGTAACCAGTAAACAATTCTGCAAAGTTGACAACCCGTGCGTCCACTAGCATGTGTAGTTTCACTGCGGCTCATCTCCTACAAAATTTACCTTCGTCACTGCTCTGTCTTCCCCTAGTTCACATATTTTACTTAAGCTGGAGCATTCTGGTTCCTTTTTTTTTTTGGCAGAAAGAGCAATTCAGAATCGCCTTTGTTTGCCTCGCTTTTCTTTCACCTTTTTTAGTGGTATTCTCTGATCAAGTAGCTTTTTTGTAGTGGCCACTGGCTACTGCCTTACTCATGCTGCACTATATATGTGGGGCTGGGAGACGGGGCTGTATATCTGTATGGGCATAAGGCTGCCAATTTTTTTTTCTTCTAAACTTCAAATGGAGTTGATTATTATGCTTGATTTGGCTGGTAATGATTATTTCAAAACTGCAATCATTTGATGCTTGGGCTGTGAGCTTTAGCGTATTGTGTTCGTACAGTTCACTTAGCAGCATGCTCCGCTCTAGGGTTTAGACTATGTTTTCACGGAGCTTTATTGTTTCAATCAAGAAATTCTTGAATGGTGTGACTTACTCCTCTTTGAGGATCACCTAATGTTTTGGTCTGAACATACTTGTGTGAAGCATAATTTGGTGTTTCATTCAAGAAAGTTATTCATGATGTGATATGCTTTCTTTGAGGCTGGAAGGGTTGCGCTTTAGTTCCCTTCTTGCATTGTCTCCTCTTTCTCCGCTTTCGTGGTTGCCTTTCAGCTTTAAATGCCGGCCCTACCATTTCGGCTATTTTTGGGCCTTCAATTTCAATTGCTTTCTTGCTTCAACTTCTAGCCATTCTTTGGAAGTAGAACCCTTGTCCCTTGTGTTGACTACCTATTGTTTTTTTTATTCCCATGATTTAACATTGCTTCGTGGTAAGAGAGAAGAATCTCTTTAGTAGTTTAGTGAATGAGAAGTGTTGGTAAAGTGCTGGTCTGTTAGACTGCCAGGACCCTCTAAAAGTGTGATCCAGCAGGCTTCACAGTTTACGGTTCACACTGAGTAATTTCATGGTATCACGACTCTCCCACCCTTTTCTGATTTTTTATAGAAAAGTATTATGCACTAGTTTGGAACAGAGAGTTTCTTATAGCTCTTAGGCTTTGATAGATTTCTTTTACGTTCCTTGGTATTCTCATGGCGTGAGTCACTTGTGGGTTAGGAGCTTCGTCACTGTGTCTTCCACAGCTCACAGGCACACTTGCTTGCACATAAGCACATGGTACCATGCTTCCTGGTAGGCTCAGCGCGTGCATTTTTTTCTTCAGGGTTATGATGAGTTAAAGAGTGAGTTAGTTTCAAGTGGTACTTTCAATTTCAGAATTAAGCACTAACCTTTTCGTTTCATTGCAGACCCTTGGTTATTTCTCGGATGTAAACTTGTAATGCTGCGGCTCAATTAGTCATCTTGGTTCGAAGATATCAGATATGGGTTTTCTGAGTCATGGAGTCTCTCTCCCTCTACTGCTGCTCTGTCTACATCTTTTACTGCCACTACTTCCTTTGGCTACGGCAGATATAGCCTCTGAGAAGCAAGCACTCCTTGCTTTTGCCACTGCAGTCTACCGTGGCAACAAGCTCAATTGGACTCCAAATATCCCACTGTGCTCATGGCATGGTGTGACATGCTCACCAGATCAATCACGTATATGGGCCCTTAGGGTACCAGGGGCTGGTTTGATTGGTGCAATTCCTTCAAATACTCTTGGCAGGCTCGCGTCCCTCCAAGTTTTAAGCCTGAGGTCTAATCGTTTGAGTGGAAGCATTCCACCTGATGTTTCCTCACTTCCTTCTTTACAAGCCATATTTCTGCAGCACAATGAACTGTCAGGAGACTTGCCTTCATTTTTCTCTCCAAGTCTTAATACCCTTGATCTCTCTTACAACTCCTTTACAGGACAAATCCCATCAGGTTTACAGAATCTTACTCAGTTATCTGTCCTCAATTTAGCAGGAAATTTTTTGTCTGGACCAATCCCTGATCTCAAACTTCCTAGCCTAAGACAGCTAAATCTGAGCAACAATGAACTGAATGGTTCGATTCCTCCCTTTCTCCAAATATTCTCAAATAGCTCCTTCTTAGGGAATCCTGGATTGTGTGGGCCGCCTCTAGCTGAATGTTCCTTTCTATCCTCACCGGCACCGTCACAAGTGCCTTCACTTCCATCATCGCCACATCATGGGAAGAAGGCAGGCCGTGGCTTCATAGTTGCGGCTGTTGTTTGTGGCTTTGTCATATTGCTGCTAGCTGCTGTGATGTTCATTATGTGCTTTTCAAAGAAGGAGAAGAAAGATGAGGTTGGTTACAATGGCAAGGTGACTAATGGTGTGAGGATTGAGAAGCGTAAAGAGGATGTCAGTAGTGGTGTCCAAATGGCTCATAAGAACAAGCTGGTATTCTTGGAGGGATGCAGTTACAACTTTGACTTGGAGGATTTACTTAGAGCTTCTGCTGAAGTTCTTGGAAAAGGGAGCTATGGAACTGCCTACAAGGCTATACTTGAGGATGGTACTATTGTGGTAGTCAAGAGGTTAAAGGATGTTGTGGCAGGGAAGAAAGAATTTGAGCAGCAGATGGAGCTCATAGGGAGGGTAGGCAAACATGCTAACGTCGCCCCTATTCGTGCTTACTACTACTCAAAGGATGAGAAGCTTGTTGTTTATGAGTATATTGCTACTGGAAGCTTCTCAGCTTTGTTGCATGGTATGCTAATCACTTTCACTGTTGCATTTTCATTAATAATAAATCAGCCTATTTTACTGTGCAAACTATTCCTGGTGACTAAATAATTCTAAATCGTATTAACTGTCTAGAATATATAGTTTGAATATATGATAATGATGCATCTAAATTTGTTTTAAGGATATACCTTCATAATGTTACACAATGGTGGTACATGTGACATGCCAATCACTAACCCCTCTGTCACTAGATGGAGTCGGAGCCTAATAATTCATAATTATGAGCAAATATCACCAAACAAGCCCATGCTTGCCTAGCAACACCAAATCGCATGGTAAAACAAATGCATGCTTAATTGCTTAACAAGTTCTAAGTACATGAATTGTGATTTGAGTGGCTGTTAACTTACCTGCAGAAGTTGCACCATTGCATAGGGTTTCTTCTATTGAGTAAGAGAGGGCTCTCTGAATTGTTGAATCATCCACTCCCTACTTCGCCAAGATATATCACAGCAATATTTGTGCAGCCCATTGATAGTATTTCTAACTAAGTGCTGATAAACAGGTATTAAGGGCGTGTGTGATAGGACGCCACTAGATTGGAATACCAGGATGAAGATCATACTTGGCACAGCACGCGGTATCAAGCACATCCATACAGAAGGCGGCTCCAAACTCGCCCATGGCAATATCAAGTCAACCAATGTCCTGCTCGATCAGGGATACAACCCTTATGTCTCAGACTATGGGCTGAGTGCTTTGATGAGCCTTCCAATCAACACACCCCGGGTCGTTGCCGGCTACCGAGCTCCAGAGACCTTTGAATCCAGGAAGTTTACTCACAAGTCTGACGTATACAGCTTTGGTGTCCTCCTCATGGAGATGCTGACCGGCAAAGCCCCCCTCCAGTCACAGGGGCAGGATGATGTCGTTGATTTACCAAGATGGGTGCATTCTGTGGTCCGTGAGGAGTGGACGGCTGAAGTGTTTGATGTCCAACTGATGAAATATCCTAACATAGAAGATGAGCTGGTCCAGATGCTCCATATCGCCATGGCATGCACGTCGTGGTCGCCAGACCGACGCCCGACAATGGCAGAAGTGATCAGGATGATGGAGGAGCTCCGGGAGTCTGCTTCCGAGAGCCGCACTCCCTCCAATGGCAACCCCAGGCAATCCAATCCTCCGTCGGCGTGAACTGTTAGATGTTTCAGTCCAATTATGTGATTCTGATATGGAATTCGTGTATCCTATTCCTATGTGGTCCTGAAGCTACACCGGAACCATACAGCGTTGCCGCTGTGATTTTATTCCCCATGCGTGTTAACTGGGAGATGTTAACATTACTGCTCTATTGTCTGCCTACTCAGGTCTACGGTACTGGGTTCATTAGAGTGCGGTACTTGTTTGTGAAGACGAAAGTATGTGATTGTGTAGCTCATCACGGTGGAAATAAATGCCTGGTACCAACTGCCAAAGTGAAGCACATCATCAAGCAGAGAATCATAGCGCACAAGGCACGGAAAAACGAGTAGCGTAGCATAGCACCACAAATAATCGCAGGCTCGCAGCTACTCGATTATTTGTGGTGCTATGCTACAACTGTTTTGCATATTACACCAAGACATGTATAAATCAAGCAAGCAGCAAATTTCCACAGGTTACATAGTCAAGCAAGTAGCAAATTTCCACAGGTTACATAGTCAGCGCATCTATCACATCCTGGCGTATACCAAAAATCCACCTGTTAATGCTATCTCTGGCCAATAAATCTTTCACATGGTTAGACTTAGACCGGTATATGAGGGCTATGGTGCATAGCCTCTTGTATAAGTCAAGGAACACTGATATCTCCTGTGCCTGAAAAAAGGACAGGGGAAGGAGAAGAATCGGCAGTGACATGAGCACTACACCAAAAATGAACCGAGCTTCCATATCTCTGCTGAAGCCAACCCAAGCATCTTATCTTAACATACTGAAAAATTTATCAGCAGAATCAAAACGAGACTCCTGACATCCATCTTGATATGCAGGCAGTTATTTCTGGTTCACCAAATCAGCACCACTGACATACCTAGCAACAAATGAGATCAATCGGAATGGAGCACCGATGATTGGGGCGTCCGAAAATGGAACCTCATCTATCTCAACATCTGCTCCTGGTTGGCGTGGGTCATCCTCATGAATCTGTATATCATCCAATGGAACTGGAACTATTTCTTCACTTGTTCCTGATCCATCAAACCGACGCTCATTGACATCAATGTGAGCTTGGGCAATACTATTGCCCGTGTCTATTTGCGGAAGCTGTATTAATGTTTCCTCTGGATGATTACTAGCATAGGCATTGCTGGGAATACTGTTGATTTGACCATAGCTATTATCAGGAGTAATTTCCACTAAACTGCTCAGACCACCCCCAGCAATTGGTTCATTACCCTGCAGAAAGGAATATCTGCAAACAGTTATTACTTGCAAGATGTGAATTACTAATCCTGATCTATCAGCAGGAATGCACATGAGAAACAACTAACTCCAATATCCAGACTTAATATTATGTCATATTGCCATGCAAATTTGAAGATGAATAAGTTGGTACAGCAAAACACTTGATGGAAGGAAAACATACATGTCCAGTGAAAGGAAACAAAAACTAAAAAAGACAAACTTTGCTCATCACCTCAGTCAAACCAATTGTATGCTGATGAAGCACTGCACTGGTGAAATCCATTTGATCTATCACCTTATTGTCAGAGACCTGCATTACAATTTCTGTTATATTCTAGAACCTGAAACTGAAAGCTATTCATATGTAGTAATTTCACGAGAGATATAATGATATATATATGGGATGAAGTTCACCTTCAAACCTTTAACTCTAGAGTCCGATTTTCAACATTCGGTTCCAATAACAGACATTAATCTTAGGTACTGGAACAAGACAGATTATAACCCCATGCTCATTTAAAAGTGGTCTTCATCCAATGCATCACACATGTCACATGTGGCACTGGTTTTGTCACATGGACTACTTATAACTTATAAGTAAACACAAATATGGCCGAGCAACAGGCCATAGGCAGAGAACCATTTTTATGGGAGTTCAGGTGACAATTACAGAAAATGCCTGGGCGGATGAATCACCCTAAAACAAGATTATGTGGCGAAACTACTGCCATGTGTATGCCACATGTGATGGAAACCACCTCTGAATGAGTGCGGAGTGGCATGTTAGGTTTTAATACTTCGAGGGTTATGCATGGTATTGGAGTTGAAGGCTGAAAATGACTCTAGCAAGAGTTGAAGGGTGTAATATGGAATTTACCATAAAAAATGGACCCCTTCAGAATTATCATAAAAATATAGAGAACAACCTTTACCTTTTCAGTAATTAAGGTCTCACTAAGAGCAGCCCTTGCCTCAAGGGCCTGTAGTCTTGAATCCAGTTCATCCACTTCTGTAACCAGCATCCGATTTTCCTCAGAAGTATTGTTTGAAGCTTCCTCCAGCACCTTCACCTGCCAGGCTTCGCAATTAAATCGTAATATCAGAGAATATAAGAACCATTACATCTTACTACAAATGCATTCAGACAGCCTAGGTCCAAATTTGACATGTTCACATTATAGTAAATAAACAATGAAAATAAGTGAATTATATATCCCTTATTTAGCCTTGAAATAGTTAAATTTACTCAAAAATTCAGAATACTTACGTTTTCAGATTACTTGATACGTGAAAGCTACCAAAATCCCTATTCAGTAGGTTTAACAGAATTTTTTTTTCTTTCAACTAGATAACCAGGTATTGCACAACCAACCTTAAACAAAATGAAATGGGAGAAAATGCAATACCTGGGCTGCCAGGGTTTTATTTGTTTCCTCGAGCTCACTTAATCTTTCTTTAAGCAAAGCCTGACCAAAATCAGTTACACATCGATCAACAGAAAGAAGATAAAAAGGGCCTTCAAATGCGTGCAGTGTCTCAATTAAAAACACAATAAGAGACTAATTATTCATATGTTACCTCTTGATGAGTTAAGGTGTCATTGATGTCATCTATGCACTTGACTTTGTTACCCAAAACTTCCTACATGGAATCAGGTAATAAGACTTGTAACAAGAACATATATATAATAGAGGAAGGAGAAACATGGCGGTGTTTTGGTAACATTAAGCAGCTGAAGCCAAAATAGTGTACAAGAGATAACACACTAGCCTTTAATACGGTATCTGACAATGTCAATAGATTATAAAGATAAAAGTTATCTTCTCAATCTTTCCCAGGGCATAATGTGTACTTTTATAGGCATCATAAACCTGCACCAAGGGCGCGGCCCTAGTTGTCCTAGGTGGAACTTTACCCCTGACTGACTCCCTGAGCCCTGGTCACTGGGATCCAGGCAAAACTGACATTGAGACTTCTATCCCTACTCAAATAAAGAAATCGGCCGAAGAAACATTAAATACCTCCTTCTTAATCAGCATGTCGTAACCAATCTGTAGACTATTCAATTTTTCCTCCAAAAGTACCTGCAGATTAGAATGATGAAAATTTCAGATGGACCAATTTAAGTTTGCTAGAGGGCAGACAATCGCAATTGATTCAATCACATGATGTTTTGCATCCATCACACAGAGTCTACCTCATTTTGCGCATGAAAACCCACTTTGCTATGCAACTTTTCAAGCTCACTCTCCATGGTGCTCTGCAGGGGAAGGAATGAAGCATTATTCCTTATACGATATTTCTAGCACTTCAATATCTGTGAGCTCTTCTGCATTGAACTCACAACACCAAAGGACTAGACTCTTAGACATGTGTGACATACAACATAGAATATGGTAAAAGCATGGTTTGGAACTACTATGACATGCATGTGTGATGTGTCCTGTCCTCTACAGTTCCTGACTGAGAAATCAGAAAATAAGGGTGAACATAGTACAGGACAAAATTAAAGAGAAAAACAAAATGACATTGGCGCCTCCCTTTTTTTTCTACACTTTTTGTAGTCCTTCCTTAAGTATGAATAGGGTGCAAAATGAACAAACTAGAAACATGTACCTATTTATGCAATTGTTAACAAGTTTGAAAATGTTTTACATCTGGCTTCATAGGGATCAAATCAGGTACAAATTTTGCAAACTGGAAAAATGGTAAATGCAAATATGCTTCAGATAAATATTTTTTCTTTTGTTTTGAAAGCAGGCAGACTGAATGTTTGGGATGGTGAATTATCAATGTTTTTCTCCAAATGCACTGAAAGTTACTGTATCAAATGAGAGCTTCAGGAAAAAAAAACTAAACAAAAACGGGTCTTTAAAACATGCCCAGCTATACCCACCACTTTTTGAAGCCATAAACTCTTTTCTTCCTCCAACAGCTTTATTGTCTCGTGTAGTTTATCCTGCATTGCAATTTACTGATTTAGGGCCTGTTTGGTTTGCTACCTAATCCTGCCACAACTAAGGTTAGGCATGCCACACATGCTTAGGCTATTGTTTGGTTACTTGACTAAGCTTAGGCTGCCACATATTGTTAGTCAAGTTTCAGGTGGTTTGCCGCAGAAAATTTTGCCGCACTTGTGGCGGGGAAAAAGCCCGCCACACCCGTCGGCGCGCCAAAGCGCGAAAATTTCCCGGTCTCTTCGTTAAAGTTGCCCCCTCCCCTTCTCTCTCTCATTTGTGACTGCACCTGGAAACACAAGCCTCGCGCATGGCGGGAGCTCCGTAGCTTCTTCCGGCCGGCGGCGTGCATACAGGTCTGTTGCTTTCTTCCCCTGCATCTCGTCTTCTATCCCCTGCATCTCGTCTTGAGTCATCCATCATTACCTCCTCAAGTTCTATCCCTGCAGATCTGGATCCCCTCCCATCGAGCATCAGGTTTCCTAATCCCCTTACGTGGAGCAGCCGATTTCCTTATCCCCTCTCGTGTAGCAGCACCCTCTCCTTTGTCTCCTGTAGTTCTACTTCGATCAAGCATCAAGGCTTCAAGCTCAGCGTTTTGGTGCGGTTCTTGTACAAGAGCAAAAGGTAAGTCCTACAGGAAGCATCTGTTCCTTTTTTTTTTTTAGTTTACATGGTTGTTCCTGTCGAAACCATTGGGGTCTTGTGTGGTTCTTTTAACTTATATTATGTTCTTTGCTTGAATAAGTATATATAAATTAATTGCTGAGCATGACTCTTTAATGATTTGTTTTAAAATGAATACATAATATTCTGTGAAACAATCCTGGTTTGTTTGCTCGGTGAGATTTTCTCTAATAGTTTCTTTATCCTTATTATGCCTGATCTAATATAGTAAAATTTCATGAACATTTTTCCTTCTAGATGGGACAACGAAAATTATATTTACAATCTTACATGAATCATTACTACATGTGGAGGGGACGGTTGATTGCTGCTGTCACTTTGTGCTTAGCCATGTACTGGTATCTGATTCACATCAAGAAAATTAGGAGAAAGGCTGTGAAATATGCTCCCATGTTGAATAGAGATATTGCACGGGAGTTAAGGCTCAACCGCTTGTATAATGGAACAGAGGCACATTGCATCAGTGAGCTGCGCATGAGAAAACTAGTTTTTCACAAACTATGTGCTCATCTTAGATCACGTGGTTTGTTAGTGGACACATTACATGTCACGGTGGAGGAACAAGTTGCAATGTTTATTAATGCTGTAGGGCACAATTGGTCGAACAGATCAATTGGCTTTGAGTTCAATCGATCGGGAGAGACAGTTAGTAGGTACTTCAATGCAGTTTTAGATGCGCTTTGTCTGCTTGCCCGTGATCTCATACACATCAAATCAACGGAGACACACATCAAGATAACAAGTAGCCCAAGATTTCACCCTTATTTTGAGGTATAGATAAAATATTCATCCACTAGCTTCCGGTACTTACTGTTAGGTCGTGGCCTAATCTAATCATACAACATTTCTTTTTTCTTAGGGATGCATAGGAGCCTTGGATGGTACTCATATACCAGCATCTGTTCCTATCCATATGCAAGATAGGTTTAGGGGTAGAAAGTCTATTCCCACCCAAAATGTATTAGCAGCTGTTGATTTTGATCTACGATTCATCTATGTTCTTGCTGGATGGGAAGGATCAGCTCATGACTCTTATGTGCTTCAAGATGCACTATCACGTCCCACTGGCCTAAAAATACCAGAAGGTAGCATTATTACCACATAATTCACATTGGTCTCAAAAACTTGTTTTAGCCTTTCCCTAACTGTATGTAGTGTACATATTCATGATGTAGGTAAATTTTTCCTAGCCGATGCTGGATATGCAGCAAGGCCAGGCATACTACCCCCATATCGTGGTGTTCGCTATCACTTGAAAGAGTATAGGGGTACTAGACAGCCAGAATGCCCGAAGGAGTTGTTCAATCATCGCCACTCTTCTCTTAGAACAACTGTTGAAAGAGCATTTGGTACATTGAAGAATCGTTTTGATATATTTGCAAGTCAGCCATGCTTTCCTCTAAAAACTCAAGTCAAAATTGTTATGGCATGTTGTGCGCTACATAATTGGATCCTAGAGGATGGTCCAGATGAATATGTATACGATGATGTTGCTTGGTACTCAGCCCTACCAAGGAGCAGGAGGGTCCATCGTGATTTGCAACAGGAGAGTCGAGCATGGGCACGCAAACGGGATGAATTGGCACAAAAGATGTGGGAGGATAAAGTAGGACAACCTATAGCTGAAGATGTAGCTAGCATGTAGAAGCTTTAAAGTGTGATGCCTAATTTCGTTTTGTATGTGTTTTTCCAATTTCCTATGTATGTGCACATTATGAGACTTTTAAGTTCTACTACTTGCAGCATAATCATCTTTAATTAATTATGTTCTGTATTCATTATGGTTGTATGTACAATTCAATTGTCTCTTGTCATGTGGAGCAGCAATGACAAAAGGGAAGGGGAAAGTTGATGGGGATGGGCCTTCTCGTGAGAGAACCATCAATTGGGATGATGGTCAGACCAAGTTCATGTTGGATTGGTGCATCGATTACATGAAAAACCAGCATGCTGGATTTAAGTTCAAGAAGCAACATCACATGAAGTGTGCTGATGCTTTAAACAAAGAATTTGGTATGGGAGTGACAGTTGCTCAAGTTGATCGTCACTTTAGGCACTACAAAGAAAACTGGAAGTATGTCTCAAAGGCTTTGAGCAACAGTGGCAATGGGTTTGATGGCACTAGATGCATGGTGACTATTTCGGAGTCTGAAAAAGAAAATCTCAATGTAAGTGCAATTTATTTTCTCCCTTAAAGCAATTAGAAATGTATATAATGCTAATTAATTATTTATTACATGAAATGCAGGATAGGGCTCGACGCTTGCTTTCTAAGCCCATCAAATTTTTCTATGAGATGAAAGAGTTGTTTGCGGGCACTAATGCTGATGGTTCTTTTGCTGCTGACCAAGACACTTGCATGAATGACCGTGATGATTCTGAGAGTGATGATTCACAAGGGCTGAATGACATGAGTGGCTATGCACTTCCTGAAGATATAACTGGTGATGATTCTGACACTTTACCATCACCATTATCTCATAAACCTGGTGGAGAAAGCTCATCTAACACTAGTCGAGCTGGTATCAAGCGTCCAAGAGGCTGCAAGTCACCTTCTAAAAAGCCAAAAAAGGCTAAGAGTCGTTTCTCTCAGACCACTGAACAATTGAATTCCACATTGCTGTCACTCCAGAAATTTCTCAATGCTCCTGCACCTCAAGTTCTGCAGCCTTCAAACCCTCATGCTAGCTTGTGGGAGAGGCTAGAGGCAATGACAATTACCACTGATGATAAGATAACAGTTGGTCAGTACCTGGCTCACAATGAAAGAAAAGGTCTGCGTGACTTCTTAAGCAGTGCAAGTGACACGACTCTGCGGACTTGGGTGTACAAGTTTCTCACTGGTGAAAATTACTAATAGCACTAGGCACTAGGTCCAACTTTTGTGCTTTTGGTGTTTAGCTGTGATACTTCTGGTTGTTCAGCTGCGATGGTTCTTTTGGGTATGAAGCTGTAGTGCTTTTGTTTATAGTCAATATGATGCAGCGAACAATATTTTGTTAGATACATGAAAGTAGTTTCTGATTGCTCATGGAGAGCAGTACTTCCATTGCTGTATAAAACAGCTTAATATATATATATTGACTACTATGGTCGATGAATGATACCTATGAAAGTAGTTTCTGATTGCTCATGGGAAGCAGTACTTCCATTGCTGTATAAAACAGCTTAATATATATATTTTGACTACTATGGTCGATGAATGATACCTAGATCATGTTTTTAATTTTTTTACACCTGCATCAATATTTTTAAGTGCAACAGTAGCACTTAACATCAAGAGAAGAGAAGGTGTGTTCTCAAATATATACGGTGTCTAGGTGATTTCAGCCACCTTTGGCTACAACCAAACACTGCCACAAACTTTTGCCACATATTTGTGGTAGCAAACCAAACACTTGCTATGCAAATTTTGCCATGACTAACCTTAGATATGGCCACTAACCAAACACATATATTTTGCCACAAAGTTTGGCAAGCCACAAGTGTGGCTAATGACTAAGGTTAGGCATGGCAATCTTAGTGAGCAACCAAACAAGCCCTTATTGTCTAGTTGGTCTCATATTTAGACACGTGTGGAACTAAAATAAATTCAACCACATAGCCATTCGACTAATTCTTTCACGTCGAAGTATTATATATTATCAATTCAACTACCAAGTAAATAGTTATTTAGTTCAAGCACAGTACAAAAATTGATAAAAATGCGGTGCATTGAAATGCACAAACTAGCGGAACACTTACAAGTTTGGCTTCATAAAGTCTGTGCATGTCAAGCTCCACACTAGACTCTGACATCCCAATGCTCCTCTGATCTGCAGGGACTGCATTGCTGGCCTTGTGATTCTCCTGTGTCAGTGTAGGTTCATTGTTCTGGCAGCTTGGAGTTCCCTCTCCAGTGGAGGATGTCGTATCATGGGCATCTGTGCCATTATGATCTGACTGCAGAGTCTGCTCATGATTCTGGTACTGAGGAACTCCCTCCCCAACGCTGGACATGGCATCATCTGCATCAGAACCTTTATAATGGTTCCTTGGAGCTGATTCATGATTGTGGTTCTGGGGAGCAGCTTCTTCAGCATTGGACATCACATCAGCAGCGTTCTTTCCTTGGTTTCCCTTCTTCTTCTTGTTCCTCTTCTTTTTGGAATCCATCTTTCCTCACGAAGATCAGCCCTTCAAGAAATCCTTGTATCAATGAATAGTTATAAAACAGTATCGATTAAATTGGATATGTCAAATATATTCTCAATGTCTCATACTCTCATGTGTGATGGTTGAAAAACCCAACTTTTAACTCCATGGTATCACAAAACATCCAAATTCCCACTTGCAGCAACTAAAACAAAACAGTCTCTATGATGAATGCCAGACGATGATATAAAAGCAACAAAAAGTCTCCTGCTTACACAAGAAAACCTCACAGCTGTAACAACAAATTCTACACGCACCAAAAACCTCAAATTCTAATGTCAAATATCCCCCTTTCCAATTGCCCGTGGTCGCGAACACGCGAAACCAACGTCTGCAGGTAGCACCATTACATACTCACAACGCCCGGAAAGGCGGAGGACAGCCGGCCGCCGTTCCACGCAAAGGATTCCACGAATTTATGCGTACGCAAAAGGCTTGAATTTAGTCAGCCAGAACAGGTTAACAAGTAACCTGCACCGAAGTCGCGACGAAAATTGCGATACAAAAATCGTTGACAAGTATTGGGAAATGCCCGTGAAGCAAGAGAACTAACCCTAGAAACGCCGCCGCCGCCCGCCGCCTGATTCCAGTCAGAAGAGGGTGGGGATCTGGGGCCAGCTGAGGAGAAGGAGCTGGGGATTAAATTAGCTTTGGGAGGGTTGATTTCGGGGGGAAGCGTGCGTCTTCAGTTTTGATTAATGGGTGGGGATCTGCGTTGTCGGGGGAAGCAGTGGGATACTGGAGAGGAGGACGTGTTGCCGGAAGCGCACCGCCCGGTGCCTTGCCGCTGCGCTCGTAATTTTCATTTTTTTTTTCTTTGAGAAAAGCGCTCGTGGTTTTCATGAATCATGAAATGAAAAAGGGAAAAATAAAAAAAGGCTAGAAAAAAAGATGGGCTTGATTGGTTCGCTCTGCCGCTTCCTCCCTCCCATGGGCCCATTTCGGCCGACAACTTGCGCGGCCCAAGCGCATCCTTCGGTCCTTCCTCTCGTTTAGAGAGAGAGAGGCGCCGCCGCCGCCTCCTCCCTAAACCCTTGTCAGCCTCTTCTCCGTCTCCCAACAGCGGCGCCAGAGGCCTACCGCCGCAAACCCTCTCTCCCCGCAGCAGCACGCGCAGAAGAAGCTTGGGAGGCAGCGAACCGAAGCCAGCCCCATGGCTCCGGCGGACGGAGGCGGGGAGCAGCTGCACAAGGCGCACCGGCAGCACAAGTCCGGCGCCAAGGCGCGCAAGAAGAAGGGCAAGGGAAACGGCGCAGCCGGCGATGATGCAGGGGGCGAGCAGAAGAACCCCAAGGTACGATACAGAGTCGGGCAGGCTTTTAGTTGTTGTCCGTGAAGTGAGCTGCCCTGGTGACCGTGAGAGGGCGCTCAGGTTCAGCGATTATTATTATTATTGTTATTTTGTTGTTGTTGCCAGGGATGGAGTCTTGGGGCAAGTAGTAATTCACGTTGTGATAGCACGACCGTTAAAACTTTAAATCATGCGTGCACTATTCTGCGCATATTGATGATATACTCTATTTTGGGACTGCCAGTAATATGTAATATACACATCCTCTTGATTTTTACCTTTTTTTAGTGGAGAACCTGGTAGTTCTGTAATTAGCCACCTGAATTAAGTTCTGCATTCCTAGTCAAATCAGGTGGTTGGAGCAATTAACTCAAAATTCAGAGTTGTCAATAACTTTGGGCAAGTCCTAGTATTAGCAACCTAAATGTATACTGTACAGGGTGTTTGATGAGATTGTGTAGCATATGGCAGTGTTAGAGAATGCCTTGTTCTAATTAGACTACTTTGCCATTCTTTCAGGCTTTTGCATTTCAGTCAGCAACAAAGGCCAAGCGTCTACAAGCCCGGTCAGCAGAGATTGAGCAACGGCGACTTCATGTGCCAATTATGGACCGCTCACTTGGTGAACCTCCTCCTTTTGTTGTAGTAGTTCAAGGACCTCCGCAGGTATGTTCTACGTTGTACATGATGGTTTGTGTATTGTATCTTATCATTAATTAACTTCAAATTCAATAGGTTGGGAAGTCGCTGTTGATAAAATGTCTGGTAAAGCACTACACCAAACAAAACCTGTCAGAAGTCCGTGGTCCCATCACTGTTGTATCAGGTTGGTCCCATTACTGCTGTATCAGGTTAATGAACCTTTTACATCTCGTGCATCGAAAATCAACATGTTGAAAATATCCCAGATTGTTGTGAATATGATAAGCTTTATATATATGTTTGTTTGTGTGTGCAGGTAAAAGCAGGAGGGTACAGTTCTTGGAGTGTCCAAATGATATTAACGGAATGATTGATGCTGCTAAAATAGCTGATCTTGCTTTATTGCTCATTGATGGAAGCTACGGTTTTGAAATGGTGTGTTTTCAAACTATTATTTTCACATTCATTACCAGTTTACTATGTATCTCATTTAAGTTTTCTAGCCAGCACTATAGAAGAGTTCAAAATGCCCCTTTGTCTGTAAACGTACCCTAGGGGCTCATCTTCTCTTGCCAGCATTACATACCCTACCATGCTCATATGTTTGGTTCATTTTTCATCACCTTGCGACTAGTGTTTGTCAGTGTAACTGCTAAGTGCCAAGCCACATTGTATCATGGTTGTACTAATTTGTGCAGCTGACAATATTGTATTGGCCTATATTGCCTTATGATTTTATTTTGTATCTTCACTTTTTGTGGACCAATGATACCTAAACAAATACTTGCTCCCAGGATACGTTTGAGTTTCTTAATATCATGCAAGTTCATGGATTCCCCAAGGTGATGGGAGTGCTTACACATCTTGATAGTAAGTTTAAAGATCCGAAGAAACTCAGGAAAACTAAGCAGCGGCTTAAACATCGATTCTGGGCTGAGATAAAGGAGGGAGCAAAACTATTCTACTTGTCTGGTCTCGATAATGGAAAGTAAGTTATCTGTTCTTTCATATTATTATTTTCAATTTACCCAACTCTAATGCAAATTTATATGTTTATGTTAGTAGTTTGTACTGCTTCTCTCATAATGCAGCATCACAATGCAGGAGTATATATGCTGCATGCATTGTTTGCTGATATTATTGTTCAGAGACCTGACCTCTATTACATAAATTTGATGCAGATACACCAAAAGAGAAGTTCATAATCTTGCAAGATTCATCTCTGTAATCAAGCCTGTTCCATTGAGTTGGCGGATGGCACATCCTTATTTGCTAGTTGATAGGTTTGAAGATATCACCCCTCCGGAAAGTGTGCGCCTGAACAGAAAGTGTGACAGAAAAATTACGTTGTATGGTTACCTTCGTGGCTGTAATATGAAAAGAGGGACCAAGGTAACAATTTGTTCTTTTCATAGCCAGTGGATCTTGATTTTTGTGTTCTTGTGTTACTTTGTTCTTTGAAGCGCCAACAAAGAAACCTTTATAGTATCTCTTTTCCAGGCAAGTGCACTTTCATGGTATTAAGGTGCTTAATAATTTGTGTAGGTACATATCACAGGCGCAGGTGATTTCAGCTTGTCTGGGGTGACGGGTTTGGCTGATCCTTGCCCTTTGCCATCAGCTGCGAAGAAAAGAGGACTGCGGGACAAGGAAAAACTGTTCTATGCACCAATGTCTGGTCTTGGGGATTTACTTTATGATAAGGATGCGGTTTACATTAATATTAATGATCATCTTGTTCAGTTTTCAAAGAATGATGACAATGACGCACCTGAAAAGCAAGGTTAGCTTATAAGATATCCATACCTAATGCCAAGTCTGTCGTTTATTCATTGTGCTGTTTGTTTTAGGGTTTCTTGAAATTTATTTATTCATTCTAATGCTATCCTGATAGAAGTGTATGTATATGCATAAGCACTCTTTATTAACAAGAATATCTGGCTATCAAGCCAGAAAAAAATTGTCTCTCTTTCTGTGGGGTGGCCTGGCTTGAATTATTTCTAGTGCTGGATTGTGATGAGGCTGGCTGTTGCGTACACGGTTACTGCATATTGCACCTGGAAGAAATCTGGGTAACATTTTTTTTTTTTTTTTTTTGCTGTTGTATCCTAGGTTTTGAATGTCCATCTTTGTAATTATTCAATTCAATCATTCCATTTGTTACACCTATGATTGATAAGTTTATCTTGTGTGAATATTTCAAATCAGTATCTCATTTTTTCAGTCATCAAATCTACCATAGAACTTGGTGGGTTTAAAAGGATGTAATTGTTTGTGCACTTATAACTGAATCATGTTGACTTCAGTTTTCTGCCTAGATTCCTGACCCTTAATTGATAACTTCAGTTTGTCCTTAAGCCTTAAATTTTCCTTTAGCTGCTGGCCTATCACTTTATTACAGGGAAAGGTAAAGATGTTGGTGTGACCCTGGTAAAAACACTTCAAAACACGAGATACTCCATTAATGAAAAAATGGATCAAAGTTCTATAGATTTCTTTGGTAGAGGGGCCGCTGCTCAATCCAAAGACAGGAACACTGGAGGCAATGTCATCTCGGCAAGCCATGATGATCAGGGAGATGAAAACGTTTTTGAGCAAGTAGACAGTGTTAACATTGACAATGCTGACACCATGGACAACAATAGGCATTCTGAATGCTCTAGTGATAGTGAAGGAGACAATGATGATGATGATAATCAGCTAAGGGATCGCGATGTTGAATTAAGGGAAGAACTAGAATTTTGCAATGGAAGATTGAGGCGAAAAGCTGTATCATCTAATTTTCAAGATGATGTCGACGATGAGGTTTATTATTTTTCCCTTCCGTTAGTTAATAGTTTTTCTTGTCTTGAATCCTGTTGAGTTCAGTTTACAATCCTTGTAAATTGGAGCATGGCTTTATGTCTTAGGAAATAGTTTCACTTTTGAAACAAAATATATAATTATGTATTGTTTGTAATGTGACCAAGAAAGGAAATGTCATAGTCCAGGCTGGGAATTCTGTTTGGTCAAAGTTGGGAGTTCTTTTGCATGAACTAATTCTTTTGGTGCTTACATAGTATTTCAATTATTTGTTTACCGTATAGGGATCTGATAAAGATGACAGTGATAATGAGGATTCTGGCGATGAGGAATTTTCTGGAGGTTCTGCGTCATCATATGACAGTGGAGAAGCTAGTGATTCGGGTAACACACACACACATGGATGTCTTTCTTGCTTAAGGCTTCTCATGTTCAGATTGTTGTTACTAATTTCTTTGCTGGAATATATATCTTTGTAAAGAATAAAAGAAAAGTGAAATCATTCATTGTTTGACATCTAATTTGTTTCGTAATTTTGCTTGTTAGATGACGAAACTGAAAACACTTCAAAATGGAAAGAGTCCTTGCTTGCAAGGACACTGTCCCGACGGAGCACCAGTCTGATGCAACTTGTGTATGGACAGTCTTTGACAAAGCTAGACAGTGTGGCATCAGAAGAAAACGATGACAGTGAAGCCAGTGGCTCAGAAGAAGAATTTTTTGTACCAAAAGGACAAAAGAAAGTACAGGTTTGTTGCTTGCCTGGTTTATGTGTCCAATACAAGCTACACTATTTATTTTCAGTAGGATAGATTGTCTTTTCGCCCCTTGTTTGATTTGTCGTTAGTAAGTTAATTAGTTAGAAGAAATCGTAAGGAGAGGGGAGCAAAGAGCAAGGTTAATAATACATCCAGAAGCGGGCTATATGTTGTTGCCACACCATATAAAGCCGGCAAATAGCCTGCTCGTACAACTAAATCATTAATACCTAGCCCACCTAACTCTCTCACAAGTTTCTGGGAATATGTGCCTGAGCGGGCTGTAAGCTTACAGCCCACTTCCCTTCTCTCCTATTCTCTCTTCCAACTCATCACAAATGTGATGTGGCAACCCTTGCAGCCCGCGAACATAAGGTGATTATACTTGCTCTAAGGTCATTCTCGGTGGCTGGTTTCATTTCATTGTTTCCAAGACTGCCATATTATCCAGGGTGAATGAAACTGCTAATTAAACAGCCCCACCCATACAAATGATCTGTGTTGCGGTTTCATAGGCTTGAAGTGTTGCATGACATTGAAATGAAACCCTATCAGTAGAATTTCACTAGGTTTTCAGCTCTTGGGGATTTAATGAGTTGCTCTCAGTGGAGTTCCACTCATTTTCCAATATGTTGGAAACGCTGTGCGCAGGGTTTCATCTAGACGAGAACTCATCTCCAATATTTGCCATGTCACCAGTTTTGCTGATGTGTCACCTTCGTTTATTGCGAATGGCCTATCAAAACACTTTTATCCCCAACCCCACCATTTTCACTCTGATCTGTTAGGGATGAAAGTGTGGCTGATTACACTATCAGCCTTTTAGATTCATATTCTTTCTTGTAATTTCCTCATCTTCTTTTTGTGGGTGACCGAAGAAGGATGGCAAACAACTTTTTTCCTATATGTCAGATACCAGGAGGATTCATATAGTGCACATTGTTGTTATAGTCATGCTAGTTTTTTTCTTTTGAACATAAATGTGTTATTTTTTTGGTTTGCAGCAAAATGAATTACCGGCATTTGATGATATCGATGCTGAAGATTACTCCAAGTTTTTCAAATCAGAGTTAAGAGATTGGTCTAATGAAGATCTCATCAATAGCATCCGTGATCGTTTTGTGACTGGAAATTGGTCAAAAGCTGCTTTAAGAGGACAAGAACTAAATGAAAATGGAGAGGATGAAGAAATCTATGGTGATTTTGAAGATCTTGAAACTGGTGAGATACATGGGGGGCAGGCATCTGAAAATGCTGATGGGAATGGTAGTACTCACAAGGAAGATGACCTAGAAGTTGAAAAGAGAAGGCTTAAGAAGCTGGCACAACGAGCCAGATTTGATGCACAATATCCTTGATTCATGGTCAAAGTTTTTATTATCTTTTCATGTCATCACGACTCACTAGCCATCATATTACTGCCATAATGCCATGCTGTTTTCATTTTCAGTCTTTGTTTCATGCTCTTTTGCATGTCTTATGCTCCACATAGCCTGTTTATTTTTTTTCTTTACTACCTTCTCTATCTTTTTATCCGTTTTATTCTTTGACTGAAACCTACATATGATGGATCTGAGCTCTCTGGTGATGAAGCTGATGATGACAAGAAGAAATCCGGACGAGAACAGTCTAATGGAGGGGGCTATTTTGACAAAGTATATTCTGATGTGCTTTGCCTAGTTGCTTCTTTTAAGTCCTCCAGTTTTTGCCTGGATGCTAATTAGCTTTTGTACCTTCAGTTAAAGGAGGAAATGGAAATTCGCAAGCAAATGAATATGTCCGAGCTTAATGATCTAGATGAGGATACCCGAGTAGAAATTGAAGGATTCAGGACTGGCACTTATGTCAGATTAGAAGTACATGGTGTGCCATTTGAGCTTGTTGAGC
This sequence comes from Digitaria exilis, assembly GCA_015342445.1. Classification (NCBI taxonomy): domain Eukaryota; kingdom Viridiplantae; phylum Streptophyta; class Magnoliopsida; order Poales; family Poaceae; genus Digitaria; species Digitaria exilis. Next base: position 383,056 of record JACEFO010001626.1, read on the forward strand.
ATTTTGATCCTTGTCATCCCATCCTTGTTGGGGGTATTGGCCTTGGTGAGGAGAACACTGGTTACATGCAGGTCAGTTTCTTTGGTCCTGTTTGTTGCCTTCCATAGTCCATGGAAATAATTGACCTGTTAGAATACATGTTTGTGTTTATTTTTCCTGTGATGGTATGCATCTCTCTGCATGCACCTGTCTGGGCTAGAGTTCTTTTTTTTTATTCAATGCTCTGGATTGGTGGTTAAAATGCTGGTGGTCTGACATGGATAAAATGACAGTGTGGTTAATTTAAGGATTTTGGCAAAGAATTTATGACATACCAATAGAATAATCTATTTATCTCCATGTTTGGTCGGTGTTCCCTGCCAATCAGAAAAATGAGATCTAGAACTTTATTGGTAAAGATAGTGGTTGCAGTTGCCCAGCAAGTACAACTGCATTTTTGTTTGTAAGCGCTCTTCTTTTATAATGAATAGAACTCACTTCGCAAATATAACTGGTTTGTTGGTACAGCATCTATGTTTTTTAATATAATTATTGAAGTGAATGTTTATGTGTTGTCAATGATTGACATGTATCTTATTTGCCCATCATGTAGGCAAGTTTGAAGCGCCATCGGTGGCACAGGAAAGTGCTGAAAACAAAGGACCCAATCATTGTCTCCATTGGATGGAGGCGGTTTCAAACTACTCCTGTGTATGCAATAGAGGACCGAAATGGCCGTCATCGCATGCTGAAGTATACACCTGAGCATATGCATTGCTTTGCTATGTTCTGGGGGCCACTTGCTCCACCAAAGAGTGGTGTATTGGCAGTCCAGAATCTTTCCAACAATCAGGTAGAATCAGTGATCTGCTTACATTAGTCCATATATGACTGAAGATGCAAAGAAACCATCATAATTTTTAGAACATAGTCATACTAATGTCATGCATGGCCTTTCCTGCCTTGTTTGGGGTACTTCTGTCATTACTGGCTTTGTATGACAAGGGGTAATAGGTGATTGAGCTACTGAAAAGTATATTATTGATAGAAAAAAAAAACCTGTTTAAAAAACCGATCCTAGCTAAACCAAAAATAAAAACTGCAATTGTGTATGAAACATGAACTCTGGCCCAGACTTCATCTTATAATTTATGTTTCATGCTCTCGTTTTGCAAACAAGTGGTACAGCTGGTTTATATTTAGAGTAGGGGTTCAAACTTTGTTTCTCTGAAAAAAGGTTAATGGCTATAGGATGATAGACACTATAGCTGGTCAGGAGAGGGCTGGATGTTCATGAATGTATTTATTAGTGATTGGTTTGACAAGGAATGGGATTGAGAAGTAGGGCAACGTATCAGGTGCAAACCAATCTCTCCATGCAACCTTGCAAACTTCAAATCTGGCCACATGATGTTAATCTTGCAAAAGCGCCTCCAATCACCCCTCCCATCTTCCCTGCGTGCCCCCTTGGATCAACATCGTATGACCCAGATTAGAAGTTTGCATAGTTGCGCGGAGAGGTTGGTTTGCACCTGATACGTTCCCAAGAAGTAGGGCACATTTATAGTGCCTTTTGAACACGTTCCTTGGGATGTACTCCCTCCGTCCCAAATTGTAAGTCGTTTGACTTTTTTTATCCTAATTTTGACCACTCGTCTTATTCAAATTTTTTCGCAAAATTTCATAATTTTTGTTATGGCTAGCTTTAGTAATAAAAGAATTTCTAGAATAACTTAAATTTGACTATATTTGCACAATTTTTTTGAATACGACGAGTGGTCAAAGTTGGGGTCAAAAAAATCAAGCGACTTACAATTTGGGACGGAACTTCAAACTACTTTCAGTTAATTTAGTTTCTCATTTTTTTTATTTATTAATTTTATGTCGGTCGGCTGATATACTTTTCAACAATGATTACACGTCTGCCTAGGTGCCATTTAGGATAACTGCAACAGGCTGGGTTCAAGAATTTAACAACACTGCCAGAATTGTGAAGAAGATCAAGCTCACAGGCACACCATGCAAGATATTTAAAAAGACTGCTCTGATAAAAGGGATGTTCACATCTGATTTAGAGGTGGCTCGATTTGAAGGTGCAGCCATTCGGACAGTAAGTGGAATCAGAGGACAAGTTAAAAAGGTAATGCATAAATGAACAATATACTTGAATAGTGTACCAAGGTTGTACTTGTCACACTAACTATTCTGTTCATAAAATCTTTCTCTTGGGCCTAGCTCTTGTGATCAGTATATGTCAGTACATCGTAAATTTGAAGTGTACAGACTTCATCCTAAGCTGATATAGATATCTAAACAGTCACACCCTTCCATAGGTATCATTCCGATAATTTGACAACTTGAGGACTAAGGTCTAGGAGTTCAGGTATTAATTCAAAAGCTAAGCAAATTAATTAATCATAAGCGGTGAAGGTCTAATATAAGGGTCAGCAGGCACTCTTTAAGGTTTCAGTTCATTTGCAAAACTGGGCTGTAGTTAGCCTGTTTCTTGAACTGGTTAGTGAAGGTGAAATTCAGGCTCATCTGGATTATGGGACAAACTAAGCTGACAATCTCATGTTTTTTGTATTTTTACTAACACAACTATTAAACTGCACGAATGCTAATAAATTGCCATTCGTTACAGGCAGCAAAAATTGAACCGGGAGATGTGCTAAAGAGAAAGGGGGAAAATACAGAAGGAATTGCAAGATGTACCTTTGAGGACAGAATTCTTATGAGTGACATTGTTTTCCTACGTGCCTGGGTCAATGTTGAAGTTCCCACATACTGTAACCTTGTAACCACAGCTCTTCAACCCCGAAAGGAGACCTGGCAAGGCATGAGAACAACTGCTGAGTTGCGGAGAGCGCACAATATACCTATTCCACACAACAAGGACTCGGTCTACAAGGTTCTCAGCTTTAACATTTTCTTAAAAACATAGTATATTATCGCTGTCTCTAACATGGTATTATCTCTGCTTCGCAGCCCATTGAGCGTAAGCCGCGGAAATTCAATCCTGTAGAGATCCCTGCAAAGCTGCAGCAGTTACTTCCTTTTAAATCTAGGCCGAAGGATAGACCTAAGCAGAGGCAACCAACAGTTGAAAACAGGGTGCCTGTAATTATGGAACACAATGAGAGAAAGACGCATGAAGCTATTCGACAGCTAATGCTGCTCAGACACGAGAAGGTAAAGTCGCACGTGCATAGCAGTTGATGCTATTTCCAGGCGTTGTGCTTCTTGCTTACTCCGTATTTACTTTCTTGGGTTCTTGTAGGCAAAGAAGAAGAAAATCAAGGAACAGCAGAAGAAGAAAGCATACGAGGCAGAGAAAGCCAAGACTGAACAAGTAACAAAGAAACGACAGCGGGAAGAGAGGCGGGAAAGATATCGGGAAGAAGATAAGCAAAAGAAACGTGCGCGCAGATGAGTGCCAGAACTGAAGGGATCTATGCCCAAGGAACCGAGCAGCAACCAGTTCATGGCGCACACTTCTCAGTTGATAGCTGATGAGCTTCGAATGCTCCTGTATCCATCAGGGTGGAGATGTGTGGATCAGTGAGATCTGGGTTCAGCTACCAGCGCAGCTTTTGGCGGAGTCAAGTTAGCTGCTGGTCAAGTTATCTTCTGTTCTCTATAACGAACGTGAATTTTTTCATTGACACGCGATCTTGAGCTCCCAAATAAACTGGGAGTGTGTACTCTACCCAGATGGCCGAACTATAGGCCGATTTTGATTCTTCGGAATGTTGTAGCTATGACTTTGAGATATCATGCTGCTGCCGTAGTCAATGTTTCGTTATTGATACTGAGTACTGACTGACCAGAACACTCCTTTGACTATAGCATGTCGTCTCCTATCACGAGTGCTTGCATGGAAAACGGTTCACGAATACTCCGTGTAGCTTACTACCGAATTTCTTTGTTCCCAGCTGAAAATAGACCGGGCCACATGTGCCGAAGTGGTAGTTCGAACTTAGGCTGTGTGTTTAGATCGTAGAAAAAAACACTGTAGCGTAAGAAAAATACTGTAGCATTCGTTGGGAAATGTGTTTTGTGAGAAAGGAATAGTGAAAAATTAAAATAAACAAAAAAGTTGGAATGAATAGTGAATAGCTAGGAATTGGCCTTATCCTCTCTAGTCTTCTGTTTTTTTTTCTATCTATTGCTCGCGACCCTGTTGGCCTCCGTCTCCGCCGCCACCGTTCTCTGCCTGCCCCAGTGGCAATGTCTCCAGTCCTCGACGGAGACCATCACCTTGCCTCGTAGGACCATCAGCTTCCCTAGACCCTCCCTTTGAAAAACTCTGTCCGATGAGGTGGCTCCAGAGGGACAACTGATAACTCCGAGAACTACCTATACCTGCCAATTTTGCTGATAAGACAATACTAACAAGTGGGGCCAGCGTAGTGGCGGTATCAAACAGCTCGGCACAATATGGCATGTCAATCCGGAGAGAGGCGCCCTGTGTGTTCTAAAAATACTTTTTACTTCATATTCATTTCTCTTACAGAACACGTATTTAAAAAAAAAAATTTCACCTTTTCCTTTTATCCTCTAACATAACCAGCATTAAAAAAAATACTTTTTCTAACCTTGTCTAAACACAGCCACACGAGACGAGAGGGGGGCGGTGCGCGTCACGATGACCCGAACACCCCTGCATGTTAGTGGGGCCCGCGCGCGGCCCCCGCATTCCGCGTCTTCCCCTGTTTCAAGTTTTCAACGGCTCCGATTGCGCCAGCCCCTGCGACCGACCGATGCATCGGCCGTCACCAGAAGCGCACCAACCCGCCGAGCCGGGCTGGCTCACAGCTTGCATTTGGCAGCTGCCGAGCCCTGTCGCTGTAGCCTGGGCCACTCGAGCTGGCTCCCCGGTCTCCCAGCCACGCGGTAGCCTCCGCCGCCCGGCCCGGGCCCATGTGTCATCGCCCATCGGCACGCACCCGAAGAAATCGGCTCAGCTGCAAGCAGTAGCACCAGCAAACCGCCCGCGTTAGTACCTGACCTCATAAAAAAATCCTACCCACTGACATGTGGGCCCCGCTTCGCCCCCGCACATGGCCGCGATTCTAAAGAATCCAACGGAAACGGACGCTAGTCATCGCGAGACGGGACGCGCAAGCTCAACTGAGCACGACAGTGCGAGCTGTCCACCACCCGGCGCCACCGTCACCGCACCGGCACCACAAGCAACCAGCGCCCACGCCACTGCCGGAGTGGGCCCACCTCGTTTCGTCCCCACCTGCCAGTGGGCATCACCGAAGAGCCATCCATCGTGCCAGCGCCGACGCGACGCAGGCAGTAACCACAGGAGTGAAAGCAAGCAGAGGGTGGAGCAGGGTAGGTCGCCGTTGCCGTTGCTGGCCTTCGCTCCCCTTCCCCTCCGGGGTTCCCAATTAATGCCGCACCACCCGTAATCCCAAAGGCTTCCGCCCTTCCCATAACGCCTCCGGCCTCCATTCCCCTCGTCGTCCTCCTCCCTTCCCCCCCACCTGCCGCGGCCACCGCACCCTCAAATCTCGCCACCGCCGCCGACTCCGGCTGCGAGTCCGGCCCTAGATCGGCGCGGGTGCGCCGCTTCATGTCCGATCTGTGAGGAGGCACATCCCACCCCCACCATGAGGGCCATGCTGCTGCTGGCGCTGCTCCTGGTCGCTTGCGGCGCGGCGGCGGCGCAAGCGGCGGGAGGGGGCAGCAACTCCACGGCGTTCGTGCCGCGGGACGACATCCTGCTGGACTGCGGCGCGACGGGGCAGGGCAACGACACGGACGGCCGGGTGTGGAACGGGGACGCCGGCTCCAAGTACGCCCCGCCCTCCAACCTCGCCGCCGCGGCCCCCGCCTCCGGGCAGGACCCGTCGGTCCCGCAGGTGCCGTACCTCACCGCGAGGGTCTCGGCAAAGCCCTTCACCTACTCCTTCCCTCTCGGCGCCGGCCGCAAGTTCCTCAGGCTGCACTTCTACCCGGCCAACTACTCCAACCGCGACGCCGCCGACGGCCTCTTCTCCGTCACCGTCGGCAATATCACGCTCCTCTCCAACTTCAGCGCCTACCAAACCGCTGCTGCGATCACCTACTCCTACCTCGTCCGGGAGTTCTCCGTCAACGTCTCCACCCCGACGCTCGACGTCACCTTCACCCCGGAGAAGGACCACCCCAACGCCTACGCGTTCATCAACGGCATCGAAGTCGTCTCCTCCCCCAATCTCTTCGGCATCTCCACACCAAATTTGATCACCGGGGACGGCAACAACCTGCAGTACCCGATCGATGCCACCACTGCGATGCAGACCATGTATCGGCTCAATGTTGGAGGCCAGGCGATCTCCCCCTCCAAGGACACCGGTGGGTACCGATCCTGGGACGACGACTCACCATACATCTTCGGCGCCTCGTTTGGGGTGTCCTACCCGAGCGATCAGAATGTTACCATCACGTACCCGGGCAATGATCCGGAGTATATGGCGCCGGTGGACGTCTACTCCACAGCGCGCTCGATGGGTCCAGACAAGAATGTGAATTTGAACTACAATCTCACATGGATGTTGCAGGTGGATGCTGGCTTCACATATCTTGTCAGGATGCATTTCTGTGAGATCCAGTATCCAATCACAAAGATCAATCAGCGGGTGTTCGACATTTACATCAACAACCAGACAGCCATGAAGGGTGCTGATGTGATTGCGTGGGCGATCATGAGTGGTGCTACCACATATATTGGCACTCCAGTGTATCAGGACTATGTGGTGAACACATATGGTTTAGGGCCCATGGATTTATGGGTTGCTCTCCATCCGGATGTTGACGCAAAGCCAGAAAGATATGATGCTATCCTCAATGGGTTGGAGGTGTTCAAGATACAGCTTAGCAATGGTAGCCTTGCGGGGCTCAACCCTATCCCAGTTGTTGAGCCAACAGAGGACGGGGCAACTAAGAAGAAGTCGGCCGTTGGGCCTATTGTTGGTGGTGTCGTTGGAGGTTTGGTGGTTCTTGCACTTGGGTATTGCTTATTCGTGGTTTGCAGGCGAAGGAAGAGTGCCGGGAAGGATGCAGGCATGAGCGACGGCCATTCTGGCTGGCTGCCGCTGTCTCTTTATGGCAATTCTCACACTTCCAGTTTGGCGAAGTCTCACACTACTGGTAGCTATGCTTCGTCTTTGCCATCCAACCTGTGCCGTCATTTCTCTTTTGCTGAGATCAAAGCTGCAACAAACAACTTTGATGAGTCCCTTATTCTCGGTGTGGGTGGATTTGGTAAAGTTTACCGTGGTGAGATTGATGGGGGAACAACCAAGGTAGCTATCAAGCGGGGCAATCCCTTGTCTGAGCAGGGTATTCATGAGTTCCAGACTGAGATTGAAATGTTGTCCAAGCTCCGCCACCGTCATCTCGTGTCATTGATTGGATATTGCGAGGAAAAGAACGAGATGATCCTTGTCTACGACTACATGGCTCATGGTACTCTTCGTGAGCACTTGTACAAGACCCAGAAGCCACCTCTTACCTGGAGGCAGCGGTTGGATATCTGCATTGGTGCAGCTCGTGGACTTCACTACCTTCACACTGGTGCAAAGCACACCATCATCCACCGTGATGTGAAGACAACAAACATTCTCCTGGATGAGAAATGGGTTGCCAAGGTTTCAGATTTTGGTCTGTCCAAGACTGGCCCATCTATGGACCACACTCATGTCAGCACAGTTGTCAAGGGCAGTTTTGGTTACCTTGATCCTGAATACTTCCGCAGGCAGCAGCTCACTGAGAAATCTGATGTCTACTCTTTCGGTGTTGTGCTGTTTGAGGTCCTCTGTGCCCGTCCTGCGTTGAACCCTACTCTTGCAAAGGAAGAAGTTAGCTTGGCAGAGTGGGCGTTGCATTGCCAGAAGAAGGGCATCCTCGATCAGATTGTTGATCCCTACCTCAAGGGGAAGATTGCTCCGCAGTGTTTCAAGAAGTTCGCTGAGACAGCTGAAAAGTGTGTTTCTGATCAGGGCATTGACCGTCCTTCAATGGGGGATGTGCTCTGGAATTTGGAGTTTGCCCTTCAGATGCAGGAAAGTGCAGAAGAGAGCGGAAGCCTTGGTTGTGAGATGTCAGATGAGGGCACTCCCCTTGTGATGGTTGGAAAGAAGGATCCCAATGATCCTTCCATCGAATCAAGCACCACCACAACCACAACCACTTCTATCAGCATGGGTGATCAAAGTGTCGCGAGTATAGACTCAGATGGGCTGACGCCTAGCGCCGTCTTCTCACAGATCATGAACCCCAAGGGGCGGTGAGGTAAAAGCTAGTTCAATTGTTCCCTCCCAGGCATAATTTTATTCGTTCAGCATATTTTCATGAGTTTGTGCTGTCAATGTTCGCTCAAGTTATGGACCCAAAGTCAGAGAATTGTTTCATATTAGATGTTCTGCCTTGCCTTGTACTTTTTACAAATATTGTAATGACTATACACCTATTGGCTTGTATTGTACTGCTGCTATTAACCCAACTAGTATTTTACCTCATGAAGAAGTGATGTGTGTGTGTTTTTGTTTATTTTGGTGACGTGCTGTTAGGAAGGAGTCTGAACTCTGAATGTGACAGCTACACCGAATATAGCATAACTGACAGTTGGCAATGGTCTTTGTTCTTCTATTCATTCTAACTTTTCACTATTCATTCCAACTTTTCACTATTCCTCCCTCACAAAACACGTTTCCCAGCGAATGCTACAGTGTTTTTCTTATGCTACAGTGTTTTTTCCTACAATCTAAACACACCCTCGGACAATTTTCAATCTAAGTGGATCAAACAATTACTGTAATTGACTGTTTCCGACAATTAGCAGCGCTGACATTTGATATATTCTTTCTCTAGACAAACTGATATGCACAAAGTCGTGAGCACGTCTCATCGGATAGTGGCGTGGGCGGTTCAAGAGGTCTCTTGATGTTAGGGGCACAAGTGCATTTTTTTTCTACGTAGCAGACGTTGGTTGATTTTGTGATGGTGACTAACAGAACATGGTGTAACCAACGCGGACGGTGCACTGGATTGTCTCTGTTTTGTTCCATTGTCTTGTCATTCACTCCGTTGATAGTGGAATGTCACCGTGTGCAATTCCATTGTCTGGGCATTTTGTCAGTTGCCGCCTCGCCTTCTTGAGGTGTCTCCTTTACAACTAAGGGTGTTTAGATTGTAGGAAAAAACACTGTAGCATAAGAAAAACACTGTAGCATTCGGTGGGAAACGTGTTTTGTGAGGGAGAAATAGTGAAAAGTTGGAATGAATAGTGAAAAGTTGAAATGAATAGTGAATAGTTGGGAATCTGAACATGGCCTAACCTGAGCTGGGGAATTCGGTATTGTTTCGGTGCAGCCTAGAAAAACCTGCTAGGATATTGGGCACAATTTTCTGGATCCAGGTTGATGTCCACTCATTGTTCCTATCATGATCTATAATTGATTCTGCATTTCTGCGTGTACCTAGCGCCGCGTCGTGCTGTTGACACGGAGAGGCGACGAACGAACCCCCAATATGATTAGCGCCATCCCATGTTCACATCTGCCCGATGATAGACGCATTCTGCTCTACTCCCATGTGTGAGTTGTTTTCTTCTCCAAATCGTCTCGTCCTTCTGGCTGCCAGACCAAAGCCTGCTTGTTCCAAATTCCCGCGATAGGCCAAGGCTTGCACAGCTCTCATAATTAGCATGTGTTGTCTTTAGTTCACCCAAAGATTTTTCAAAAATACATCGTTCACCGAAAAAACGATGTAGATAAATAGTGTTATGTGAGTGAGAGCGATAAGATGAATAAGAAAAAGTTGGATAAATAGTTTTTTCTTTGGATTTTTTTTAACTAAACGGGGCCTATCCAGCCACCATCTCGACTTCACGAGCTTGACCTGATGACCAGGGGTCAAACGGTCTTAGGCCTTATGGCATAACAAAATACTGTTTATTTTAATTTTTCACTATTCATCAACTTTTCACTATTCACCTTCCTTATAAAATATACTTCCCGATAAGTGCTACAGTGTTTTTTTTTTCCAGCTGCCGTGTTTTTTTCCTAATCTGAACACACAGCAAGGCAAAAGCTAATGAGTCATGGTGGTTCGTGAGCAAAGTCGTGCCTGCAATCCAGCTAAACCTGATCTTTCCCGCAATGATCAGCTCCGCTCAAAACAGAAAATTGAAAGGGAGGTGACAGCAAGACTGCTAGAGAAGAATTCCTCCATGATCGTGCAAGGGGTTTCGCAACCACCACTTGCTAGTGCTGGCAGCTGTCAACAGTTGCGTCCGGAATCAGTACGCGTTTACACGGCCAAGTTCAAAAAGTGATGTATGATGACTGACGGACGGGCCGGGCATGGGCCGGTGGCGCGAGCACGACCGGCTAGTATAGAATTTGTCACCTAGGCTTATCGTTCCGTATTGATTGGAGAAGAGACTACGTACACGCACGGAAAGTAAAATTTGTAAACAGACACTAGTATATAAATATGTATATTCCACGAGGCAGGTTGCAAAAAGATTGAATTGGTATGCGTTATGCGTATTGTTGAGCTCACGTGCCTACGACGTAACCGATAATCTAGAGGAAAGGGTAAAGGCGCCGTCGCTGTCCTCTGGAGGACAGGAGGAGCCGAAGAGGAGAGTGATTGCCAAAACAATCCAGGACAAACAGTCGATCAGTGATCCCGAGCCCATGCTGCTGGTTTGCTGGGAGTCTGGCATCGAACACGACACGACACAGGGATATGTGATGCTTTACGGTTGTATAAAACTTGTTTCTTTTCGAGGCAAAAAGACGCGCAAGATCGGTTGAACTTTTTCAGCGAAATTCTGGGCTTCAAGCCTTCAACGATTAAGAAAAAAAGGCTTAAAACTTCGCGGGCTCTTTAATGCTTTTTGTTGTTGATGATGAACCCGCTGAAGAATTTTTGCTATGGGCCCGATTAGGGAAGTTTTTTTTTCCCTTTTGTGGTTGCTGTGTGATCGGGCTTTTGAGTAGGATAATCAAGGCCGAAAACGTAGGCCCGGCCCACTCGAAGTGTTGCTTATTGCTACAGGCTACGCAGGCAATTTAGTCTGCCTAATTTTTTTATAGAAAAATTGTCTCCCTAAAAAAGGTACAGTAATATTCTATTTTTAAAGAGTCAAAACATCATAAATTTGATCAAATCTGTGAAATAAAATAAGTATTTTTTCATTAACTATATTTTCATAATGGAGAGAGTACTTGAACATTAATCGAACATTTTTAAAAAATTTCATCTATGCATAAACATTTTTTTAGAACACACAACTCTATCGTCTTCGGAGTTCGGTGACAATTTGGGCTGTCCTTCATTTTCTTGCCGCGCCCGTCAAGTTTGTACTAACGTGTGAGACAGTGATGGTCTGTAATTTGGCTCACGGCAAAACGCATCGCACAATTTGAGACGACGATGAAAAAAAAGGAACGCATCACAGCCGTTGGATCGCAACGAGAATTGGCACAGAAGACCCCCGTAGCGCTGGACCCTTCCCATAACTCTCGCACCCCAACGCCGCCGTCTCCACTGTCCACAAACACAAATCCCTCGCAACACCGATTCCCCCAGCTCCGACGCCGAATCCTGATTCTGATCCCTCTCGCGCGTGCCGTCTAGGTTTCCAGCCGCCTGCTGTGAGAAGAGAGGAAGTAGTCGCCATGGCGGACGACGAGCAGCCGGAGAGGAAGGAGGAGGTCCCCGAGGTGAGGCCCTCTCTTCCCCTTTCTTCTGCGTAGCGCGCATCCAGCTAGGTCCGATTCAGTTCGGCTCGGGCGGCGAATAAGCCGCCCGGGTGTCGTGCTTGTGTTGTGTCTACCCGGGCTTTGGGTGCAAGCCCCTCGCCCCTCCCCTGTTCATCCCCCATGCTCCCCCAAAAATGCTAAGATGTGGAATCTGCATGAGCGGATTAAGCTACCGTGCCGAGGTACAGGGTGGATTTGAAGTTGGATGAGTAGCTAGAGGCTGGACAGATTTAGGATTGAAAAGTTCGGTGTGATGTGTTTTTAGAACTGTTTATTGATACGTACCCAGTACCCTCTGTCGAGCTGCCCTGCGTCGTTATATATTTGTCAAACATGGATTATGTGCTGTGCAAAAACATTCTTTGTTGGACCTTATTATATGAAGCATGTTTCCATGCATATGTATCAAGGATTGTAATATTTATCTTAAAAATGCATGCTCTTGATTATAGCCTGATGTTGAATATAATAGTTTATTGAATGATGAACGATTGCATTTAATCTATTTGCGAGTGAGTAACGTTTATCACTATGCTCCCTATTTTGCAGCTTGCTCCTTTTGATCCAACCAAGAAGAAGAAGAAGAAGAAGGTTGTGATCCAAGAGCCATCTGATGAAGTGGATAAGTTGGCAGAGAAGACAGAGAGTTTGAATGGTGTGCTTAGTATCTAGAAAAAGGAAATACTAGTTCACTGAATAAATCTTCTAATGATGTGTATTTGTTTCTGCAGTCACTGAGTCAAGTGAGCCGAGCTTTGCAGGCATGAAAAAGAAGAAGAAGAAACATGTGCGTTTATCATTATGTTATGTCATCATCTGGCTTCAAATGGTTTGACTACTAATCATTCTCTTATGCATTGATTTTTCAATTCTACAAATTTCAGGTGGAACTTGATCCTTCTCTCACTGAAGCTGGAGATGGTGATGACGCTGGAGGTATATAAACTGCACGCTCAATTCTTTTTGACCTTCCATTTGTTACTTAGTTTAGCATATGTGCTCCAGATGATCAAGTTAAAGAGGATGAGGAAGGAGAAGGGATTGTGCTTGGTGGTGCTGCTGCTGCCAGGTACCCCTGGGAAGGAACTGACAGGGATTATAAGTATGAAGAGGTACTTAATACACCCTGTAGGAATTTGCTCAGTAACCTGTAGTTGATGTATCATGGGTGCTAGCGCTACAGCAAAATCAGCATAAATAACTACTTACTCTATGTTACAATGGGCCTAAGGTAGAGCCTTCTACCTATTACAAGTTGCTTGTCTCTGAGTCATGTTAAAAACTTAAAATCGTGGTCGTGTTAATTTAGATTCCCTTAAATTCTATTTTCATGTGTTTATGTACGCTTCATTTGTTTTTTCATTGAGGCTATTAGACTGAAGTAGCATCTTTTTGATATATCTATTTTCATGTGTTTATGTACGCTTCATTTGTTTTTTCATTTTGTATTTTTGTTGTGGTAAAACCCTGTCTTCAATATGTGTTTGGTCACAGCTGCTTGGCAGAGTATTCAATATTCTGCGTGAGAACAACCCTGATCTTGCTGGTGATAGAAGAAGAACTGTTATGAGGCCCCCTCAAGTCCTCAGGGAAGGAACAAAGAAGACAGTTTTTGTGAACTTCATGGACTTGTGCAAAACGTATGATCCCATTCATTTGATGATTACCACCTGTGTATGTGTTGATCTTATAAGAATAAACAACCAAGCTAAAAGCAAATGTTGTATTCTCTTTCCAGAATGCATAGGCAACCAGAACATGTGATGATGTTCTTGCTTGCTGAGATGGGAACAAGCGGATCCCTTGATGGGCAACAAAGGTTGGTAATCAAAGGAAGATTTGCACCAAAAAATTTCGAAGCGATACTCAGGAGATATATCAGTACGTTACTGCTTTTCATTGCTCTCTGACTCCTAGTCCTTTTTATTATTTCTATTTGTGTCTCTCAATCTTCTGACCTGTTACTGTCATAAAAGAATAAAATTCTAGTGCAAATTTACTGTTGTCGCTATGCAGTTTCCTAATTAGTTAGTCATAATAGGGAAAAAAAGACTATGTAAAAAGGCACTTGCAATGATAAAGAAGTCTTAGGTAGGTAGTACGGTAGAATTGTCTTGCATTTCTCAACGATGTGCCAGGTTGGCACGATTGTTGGGTCATAACTTGGTTTGTGGTGTGTAGTAGCTATATGTACCGTATTCAATGATGAATCATTTTTGTTCTTTTAAAAAACTGGAAACAGAGACTAACGGATGGCTTGCAGTGACCTTAGCAACCTTATATCTTTCTCCAACTCCATATATATTTTTTCTTCAAGAGCAGGGGTTAGGGAAAGGGAAACTTAAAGCCTGAGCATATTAACGGATGGCTTGAAATGACCTCAGCAATCTTAAGTCTTTGTTCAACTCCATATATAGTTTTTTTTTCCCCAAGAGCAGATTCTAGGGAAACCTAAGATCAACAGAAAGTTAGGAACTCTTGCATTGATGACAGAGCCAGTAATTACTGTTGTTTGATTTCCTATGTGGAGAATTCATTTTTTTTGTCTTACTAATTTCCTTTCTTTTCTTTTTTTTTTTTTTTGCAATTGCACTCAGATGAATATGTCATATGCAATGGGTGCAAGAGTCCGGATACCATTCTTTCCAAGGAGAACAGGCTGTTTTTCCTCCGTTGCGAGCAGGTATATAGTAGTTGTATATCTTTTGCGATTCTGAAACCTGTCTAGTACACCTCTAGATTAAACATTGTCTGTGCGCCTGCTCTCCATGTCTATTGTCCCAAGCAAAATGACTAAGAAGTGTGAAATTGGAAGTGACATCTTTCATATATACTAACCATAATAGCATTGGTCTCTATATCAACTTTTCCTGTGCTTGCATGTTTAATGCGTACATTGTCTGACAAGTACCTTTGTGATAATAACTGCAAGCGCCGAGGCTTGACATTGTCATAATTGAGCTTCACGTGTGCATTTCACATCCATTTGTTGCAGAGTGCTTGCTAGTTGCTGCTAAATGATTTACTCTTTTGGAATTGCCTGTGATGAGTTGCATAATTATTGCCTACATTGTTTGACAACTATCCCTGTGATATAATTGCAACGGCTGAGGCATGCAGCAGTTTCGTTACATTTTTTTGGCCTCATCTTTGCATTACATTATTGCCCATGTGATAAGCTGCAAAATTGATTGCCTAAAAATGATGCAACATCTAAGGATAATAAAACAAGCTTCAGTATTTCATGGCTACCGAGTTGTCGACTTGAGCAAATATAGGCTTTGATTTGTTTTGTTCACATCAGTTGTGTATTAGTTAGTAAATGTCATAGTGGTTATATTCTTATATCTAATCACTACTAACTGCTGAATTATTTACCCTGCACAGTGTGGTTCGTCAAGGTCAGTTGCTCCCATCAAGGCTGGATTTGTCGCCCAGGTTGGCCGTCGTAAGGCCGGATCTTGAGTTACCTAATGCTGCCTGAATCCCGAACAGAACAAGGAAAACTAGTTTGTCGGTTGACAAGGATTATTGTTACCCTTTCTGCTGTTTCTACACCGTTTACTGTATTTCTTCTGTGCACTATACTTAGATTGGTGCTGTGAATTTTAATTTACATGAGAGGATTTATGCTTGCGGCTCAAGTGGTGTTTGCGGTTGCTATTTTTATTCAATCATAATGAAAACGCTCTATTTAGAATCTTTAATGAGTTGGAATGACCAAAAACGTGTTGCTGCCATGTACCATGACCTCCCTATCCTCCAAAATCCTGTGAGCCCAAACACAGCCGTCCAAGATGACAAGTCAGGATAAGAGGATAAGCCGACGTGTCGCCCCTCTTCCCGCCCTCCTGGCTTCGCCCAACAAACCAAAGCCTTGGCATGGCACGGCTCACTGACTGACTGACCCTTCCTTTTTGCTCCTCTCTTTCCCGCTGAGCTCACGTCAGAAGAGAGATGATGAGGGCCCCGTCCTCCCCCGTGCCCACCGCCGTCCTCGCCGCCCCCTCCGCCGCCGTGGTAAAGCCGCTGCCCCGTGTCGCGAATGGCGGCGGCGTCAGCACCGGCAGGCGCGACGTGCTCACCGGCGGGACGGGCCTGGGCGCGGTGGCGCTGCTGCTGGCGCTGGGGCCGGTGGTGTGCGGCGCGGCGCGCGCGGCGGACGAGGAGTACGTGACGGAGACGAAGGAGGTGATCGGGAAGGTGCGGTCGACGATCAACCTGGACAAGTCGGACCCTACGGTGGCGGACGCGGTGGCGGAGCTCCGGGAGCTGTCCAACTCGTGGGTGGCCAAGTACAGGCGGGAGAAGTCGCTGCTGGGGCGGCCGTCCTTCCGGGAGATGTACTCGGCGCTCAACGCCGTGTCGGGACACTACATCAGCTTCGGCCCCACGGCGCCCATCCCGGCCAAGCGCCGCGCGCGCATCCTCGAGGAGATGGACACCGCCGAGAAGGCGCTCCTGCGCGGCAGGTAGGCCAATAAATCAAAACAATCCCAGGGAGGCCGGCCATGGCCATCGCCGTGGTGGGTTAACTTTGTGGCAGTGGCAGGAACGCGCGCGTGCACAGCTCAGTGAGAACGCAACCTCCTTTTTGTAACTACTACTGCGAATCTGCGATGTATATGTGCGAGCTGTCTGCGCCGTGTTTCCGGCCGGCTGGGAGCGTGTCCTGTGACTGTGAATTAAACACTTTCGGGCTTTGAGATCTGATTTCGTCACTTTCAACCACTTTGTGTATCGATCTTGGACTTTTTGGATCGCTGACGCGTGGCCGGGCCTATGCGTCAGTGATCGGGGGAAATCAGGCGAGCCCCGTCCGACTTTTGGATCAGCTGCCATCTGATGAATGTCGGTTGCGGCTATTCTCTGCTCTTGTTGTTCCGGTGATGATTGGGTTGGTATCCTGAACCGGTCCCTGATCGGCAGCCTCAAGCCCGCAAACATCTTGTCCACACCACGCTTTGTTATACTAGTAAGTTTCCTTCTTTTTCCAAAATATATATATATATATATATATATATATATATATATATATATATATATATATATTTATCTGAGGTGATCTGGGATGGGAAGCTTTGTTATACTAGTAAGTTTCCTTCTTTTTCCAAAATATATATATATATATATATATATATATATATATATATATTTATCTGAGGTGATCTGGGATGGGAAGCAGTAAGGGAACATTGTGTTCTTGCTCATTCAAGTGGCACCTTTACCAGCATTCAAAAACTCTTGTATAAAATGTAAATATGCTAAGAGAATAGCCTATTAGGTCTGCCGCTGCTGACTTATAAGCAAAGGGCCAGGGGAGCAAGCATAAAACGATTGCGAATTTGCAGTAGATAAATATGCCGCTTCAGTAAGAAATTTTTGCAACATTACACATGGTTACTTGCCCAGCAGTTTCCCTCGAGCAATAGGTGGATATGCTTCCCCCATAACAACAATCTGGTTAAACTTACATCACCAATGCCTTGAAGAAAAACAGGGTTTCCCAAAACACGAAATTACTTTAGTAGAAATCTTGATGTCTCAAGATAAACAGTCAAACTCCAGGATCGATCTTCTCTGATCGCAGAGGTAGTTTCTCAGCCTAGAGGACTTGGCTTTTGCAGGAACGGGGCTGGCCTAACATAACTGAACCCGATGAAGTTGCTGTTGGCTGCGACAGGGCTGGCCACTGGAGAGTCCAGGACAGGCATGCTCGTCCAGCACTCATCAAAGTTTGCAATGCAGGTCTTGCCAGCAACATTCGGGCGGAAGCTTGGCTGGATCTGCCGGGCCTCAAGCCTCTTCCAGTTGATTGACTTGAACCACTTGTGGTTCTTTATTTCATCACTGCCGCCTGGCCCACTTCCCAGCCGTCTGCCAGCTTCTTTGTGCAGTAACTGAAAGAAACCACACAGGGTTCAGAAATTAGAGACAGTGATGACAGGATGAATCTCAGAAAAGAAAAATGTTGCTGGACGGGACAGTAGCTTTAAGGGTGTGTTTAGTTTGGGGAAAGATTCCCCGAAAATACACTGTTCACCGAAAAAACACTGTAGATGAATAGTATTACGTGAGTAGGAGGGATGGAATGAATAGTGAAAAGTTGGATGAATAGTGTTTTTTTGGGTGGAATTTTTGAAACTAAACGGACCCTAAGGCTACATAAATTTCCGTCCATCTAAATCTGGGGCAGAAGCACATCATGAGTGATCTGTTCTTTTCAAGAATGGAGAAGTTCTATCTACCAAACGGTGGATTTTGATACATGCATAAATATATGGAAGCAAGGTAAAGTTAGGCAGCAACTTACTCCTTTCAACAGAGAGTGAACTTCACTAGACAAATATGTTGGAAGCTTTATTTTCTCCTTCACTATCTTCTGTTGAATCTTGTCTCTGTTTCCACCAATAAACGGTGGCTGCCATATATCCACAAAAGAATTAGGACAAAAAAGAGATATCAAACAAATTAATATTCTCTGAAGAAAACACTTCCAGTGACAAGCTTCCGCTATACACCTCACCTTGCCCGTAAGCATTTCAAAAAGAAGGACTCCCACACTCCACCAGTCGGCAGCCTTATCATGACCTCGGCCCTGAACAATTTCTGGGGCCATGTACTCAACAGTACCACACATTGAGTTTGATCTAGTATTTTCATCGAATTCCTTTGCCACGCCAAAGTCAGTCAGCATGGCCTAGAAATCATAGACATGCCAAGAAGGAACAAAAAAATTATCAATATTCCAATTATATGAAGGGATCAGTTGATATAGGAGGGACATAGGATATATTAACAGGTTCTTACATGACCATCAGCGTCCAGTAAAATGTTCTCAGGCTTCAAATCTCTATGCATAATACCATTGGCATGGAGGTGGGCTACAGCTGATACAATTTCAGCAGTATAGATGCGTGCAAGCTCCTCCCTAAAAAGATTAAAGATAGCTTATTAAAGCTACTAACAACTTGATAGACACAAAAGTAGAAATATCAAACTAAATTACCTAAATAAACCCTGTTGGTAAAGCTGGAAGAAAAGATGGCCCCCATTTATGAAGTCTAGGACAAGGTAAAGTCGATACTTTGTCTGTCAAAATTGTGTAGCGTTTAATATTGGAAACAGGATACTGCCAAAAGTAGAGTATCTGAACATGGCAACAAAGAATTGAGCATATAGATGGCACCTGCTTACCTGAAAGGAGTACCTCAGCTGCACTACAAAAGGATGGTCGACTTTTGTCAATATATCTCTCTCAGCTTTCATGTACTCGGCATGATTCTTCTCCACAACCTTGTCCTTTCTCATAACCTTCATTGCATATATTTCTGAAGTGCCTTTCTTTCTCACCTGAAAGACTTTGCCAAATGCCCCCTGGCCAACAAGCTTCAAGACTTCAAAGTCATCGAGTCCAACACCACCACTCTCCTTGTTCATACCATCAAGCTCATCATCACTAAGGGACCCTTGGCTAATTTGCTTTTCTTCGGAAGTGCACTCTGAAAGTTCCAATGAGCTCTCTGTCTCGTGTAGGGTAAGCTTGCTAAATGGCAAAGATTGGCTAACAAGAGATGACGGACCAACAAGAGAATGAGATCGCTTTACAATGACATCAGGGTCATTGTAAACCTCATCGTTGGACTCAGCCACAGGTACAGGACTGTCTGGAGTGAGAATACTCACTTCTGTGGGGGTCTGGACTGCAGTAGGTCCGAAAACATCAGAGAAATCGAACTCAACATTTTCAGAAGGGACAACATCCGGAGGCCCCCCAGGCAGAATTATCTTCCCTCTAAAGAGCTTGGGGCCCTGTGCACGAGCTGCTGTAACTGAGGCTATCTCGGAGGAAACCATCTTCAAGAGCTGCAGTGACCGAAGGCACGGGCCACAATTTAGCTAGGGCAGCTCCCCACTAACAACTCCCAGATTAACCAGAATGATGCCTTATAGGGCAGCTGTCTAAGGGAGGCTCCCTCCACAGATTCCCAGGACAACGGAAGATGCAGGGCTTCGGACAATGGCCTTGAACAAGTGGAAGTTTACAAAAGCAACTGGGAACCCTAGAAATCCTGGAAGGAGGCAGGGTGGGAAGCTGCCACTGTTTCCCGCTGAACAGGAAACTTTGGATGCCACTGTGCTTCCTGAATTCATGAGATCAACTTGTCTATGGGCTGCAGGAAGAATGGTGATATTGTTATTTCACAGAATGGCTGCTTGCTTAATGAGCAATTGAAGAGGGAAAGTTAGTAAAAAGAACTTCATGCTAGGACGATTATGGCATTGATGTTCAGCATGATATTGATCAAAGCCTTCAGTTAAAATACAAACTGTAAGACTATTGTCACACAATAACATTGTACAGTGGGTGAACCTCATGTTATGAACCTACAAGTTCACGTTTTATTGGGAGCAACATGCATTCTTATAGCATTCATTGGTATATTTTTGTTGTTGTATTAAGAGTGCAAGCTATGATGAGTAGAGCACATTTTATTCAGGCATGCTCACAATATCCGCAAGAATTCACACTACGCGAGAAGGATGCCAAACTTGTATTTAATATGGACAAAAGACAGAAATAGAACAAAGAGACAACGAGCAACAGAGAGTGAGATGCCAAAAAAGAAACTATTGGCACTAATGTGTCGAATTAGACTGGAAGCCTGGAACTGTGAAATGATTTCAGTAAAACTATCAGACATATAACAGATAGGTCAGGTGCCAACTTTGAAGAATGACAGCATTCCAAACTTAGCCAAACAAACAACTAACCCAAGACCTGAACTAAAATTAATCCATAACTGCAACTAGCCCATCCCAAGCAGATCTGGGAAATTACCACATAGCACCCGCTAGTACACATGCCCAATCAAAGTTGGCCCCCATCAGCACTGACGGTGACAGTCATATTCACTTGCACCGTTGTTCCCAGCGTACCTATGAGCTGAGTACAACATTTATCACCTTACAAGTTACAACACATAGATGCATCTTCCTCGAGGAGTCAGGGTCACACGCGAAATTAACCTACGAATCTAAATTCTCAAGTGCAGAGCGCAAAGATCAGTCTTTGGGTCATACTGCAATAAAATTCCACCAACGCCACTTGGTGAATCCTCAAAACTACAGCCTCTGTGGATCCATGGAAGAATAAATCCCCACAGATCCAATCACCCAAACGAATCCCAGCGCGCAAACCAAGCCCACATGAGACCTAGCGCACATCACGCCCACGAGCAGCTTCAGATTGGCTGACCAGAGCAAAATCTCGTAAACAAAGATCGGGGAAAAAGCTAGCACAACAAGGAAACCGGAAAAGTCTGCTAACCGGGGAGCGCGAACCTAACCAGAGGGGAAAAGGAAGCCGCGGCGCGGTGGGGTAGGGAGGAGAGGACGGGCGCGAGGAGCCGAAGATCACGTACCTTTGCAGAGGGGAGCGAGCGGTAGGGGAACGGCGGGCAGCGGCGGCGGTTTGCTCGGGCGAGCTCGTGCGGTTGCGCGGCGACGGGGCTATTATACTAGGGAGAGCGGCGCGGCGGACGCGGGGCTCCGAGGGCGGGGAGGGACGCGTGGCGGCGTTGCATTGGCTGATTTCGTAGCGGCTCAGATCGTGAAGGTATGCCGTCAAGGCCGGGGAATATGCTACGCCCGCGCAAGGCGATGCTTTGCATGGGAGGTGGCGTTTTTCTCCTTTCCCTAGCTAACGAGATTCTGCTTTTCGTTTAGTCATCTTGCATATCATATATATTGGGTTATCTTTCCTATTATTTATAGTTTATTTCCTATTATTTATAGTTTCTCTATTGAATACAAGATTTTGCTTAACGAAATTATTTGCTTAACAAAAATGAAACCAGTTGTCCGGCATAGTTGTTCTTCTACCATAAACATTGAAATGAGGTCGGATTTTTTTTTTTTTGAATTGAACCGTAAATGAGATCGACTTATTACATAGGACTAAGACAAACCCTTACAAAATATACCGTCCATCCATAAAAAAGATCGTAAACCTTTATATTCTTCCATCACAAGGAATTCTACGACGCCACAAGTGATTCTACTTAACTTTTGCGTTCCTTTTCCATAAGGAAAGTGGTTAGATTTCTTTGAACTGTATCCACTGATTTTTGAACTACACTGTATCCAATTATTGTTGAAGTTGCTTTCGTGTACTAGCACACATATTCCGGCCAATCACCCACAGCTAGGGCTGGGCACGAAATACCGAGAACCGAGAACCGAACCGAAAAAACCGAGAACCGAACCGAAAGAACCAATACCGAAAAATTCGGTTCGGTACTCGGTTCCTGTTTCTGTGGAACCGAACACCTCGGTTCGGTTCGGTTCGGTTCTCGGTTAACCGAGGGAACCGAACTCAGGCAGCTCAACTAGGCAAATAAAGCAACTACAGCCCATTAGCCCAATAACAAAAAAGCCCATTAGCCCATTGAAAAACTATGGTGAATGTGTTGTTATATTTATGTTGAAATGGCCGCTGGTATTAGTCAAAAAATAGGCGAAATGCTGTCCAAATTTTCTTTTGAATGAGACTATTTTGTGAATCCAGGAACTTTGGTACTCTGGGTAAAACCGAATACCGAACCGAAAGTACCGAGTACCGAATTCCTCGGTTCTTGTTTCTGGTCGGTACCGATCGGTACCCATTTTCCAGGAACCGAACCCCAAGGAACCGATCGGTTCGGTTCGGTTCGGTTCGGTTCGGGAAGTACCGAATGCCCAGTCCTACCCACAGCTCAAGGCCTCAACGCCTTCGATGCCGTGCTTTCCTTTTTTTCATGCTTACCGTCCAGGGTCTCGCAATCGGGGGCAAAGCAAGCCGGAAGAGCCGTGGAGCGCTAGAAAACGTGAGAAACGGGGAGAGGGGGACACTGGACACAGCAAGCCTATCGTCCCGTCCACTTCACGGCAGCACTCCCGGTTTCTTTTTGGATGATTTGGACGTGGATGGATGGAGAGATCGCCTCTCGGCCGCATGCTTTGAAGAGTGCTCGCTTGTTTTTCTTATCCTTACCCCAAATTCGTTTCCTTCCGGATTCTTTGTGGCGACAAAGCTGAATGCACCGGCCACTACAAAATTATATTGTTGGTGGAGCCATCCTTCTTTTCGATGCTTTGAAAATGCATAAAAAAATGCTTCCATGCCGGTTGCGTGAAGTAGGTAACTAGTGTGCTTAGTTAGCAACATTTTATGTCTAGCAATAATGTATCATAATAAATAGTTTTGGGTTGGATCCACAAGCCCGAATTTTATATATCGAGGTAGTGAGCATATACTTCTCTGATGCGTCAAAGTAAGAAACCGAAGCAGTAGGTCACCCATCAGCGATAATGGACCTTGAGCTCATCCCACAATATGTTGGCCAACTCTAAATAGCAAGCGAACTAGGCTAATCAAACAATAGTTTGTTACCTTTGTGTAGAGAAATACAAGAACAACAGGGACCCACCGATCCTGTCGCACGGCTATCGGCTAATAATATAGTCGACAACAACTATTGCCATATCATATATAGTCAGTTAATAACCTACTTGTATAATAGTGTGATTAATAAGATATAAACTAAAATATTAATACCTGGTCCATATTACGCTGTCACAAAGTTCGTAAGAACTTATACATATTCTTTCTCATCAAACTCAGTACAAATCTTATGTGGCATTACAACACACTTACATCATCTCGCTAAACATGCTCTTAGTCGGTAAAAGCTGTCTGTTAGGGTCTACGGGGTCAAACTTCATCCATGCAACTATTTCTTTTAGTAATAAGTGGACCTTCTCAGTATAGCAAAATCATGCGTGTAGCTATAAGATACTCCATCTGTTTAAAATTGTAAGTGCATTTCAACTTATCAGAGCGTAAAACCATTTAATGTTTGACCAAAATTATAGAGGGGGCCACGGAGGTTTATAGTACCATATAGATATACTATAAAAATATATTTAATAAAAAATTAATAGTAGTTAGTTGATGTATAAACTTGATATACTTTTACTCTCAAAAAAGTTGAAAGGCCATACGGTTTGAAACGGAGGGAATAGTTCAGTAAAAAAAGGGTTAACTAGCCATGCGAGCATTTGAAAAGTAGTAGGTATATAACTATATATATACATGTACCGCATGCACATGAAGTGTAAGTTTGATTAGTGCAGGCTTATATTTTTTGGAGTTGTTTCCCCCTCCTAAAGTGTATCAAAAGAATGTTTTGTTTGAAACTTTGAACGTAAGCAGATGTAACCACAATGTATACATTGGTAATGATTACATAATTTGATCACATAGTAAGCGACTATGGTAGCAGATAAGGCTCAACTGCGAGCGGTATCAAGTATCAGTTGGCTAGTATCCAATGCCGTTATAATAAATTTCGGCATGCCAAAACAAACATGATATACTGTAAATGGTTTCGTTTGGAAATGAATCACATTACATTTTGTGGAACCAAACACCACCTAAGTGATAATTGAGTTACTAGTTTCTGAACCATCAAATATACTAGCAAATTACATCATGCCACAAAGATCCTTTCATTAAGAATTTGCATAAATCCGTGACTCAAGTTAGAGATCACAAATGCAAATGCTATACGTGATTTCTCTCCTTATTTTCTGAAGTCGGAATGACACAAATGGGCACACAAATACGTTCCTTATCCTCCTTGGTGGGCACACAAAGACGTTTCTTACACCATGAGGCGTGTTCTCGTATTTTGAACATTTTCTGTGTCTCCACCGAGGAAGCTCCACGAACTCGCTTCGTTTACCGCATCCGCGGGCAACCCCATCTCGTCGTGTCCGCTGTACCTCCTCGCCGACCCCGACTCGATCAATCCCGTGTTCCAGCAGCGATGTGCTCCTGCGCCTGCGCGCGCCTCCCGCACCCGCCCTTCAGGCCCACTCCAAGCCCAAAGCCGAGGCTCGCCTCCCCGCAAGGTCCGGGCCCAGCCCGGAGCCGTGCCCTCGTCGCTCGCGCTGGCGCGGCCGCACGGGACGATGCGCATTCGCCGCCCTCCAGCTTCGATTTCCTCGCGCTGAAGCGGGAGCTTGAGCTGGAGGAGGAGGAGGCAGTGGCTGTCGAGGCGGATAAGGGAGGGGGAGCTGTCGGCGAGGGCGATGGGGAGAGGAGTGCGGGTGGTACGAGGCGGCGTCGGCGGAGGCAGATGGCGAGGCGATCGGCTCTGCTCGCCAAGCAGGTGATCAGTGTGAGCTCGGCGAGGAGCCTTGGGTTCGTGTCGCAGCTCTGGGTCCACGCCGCCTCGGTAAGTACGGGCTCCTGCTTGTTTTGTTTGGGTTTGGTCGATGACAATTGCCATCATCATCTGAAGCAGAAAAAATGTTGTATTGTCGTAGGGAATATATATTCCTAAGTCATAACTTAAATTCTAAGTGGTGTTATACTGCATTGAAGTGCTTCTATTCTGTACAGAGGATAGGATATGCATCGGCTTTGAGGTTCAGTGGATCCATGGATGTGAGAAGTTTATTGTGTGCTAGTTGAGGGAACGGGTATAGCCTATAGGCAAAGAGGCGTTTGGGTTCAGGCTTTTAGCTGTGTCCTATGAGCATTCACCATTATCGGTCACTAATAGGCCATATGTTTGGGGGATATGTTTGGTATATTGCTGGAAAAATCCTAGCTGCCACTAAGTGGTGGTTTTGTTGTTCACAACTTAAAGCTCCAGTGGGTCTTCATTCAAATTACACAGAAACAAGATCTACACCCAAACAAAGACGATGGAAATAAAATTCACGCCATCTCTACATCATCTTCAGGAGAACACACCTCAGTTAATTGTATATTTGTATTGTTCAGCTGGTATCTTCTCCGATACAAGTCACCAGTCCTACCTGAAATTTCTGGTATATCTGCTGAAAGTGGTCTCTGATAGACCTCACTTAGTCACCTCATTATTTGGGTCTACCTAGATATATAAGAGAGGATAAGCAATAGTAGTGGAAGATTGCTCTACCGCTTTAGGCAGGCCCTGTTTTCGCTGTTGAGTCATCTTTGTTTAATCTAATAAGTCATCCAGCCGTCTTCAGTCTTCACAAACTTGTACAATCAATGCCACAGAGATAGGTAATTCTGGCTTTTGTATCATTTGATGCTTGTGCTTTATAATCCACCTCTCTTGTCAGTGGTGCTGAATTGCTTATCAAACTAACGGTACTGTGTGTACTGTAGCTATTGCCAGCCTAGGGACGACATGACTAATGACCCATAAGGTCTGTGCTAGGATCGGTATCTATTCGGAAGGTTGTCCTTATTAACAGAGATTAGAGAAATATTGGAAGGCTCAACCTCGATAAAGAAGGCACATAATACTATAAGAATGAAAGATGAAGAAAGAACAAGCCATTCCCATAGATAGTCTCCTCTTATCCCAATCACATCCAAGGTGCTGCTGTGCAATCCCTATGACTGAATCACGTTATTGCTTTAACTATAAAAATTCACAGTTAACATGCAATGCAGACATCCCAAGCTTGTTGATGGTCTTTGGTTAAATCTTGTGGTAAATCCAGTAGCGGTGACTCAAATCTACAGCTACCTACAGCTAAATAGATGAAAGCTTACTGTATATACCGCACTTCACCTTCTCCTTTTCTTGAGCTAGTTGCTAGGTATCTCTGCTTGTTTGAACTTTAAAGATAACAAATTTTATGCGACAACAACATTGTGTAGTGTTCCTTATCTCCAGTGCAAACTTTGCTTGTCGCTTCTATGCCATCCATTGCACGGATCACATCTGGGCATGTACCTTCATTTTCAGTGAGACAAACTGGATCTTTTCAAGTATACACATAAAAGGAATTACTCCGAACAGATAAACATGCTTCTACGTTGAATTAGGCGTTATCATAGATGACAATACATGCAGGAAAGATACATGTTCGGCTAGTAGTCAATTTTTAAAGTGATGTACTCTGTTTCTATCATCCTATTCTGCTTTTCTTCAGTGGGTTGTTGCATTGGTTGAAGTAAGGCCAAGCTTGCTTTCGGGAGAGGCAGAGAATTTTCTTTTTGAGGACATATCTCAGGTGCGATGGCGCTGAATACTCAATTTTTTCCCACATAGCTCTATCTTGGTTGTCCATATAAGCATAAGGGAGAATGTTCTTATCCAGTGTAGCATCAATTCAACTGATATACAAGGAATTGGTCCCTTTTGTAGGTTGGAGATGTATTGCTTGTTGAGGACGAATCTGTGCTAGAGAATGAATATAATCTGGTTGGATTGCACAGCTTGGTATGCCAGCTCTATCAATTGGAACAAAACTTATTAAGCACATGGCATCGAAGCATATTTGTTTAGCAAATAATTCAGATCAAAGAACAACCTCTTTGGAATTCTCTTTTTTTTTCCCTGTGTACAATCTTCCCTCAAAAGGGCGCAGTTCCTTTGTCTCAAGTTGCTCAGTGTGAGCACACTTGATTTCCCCACTTTTTGCAAGAATAACAACTATTCATAGTTTTGATATTTAACATCACAGTAACCTTTTCAGGTGGGCTACAATGTTGTAACTTCCAGGCGGCGCAATGTTGGTAAGGTGAGTCTCTGTGGTCTTTAAGAGAGGTAATCTGCATGAATTTCATTTCTCGTTTGCATCCAAAGATTCTACTTGAACTCGGATGATTTTGAGTTCACGTTTTGATTCTTTATTAGGTGCGTGGCTTCACATTTGACATCAACTCAGGTGCTATGGAGTCTCTTGAGCTTGACTCATTTGGGTTTTCTATCGTCCCTTCTAGTCTGGTAATTTGACTCAAATCCTATTCTCGTTGTACACACAATCCTGCATTCCTGCTGAATATTATTCGGGCCTTGCTACGGTACTCCTTTTACCTTGTAGGAGGTAAGACTTCAAATACATCTAGACCGTTCACTTTTGAGAGAAAAAAATTAAAAATAAAAACATAAACTACCGGCTGTGAGTTAACTGTCAGCCATGCAGGAGGTGAACGTGGGTGGCACCGTGCATGCATCCCTGTGGAAGCACATCTTATTTCTCCAACGATTTTATGTGTGCATGGTCACCTTAGAGGATAGAAAAGAAAAGTACACTACATATTATATGGTGTCATGTTAGAACATTTTTTCCCACTTTAATCTGCATTTTTCCCATTCCTGGCAAGGAGTAAGAAACAAGACATTGGCCAATTGTTGTTACCTACATTATTTTGTTTTACCAAGTATACTGGTATTTTAAAATTAAAACACCTCATATGGTGGTACATTTAGAGAGTACAGATGTGAACTAAAATGTTCCTAATGAACATACTACATTTAATTGCCACAATAACCAATCACCTTATCTCATGGAAAAATAGATCTCAAATGAGGAGAAACACAGTTAATTTTTATGCAGGGAAATATGTAACTGTCACGTTACATCTAATTTTCATGGTTAGATCTACCACAAAGATATTTATCTATTTTTAGAATAAAAATATATAAACGTATATTTGTTCTATACCTCCTAGGAGGTAATATAGGATAACAACCATCTAGATCTATAGAAATGGATGGTCCACACTGACTTCGGAGTACCGTAGCAAAGCTCATATTATTCTGCTG
Source organism: Digitaria exilis (assembly GCA_015342445.1). Taxonomy (NCBI): domain Eukaryota; kingdom Viridiplantae; phylum Streptophyta; class Magnoliopsida; order Poales; family Poaceae; genus Digitaria; species Digitaria exilis. The sequence continues at coordinate 411,410 of JACEFO010001626.1, forward strand.
ATATACCACTCTTGTTTGCAGGTAAACACATACTGCTTGTTCGTTGATGACGTGCTGGATATAGTGTCTGATACAATCGTGGTGCACGAAGATGCAGTCTCCCGAGTTCAAAGGTTAACACAGGTGTGCATTACTGACTGGTTCTGATGCAGCACTCAACTTAAACTGTTAAATAAACATTGTTGAGTGAAAGTAATCGTTAACTGAATGTCAGGGCATTTTGGGCACCCAAAACATCCATGGACCTGGAGGTGAGATCGATGGGTACCGTAGGTCTGGCAGAAGAAGAGCAAATAGTCAGGGAGGCCAAAAGCTCCGTAGGAAAGCGAGGGATCCCGAGGATGAATGGGAACTGCCGATGGACTACTAGCACATCGTATTGGTTGCATTCTTGCAGGACGAGGAAACTCTCCCTGCCAGTATCGAGTATTCTGGTTAGTCCCATTTCTCTGCTGGTCGCACGATAGTCAATTCTATATATTGCTTTAGTTGTTGTACATATTAGAGGATCACAATTCACGATTATATATATTGCTTTAGTTGTTGTACATATTGGAGGATCACGATTGACGAAAGGCCGGCCCTTTCAAGTTTCAACCTGGTCATCGGTTTCGTCGCTTTGGGCTGGTGGGTTAGTGAAAAGCGAGTTCGTTTGTCTTGTAATGATGGAACCGTACTCCTTTTGACTTCGCCGGCACTGAATGAGTGAACGTATTACTAGGATACTATGCTAGTACGAGTATTCTGTTACTGCTGGTGAACAGTCTCTTGTCTCTCCTTCTGTTGCCTTGTGACCTTTTGCTAGTGGAGGCCCACGAACAAGCAGGCCTCTCCTGTGCGCGTGACGGCCGGCCTCTTTAAAGTTAAACCGGGGGCCCTACACTCTTGGCACTAACTAGTACAGCGACCAACCAGCTTAGCCATCACTGTCTGTCCCAGTGTGAATGCATTTTGGGGTTTGAAATCGAGGGGACCTGCCGACCTGGCCTGATGAATGGCCCCCGTCGCGCACCAAATTCCGCCGGCCAATTGATGGCACCGGCCGACGCTCGACCTAGCAAGGTCAATTCTACCGGCCTGCAGCGTAGACAGCCATCGTTCCCCCCACAGTGCTGCGGCCACTGGTGATGGCCAACCTGGAAGCTGAACGGAGACGGTGGCCAACTGGCCATGGAGAGGTGCCGGGCCTTTGCGACGTCTCGTTCGCGTCGAGGCGTACACTACAGTGCAGCGCACACGGCACACTCGTGGTAGGTAACGCCGCAGTAACAGCAGCTACACTGTCCATTTGTCCATGGATATATGATATACGATTACGAGAGTATACGACAGCTGTGGTGCCGGGCAAGTTGCACAAAATGCGACAGGATCTCCACGACCGGACCGTGCACATGGGCGTGGCCGTGTGGAGGCGCGAGGTCTCCGTCCTACCAGCAATCCACGCTCCTGACTTTTACGAGTTACGACTGCTTGGTTCTGGGAACTCGCTGCCTGGTTGCACCGGCAGCAACCGTAGTAGGCGACCACAATAGCCTAAGCTTCGTTTCTCCAGGACGGCAGGACTCATAACGACGACACATACGCCGGACTCGGAAGTCCACGAGTGTCTTCTTTCCCGCTGCACGCCCGTGACCGGTAGAAGTCCGTACGGGCAGGCGAGATGGAGCTTTGGCTGTGTTTAGATTCGTTGAAAAGTACTTCTCCAACTATTTTTTTCTATTCATCCCTCTCATATAACACGCTTTCCAATATACTATTCATCAACAAAAGTACTTTTCACTCCCAATTTGAACGCAGCCTTTGACTAATGGAAGACCTACTGCTGTGTTGCAGACTTCAGTACCAACGACCACCGAATACATGGAGCGAAGTAGCGAAGAGGAGAGGAGCCAAGGAGGGGATGACCGGACGACCAGTGGAACTTCTAGCAAGCACGACCTCCAGCTCGTTGCTCGTCTCATCCAGAGACCACAGTGCAGTCAGGCATCTTGCACCGCGAGCCCACGGCGCGGCGCCAACCCAGACTCACCGCATCGGACAGGAGTCCCCCGGGCCACGCACGGCGGCAACCTGAGACCACGAGTCTACTCACACAGCGCCGGGATGAGCTGGCGCCCTCGACGGCTCGCTCTGCTTCTTCAGTCTCTCTGAGACCATGACCCGGGCGCCCCGACGCGGCTCGGTCTCGCCCGCTCAACGAAGCCGCGGGGGGGAAGAGGAAGTCGTCAGGTCAACACAGCCACGGCCACAGGCTAACCAGTCAACTGTCAACCCATGCCTCCCTTTCCTGTTCCTTTTTGGCTGTGTTTAGTTGATGAAGTGAAAAGATCTTTTGTTTCTGGGATGCGTGTTATGTGAGGGGGATGAATAGGAAAGGTGAAAAAGGAATTTTTAGAGATGCGTGTTCTGTGAGGCGAATAAATAGTAAGTGCAAAAGATCTTTTGCATCTAAACACAACCTTTATTTTACCCCGCACACGTTTGACCACGGACCGGGGCGCCGGCACACACGCGTCCCTTTTCCTGGTCCCCCCCCCTTGGGGCCTCTGCCTGCCCGCCCCTCGTTCCCGCTCTGTGGCTCCTCCGTTCACACTTCACACCGGTGATGGAGCGCTTGTAGTTTTCTCCCTTTCCCCAGTCAACTGCTCTCACCTCGCCGCGGGAAGGGAACGGCGACTTGTTTCTTTATTTATCTTGGCGTTCCGGTCGTTTTTGCGGCCTCTTGCGAGGCGAGTGCGGCATAACTTCCTGGAACTGGGGCTCGCTTGGAGGGGAGGGGACGCGGGAGGCAGAAACAAGGGGAAGGAGACGAGAAACGACACGGCCTCAGAAGAGGATACGAGACGAGAGGAGATAGAGGACGAGGAGGAAGCGTCCAGGGGCTACAGACCCGGCAGAAAGGTGAGTTCTTGGCTGCTGCTGCTTCTCCAGCTCTCTCATCTCTCGCTCTCTCTATGAGGGTTCTTCTCGGTGACTTGATCTTGGAGATGGGAGCCTGCACTGCAGGGTCTCTCTCGGTTACTCCCCTGTTCTCCTGAGGCTAGTTGAGGACTTCTCTGAGTTCTGAGTGTGGAAGTAGGATGATAGCGGTGTTCATAATGGCAAGGATGGCTTGATTCCGTCATTGTTTTCCTGTCCTCCCTAGAGAGATCGCGTGTTTTCGGGTAGCAGATTCTACTCCGACTTTTGTGGGTGCTTTGTGCCTACGTTGCACATGTACTCGGATACGGTATTGTAACACCCTAATTTCATCACATTAACATTTACTTAGGCAACTAATTTTTCCTAGTTTGTTTTTAGGAATATTAAATTGCAAATTCAAAATTTTGGCCTATAAATATTTAAATATCATTTAAATTAGAGTCAAATAAATTCTTTGTTGCATTCATGCTGATTTGCATATTTTTGAATGTTGTTTGAATTTGAAAAGGTTTGCAAAAGTTTAAACTTAAATTTCAAAACCTTTCTTTTCCTTCTCTCTCTTTTTCTAGCCGGCCCAGTTTTCTTTCTCTTTTCCTCGGCCCAATTCCTCTTCAGCGCAGCGCGGCCCGTTTTCTCTTTTCTCGGCCCAACTCGCGCGCGCGCCGTGGCCCAGCCGCTCTCTCCTCTCTTTCTCTTTTCGCGTCGCTGACAGGTGGGCCCCACTTGTCGGTCGTCGTCTTCCCCGAGCCGAGTTCGAGCAGGACTCCGTCGAGTCCATGGCGACGCCGTCTCCGTGTCGCTTCTTGGCGCGCAAGCCTTGGTCTCTCCGGCCCTTATAAGCCGCCGCCTCGACTCCTTTGATCCCCAACCCAAAACCCGAGCTCTCCGCGTCGCCATAGCCGCAAACCCTAGGTTTGACTCGCCGCCGTCGATTCGAGCCCTCGAGACCGCCTTCGTCGCTTTCGACTCGTCGTCGAGGTTGGTGTAGAGGTAAGGAGCGTGCAGAGCCTTTTTCCCCTCTTTCTCGTGCTCTCTCGTGCTCGTGTGACCTCGCCGTCGTTCCCGAGCCGCTCTTCGCCGTCGTGAGCCTCCAATGTCGCCCAATCCTTCTTTAGATCCCCTAAAATAGAATCCCCGCGTCCCTAGCTTTCTCCCAAGCCAACCACGACGAGAAACCGAGCTCCCTAGCGTCGGATTCGCTCGTCTCCGGCGAAGTTCCGGCCGAGCGCCGCCGCGCGCCGCCGCGGAAGTTGCCCCTTTGATCTCAGCCGTCAGATCTGGATCTAACGGTCGTGGATCGAGCCGACTCGAGTCTAGCCGTGTGATTTTGCAGAAAACCCCCTGATCTCTTTAGAAATCAACCCGCGGTCCAAGCCAGTTCAAAAATAATTAGATCTAGGTCCTTTTCTTTTTGTTTAGGCCCCTGAGCTTTCTAAAAATAGAACCCGCCGTCCTGCCGCGTCGTTTTTCAGAAAAGTCCTTTGGTTTTTATATGAAATTACGTTTTAGGTCCCTGGTTTCTTCTGTTTAAGCCCCTGGAGAGTTAGATTTAGTTCAAAGAAGCCCCTAAACCTTGTTTTAGCCATATCTTGATCGTTTTAAATCCGTTTTGAGTGATCTTTGCGCTCACGCGATCGTCCCTTCATCAAGAATAGTTCTAGACACGTCTTTGCGTCTTTAAAAGTTGTTTGGTGTATTGTTTTGCTTTTATTGATTGAATGCTTGTGTGAATCGTATAGAGAACGATCCGTTCGAGGGAGATCAAGATCAAGTCTACGAGGAGGAGCCACCGCAGTATTTTGAGCAAGGCAAGTGGATTTCCCCCTCTGCATACTCTTTTGAACCCATACACATTGCATGACAACAAAGTTTATATTTACGTTCGCGATGCATTAATTTGATGGGTCCTATTTAAGGATGACTAGTCTTTTACACCTAAGCCTTGATACACCGGTTTACTTTTATGTTGGGTAGCTATGCTAGATGCTTAACCTTGGTTCATGAAGGGTTCTATCCAACATTGATGAATATCTTTACTTATATCTTGTTATGTTAATACAAGATCACCATGTTAATCGGAACATGGAGAACCACCCAGGATTAACCGTACAACCACAATACTACATGGCTCTGGTCTTGGCTAATTAATTAGAAACCTTGGTTAGGAATGATCTTACCGAAAGGGCATGGGGGGTGGCGGTTGACGGTGTATAGCCCGGTTCTCTCGGGAAGTGGGCTTGGCTAAGACACTATACCCGTTAGGGAGGGTTATGCCTGCTTCCGATCCGGAAACCTTAGCGGATTGTTTCTAACTAGGGAATCTTTGTAAAGGCCTCGTAGCGTCCCTATGCAATCACACCTCGGAAGTGTGGTATGCGCCTGTGTGGTGCAGCATGGTTGGGTTTAAAGTTCTTTTGAGCTTTTACGCGAATTGTGGTGAAAGTGTACAACCTCTGCAGAGTGTAAAACTGTTATAACAGCCGTGTTCGCGGTCATGAACGGCCTGGACCCTCACGTGATTAATCTATCGAAACATGAAATCAAATCATTGCATGCATATGTTATTGGTTATGTTTATGATTTACTTTATGCTTATTTATTGTTAATATGGGGTGGTATATACTTATATCTTAGTAAATAGTTGCTTGTCAATAAAACTTGACCAACTAAAATGCTAACCGCTGCAAACCCAGCCTATCCTTGATAGCTTGCATATTTCCCCCACTTGTTGAGTACCAACCATAAGTGTACTCACCCTTGCTTATATTGGATCAGAAGGTAATAATGGAGCGGAGTACCTCAGCGATCTTGATGAGTTCTAGGCGTGTGTTCCACCAGTCAGTTGCCTGTGGAGTGCTTTTGGAGATACCGTCTTAGTTATCGTGTGAACCAGTTTATTTTGGCCTTTGTGCCTTATTCGTGAGTGTAATAAATACTTTATTTATTAAATATTCGTTTGAGTACTGTTTCTGCTATTCACTCACGGTCTATCATATGTGTGAAATTTGATTCTGGCACACATATGAGATGTACTTGGTTTTCTCTCTAAAACCGGGTATGACAGGTATCGGATACGCGATACGTAGTTTTTCAAAAAACATGGATACGTGGATACGCGAATATATATATAAGATAATTATTATTATATATATTTATGACAGAGATTAAAATTAAAATATATACATAGTTCATCATAAGCATTTAGAAGGCTATTGAGGCAACGCCACGAGGGATTCTGCGTACTGGCTGGCTGGGTAGGATGGGGGCTGAGAGAGAAGGGTCGAGGAAGAAGGCTACGTGAAAAACGTTGTAGGATTGGGTGGAGAGGAGGTACGTGAATAGATAATGTTATTATAAGCAGAATGAGGGGTTAGGGTTTTGAGTACCGGATAGAATCAGAACATTATCACCAAATTATCAGAATTATTTTATTTATTTTAAATTAATTAAAAAGTCTGATACTTATCTGACAAGGATCGCACTAGTATCAGTGTCGGGACAGTATCCGATGAGTATCCGATACTGATACGTGATCGTTTCGCAAGTATCCACGCATCGTAGCTTTGTGCTACCTAACCTATCAGGCATCATGGCAGGCTTAGTTCTTTTCTGAAAGAGGTCTTTTGCGGTATTTGTAACGTTCACTCACGGTCTATCTGCTATTCACTCACGGTCTATCATATGTGTGAAATTTGATTCTGGCACACATATGAGATGTACTTGGTTTTCTCTCTAAAACCGGGTATGACAGGTATCGGATACGCGATACGTAGTTTTTCAAAAAACATGGATACGTGGATACGCGAATATATATATAAGATAATTATTATTATATATATTTATGACAGAGATTAAAATTAAAATATATACATAGTTCATCATAAGCATTTAGAAGGCTATTGAGGCAACGCCACGAGGGATTCTGCGTACTGGCTGGCTGGGTAGGATGGGGGCTGAGAGAGAAGGGTCGAGGAAGAAGGCTACGTGAAAAACGTTGTAGGATTGGGTGGAGAGGAGGTACGTGAATAGATAATGTTATTATAAGCAGAATGAGGGGTTAGGGTTTTGAGTACCGGATAGAATCAGAACATTATCACCAAATTATCAGAATTATTTTATTTATTTTAAATTAATTAAAAAGTCTGATACTTATCTGACAAGGATCGCACTAGTATCAGTGTCGGGACAGTATCCGATGAGTATCCGATACTGATACGTGATCGTTTCGCAAGTATCCACGCATCGTAGCTTTGTGCTACCTAACCTATCAGGCATCATGGCAGGCTTAGTTCTTTTCTGAAAGAGGTCTTTTGCGGTATTTGTAACGTTGCCGAAATCATCACTCTTTCTAAAAGTGTTAACATTCTAGGTGTTTGTCAGTTTGTTCAAGTACTGTACATTAATTTGCGGAAGGCTGTGAATTCTGGGTGGGGGGGGGGGGGAAGCAGGGATCATTGGATTCATGAACAAGCCATGGGGGTTAGGACAAGCCAATTAGTAGCTTTTGAAGTCTATAGATTTTTTTGTTTTCCTGTTTTTTTCTTAAATATGCAGGAGATTTCCGTATAATTATATTAAGAAGATCCCTACGCAGGCTACTCATTGTTATTTCTGTCAATGAAGTCCTTGTGATTCCTACTTCTATTTTGGCAGTAGATCAGGCCGGCCAAATGTTCTCATTGCACTGCTTGCAAATTTTAACCGCAGAGCAAATCTTCATGCTGCAAAGCCAACAAAAGACTCACTGAGATTCTGATCCTCTTTCCCTTAAATATTCGAAGTTGCAGGCGTCTTCTGACATTAGAACTCGACAAATCCTTCGCAACTTGGACACTTGGTGGTAACTGCTAACTGCAGCCTGAAATTGTGATGTTATGGTCCTTTCTTCCTTGATGGCAAACAAAGAAGGTTATCGCCTTGTGAGATGCCCGAAGTGTTTGAACATTCTTCCAGAACCCCCCAGTGTTACAGTCTATAGGTGCGGCGGATGCGGCACCACGCTTCGAGGTAAATTGGACAATTCACTGTGCTAAGGGTACCTAGTGCTTATCATCTGTTTGTTAATCCGTTTCTCATGTGTGTCTTCATCTCGCGATTATGCAGCTAAAATTCGTGCTACCAATGGACAACATGTGACCACGAAACGGCAAGACTCCGACAATTATTCTGTTGCTACCGCAGTGAGCAATGGAGTGCCTGCTCAAACCAAAGATCATGCTTCCACTGAAGTTACCATTAACAACTCCTGCATTGCCGATGCCCCTAGTACCGAGCATGACAGCAATGGCACCGGAAACACTCAAAGCGGTGATATTATGCTACCAGAGAAGAAAGATGATGGGGTTGAGAATGGTGATAGCAAAGACCATCACAATATTGAAGGCCAGGATACCAATTCAGGGATGGAAGGTCCTGCCGATCTGGAAAATACCAATGCAAATAGCACATTTCGAGATTCTGGCGAAGCAGAAAACCAAATCATGGAACAACCTGAAGAGAATTCAGAGACTTGCAGGGTAGGAGAAGGTGATGTCACGGAATGCCACTTGAAGGCCTCTGAAAACAACATGCTTTCTTCTGAGATGATCAAACCAGCCGTCGTCAGTATGCAAGATGCTGAGCAGAAGGAAGCAGGCCAATCCGAACATGCAGCAAACAAGAAGAGCCATCTTGTGAGGGTACTGTCTCGGTCTTGTGATCTACGGGCATCATCGATCAACTCACTCGAATTCCATTCTGCACGGACTTCTCTTCAGTCGAAAAGCTTCAGGGCAAGTGAGCCCCTTCAATCGAAGATCATGAACACGGTGGATGAGCTGAAGGGTGATCTCTCCGAATTGTTCAAGAAACCTTCAGAACCCAAGCCAAAGGCATACCCCCCACGTCCTCCCAAACAAGATGCCCCCATGACTCGTCCTGCAATCACATCCAGTGCACCTCTTGCAGCATATCATCCAACCGCCAAGCATTCTGGCTACGCAGCTCCCCTAAGCAGGTCCGGCCAGGTTGCTCCCCGTGGACTACCCTCGCTGCGATATCGCCGGCACAGGGTTTATTCTTACCATCACAATGTTCAGATGGACATGAGACCCTGCCGCCACGAGTGCTGCCATAGCTGCCAGCCACCCTGTTACAGATCCTGCAACCAAGAACAACCTGCAGCAATGCACAATCCACCGGCCAAAGAGACCAAGCGCCGGCCCCTGCCCAGGAACCACTGCCGGCCCGTCCTCCGCGGCGCCCCGTTCGTCGTCTGCTCCAACTGCGTGAGGCTTGTCCAGCTTCCCACCGACTTCGCCGTCCCGAGCAAAGGGACACGCCGGCTGCAGTGCGGCTCCTGCTCCGAGGTCCTCTCCTACTCCTACAGGGACCCCAGCAGGAAGAAGAAGCAGCCGCAGTCACCGTTCGGGGGCGACGAGTACAGCACGGACGGCTACGAGATCCACCAGCAGGCGGACCCGGTGTCCTACTCCGAGGAGTACGGCCTCTCGTTCGGCGTGAGCCACTCGACTAGCACGGAGGACGGGCAGCCGCTGTACGTGTCGAGGAACTCGTCGTTCAACACCGGCGACGAGTGGGCTGGCAGGGACGGCAAGCTCCACCGGCTGATGGGGTACTCGTCGGCGAGCGAGCTGCTGCGGCACTCCCCGGACCTGTTCGAGAGCTTCGACGGGCGCACGCCCAACGCAAGGGCGCGCGTCGACAGGAAGGGCAAGGGCGTATGCGTGGCGGGAAGCGACGCGGCGAAGAGACCGAAGTCCAGGAGCGGCAATCTCCAGGGGATTCTGAAGAAGGGGTTCCAGAGCCTGGAATCGCTCAAGATCAGGTCGTAGCTGATGCCTGATTCGGATCATTTGTTTGCTTGCCGGGACTGAGGCAAGTTTTAGGAGAGGATAAGCTGACACGACAGTTGACAGGATTAGATTTTGGATAGCACGTGAGAGGCTTAGTCGCTGGAGTTGTCGGGTGTTTAGCATTCTGATTGGTGTGTTGAGTTGTTTTGCAGTTCATCTGCGTAGAGTTGGTTGGCTTGGCAGTTTTGTGTGCTCTCTGATCTGTGTAAAAGTTTGCAGTTTGCGGGCGGCAGAGGGCAGCTGCTCGATGCTGTGTGTGTATCATATTGACGATTGTTGCAGGTGACTTTCTCAGGTTTGTGACTTGTGCCTAAACAACAAGACCGTGCGCGCGAGGAGGCAACCGTAGCCACTGAACCGTTCAGCATAGCCAAACCCTGCCAAACCGCCCCCTTTTGCCAAACGCACGACTTGGGTCTGGTACGCTACAGCATTCGCACTTTCGAAGCCTGCATTGAGCTGCAGACAACTCAAACTGGAGCACATAGTTACGTTACAAGCTTTTGTTCGCGTCAGCCGCCAAGCTTCAGACAACTCAAACTGAAGCTGTCAGAATATTTTACATTGCAACACAAACCAGTTTAGTCGTTTCTCTGTTCTTCGCGTACGCTGTCCTTTGAACGGCAAGCATACGTGCACGCTTGACCGCTTTCCGACCGTACGCATGTCTAGGCTAGTCTCAATGTACAGTTTCATCACACAGCTACCATGACTGACACGTCACATTATCATGGAATGAAACTCCCTCTCTCAGGCCTTGTTTAGATCGTCAACTTTCGCCAACTTATTTTGCCAACTTGTCACATCGAATGTTTGGACACTAATTAGGAGTATTAAACATAGGTATAAAAATAAATTAATTACATAGATGGACTCCACATCGTGAGACGAATCTATTAAGCCTAATTAATTCGTCATTAGACACTATCGTGCTACAGTAACCCGTCATTAAAAATGCACTAATGACGGCACATATTAGGCTTAATAGATTCGTCTTGCGATGTAGAGTCCATCTGTGTAATTAGTTTTATAATTAGTCTATATTTAGTACTCCTAATTAGTGTCAAAAGTATGGATGTGACATTTCGCCAACTTTCACCAACTCATCTAAACAGGGCCTCAGTGCATTGTTTTATGGCATAATTTCATATACAAGCTGTGGCATTTAATTCTCACATAGTGTATGACCAAATGTGTCTAGGATGAAACAAAATTGCCCTCAATGGAAGTTTCATGTCTTGGTAGTAAGTGTCATGGTGATGACACTCTATTCTTTTCTTTCCTCATAATTACCCTGTCACGTAAGCAATTTTGCTGATGTGTCGTACAGTTAAATACCCATAGAACTCGCACTGATACTGGCCTGGCCTTACCCTCTACAACGTTCCACCCAAGCTAATGCTGCTGCTGTCCGCGCGTTGCTGTTTCAGCCGCGGTGGCAGCAGCAGCAGCACCAGCAACTCCGGCGTCGCCGTCCCGCTGGTGCTTGAGGTCCCGGAACACCCGCGAGCTCTCCTCGAAGATGTGCGCGCGTCGGTCGTAGTCCGTGGGCCGCCGCCCCTCGTCCACCCCCGCGATCGCCGCCTCCTCCAGCACCTCCAGCTCCTCCACCGCCAGCCCGCCCTCCTCCTCCTCCTCCTCCCGATCTTGATCCTGATCGACCGCCGGCACCACGCCCTCCCGCGCCGCCTCGACGGGCTCCGTCGCCCCGCCCCCGCCGCACGACGCGCGGGCACGCAGGCGCCGCCGCGGCGCCGGAGACACGCACCAGGCGCAGCCGCGGCTTGGCGTCGTGGTCGTGGTCCGGGGTGCCTGCTGGCACGGCGCCCCCACACGCGCGGGGGGCAGGGCCAACCGGGACACGGGCTGCATGAATGTCTCGTGGCTCGCGTCGTCGGGATCGGTGGATCACAATCACAACGCTCAACGCCTGTCGACTTGGGTGGTGGAGAATCTAGAGGCCGCGTGGGATTGTGCGGGTTTTTATCCGCAGGGTGCGCAGTGCCGGTCCTGCCGGGACGCGAAGATTCGGGGCGCGTGGCACGCGTGGCGGGGCGCCGCGACGTGACGCGCGGGGCAACCACGCGTCGGGTCGAGGGGCCGAGGTGGCGGGCGTCGTGGCGGGGTTGGTAGAGGCCGGAGGTGGTGTGCGGCTGTGCGCTCGGGGCAGCGACCGCAAGGCGTGGGCGGCCAGGGCGCGAGGGTCGACGGGGACACTGTGGACTTGTGGCGTCGCTGCGTCGGTGGGCTGGTGAGCATCAGCTGACCGGCGCGTTCGCTTGTGCGGTCCGCCACGGCGTCACGACCGCACCCGCTCCCCCGCGGCACCCGCGGCACCGGAAGGATCACGACTGACGTTTGGGACCCGGGTGTCGTATCGTATCAGCATCTGCGCGATTTCAACTTGCTGCCGGCCCACATCTCGTGCTTGTTGCTGAACACGCACTCCGGTGGCTTGATCGCGAGGCAAGCAGGCGCGCACCCCTTTTTCGTTTGGCAGACGCAAGGAGACGAATGGTTGATGCGGTAGACTTCAACATACAGAGAGGATTGGAGTGTGGTGTTCGCTAAAAATTCAGAACACTACGGCAACACGCTACTTCATCGTGATTCATTGATTTGTGAAAAACTTTTTGTGAAAGAATGATTTGTCTGTAGTATTTGTGGGACGGTATTTGTGTAGCTTGGGCTGGAACATTCGTGGCGGGCAGCACGAGCGGAGGAGGTAAAAGACGAAAAGGGACCAGGAAAAGGGTGGTCCAGCGACCCAACCCACAGACGAACCAAGCGACGAGCTGACTACGACGCAACGCGAAAAAGTTCACGGATCCACGTCGGCGAACGTGCGCGCACGCACGGGTTCCCCGGATCTTCTGAGACCCTCTGTCCACTCCACCCTTTTGCCACGGCCGAAAACCCGAGCTGCGCAAGCGCAGGGTTCCGCGGAAGTACGTACAGTGGCCGAAGCGGCTGATCCAACGAGATTCGCCGCAGAAATCGTCCTCAGCCAGTCAGCCACCGAGCCTTTTCAGTACACTCTTCCAGTCTCCCGCGCGTGAATTCCGCGCGTCAACTAAACACGGCCCTTGGCTCCCTGATCGCCCTGACCCTGAGGCCGGATCGAACTGCGTCTGAACTGAACACCGTACATCGCATGCTCTGACGCCGGAGTTCTCAGGGGCTGATTGGTTCAATGTTAAAATTGTGGCATGTCTATGTTTTGGCAAGCCAAAATTTTGGCAAAAAAAAGTTGCCAATGTTTTAGTAGAATATATGTGATATGTGGGCACCAAACCAAGTGGTGGCCAAAGAATTGTCATTGCTCAAGTTTTGGCATGCCAAAATTTGGGTATTGAACCAATCATGCCCTCAGCGACGAGAATTCGCTAGCGTTGAGCTCGTGGGTTCTCGAAGCAACACGAAAATAAAAGTTGTTTAGATTATAGAGATTTACTATTCCTTCCATCACATCTATCACATCATTTCCCATCATTTCCTCACTATTCACTGCTATGGTTCTTATCTGCTACCGTAGGTCTTCGTATACCCTGTATGAATTTCTGTTCAAGGCTTCGGTGAAAAATAAGAAAAAAAAAAGAGTAGTGGATTCCTAAGCGGTAGTGGTCTAGTGGATGATCTGGATCCACTACTGCTCTACGTCTGCCGATCCGAAGAAAAAGGTATTGGCTGCCAGCGCTCGACTCGTCAAATTGCGAGTTCGGCCGGCGACGACGAGGGTGGTGGGGGTGGGCCCGTGGACAAGGCACGACTTCATTTCCGAACTGACGAAGAAAAGCGCAAACACCTCTCTTCACGTCGCCTCCTCCCGTGGAAAAACGCCACGGCACATGCGTTTATTTTATGGGTTGCTCGCTTGATTAGACTACTGAGGAAAGGGAAATAAAACCTTATTATGATCGTGAAAGTAATACTATGTCACTAATTAGTAATTTTTTAATCTCACTAATTAGTAATTTAATATGCATGGTTGGTAGGAGCAGTCATGAAAAGGCGAGAAACATAACGCGAACTGACGTTTGGTAGGCTTAGCTATCTGTTTTTCAGTTTTTGTAATTGAAAAAAAAACAGCCGGTGTTGTGTTTTCACTTCATGATAAAACAATCATTACTAGAAAGATAATAGTGAAGCATAATTGTCAAAGGATTTTTCACTATAAAAGAACATAATATCACACAACAATTGCATTGAATGGAGAAACAGGACAATAGCACCAGAAACTAATGTCGGTAGTTCTATTACTTTGTCTACACCGATATCAGGTTAATTGTGAAAAGTGTCTTGATACACATTGGGCACATTCGTATGGTTATGGCAAATTATGTTGAGAGAAATGTAAAAAACTTGAGAGAAGAATCACAGTTATGAAATTAATTTAGGAAAACAATAGGTACCATGTGTGTTGTATATATACACATATGTTTTGAATAATTGGTGCATTCAGTGTTGCAGTTGTTGTAAACACCATCTATATCCGACGGCCATGATTCAGTAGTAGGAAAGGTGGCAGCAGTAAAATATACTCCATCTGTCCCAAAATAAGGTAGCTTGAAATCCGTGTTTGTGAGTTAAATACGGATTTCAAACTACCTCTATTTTGGAACGGAGGGAGTACAGTTGAACATTTTGAATGCTATTTCAAATTATATACGATAGTATTTAGGTTATTTTCTTGGTTTTAAACATACAAGCTCAATAAATAAAGAAAAGTCTACCAGCTCACAAAAAGCGAGCATTTGATGAAACAATGTAAGTCTTGAAAGTGCATCTCGATCCTTTCAGTTCTTAGTCGAATTCGAGCTCAAATTGAGCTCATGAGCTGCTTTGTGTCGAACAAGGGCTTCAAAGATTTTTTTTTTTAAAAAAAGACTATTTACCAAAGATATCCCTTGTAAACGGGGGGCAGTTTGTTCTCTTTTGGCTGGAGAGGCTGAAGGTTGTTGGGCAGCGCAACAAGTTTTGGAGATTTTGAACTGCCATACCTGAACTGTACTTGCCAGAATCAGCTCAAGACAAACTCATGCCACAAATAACCCCAACGCCATGGGCAAAACTGGAAATAAACCTCCAAACAATACAACGCAGCAACGCTCAAATCACACGCGAATCGGGTGAATAATTCGCGCTCCTCCACTCGTCCAGCACTCCAGCTCCTCCTGCTCCCTCCCTCCGGCTCGGCTCCTCCCCGTTTTCTCACGAACGCGGAAAAAACGAAGAAAAAAAGGAGAGGAAAAAAAAAATAGTTCATCTCGTCTCACACCACACACCTCAGCCGCCCGCCGTCTCCTCCTCTCCTCCCCCCTCGCCACGTCGCCGTCCGCCGTCGCGCAGGCGAAGCCCCAGGCGCACCGCGCGGCGCCGCCGGATCCCGCGCGATCCGACCCCGGGAGCGCGGCGGCCCCAGCAGCCGCCCTCGGCCACCGCCGGGCGGCCAGATCCGCCAGAGGCGCGCAGCCGGATCCGCCGCCGCGCCGACACGGACGGCGCCGCCGCAAGCCCAGCTCGGCATTGGTTTGGCTCGATCCCGAGGCATCCTACTGCCGGTGCGTGTCCTGATCCTGTCCTGGTCCCCGGGTTGTCTCCCTTTGGCACGATCTGGGAAATGTTCCGTGTGAGGTCATTTTTCGGGGTTTATTTTCTAATTTTGTTTCGGCAAAGCGATGCGAATGGTTTGATCCAGTTTCCGGACATAGCTGCGGTACTATAGAATTTGAATTTTAGTTGTCTTGGATCGGTACTTGATTGATTGATTAGGTTTTGAGTTTTTCCTTCGCGTGAGTAACATTGTTTTCCTTTTTGTGCATTTGCGTGGTTCAGTAGTTGCTGATCCAGCTGTTTTTACTTCAAGGAATCTTCATTCAGTAGAAGTTCGCGGAGTTTTTTATCCAGCTCATAGCTCGTTGAATTGTGCTCCAGAGTCGTGTTAGCTATTGTACTTACTGTAGCATATGCACTAATGAAACTAAAGCTTTTGTCTATGCTTTGATTCAATAGGGTGGAGTTATCTGAACCTGTGGACCTGTGCATGGTGCTAAATCGTGCAAAGATGAGATGGTTTTAGCATATAGCGTGCTGGAATCCTGCATCGTGCAACTGAGCCTGCCATTCCTGTAGCTGCAATCCTTCCTGTGATGATGCAGGGACTGGGAGGTGGCAGGTATCTATGACTACTGATGCGCCTTTGCTACTTTCATCATCCGGAAGCGCAGATTCACCTTCAAAGCAGCAGGCTCCTGCTCGAACTTCGATTGCCTCATTAGGTTGCCTCTGCACTACTGATTCATTCTCTTCATCACTGTATGAGGATTGTGACACGGCTTCTGTAAACCTTGCGGATGAAAGGGAGGCTGAACCAGGACATTGTCGGGAGGAGTCTGATGTGAGCAGGGTGGCAGAGCGTTTCCAGTCAGCTGATTCACACTTCTTCCATCGTCTCTCTGTGGAATGCTCTCAGAAGGAGAGGCAGCAGAAGGTTTCTTGGGGTGGTGCAATGGAGATGCAGCATTCTCCATCATCCCTAGAGACTGGAATGGTATCTAGTTCCCATGAGAAGCCAAATCGCTCCCAGAGAGTCAGACACAAGAGTTCACAGTTTGAAGATCCATTTTCACCCGAGCATGAGCCAAGGCTAATTTACATTAATGATCCTAACAGGACAAATGATCGATATGAATTTACGGGGAATGAGATCAGGACAAGCAAGTATACTCTGATTACTTTCCTGCCGAAGAACCTCTTCATACAATTTCATCGGTTGGCTTATGTATACTTCCTAGTTATAGCTGCTCTTAACCAGCTCCCTCCTTTAGCTGTATTTGGAAGAACCGCTTCACTTTTCCCGCTACTTTTTGTGTTGTTTGTGACTGCTATAAAAGATGGATATGAAGACTGGCGGCGTCACAGGTCTGACAGAAATGAAAATAACCGAGAGGCGCTTGTCCTTCAACATGGTGATTTTCGGTTGAAAAAGTGGAAAAGCATTTGTGCAGGGGAGGTTGTCAAAATTCATGCCAATGAAACCATGCCATGTGACATGGTGTTGCTGGGTACAAGTGATCCAAATGGTATAGCTTATATCCAAACTATGAATTTAGATGGAGAGTCAAACCTAAAAACAAGGTATGCTCGCCAGGAAACTACTTCCATGATATGCGACGCCGTCTCATATTCAGGCTTGATCAAATGTGAGCAGCCCAACAGAAATATCTATGAGTTTACAGCTACCATGGAGTTGGGCAGCCAGAGGGTTCCACTTGGACAATCGAACATTGTTTTACGTGGATGTCAGCTTAAAAACACAGAATGGATTATTGGTGTTGTGGTCTATGCTGGTCAGGAGACAAAGGCTATGTTGAACAGCACGATATCTCCTTCAAAGAGCAGCAACTTAGAGAGTTACATGAACAGGGAAACTCTTTGGTTGTCAGCTTTCCTCTTGATCACATGCTCAGTTGTGGCTACTGGGATGGGGGTTTGGCTGTTTAAAAATTCGAAAAACCTGGATGCCCTTCCATACTACAGAAGAAAGTACTTCACCTTTGGCCGGGAGAACCGAAAAGATTTCAAGTTCTATGGCATTGCTTTAGAGATATTTTTCTCCTTCCTAAGTTCTGTGATCATCTTTCAAATAATGATACCGATATCTCTGTACATCACAATGGAGCTAGTCAGAGTGGGGCAATCATACTTCATGATTGGAGACACACGCATGTATGACAGTAATTCAGGGTCAAGATTTCAGTGTCGATCCTTGAATATCAATGAGGACCTGGGCCAAATACGGTACATATTTTCTGACAAAACTGGAACCTTGACACAAAATAAGATGGAATTTCAGCAAGCTAGCATCTACGGCAAGAACTATGGCAGTTCTCTGCAAGTCGCTAGTGACTTCTCACATGAAATAAGCACTACAGGCAAGGCTACCTTCCTCCCTCCCTTTCTTTTCTTTCTTGTTGCAAGCACTTTGAGTAATGTTGTAGATAGCTTATTCTCTAGGACAGAACTGAAAGGTGAGCATAGTCAAGTCCCGCATTCCAGCCATCGCTACTATGTGCTAGGTCTAGGTTGAACCCCAAAGTTTCTTGATCAAACATAAAAATTCCCACCTCCTATCCTCCCTCTTGTTGTCTTCATTTTGCAGCTTTGTTTGCATTTAATTAATACAACCATATAACTTATTCATTCCCGTGATCCCGTCATGATCCTTACAAAGCCTATTCTCCAATGAGAAGAAAGAAACACCACATTACCTTTAGCACAGCTTGTGGGAAGCCAAAGCCTAATCTGTGTTCTACCCATTTGGATGCTAGTCTGCTAGGTATTACCATACTAGGATAGCGGACCAGCTATATTATTGTCTAAACCATTGTTCCAAGCTCCTGTTTGAAACTTGAAATATATCTGGGCACCTGGAGCACTTATAGCTCTTAGTGAGTACTCCCTCCATCCCTTAAATAATGATGTTTTAGCGTTTAAAATTTTTCTCATAAAGATTGATGTTTTGGCATGCATGTATAACAAATTAGGAATATCTTATGCATGCATGCTTAAAAGGAAACTGATTTACCTCCTAAAATGGCATTTACCAGGGACACATGCGTCTTTCTTTTCTACTCTTAATTTGTCTGAAAAATCCTAAAACATCATTCTTTAAGGGATGGAGGGAGCATATCATCTTTTATTCTGTTGGTTTCAGCTCCACTTGCAATGAGACCTTACTGAAAATTGTTGCGTGCCTGAATTGGAAAATAAGAATATCTCGGGTTAAACAAACATCCAGCAACTTGACTCCTCACCAATGGTCCTGGATTTTATAAACTGGTCTTTGAAAGCTGGTCCAGCAGAATTCTGAGTTATTCAGATTCCAGATTCCTGTAGCAGCAAGTCTATGATTTCATTTTAGGCTTAGTCGTGTTTGCCCATTCATTTTATAGATCTCATCAGCTTTAGATCATTTATTCATCCATACATAAGCTTTTCTCATTTTGCAGAGTCATTGAGACAAAGTGGCAAGAAGCCCAAAATCAATGTTGATTCGGCACTGATGGCGCTTCTGAATCAACCATTGATTGGGGAGGAAAGAATTGCTGCTCATGATTTTTTCCTTACTCTGGCTGCATGCAACACAGTAATCCCAGTCAGCACTGAGAGTTCTCATGATATGGTGAATGGAGTAGATGAGATAGGCACAATTGATTACCAGGGTGAGTCACCTGATGAGCAGGCTTTAGTAACTGCAGCAGCTGCTTACGGGTATACTCTTGTAGAAAGAACGACCGGTCACATTGTTATAGATGTTTTGGGGAACAGGTTAAGGTAATACTGCAACTGCAACCTTTTAAATTCTCTGTCAAAGTTGTAGCTACCACAAATATCACTCCCAATGAATGCATTTTATACTTTTAATTTTTTTTCAGGGTGTATTTATTAACCAATCCTATTGTTATAATCAGGTTGGATGTTCTTGGTCTCCATGAATTTGATAGTGTGAGAAAAAGAATGTCGGTTGTTGTAAGGTTTCCAGACAACAATGTAAAGGTTCTTGTGAAAGGTGCTGATACATCAATGCTAAGCATTTTGAAAGTAGAGATTGGTGATGGGCTTTACGATTCATTGCATGCTAAAATTAGAGAAGCTACAGAAAATCATTTGTCAGGTTATTCATCAGAGGGTCTACGAACCTTAGTGATTGGTTCAAAAAACCTGACAGATGCAGAATTCATTGAATGGCAGGAAAGATATGAAGAAGCTAGTACCTCCATGCATGAGAGGTCTGCAAAGCTCCGGCAGGCAGCTGGTCTAGTAGAATGTAATCTGACTCTTCTTGGTGCAACCGGAATTGAAGATAAGTTGCAGGATGGTGTTCCTGAGGCAATTGAGTCCCTCCGACAGGCTGGAATTAAAGTTTGGGTTCTCACAGGAGATAAGCAAGAAACCGCTATATCGATTGGTTTGTCATGTCGGCTGTTAACTCAAAGCATGCGTTCAATTATCATAAATGGTTCCTCAGAGTTCGAGTGCAGGCGTCTTCTAGCCAATGCTAAAGCCGAATTTGGAATAAAATCGGCTGATTCTCGAAGGGATTCACAAAGGTCAGAAGATTTGTACAATGGTGATATTTCTAAACTGAGGTCCTCAAATGGTCACATGTCTGAAAACGCTGTACAAAACTTCGAACTAACTGGAGTTATTGCTGGTGAGAAGTCAGAGTATTGCGAGAAAGTGACCTTTGATGACACAGAACTAGCATTGATCATTGATGGAAGCTCCCTTGTGTACATTCTAGAGAAAGATCTTGAATCAGAGGTTTGATCTCATCTGGTTAATTTTTTATGACTATCACATATTTTATTTTTTTGGTTGGTTAAATGCACAATCACATCCACAGAATTTCCCTCAATGCACATTCAACGGTTTTATTATGAAGTTCGAGTGAATTAGTTGTGCCCACATTCTTCAATTAACTTTTGCTTACTTTCTATTTGTCAGTTATTTGACTTGGCGACTTCATGTAAAGTTGTCATTTGCTGCCGTGTTGCTCCCTTGCAAAAGGCTGGCATAGTTGATTTGATTAAAAGCAGAACGAGTGACATGACCCTGGCGATTGGTGATGGTGAGATACTGAATCTGGTTCTTTTCTAGTTAGTACCTCGTGTTTTCTTGTCCATCTGTTAACCAATCAATGGTTCTAAATTTTACATTTGATTGCTGGTAACGAGTGATCGCAACCTTCTTAAACTAGAGCCCTCATAAGCATCACGAATCAGATACTGTCAATTTCAATATTGGTGTGATATGGTAGGGGTATTTTAAAATTAGTATCATTAAATTTTGGATGTTTTGTTTTATTTATCCTGCCCACATCTGATGGCTGCATTTGAGAAGAGTCCAGTTGAAGGTTATATTGGTAATAGATTATACTGCTAATCACTATGTGTTGAACTTATCTATACATCACGCTAACAGGCACATACGAGAAGAAAAAAATTAATTTTCCAGAATGAAACAATAAGTCAATAACTACCTTGTATCCCTTTTAACATCTTATTCTTGTGACTACATATTTTTATTCTTGTCCCATAGGCTAAGCTTGATATCTGTTCCTGTTTTGTAATCCTGTTTCATCTTTTGGCAGGGGCAAACGATGTTTCAATGATACAGATGGCAGATGTTGGTGTTGGTATATGCGGTCAAGAAGGCCGTCAGGCAGTGATGGCTTCAGACTTTGCTATGGGACAGTTCCGCTTTCTGAAGAGATTACTTCTTGTACACGGGCACTGGAATTATCAGCGCATCGCGTACATGATTCTCTACAACTTCTACCGGAACGCTGTCTTTGTGCTGATGCTTTTCTGGTACGAGCACCCCTTCATTATGCTTGCGTTCTCTGCAGAACCTTTTTTTGTGCTTAGCATTTAGATTTCAGAATATTACCATTGCAAAGTATTACTAGTGTTTCACAATGCTTGTCCAGTCCACATACCTAGGAGGCTCGAAAGCTAAGTTTTCTCTTGAAATCGAGTCATTATTGATCTTGTTGGATGATGAATGATTGATCTGTCCAATGAGTACAAAATTGACATAGCTCTACTAAATTTATTTAATACCATGCCAGCTATGTGGACCAGACAAATATTACACAACAGAGGGGAGTATCTTTAATTTTCTGGAAGTTGACATGTTTCATTATTTTTGTAGGTATATTCTATATACAGCTTATTCTGCAACTCTGGCATTAACAGATTGGAGTAGTGTTTTCTATTCCCTTATATACACTTCAGTTCCAACAGTAGTCGTTGGCATTCTCGACAAGGACCTGAGTCATAATACTCTTCTTTATTACCCAAGACTGTATGAGGCTGGGCTTAGAAATGAGGCCTACAACTTGACACTCTTCTGGATCACAATGCTAGATACCTTGTGGCAAAGCCTTGTCCTTTTCTATGTTCCATTCTTCACATACAATATCAGTACGATGGACATATGGAGCATGGGAAGTTTGTGGACAATTTCTGTGGTTATAATTGTCAATATTCATCTGGCCATGGACATTCGACGTTGGGTGCTTATTACCCATCTTGCTGTATGGGGTTCTATAGCTGCTACGTTTTTGTGCATGGTATTAATAGACTCGATACCAATTTTCCCTAACTATGGGTAAGTTCTGACTGATTGATTTAATTTATTGCCTAAGGCAAACATCATGAGATTCTATTATCTTGTTTCTCGCAGGACAATATACAACATGGCTGCTTCGACGACTTACTGGCTAAGTGTTTGTCTTATAATAGTCCTTGGGTTGCTTCCTCGGTTTCTTGGCAAAGTAATATATCAGACCTTTTGGCCATCGGATATTCAAATAGCAAGAGAAGCTGAGCTTTTGAAAAAGCTGTCTCAGCAGTTGGGGGGTTCAAGGCCTGAAAGTGACGTCAGCTAACGACA
Source organism: Digitaria exilis (assembly GCA_015342445.1). Lineage (NCBI taxonomy): Eukaryota > Viridiplantae > Streptophyta > Magnoliopsida > Poales > Poaceae > Digitaria > Digitaria exilis. Next base: position 433,648 of record JACEFO010001626.1, read on the forward strand.
GTTTCATGCAGTTATTTTGTCAATCGACTTTGAGGCTGTGTTGATTCATTTGTTGAGCTGATTTTTGTCGAAATTTTGGTAAGTTCAGCTGTTACCCTTTTATATGATGCATTTTGTACCCATCATGGGATGTACCTGGTAAAAAAAATACTAGTAGTATAGGACAAGGTAAAAGTTTGACTATTTTTTTTAAAAAATATATTATTTGAAATGGTTTTTTTGGAACATCTATGCTCTGCCCTTTAGCAAACTTATTTGGATTCTTAGCTAGCAATGGCTGAAGCTAAAAACTTTTGACTTTGAAAACCTAATCTGTATTTTGTCCAGCGTCAGACTTTCACAGTAATGTGCTTGAAAACCTAACCTGTAGTTTGTCCAGCAATAGGATTAGAAATCGTTTGATCTGCAGTTTTAGTAATGTGTAGGTCGGACGTGGACATTGTTCAGTTTATATCTCTGCTATTGTTTCAATATGTACAAGTGTTGACCTTATTTGTGACTAATTTCTTGTTTTAAAAACCGTGCTCATAGATTATACGCTGAAGTAAAAAAATTGGTGAGGTGTACAGATCTGGGCGGCGGAGAAGGCTTCAAGATGGGACTGGGTGGCTGACAAAGGGAACTGACTGTACTGGTAGTGACAAAACGGCTTGGGCCTTCGGGGACTAGGAATCATTGAAATGACAAATGTACAGATATGGGAAAAACGACACATACACTCTGTATCTTAAGGTAGTGTTTATGGTAGTTCGTTTAGGAAATAAGGACGTAAATAGATACAGATTCTTTTCGCCTCTCAATCTTTTGTATCTTCTGACTATATGTTAACCACCTTCATTTCCTTCCAGCTGTCAGAGCGTTTAGGTAGTGGCTTGTCCAGTTGGAATTTTATTTCTTTTACTTCAATACAAGGCCTTGGTTCCGTAATGTAGTGGTTCAAGAACACATCGAACGGTGTTGAACATTTTTTCCATATGATGTAATTTTTCTTTTTTGGATGAAGATAAAACTCACCAAACATTGAGCGGCGCAGCATGCATACGGAATCTGGAAGTTACGAGTACACATCCTTGTGTCGCGGACGTCCTAGCCTTACGAGTTGTTATTTGACTGCTTTCCTTGCCTTGCAAACCGATCCAAAGGTACTGAATGAAAGACTTCTATATGGTCTGAACTAAAAGAACACTTTTTTTATTGAGCAAAATTTAGACCCCAAAAGAACACTTATTTTGGACATCGACTTTCATTCATGATTCATGAACCATCCTAAATATTTAGGGGCAACAATTCCATTCTCTCCATTTCTCAAGACTAGTAATATGTTTGAAATCCAGTAAAAAACAAGTTTCCTTCGGGACAGAGGGTATATAATTTTGTATGTTTATATGGCATGTTTTGGAAATAATGACATGATACAGTAATGCATTACAGTCTTCCTGAGAGGCACTGTAGATTAGATTGTAGTTTCACTGTTAGGATCCACGGACACTGTTGAAAGTTAGATTCGACTGTAGTTTCACTGTTTCCAGACCCGTTGTCTCCACAGGAAGAAATAGATTTCGAAATTTAGGGTTCAGATATTCATACGATTAACATAACACCATGAACCCAAGAATACTAGTACGTTGCCAATAAACATGATAAGTACATAAGCAATCGCCAATATATTAGAACCACCTAAAGTGGGATACATTTCAGCTCTGGCAACGGTAAGCCTCTACCAGCGTACCAAGTCTACAAGGATCACAAGGCCTGCCTAACCCTCGTATGCTCTCGAAGTGACACTTTATTGCGCCGACCTTTTGTATTGAGTAGTCACAACTGGACAAGTAAAAAACCTCTTGGTCAAATCGTTCAACACAAGTCACCACCTGTACATCTGGAATCTCACGCAAGCTCTTGAACATGTCAGCTAGTCGGGAATCCAGAGGAAAAATGGTACTTCACCGAATTCGAGAACAAATATTAAAAAATATCGACGAGGTTTATGAGGATTAAAAAGAAACGTAACAAATCCATAGGAAAATTGCACTGCAATTGTATGCAAACAGAAACAGGCATGTACCATGCAGCAAAATCTGCCGTGATCAATAAAAAGTAGAAAGGGGGTCCCTACTCCCTAGTTAAAAAGCAACCTAAAATCCAAATCATAAATCATGATATCGCATATGTTTGATAAATAGATGTGTTCTAGGAACAGGATAATAAATAAAATGAAAGAAGCAAGGTCCAATAACATTGGAAAGTCCGAAAGACCTGCTTTGAGCTCACTCAGCAAGTGCAGGGATAACAAACGAGTCGAGTATAATATGGACTATTTATACCCGATACTCCATATCTAGAGACCACTAAATTCACCGTGCACTAATATGCTATCAAGACATCAGAAAATACTATTAACCAAGGTTTTCATGGCGTTAAGGCGCGAGTCACCACTGCCCAAAAAGAGGGGGGGGGGGCGCTTTGTCACCTAGGTGACGCAATGAAAACCATGCTATTAACAGAGTATATGTCATCACGTATGTGCATCTCTTGATAAAATGAGCACGTACCATAGCATTCCGCCAGGAGTACAACTGCATGCAGGGCCAAAACTTATCATGCACGTTTATCCTCTGGAAAGATATGCATGTTTACCATATCTCCAGTTCCTTTCACTGCACTTCCTACTAGAGAGAGCCCTTCCTCCTCAGCCCCCTCACCTGCATCCTCTGAATATGAAAATCTGTACAGGACAGGAACAGCGAAAGCCTAAGTTAGAATCCCGTACATAGTTCACAATAGAGGTACGAAACTAATAACCCCATGCTGTATCAGGAATTTGCCTTGCTTAAATAAAATTTATCGACATGAACCAGATATTTCCAAAGCTTAAATTAATTAATGCCTGGTTAAAATGGTGAACATCATAATTTGTACACTGATGCTAAAGACAATGCACACTTACCAGATGAGCATTTCTTGATAGAGAATAAATAGACGAAATATTATACAATGGGTTATAGTGATAAAAGTGACAATCATATTGTTTACACTAAGAAGGAAATCAACTCAAGCAAATAATCTAACTATAATGAGAAGCTGAAATTCCTAGTCCGAAAATTACCCTGTTGGATTACGAGATGGAGACCAAAGAATGCATATGATGGCGAGGAGGGCATAGGAGAGAACATTCCAAAAGGAGGGGATGATCCAAGCCCGTTGCCAAAGTTCACTCAACGGGTCGGTTGCATTGAAATATAGCTGGTCCAAGACAAAAACAAACCATATCATAGTCAATCTGAGCTGCAAATATGCCACAACTATTGTTTCTCTAAAAAAAATTATCAAGCAAATAAGTATGGCCACGAGGACTAAAATAAAATGGCAATGGACATCTTCTAATCATTTTTAGGGTCACCACATAGAAGAGGGGATAGGACCTAAAACATGGCTCATCATTGCTGTTGCTCCCACATTTGCAACTCGTTGAAGACAATTGCTTCCAACTAGCAATATGATATCTAGATTACATGGACCACATATATCAACTTTAATAGTTGATACAAGATAAATACCTCATAGCCAATCCAAGCGATCGAGATAAGCACTGACACGGCCAAAGAGTTTGTGAATTTTCGGTATAATTCAAGTTTTGCCATGCTTCTCCGCAGCTGTAAAAAGATAAAACAAGATGAGCACTGGTATGTGACAGGCGAAAACCTATTTCAGTAAGAGATGCTCAAAAGCGGAGCGTCATGGGATAAGAGTTAACAACTGAAAATGGCAAAAAAAAATAACATAATCATAATTTAGCACTGGAAGATTAATATATAGTGCAACTACCTAAGAATTTGAATATTGTAAGCAAGCAAAGCATGAAGCCCTGTAGATCAACCCCCCCCCCCCCCACACACACACCAAAACAAAAAAAAAAACAGGCAGAGAGAAAAATGAATCATACATGTCAATAATTTGTGGTAACAACTCTGCACAATGCTAGATCTAGGTAAATATAAAAGAAAACATTTTCTGGAACTTGTGAGGAAATAAAAGGGGGCTACCTGCAGCTTCTCCAAAGTTCTAGAGAGGGATGAAAATATCCAGATGATAAAGGTCGCATCAAGTATCGCAACAGGCAACACTAGGAATAACCTTGTTTTACCAGAGAAGTCATTGATATTTCCCAAATTTTCAACTAGCTCAAGAGCTTCTGAAGCAACAAAATAGATGAAACCAAGAGCATAAACTTTTGATGTTATGCCTCCCAATGTTGGTAGAACAACACCATAGCCCATTGAAACCACTAAGAGAAGAAGACGAGATACAGTCTTCTTCACAGCAGTAAATGTAACTGCCCACAAGGTAATGCCCATAGGTCTGGTTCCAGTTGAATTGAAGTTAGCATACTCAAAATACCAGAAAGCCATTTCACACATGCCAAGAGCAATAACTGCTGTTATGTGGTAGTGCAGCTGCAAAATGTCCTTCCAGCATCGCACAAACTGAATGAACCATAGAAGCCCAAGCGCAAGATATGCAAGTGACATGAAACCATAAAATGTCATCATTGGAGCCATTTTACCAGGGAGATAACCCTGTGGATTTCTCCAAACAGTCCTGCCTGTAACCTTCAATCCCTGAAGGTGAGGATCGCAGAACATAAAATATAGGTAGTACATCCCTGTTTTGTTTATTGATACAGTTTGAGTTAACATGGGAGCTTCCTCATGTTTCCCCTCGAAGAATGTCTGGATTCTTTTAGGCCAGTCAGGATTATCTGGATTTGGACGTATGATTACTTCACCAACCTTACAATACTTCTCCTTATCAAGCTCAGGGGTGCAGCATATTGCATCAGAGTGGAGATATGAACCCCCAATTTTGTCCCTGTCCTGTATCTCAACAATTATAGCCTCCACTAATCCTGTTTTTTGCTGCATGTCGTCATGCCTAGATGCCGCTTCAGGGGTCCGTCGAAATACTACTGAATCAAACCTGAAAGAGAAGCATGCCCATGCCATTAATCCATTATTGTCGCCATGATGCTTACATATTAGCCCATGCAGTTTAACACAAAACAACAGAACTAGGTAAGGTAGTTAAATGGGCTGTGACATGAACTAGACTACAACAATTCACAATTTCACATACAACAATAATTAACTTTTAGCGGCTGTATCCAACTAAGTCAAGACCAGTCTATGTGGGATCAAATTTAATAAAAATCCGGGTTGATCCATCACATATGATACCAAAGTCAACTGCAAGAATCCTATGAACCGGGGCAAACATTCAAGACGCAACCAAACAAAATTTAAGAGTTAACAAGGTAAGTACTCCTCCGTTCCAAATTATCAGTCATCCTGGGTGTCCTGGGTGCCATTTTGAGTATCTAAATTCATGACATCTTTTATGAGCATAGACATATAGTTGTCTAAATTTATAACATCATCAATGAATCTAGTAAAATGACAGGATGACTAATAATTTGGAACGGAGAGAGTAGTAGTGAATCTTTTTTTTTAAAAAAAAATCCATAATCCCAGGCTCGCCACATACCATCCAAACGAAACTAGTGTTGAACTAGGTAAAAAAAAGTCAAAATGACTGCGACACGCACTAGGTCACAACAATTCACATAAAACAAAAATTAACTATCAGCAGCAGTATCCAATTAAGTCAACAGATCAGCCTATCTGCCCACAAATTAGCAAGAATTCCCGCTTGATCCCTCACTAATATGAAAAGCAACTGCTAGAGCTCCAACATCGGGGCAAAAACCTCAAGATACAACCACAAAAAAATGCAATTCTTCGGCAAAAGTTCCTGCCGTCCGATTGTCCGAACCTGACCCTCTTGTACTACTCGCCGTACACCCATTACCCGGAAAAATCCATTCGAGATCAACAAATAGCGCGGCATTCAACAATCGCATCTGATCCTGGCCCCAAGTACCCGCCGCGAAGCGTACGCGATCCGCAAAACCCTAAGGGGGGGGGGGGGGAAAGCGAGCCGAGCAGGTAGGACTTGCCGGATGCGGGGGCGGACGGGGGCGGGGGCGGGAGCGCGTACCTGATGAAGGATGCGGAGGAGTTGGAGGACGGGTCGGACGCGTAGAGCCCCTCGCTGCCGCCGTGGAAGAAGAAGGAGTTGGCCCGCGGCGCGAAGCCGCCGCCGCCATACTCGTGGATGGACGCGTCGGCGCCCCGCGCCGCGAGGAGGGCGACGAGGCAGCAGAGCCTGAGCGCGAGCGCGGCTCGCCGCGGCGGCCGCATCGTCGGGAGAGCGCGGACGGGCGCCGCCGCCGCCGTTCTGCTGGTTGGCGGCTTTGCTGCTGCTCTGGGTGTCGCGAAGTCGAGAGCTGGGTGGGCGATGGATGGAAGGTTCGAGGCCTCGCCTTGCTGGCAGCGGAAGAACCCCGGGGGGGGGGGGGGGGGGGGAGGTGGAGGTGGAGGATTGGTTAAGGTTGGTGTACCAGGGCCATCAGCATCGCTTGTGTTGTCAGTTATGTGCGGCTAGTTTACTGATCCGTGAAACGTGATGATAGGATGGTGAGAGGAGTGGAATATTTTTGGTCAAGGTGCTGCGTGTGAAAGAAAGGGGCCATAATTGTGAAGAGGACTTCGAATTAGGAAGAGTCAACGTCATCCAGTAGCAGTACGCTGATCCAGCTAATGAATAAAATACATGACAGGTGGAGGATAAGAAATTGATTTTTTTTCAAGAATTAATCCAAAGTCTGCTTATTAGGTCAATCGATTCCTTCTCTCTCTTTCACTGCTCACTTGACGCGTCAGCACTCGCAACACATCCATTCCTTTATGCAGCCACGGCTGAAATTAAAAAAAAAAAACGGAAGAATGGTCGATGAGGAATTTGAAAAACAAAAGAAGACCGGCATGCTCTCCACCAGGTCGCCACACACCCCTTCCGTCGCCCAGGCGAAGCAACCCAAACACGGCCAAAAGAAGAAAAAAAAATAAAAGAAAAAGAAAATGGGGGAGAACAGAAAGAGCCGGCAGGCAAATTCGAATCCGAGTCGGTGTTCCATTCCAAGTCCGACTCGAAACTGCATCCACGAGTATATAACCATTTCGAAACCCCCATCCTCAAACGCGACATCATCCCAGCTTCTTCCATCCCCGAGTCTCGATCCCCCGTGGTTGTAGCGACCGTAGGAGCTCTCACCGGCGCCGCACCCAGTCTCAACTCGACGCCGTACCAGCGATCAAACACAGCCATGGCCGTGTACTACCGGTACAAGAGCGGCGTCCAGACGTTCTCCGTGCCCGTGGCGTCGCCCTCCGTCTCCGTCGCCGACCTCAAGACCCTCATCCTGGGCACCGCCCGCCACGGCCACGGCCGGACACGCGGCCGTGGGCCGAGGGAGAGCGTCGCACTGTACGACGCGCGCACCGGCGAGGAGTACACCGACGACGCCGCGCTCGTCGCGCGCAGCTCCACCGTGCTGGTGCGCCGCGTCGCCGGGCCTCCCACCGAGACCATCACCGTCGCCACGTCGGATTCCGCAGTGACTTCGAGCTCGAGCGCCGAGGAGGACGAAGAGGGCAAGGCCATCGACGCCGTGATCGACGCCGCGCAGCTCAAGTGGGAAGACCAGCTGCAACAATCTCAGGGAGGGTGGCGTCGCTATGGTGGTCACCGTGTCGGTGGCGCATTCCAGAGCAGGCCGGTGCCCCCGGCTGGGTACGTGTGCCACAGGTGCCACGTCCCGGGGCACTTCATCCAGCACTGCCACACCAATGGCGATCCAAGATACGACTTGGGAAAGGCGTCGTCGTCGTCCAAAACCAATCTGCCTACTCCCTCGCCGCCGGTGACTCCAAGCCCAGACGACGTGGTCCCACCAGAGCTGCACTGCAAGATCTGCAGCAACGTGATGTCGGACGCGGTGGTGGCCTCCAGGTGCTGCTTCGGCAGCTTCTGCGACGCGTGCATCAGGGGCCATATCGCCGACACGTCCCGGTGCGTGTGCGGCACGCAGTCTCGCGCCGACGAACTCATCCCCAACCTGACGCTACGTGCCACGATCGCCAAGCTTGTTGCCACGAGGGACGTCGGAATCGGATCTGTTGCCACTGACAATCGGAACGCGGAGCCCACGTCGCAGAGTGCCGCCGCGTCGCAGGAGAGCCGCCGCAGCCACGTCACGGCGACCGCCGGCTCGTCGGAGCACAGCGAAGGGTCGTCGACGTCGAAGAGCGCGGCAGCTCCGGCGGCGCGCGAGCCAAGAACGAAGCGGGCTACGGCGGAAACCGGTGGGCACGCCGGCTATCCTGTGGAGTACGGCGGCTACGGGAATCAGTTCGGCCCGGCATGCTACGATCCTTTCTTGGGCGCGACGCCGTGGGCTTGTGATCCCTACATGTACTACGGCGGCATGCCTCCTTACGGTGGCGGCTACACGAATGTCCCCGTGCCGGGCGGTTACCATGATGGATGCCACGGGAGGAAGAGGGCGATGGCTGATGGGGAGTACCAGAGGCAAGCGCAGGGTGGATTCAAGAGAAGGTGTGGAGGCAGGTCGGAGGTTGCTTTCTGACGGCGCACAAGAACTTGATGACGATGTTTCTGAATCGCTGTTGATGCCTAGTACAATAGTACTGGTCGTGCTCGTCGACCTTCTTTTGACTGTGGCACAAGTGATTGCATATGTAATGATGTGTTGTTCATGTCTAAAATTAGACGATTGCAATAGCATGTTGTAACTTGTAAGATATCATAAAAATTAAATGATGGGAAAAGTCTATTTTTCACCCTTCAACTGTTACAAAAGTTTGATTTTCAACCTCAAACTACAAAACCGGATACCAAAGACCCTTCACTATCCAAACCATGTAAAATTAGCCTTTTGTCTGGTTTTGTAGTTGTGGGTTGAAAATCAGACTTTTGTATTAGTTGGAGGGTGAAAAATAAACTTCGTCCTCAACAACAGAGGAACGTGTAGCAGCCCAGAGCCCCATGGACGTCGTCGGATGCATCCGACGCCATGCACACTAACCAGGAATAGAGAAGCCCAATACGTTAGCCCAGTAGCCCAATACTGGTGAAGAATAATCATAGATGATGTTTTTATTAGGTGCTAGTGAATCTTTTGTCTTTTGAACAAATCTTGGTTTAAGAACCTCGTCCCGTCTGTCTATCTGCAATATAATATTTAGTTTTAGAGCATTTTACCATGTTTAGTTTTGGAGCATTTTACCACCTGAATGCATTTTGTATCTTAAAAGAAGATTTTATATCTGTGATGATTTATGAACCCATTCCTCTCTAATTGTTGTTCTGAAATACATTTGATAAAATAATCATCATATTCTCAGTTTTCCATCTTGAGTTGGTAGCAACAGAATGACCAAAATCAATGTACTATCAAACTGACACAATAATCATGCTCAAATTAACAAAAACAATCGGTAATCACATTTAACATTGAATCGCAATCTCAGTTTACAACTGAACTCAATGTTGCTTTCAACTATCTGAAGCTCGGTTGCTTTCAACTATCTGAAGCTCAGCACCGATCAAGCGATCACCTCCTATGGAGGTGGGGCTCTGAGCTCGTGAATCCGACAAGACCAGGGGGCGCGCTTACGCGCACCCAGCCTGTTTGATTTGCAAAAAATTTAGGATCAAACTAAAAGCGTCAACTTCCTTTTGGGTTTTTTAAAACCAAGACTGACAAGCGATGATACACACTAAAAGTAAACTAAAAACATCCATAAACATTGATGCCTAAGCATCCTTCAGGTAATGCATTTCTTATGCTGATCTTTAAACAACTTCATCAACAAAAGGATAGCCAAGTTCACCAGAACAAGTATTGTTTAATTTGTGAAATTCTATCATCAAACTAAAAGCGTCAGCCCCTTCACAAGTCTGAAGAAAATAATTTTGGGTTTCAGAAATCAAGGCCTAAACCAGAAACATTCCTAATCATTCATGCTTAAACACCCTTAAGGCATTTCTTATCTTGATCTCTATACAATCTCACCAACAAAAGAATGGTTAAGTCTACCAGAAGAAACATTCACACATTCACGCGCACCCAGCCCCAAGAACTTTTTTTTTTGAAAAATTTATGATCACACTAAAAGCATCAGTGGACGTTGATAGGAATTGTCCATTTTAGCAGTGAGCATTAAACCAGGAGACAGTTGACACAGGAAGTGCCAAATAATACAGGACCAAAGATATAGAAAGTAAAACAACTTAATTTAGGTGTTTGTCCGGCCTCTGAATCATTAGCATCATAACACATCCGAGCACCATGCCTACCCTAGTGATTAGCAGGAATTTTGGTGTTTGTCTGACAATCGAATCAAACATCACAGCGCACCCGATCACCTTTGCTACCCTAACAATAAGAAGTGTCCATCCGGCATTATACAATATGAAATTACAGCACATCCGATCACCGCGACCATGGATTTAAAAGCGGCAAGTAGTATCCAAAGCTACCAAACAATATAGCTGGTAGCTTTGAATACTAACTGAGACTAACATGAACTATCAATGTCAACGCCACACAGCTTAGAGTTATAGGTCTTTGTATGGCGAGGAAGCAAGACAACCAAAAGGTGGTCACAACTGGTGGCGGCAAAATGATGATGAGTCCTCAGCCTACAGCCACACAGGTCGTTGTACGATGAAGAAGCAACACAGACAAAAGGTGGTCATACCATGAGCCCTACTGCTCATGGATCCTTGGTTGGGCTGTAAAGTTAAACATGATGTTCAGTTCAATAACAGACATCTTATGGCTGAACATAGCAGATAGAAGATGATGTGCAAAAAGAAAGACCAATAGCACAGGAAAGCACCTGGTCTCCTCAGCGGCATCCACACCACTGTCACTGGCAACATTATCATCTCTACCTTCACCGGTGAACAACTTCTTAGCAACATTCTTGTTAGGCGATGCACGAGATCTGTTAGTGTACATAAGAATTCTATGTTAAGTAATAACAAAGCAATAGAACTGCTATATCATGCTGCTGATATAAAAGACAAAAAAAGCATTGCAGGTTGCTTTGAGAGGTGACCTCTTGTTTGTAGCATTTCTCTGTGTTTTTGTAGAAGAACCATCAGGAGCAGATGTGGTAGAAGACACAACCTTCTCCTGTAGGAAGGAATGGCAAAACCAGCAGCTGTAATGTCTAAACCTACAGAAGATAACAAAGTCTAACGAAAGGAAACTTCAGGTATAGTGAGTAAACTACCTTATCATGAGCAGCATGTCTTCCACTCTGTGGAGTCTCTGGAGGATCAGAAGCATGCATAGATGCTTTAGTTGGTGTAGTGCTCAGGCTTGCTTCAGAAGTAGCAGGTTGAGAGGACCGAGCGATGGCATGGCTTTTCTGAGGAGTGTCCAGTACACTGGTGGATGCACCACCAGAGAGCATGTAAGACGACGCCTGAGACCCTTCTGGCGTTGCTGGAACCATATCACTACCATCATTAATTTCCCCTACCACTTTGTTAACTTGGAAGGTGACATTGCCCGAGTCAAGTGTGCTCTCTGTAAAGCTAACAACCCAAGCAAAAGTCTTTTCAAGAAGGCATGTAATCTCATCTGGGATAAACCCAACTGGGTTGTCAGCAACAAGAGTGTCAGCAGCTTTTTTTGTGAGGTGATGGGCATGGCGCATGGCGTCCAAACAGAATGAAATTTGTGTCTCCTGTCTCATCTCCTGTAAGAACAGATAATTTGTACCTGCACGTATGGATGGATTAGAAAATCCAGTATATTATGGCAGCATGGAGCAATGGTTAGCAGTAAAACCTTAGAACTAACCTCTGAGTCGGTGCTGCAATGGTGCCACATCTAGGATTAGCGCACTTGTATGAGTCACCATGACGCTTAGCTGTCTTCATACATTTCTTGCATGCATTGTACCACCATGAACCATCAATTTTCTTTATAGTCACAGTAACCAAGAACTCGTTTTCCTGAACAAGAAGCAGAAGTAAGGAAGCTGAATCAACTAAAATATGCTCTAACATCCCTTACTGCTTGTCTAAAATCAAGTTAGTAGTATCCCCTTGCACTGTGTTTAAACTCAAATTTAAGTATAGCAATAATCATGCTACTTGCTAAGTATGGTAGTAACCAGTGGAAACACACATAAAAAAACTCATAAGCAGACTGGTCTAAATCAAAGAACCACACTGTACAGCAAGCAACTCTATCTCGTGTTTTATAGAGCAAGCAAAACGGAAAGACAATGTATGATAAATCCCACAATAGCAACAACCAGTGAGTGTGAAAAAATTTAGATAATAGAAAATCAACCAATATACAAAGTTTCAAGACCGAAGGTCGAAGGACTGTAGTCATCAAAACATTATTCTCATAAACAAAGCAGCAGTTTAGAAATCACCATGCACAAGTATGCTTAAATCAACAACAGTACCTTGCATTCAAATGGATTAAGGTCCATGATATCAGAGACTTTCTTTTCCTCAGGAGCATCTTTCTGTATAGGTTTCTCCATGGAGCAGGCCCAAGTAATCGGCGCGTGGACAGCCTTTGCACTGTGCAGAAAAACCAGGAAAAAGTTAGCTATTATATAGATCAAATTCTATACTAACATGTTCATGTCTATGATTAGCCAGAAATCCAAGGCTGATGTGTAAACATTGATAGGCTAGTCCTGAAACAGATTATGAAAAAACTCTAGGAAAACAGAAATTATAACCTATTACCTTGTCATGAGCTTATCTGCTTCAGGGATATCAGGATTTATGTACCACTTGCATGACGAACCTCCAGAAAGTGACATGCCTCCATAGCTTTTGACAAGAGTACCAACAAAGAGCACTACTTGTGGAGAAGCTTCTCCATCCTTATGTATCTGCTTCGCTGGAAATGAAGTAGCTCGTTCTCCCCAGAGCACAACATCTAACAGAGCACCCCTGCAATACAAATTTATAGAGGAGTAGATGTCAGCATGGAGCACGCAGCACATCAATACACAGACGCATTTATACAAAGACACTATAGGGTAGAGGTAACCTTGGAACACATATAGTGACGACCCTCTTTGTGCTCTCACTTTGCTTTGCTTGTGTTTGTGTTGCTGTAATAGCTCCAATAGCAGTGATGACTCCAATAACATCTATTTTGAGCAAATAACATTGTATCAGCTGTCATGACTGAAGGGACGAAGGACTCAGAAGACATGAACTTTTATTACCTGAACAAAGCTCTCTCTTGTCCAAACGGGCCTGCAGCTGGTCCATGGAAGCAATGGAGTAGGTATAGAGGGGGAAACCAGGGGGAACATTAGCCACGTCCTCAATCTTGTTCCACTTAGAAAAGGAAAGCTGAAGATCATTTTCAACGGGCTTGTAACTGCTGCTGGAGTTTCTGACTCGAAAGAAGAAGAAGTTGTAGACATTTCCTTCCTTCACTAACTCCTTGAAATATTCGCTGGCAGCGGGGTAGATCTGGGCATGAATGTTGTTGCCCTGTCGAAGGAAAAATATGGCACAACTTATGAGGGCTACTGCAAACAGCAGATTGTTGATCCTAATCAACACAACATTTAAATGAACTTCTATACCTCCTCATCAACAAGAACCATATCATTATGGAGCAACTTTGTGTCGTCATTAAGATCATAGTAGTCCCAGAACCTTGACGCACGCACGCATATGCGCTGATTGCAGTTTCCAGGCATAAGATTGGGAAGCAGTAGGTCTCCCATCTGTAGATAAAAAAGAGTTGTTTAAGCAGCGAGAACACAAAACTTTAATATAAGGAGACTAACCACATCGTCAGTAAACTCAAGAAGAGAAGGGAGCAACACCTTGGGAAAAAACATGGCGTATACAACCTAGATCAAAACAGGCAATGAACAACAAAAGGTAGTAGAACTCTTGGCAATCAGGCACTATAAAAATCACACAGGGGCACAAAAGCATGTACAACAAAAGTCTGTGGCATGACCGCATGATAGGAGTCCTAAGCTGATGCTGCATCAACAGCATCAAGGACCTCTTGATATACCACGTTTCGAGTTTGAGATCCACAAGAACCATCGTCATTTTCAATCAAAATACTAAGTCCACCTCTAGATGTAGCTCTTGAAACCGCAACATAAAGTTGTCCATGTGTAAAAACTGGTTTCTTTAGGTAAATGCCTACGGTTGATAAAGTCTGGCCCTGGCTTTTATTTATTGTCATGGCATAGCACAATCGTACAGGGAACTGCCTCCTCTGCAATGTGAAAGGCCATTTTGCATCTGTCGTATTAAGAGCAGTCCTAGGTATGAAGACAATTTCGCCAATATTACAACCAGTTAGTATTATACACTGCAGCATACGCTGTCCAAGGTCAGCAATAAGCAATCTAGTTCCATTGCATAAGCCCATATTCTGGTTCAAGTTTCGCAAAAGCATCACTATGGCACCCTTCTTAAGTACAAGTTTGTGAGAAGGAAAATTGTTGACCTCAATTGAATTGAGAAATTCGGTAGGGTAAAGTACATCAAAATCAGGGATTTGTTCGGATGTCTTTGATATAGTATCACAGCTTATGTAGGTTACACTATCACCAGGGAGCATTGAGACAACATGTTCATTTATTTCATCAACTGTTAGATTATTTGGAAACACAATGGCTCGTGACGCTAAATACATAGGATTGTTATAGTTTGATAACAGATCAGGGTAAACGATAGATACAAGGGCAGTAATTTTGTCGCCATCAGTATAAACCAGAAGGTCATCAGGAATAGTAACCCATGAGGCCTCTCGTTCTTCCCCCTTTTTTTCAGCAGGAGCAGTGCCATCGCCAATAGCCAATATCCACTTGCTAAAGTTTTCAAGGTCATCATGTTGTTTGCCTTCCAAAGCAGGATTCAAAAGTCTCATGTTCCTATGCAATTTTAAAAGCACCACATGCTGCCATAGCGCAGAGTTTGTAATGGATGCATCAACCACAGCGGATCGAGAGCCTTTGCGCACAACGGGCAAGATCTGCCTAAAATCGCCGCCAAGAACAACAGGCTTACCGCCAAATGGAAGCAAGGCTTTGGTTGGGGCATGCTCAGAAAGAATATCTCTCATAGTTCTATCTAACGCCTCAAAACATCGACGGTGGGTCATTGGAGCTTCGTCCCATATAACGAGAGAAGCCACTAGTATAAGCTCGGCAAGCATGGTACCTCTTTTTACACCACACGTGGCAGTCTCAGTTATGTCAAAAGGTATTTTAAATCTTGAGTGTGCAGTTCGTCCTCTAGGCAGCAATAAAGACGCCACACCAGATGACGCAACAGCAAGCACTATTTTCTTTTCAGATCGCAGTTTTGCAATTATAGTGTTCCACAAGAATGTTTTGCCTGTTCCACCATGGCCACACACAAAAAAGAAGCCAGCAGACCCACTAAGGACACATTCAGTGATTGTATCAAAAACATTTTTCTGGCTATCATTTAGCTGTGACACCAAAGAGGAAGCATGCATGGACAGCATGAGCGGCTCAGAATCAAGCTCATCATTAATTAGTCTATTTTCACTCGAAGCATACTCCTGTGTTGTTAGCCTTGGTAAGTTGTAGTTATTTATGTTTCCACCGCTGTTAGCAAACAGATCCGTCAGTTTTTGTATGAGTAGGTTCATTAGTTGTTCGTGGGGCACAACATAACTCGGGTTTCCAACAGCATCCCTTAGTCTTTTCTGTATGTCATCCGTAAAGTAAACCCAATATTTGTCAAACAAAGCACGAACATCACCAACAGAACAAAAAAGCACCACAGTGACAAACAAATGTCTAAGCTGATAAGAAGACACAGACACTATCGCCTCATCAAAGAGAAGAGTCCACTCATTATCGCTCTCAAGCAGGCCTCTCGCTTCACACGCTTCTCGAAACGTACTATACACTCTATTGTTAAACGTCCTGAGATCAGGATAGTTCACCGCGCCTTTAACTATCATCAACAACATGCGCAAGTAATAAAGCTCGCCAGCAGCAGGATGCACATAGTACATACGTCCAATTTTAGCACAAGGTGCCCTTTTCCTCCAGCACCGATCAGAAGCAACCCAAGTCCATTTCTTTGGGAAATCACAGTATGTCATGTCTCTAGCATCCTCATATTTTGAATTCGCATCAAACCACGCAGTTAGCATCGCGTACTTCGCGGCTGGGCTATCAAGCAGTGCTCGTAGGTCAGCCCCTGGCTCATAGCGCACATGATTCATTCCTGGAAGATGCACACATAATCGTTCTACTGGAGGCATTCTATAGTGAATATCAAATTCAAAGGCACGCCACAGAGCCTCACATGCAGACAGAAACCTAGCATCAATATATTCCTAGATTTCGTTCCGTGGAGCCAATTGAGGTCCAGGAGATGCATTAGATGTCTTTGCAGTTACCTCAAAGTAAACTCTCGCTCTATCACTTCCTTTTGTAACATATTTAAACAAGTATTTGATCATGTTTGTTTTATTACACGATTCCACATTAATATGCGCGTTGTACTTCTTAAGAAGGTTCATGTTATATGGGACAACATTCATGTTATCTAGCTTTACACCATTCTTTATAACATATCTACCATCATCTCTACGCTTGTAGATAGTAAATCCAAACTCATCAACAATAGTCTCATCTTGAAATGTTTTAGGAAAATTTTTTGAGCATTTATTTTCTTTCATGCATGGACATTTTGGATTATCATCGCCACATGGACCGTGAATCATAAACTCATCCACTAAAGCATAACCAATTGGGCCGGTGTTTATATAAGGGATTTCAGCACAAATAAAACCATCAACAACAGAGGCTGTGAACTCCGAGTGACCATCAGCTAACCAGACAAGGCAATGTATATGGGGCAGACCACGCTTTTGGAACTCAACAGTGTACAAAACTGTAGAGTTAACAGCACACGTCAAACACATTCACACAAACATAACCAAAAAGCACGCTATCTACTTCAAATAACCGCTCACCTGCACGAATGGCACCAAACGTTCTACCCTCACTGATGTCCTCTATGAACTCATCAACTTTCATATGGAAAACACGTACAACTAAATCAGAGCGATCAGAAGGTTGTTGGCTAGGTTCATATCGCATCGCGTCTACGATTTCTTTCCACTTAGAGTTACATGTGAATGTCACAAAAAGATCAGGAGGGCCAAAGACCCTGCATATAGCCATTGCGTCTTGATAGTTCATCACAAAATACCTCCTCCCACCAGTAAAACTGGCAGGGATAACAGATCTACCACCAACAGAATCCGCACTTGTAAAACCCTTATCAATCGCATCAGCTATCCCCTGAACAGATTCGTATCTCAGTTCTTTTTTATGGTCAGCTATCCACTTTAGCCTAGAGCCTTCAACTGTCGAGTAGAAATCAACAACTAATTGATCGCTCAACCTCCCATAACATGTGAATGGATTTGCTTCATTTAACCTATAATGCATATGGAATCTACCGAACTACGTCTACGCACCCACAAAGGGTAGAGTCTCTTTCAACTCGTTTTCTCCCTCAATCGACCACAAAGATCAAGATTGAGTCACTTACTAGATGGTTCCACACAAGGAACGTGTGATACAATCCTCCAAGGCGCTCCCACAAGCTAGGTGTTGCACTTGGTGACCTCTAACTGTCTAGGAGCAAGCTCCAAGAGTAACAAACGTGAATCACAAAGACAAGGATGCTTCAAGTGCTTCTTGAGATGAACAAATGCTTCTCCTCACTCAAAGTCAACCCACAAGCCTCAAATCTCTTCTCTCAACCAATCCCCAAATGAATCTTGGCTTGGGCAAGGTTTGGAGGGGAGTGGAGAGAGGGGGAGAGAGCTAGAAGAGTGTTTGCTGTTGAAATGTGCGAGCTAGGGTTGAAGGGGTGAGTGAGGGGGTATTTATACCCCTTCTCAAAATCTAACCGTTATGTTCTGAATCGGGCAAACCGGATCTTCCGGGTACTACTCGGATCTTCCGGATAGCCTTAGGTTAGCTGTGAAAAACCTAAGTGTACTGCCAAACCGGATCTTCCGATGAAGAAAACCGGATCTTCCGATTTTACGCAGAATGGAACCGGATGTTCCGAAGAACACAACCGGATCTTCCAGTTTTACGCAGAATGGAACCGGATCTTCCGAAGAACACAACCGGATCTTCCGGTTTTACGCAGAATGGAACCGGATGTTCCGAAGAACACAACCGGATCTTCCGGTTTTCCCTGAGAAAGTGAGTTTTGCCCCTTAGTCTCTCAAATTTAGATTTCATCTCAATATAGCACTTTAGCAACCTTGATTCATCAGACACGTCCCCCTTGATAGTACGGTGTTTCCTATACTCAATTTCAAAGAATAAATTCGATTTAAATCCTCCATATGAGCTTCACACCATACAATTTGAATTGGGGACCTCCTTTGTATATAATCTTTTTCTTATTTCATTTAACACCTGCACATATCTTTATAAAAGTATGAAACCTCCAAATTGTGGTTGTTATCACCACCAAAACCACTAGGGGGCCAAATGCATTTTCACGCACGCAGAGGAGGAAAACGCAGCACCGGGCGAGCGAGAGGAGGGCAGGAATCGGAGACGCGAGCGACGTGGCGTCTGTTTTTGCGAACACGTCGCCCAAAATTCTGTGAGAGCAGCAGAAGGCAGGAGCCTTTAAGATTCTCCGATTGCCAGCAGCAGTTGTGGTCGGGCACTCGACAACCACAGCTCGTCAGAACCACTCCAAGAAGACGCATCTAATGGAGGCGCGTGCGGCGTAGCATCCGACAACGGTGGATGGGGAAGAAAGTCGTGCAGCACCCGGCACTGCTGACAGCGAAGTGCTGGATGGTGAAGAGTGAGCCAACAGAACTCGGCGCGCGCAGCTGCCACTTGAGATGTGTCGCGGCGGCGATGAGACGTGCCTGTGGCGACGCCTCCCCTTCGTAGCATCACCAGCATCTTACCTACTAATCCTGGAGGGTGGCCACGTCGGCCACAATTCCAGATGGGGCGTAAATTATTCAAAAAAACCCCAAACTTCGAGGGAATCAACCCACAGTCTATGGAATTTTTCAGAAGATCCTCTAGGCTTCTTAAAAAAACCCAAACTTTGGTGAAATCAACCCGCATTCCATGGAATTTTACAAAAGAGCCCCTAAAAACACCCCAAACTTCGATCAAATCAATAGCACTCCATGGAATTTTTCAAAATCACCCTTAGGCTCCTCAAATTGCGAAATCAACCCGCTTAATATACATCGGTGACGGGTTAAATCGTCTCACACAATCATACACCACACACCTATTACAAGCTTCCTCCATATACATCTGTGTCGGGTCTCTCGGCCGTTCCATATACATATATACAAATAACTCAGACCTAATTTGACCAAGCCCACGATAAAATTTCATGAGTACAAATATATACATCTTTGGCGCGTCTCTCGGGGAGCGCCAACGGCGCAATATTTTTCTAGTAATAGCTAAATCTAACCCTTCATATCTTCATTTGGCTATCCACTCCATAAGATTCTCTCTCCATAATGAAGCATGCTCCAACAAAGTAGCCAAATATCACCCTTCATATCCTATTAATCTATATTTTATTGTTATCTGATTCAACATGAATTAAAATACTTTTACCTATTTTTTAGAAATTAAATTGATACACTATCGTTCAAATAATTATAAAAAGCTCAACTTTGGTGAATTTTAATTTAAAATTCATAGAAGATTTTGAGTTGAAACAAGTTAAAATGAATTTTTTTATTATTTATTCTATCATCATAAAAATAAATGTGATTTAAGAATGTTGATACTGTCACTTTTTGAATTTTATATAAAAAAAGTAGCAAAGTTCTAAAGGCCAAGTAACATGAATATCCATCGGGCCTACTTGTGAGTCCGACAACGCCTGTCAATAGAGAAGAGAGACTTTTGCCTACTCCGCTGGACTTGATGATGGCGAGTGTGTTGCCGTATCTACAAAAGATACTCTGAACTGGGCTGAGTTTATTAGCAACAATTGGGCTCGAACATGGGCCTTCTTGTTCAGAAGCCGTTGTTCCAAATATAAATTACCGAATCCGCGGCCTTTGCAACGGAACCATCCCAAACCAAACCATCCCCAATCTTAACCCTCCTCCTTCCTGATCCTGATCTCCATGTCGCCGGCGACGATGGAGAAGGCCACCCTCGACCCCGGCATGGCGGCCAGCTTCGATTCCCACCCAAGCGAGCTCACCCTGGTCCAGCGGCACCTCCGGCCCTTCCTCGACTCCCCCTCGGCCCGCATAGCGGCCTTCGTCCACGTCGCCGATGTCTACTCTGCGAGCCCCGCCGCGCTAATGAAGGCATTCGATAGGGCCTGGTATTTCCTCAGCAATCTGAAAAAGAGGAGCCGGCCTGGGCGGCCAGTGCGGTTTGCGCGCACGATGCGCGACGGGGCAGGGACATGGCATACGGACAACAGCGATCGGCCAGTGATCGACATGCTCGGCGGTGGCGGAGTGGTTGGGCGGCGCCAGTCGTTCGCCTTCGGGAGGGAGGACGGGGCCAACAGGAAGATGCGGACGGGGTGGCTTATGGTCGAGGTTCGGGCAGCCGCGGAGGACCAGATCGAGGATGAAGGTACTCTAGTCCTCTGCAAGGTGTACCGCAGCCCGAGGCACCCTGGCGAGGTGGGTGAAGCCGTAGGCGAGGGCGAGGTGGGTGAAGCCGTGGGCGAGGCCAAGATGATGGTCGATCAACAATGCAGGGTGAAGGATCACGAGGCAGTAAATGATCCATATTTTGAAGATTGGGTGTACATTACTAATACAAATATTTTTATGAATAATCAAACTCTAAATTGAAATACAAAATATTTTATTAATGAATCTATAATCTTTTTTCTCATATATTATATGTATTGCGATATAAACTTTTTTTGTTTAAATGGAACTAGAATATAACTAAAATATTCCTAAATCTAAACAACCTTAACTTTTGTATGGTTATGACATTGTTATTCAAATTTGGACTATGGTGTATGTATTGTGGATTATGTAATTTTCTAATTCTTTAATAGGCAGTCTCTTGTTTGTGATCTTATTCTATTTATAGCTTCAGTTAGGATAGAAATATCTACCAGAGTGATTTGTCTTCAATATATAATTTAAAACATTTCATAACATATCTTCTAGAATAACATAGATTGTTTAATAGTAAGTCTCCTGTTTGTGGTGATCTTCTATTTATAGCTTCGCTTCGATTAGGATAGAAATATCTGTCAAAGTGATTTTCTTCAATATATGATTTAAAATATCACATAATATGTCTTCTAAAATTGCATGAGCATAAGATTTTTTAGTACGGTGTGCTATAATATATCATTTGAATTTTCGTAATCAATGTTTTTTTGTTTTTATGTATCTTGATTAATAATTTTTTTAGCTTAATATTTTATATAGAATTTAATTATTTTTTACCTAAGCATGTCTATGCAAGTTATGACTGATCATGGATGGTGCAATATTACAATGTAATACTACTTGAAGAAAAAGATACTACTTAGAATCACTGCTCCTAACAAGCTAAAATTTTTTAACTAAATATATTAATTTGAATCACCAAAGATATTATACATATTGAGTTGTAGTTTTAAAAAATAATATTTAACCACACAAGCATACTAGTTGAAAAATAAAAAGCACAACCCTGCAAAGATATTTTTGGCCCAAAACTTAAAAACACTGAAGTTAACAATAATTTTTAAACATTAAATGATAATTTTTAAACATTAAATGTATATGAGGTAAAATATTTTTCAGAACAGCTAAATAGAAAGACAATAATGGTGTCTGGATGTTGGCATTGAGGTTGTATAATTGGCATTATATAGGACCAAATGCTACAATTTGGATGTCTTAGACTTTGGAATTGGAAATTATCCTCAATGCCGAAGTAGTATTCACTACACATATGCCTCCTCGCCCTCAATACAGAGTTGTGAGCCTCCTTATTGGGAAGAATTGAAGATGAGGGGGGTGGGGGGTGGGGGGGGGGACACGACATGAGACGAGCACCCTCTTCTCTGTGTCCAGCGGATCAACACCCTCTTCTTCCCCATCATCGAGTCGAGTGCTGCCCTTCCCCTCGCTCCCTCCCTCAATCCCACCATGGCGAGCCCGTCGGCACCCCTGCCCTGCCTCCATCTCTCCGTGGCGAGCCTAGCACACACCCGTCCCCTCCCTCCTCCCTCCACGGCGGCCCTCCGACAAGCTGGACTTAACTGACTCGTGCATGAACAAATTGAAAAAACTTAAACATCCTTCTCTTTTATTAGTGAGGAACACTGAACACTAGCTGAGAAATGCTTCTATGCTTTCCCAAAACAGTTAGGTAAATTATGTGTTATCATAGACTCGCTCTGTTCCAAATTATATTCCAATTTCCTTGAGAGCCAAATCTATGATATCGAAACTATTAGATTCTTCATTAGATATATTTTTAATAGTATCTCTATTCTGTATCATAAATCACTTAGATCCCCTCTATAATTTGATCAAACATAATTTTTTTGACTGTCTAAGAAGATTGTAATGACTTTACAGTTTGAAATGGATGGATTTTTCATTTAAAAATTTTAATAGTTAACATTACACTTTTACAAATATTTTGTCATGTTGATATTGATTAATTAACCGTCAAAATGATAGTTATCACTCTAATCAACTCATCAATCATAAGCTTGCGCATGCACTTTATTTTTTAAGAAATAGGAAGGGTTATATCCCCTAGTGATTATATATATTTAAAATTTATAATGGCCAAAGTAAAAGTATAGCAAAACATCACACAATAATAAACATCAATTTGCAAACCAAGCTAAGTTGCTAATTGTCATTAATTATATAGCTAGTGAACCATTGATTAGATAGGGCAGATGTTCTCAACCAACAAAAAACCCGAAGCACTCGATCTAGCATATGTTTTTTTAAGGGATCTAGCATCTGTTGACAGTGAGGAATATCTCTTGAAATTGGATCAGCATGCCCACCTATCTTTGCACAATACAATACACCCTACAAAATAGATGAGATGATCCCATCTAGGTTCATCCGATGCACCAAAAACACCCAAGACGAAATTAAACACTGGACAAGACTCCAAACACTACTAAGAAAAACACACATTCGTTGAACCGGTACTAAGGTCAAGTTGATAAGGATATGGTCTCCCGGGACCATTTAGTACCGGTTTGTAACACCACTGGTACTAAATTGCGGCATTTAGTACCAGCCGATACTAAATGGTCCCGGGGTCTCCGAGGGCCCCGACTATTTGTTGGTTCGTTTTACGAACCACTACTAAATTGTCCACTATACATTAGTTTAAAATGATAACATCATCCCTAACTTTTTTCTTACCTGGATAACATCCCTAACTTAGACACTTGTGCTATATGGGTGGGATGGTAGTGGTCTAGTGGGGTTACACGTGAGGCTGGAGGTCATGGGTTCAAGACCCTATGGACGCACGTGGCTTCTTAGTTGTTTAATAATTTTGTTGGTGGGTCGGTGGTGCACATTTAGTACTGATTTTTACGACCAGTACTAATGGAGGGTTTCTAGTATGTACAAAAAGGTCTTTTTTATAGTAGTGATAGTTCTTAAAGTCCTCCGGCTTCTTCACAGAATCGTGTGGGCTTCACACTGGATTGACATCGCAAGATTTCGAAATTTTTTAATTTTTGTATTATTTATTTTCTGAAATTTCAAAAATAAATACCTTGATATTAATTTTACACAAATGTCATCCTACCGCCAACTTGTCCGGCGAAAACCACCTTTCGTCGGTTCATCCGGCGAAATGTTACTGTAGCAAAAGCTACCGCCGAATGAATCGGTAGAATTTCTCTTTTCTGAACAACACACTTTCAAAAAATCATAACTTATTTATATGAATTCGGATTGAGACAAACTATATATAAAAATTATAGCCCACGACGCCAGCAACTTTGCAGTTCAAACTTTTTCCATTAGAAGCCATCTTGCTGCTCAAATAATCGACTCAAGTTTCAGATCTCAAATTCAAACTTTGAGAACTGAAATTTGGGTCGAGCAGCAAGATGGCTTCAAATGAGAAAACTTTGAACTACAAAGTTGTATATATCGTCGAGGGCTACAATTTTTATATAAGGTTTGTCTCGATCCGAGTTCATATAAATTAGTTATGATTTTTTAAAGTAAAGGGAAGGGAAATTTCGTCGATTCATTCGGTGGTAGCTTTTGGTACGGTAACATTTCGCCGGATGAACCGACAAAAGGTTGTTTCCGCCATATGAGTTGGCGGCGGGATAACATTTGTGTAAAATAAATATTGAGGTATTTATTTTTGAAAAATCAGAAAATAAATAATATAAAAATTAAAAAATTCCAAGATTTCAGCACAGATTGGATGGGCTAAGATTTGGCCTACTCCTTTGATGGACCGAATTTGGTTTAACACGTAGATCCATTTAGTCGTTCGAGTTTTTTCTTTGTCTGTCTAGTGAGAAAACTTGGCCAGGCTTGCCAACGAAGAAGTTTGGCATCAAAACTGAACGGAGAGACAGAACGCTGTAGGTCACAAACCGATCGATGTCTCCTATATTCTGAAACAAAAGAAATAGCACAAAAAAAAATACAAATTGAGAGCATGCATGATTAGACTGTATCTTGGTCGTTTGTTTTGACGTAGAAATAATCCTGCTCTTATAGAAGGCCTATAGAGATAGTTTTACACCCAGTGGTGCCAGGGAACACCGGCCGGCTTCACAAGTAAGCACAGAATATGACTAAACATTTAAACAGCCCGTAGGCTACTAGATACAGAATTCTCTCCCAATAATCCTAATCTTCTTTTTTCTAATGTTTCGTGCCCACTCATACGTGGAGGCTAGAAAAATACACGTCAGCACAGCTAGTGGCTCCAGTTTAAAATGAAGCTGGTGCACTGGTGGTGTCCGTGTTCCCATCATCCATGTGTAAGCATGCCGAAGACCCCCCCCCCCCTCAGTCTCCCGGCCGGTCTACCGTCGTCGACGTGTTCCGCGCAACGGACGGTCGCCGGAGAAATTTCCCAGGCATTGCCTGACTGCCTGATGACCCGGCGACCCACAGGGGTCAAAGGCCACACGCGCGCGTGACCTCACGATGCCTGTGTCACCGCGATGACGGCTTGCGTGTGTGCACTGACCGGCAAATGTTTGGTAGACTGGTGGTATACTGCCCTGGTATCCTTTCCCGCTCCGGACATCCATCGGCGACGGCCAGTCCACTCCACTCCGATCGCTTTAGTTCCTTCCATGCACCTTCCTCCCCCGCGCTCTTTTCGACCTTTCCATACCACCCTTTTCCCCTCCGCGATAACCATCATGGGGGGTAAACTAAGGACAACCACACAGTTAGCAAACACCACAAGTTAGTTACTCTCATTTTTTCCACCACGGTAACTAGTTAAGGGAGAGAGGATGCGGTGCGTGTACTGGTGGTGTCAGCTTATTAGCAGGGAGACGCTAGATTTGACATGAACACGAGCACGACGGTCTAGCTGGGGGGGGGGGGGGGGTGGATGGCGTCGTCGGGCAGGGACGTGCCGGCGGAGAGGGCAACGGCGGCGGTGAACGATCTGATCGAGGCGCGGGAGGGCGCGGCGACGCTCAGGATCTTCTTGCTGCAGCTGGACGACCATCGCGCGCCGCATGCGGTGCGGGTGGTCGACGGTGTCCTCGACAGGCTGTCGAGCGCCATGTCGGCGCTGGAGGTCAGCGGCGCGGCGGTGGCGGGAGTTCAGAGCCCGGCCGCTGGGTCCGGGTCCGGTGGCCCGAGGCCGCAGCTGTCGGTGAGCTCGAGCGGGAACAAGAAGAAACGCAGCTTCAGCAGAAGGTGAGCGTGCAGATTACCAGACTACTAGCAGCTGATCAGATCATTTTCTTGTTGTACATACTTCGATCTACTCACAACCTAACCATGGAACTTTACCAATACCAGATCACAGCGTGCTTCTGACACAAAGATCACTGATACACTGGACGACGGCCACGTCTGGCGGAAATACGGGCAGAAAGATATCCAGAATTCAACTCATCCAAGGTGCAAGTTTGCTGCTTATTAGAGCATAGCGTTACATATGATCGATCGATGCTTGAGTTTAATTTCGCCGCAAGGTATACTGATCATCACTAAACGTCTGTGCATGCATTCGTGTGTGCAGGAGCTACTACAGGTGCACACACAAGTCGGACCAAGGATGCAACGCCAAGCGGCAGGTTCAAAGCAGCGACACGGATCAGTCCAAGTACGTCGTCACCTACTACGGCAAGCACACCTGCAGGGACCCTTCCACGATCCCGCCGCTCGTCGTCCACGCCGCCGCCGGCGATGCGCCGCCGGACCACGCCGCCGGCAACCTCATCAGCTTCGGCCCCATCAGCATCGCCAACAACACCTCCTCCGCCGCTGCCTCGTCTTCCCAGCTGTACTTGGTGAGCGGGAGCGGCGCCGCGGTGGATCAGCTCTCGACGTCGTGGTGCGCCAGCGACGACGTGTTCAGCTCGTCGGCGGGATCCTTCATGCATATGGACGAGCTGATCGGCGCCGTCGTGGTGGGCTCGGCGCCCGTGGTGACGACGACATCGACGGCAGCGGTGGTGGGGTCGTCGGCGTCGGGGATGGATCGCGGCGGCGGGGTCGGTGGAACGGCGGCGCGCGGCGGGGGCGCTGCCAGCTTCCGGCCGTCGTCTCCGAACGGCCTCGGGTTCGTGGTGGGCTCGCTCGGGAGCATCGACGGCGACGACGACGATGACTTGTTTCCGATGGATCCTTAAGTAAGCAATTTAAACGCATTGCCTGTGAAAACGCATGAACCGACGTAATTCGGCCTGGTGAACCATGGCTTGGCTTGTAGTAAAGCCTGGCTTGTACATAAACTTGTGCCAGTGCATGTTGAATCTTGAAAAACGAGTGCATCTTGAAGAGTAGACTATGTCAGCAGGAACGGGAAGATGTTCATATATTACCCTATCCCTGATCATTGTTTGCTTCTTTTTCGTAAACACTTCCAAACCTACATCAAGACGAGGGAACCCTGCTGCGTTGCTTCGGTCGGTGCTAGCTACAGAGCTGATTAGCACTAATAACAGCCGTGCAAAGTTTTAAAAAAATGAATGTGCAATGTATTTTGGCGATGAACTAGTACCATTTTGACCAGATGCAGAGAATTAAGCTATATGCCATTCGGGAGTTCTTTTGCCCATCGTACCCAAATTTTGCTTGTCACCAGTCCAATGCTCTTTATTCTTTTACTCCCCCATTGGTGACTTGGGGTTCGGAGTTGGGGATTAGAGTTTGCTTCATGCTTTTGTCACCAATAATCCAAGGCTACTTACTAGCTCCATCGCTGATTTGGGGTTCGAAGTTGGGGCTTGGGTTTAGGGTGGGGGAGTTGTCTTTTGTAACTTCTTGATTGCCGAGCTTAGAGGGAAGGCGGAGGGAGGCATGACACCTGGTGATGGAGGTGGCAGGCATAGGGGTTATAAGGCCGGTGGGGCGAAGGTTACGTCGACAACGATAGTTAGGGCTAGGTTGGCATTATGAGCTAATTAGCCCAAGGAAGAAAACCGCCGACGGGAAAATTTGCGTGGAATCTTTCCATGGGTCAACCATTCCGGAGAGGTTGGGAGCTTGCGACATGGGGTCTCCGGCCCGATCAAGCCCATTTTCCACGTGGAAAGGCACCTGAATAGACATCGGTCTATCCTCTCCGTCGTCGTTGGCGTCCCTTGTCTCACTCCTCCATCTTTGTTCAACTCACACGACGGAGTGCCGCCGCCACCGCTTCCTTCCCTGGGCTAATTAGCCCCTGCTGCCAAACTAGCCCTTAGTTGTTGCAGAGACGACAGGGCGTAAGAGTAACCGTTGTAGACGGATTTTGCCAGTGGTATGGTCTATCCTACTGTGGCAAGGTGGGGACTGCAATGCAGCTAGAAGTTGGACAGAGGCTGAGGGAAAAACTAAAAAGTCCAACCGTTAGATGTCCATTTGATAGCTGAGGAAAAAAAAATCTGAGTGTGGAGAGAAAAAAACATCTGTCTATAGACACTAGGTGCTTCACCCGTACGTGTTGGATGGCCATATCAATGAGCTACAGCTTATAAACCGGCTGAAAGAACGAAAACGATGAATTACAAATTACAAACAATGGGACTAGAATGAACTGCTAGGCAATGATGTGTGACACGGTAGCAATACGCATTTCCATCCGACTTTATTAAACTCTCCCCGTCTAAAAGGTAGAAAATTTTCCTCACGTGCTTGAACTTTCCATTTTGTGTTATACTATTAATATTTCTTTTTGAGAAACATTATAGTATTGATATAAGAAACATAGAAATAAAAAAAAGACCATGTGTAGCCCAGCACAGCCGGCCTGCTTCTGTCGCTGGTCCACGGGCACAACTGCACAAGCCCGCACATGACGATCCCAGCACATGGCACGACCTCCTTGGGCCCTTATAGGCCGGCCGCCCAGCCCGCCCGGCGTCACCACAGCCCACAGGGCCATCGTCAATTCTGACGCCCCTTGGCCCGCTGCAACGTTTTCGACTCATCATTTTTATGGTTCACTTGTCTAAAAAAAAATCATTTTTTTGGTTCAGAATTCAACAATCATTTGAAGGATGAAATATTATGTTTCACTGGAAATAGTTCATTTAAATTATTTTATTTTTTATTTTTTCTACCAACTTTAGGAAATCCAACCTTTCTGTATCATGTATTCAATATCCTTTGTTTTAAACATTGTCTTCCTTATAGTATTCTGGAAGAAATATACCAGACTATTAAGGTTTCAAAAAGTAAACATCAATTTCCACTATTTGTATCCTAAAAGAGAAGGCCGAGCACATGCCATTAACCCTCTTTTTTCACTAGTGGAACTTATGTCTACCTTTTTCTTTTATCCTGAGCATATTGTTGCATGCACCGGTAAGTGCACGATGCATTATGCTTCCTTGTCTTTCATTGTTAAGTTCGTCTTATCCTCGTTCTTTTTGTGCTATAAACATTATTTTTCCCCACGGCATGCATTCAGCAACTCAAGAGGGAAGTGCCTGAAAACCGGACTTCTCCTGCTATCAGTGGTGGGCTTAACATGATCCATATGATCTAAAGAGAAATGTTAATCCTCCATCCAATATATATAAAAAGGCAACGTACAGTACAGTATACCCTTGCCGTTGACGAATACACTAGCATTGCAAGGTCCTCAAATAAAACACTGTGACCTCTTCTTCTTTTTCTTCGTTTCCTAAATAATGCATGTAATTTGGTTTCAATGCACGGAGTCACGGAGGTACGCGATAGGTTTAAATTCTCATTGATGAATTGATTGTCAATAAAAAGAATAATGAGCACAGTAAAGGGCTGTGACCTGTCTGCGAGGTTTCATCATTAAGGCGTATGCGTGTCTGTTGAACCACGTGGTTCAAAAAAAAAGAGATCTGAATCACGTCAAAATAAAGCTTTGCTGCCATCGTACTGTTGCATGCGAAAGTGAACGATGCTTTCTGTTTTGTTGTGACAGACGATGAGCATCTCACCGTCACCAAATCAAAGAATGGACCACGGACGCTGCAATCCATTATTTGAGAATTTAGAACCAGTGCGTGTTTCATGTGGTTCGGCAGCCGCGGCCTGCGGGTCTCCACCATCTATCGGCCGAAAATAAATAAAGTCCGCATCTCGTCGATGCAAGCGGTCGCTTTCATTCATTGGATGACCCTGGCAATCCAACAGCGACCCGCTCTTATCAGTACAGTTGAGGAAGTTGAAAAATTCTAAACGCTAGCTCTTGAGCTTTGGAGCCACGGAACTCCAACTTTGTTTACTTTCCCCTTCCCCGTGAAGCAAAGCAAAGCTGATGTGTCTGTAAAATACCACCGGTAAGTAAATATAATCCCTCTTGTTTGCCGGCCCTCGCCTATCTTTCTTGACTGATTTTCACCCTAGCCGTCTGAATTTTCATACAATCAAATGCAAGGGCATTATTCCCCTTTTCCTAAAAAAAAAAAGACTATGCGTATTGTCTCGTGGTACCAATCGCAGTTCCATATCAAATCCGCAAAAAAAAAAACGAGAGTAGAAAACAAAAATTAGGGCTTGATCACGTAAATTTTCCTTGAAAACATTATCATCCATGAGCAATTGGGGTAGTAGCTAGTAGCTTTGCACGAGATGTTGACCTGCAATCCAGATCTCGAGGCAAAGATTAGGAAAAATCCGTACCTAACCGCCCGGTCCTCCCCTCTGACCCACGCGTTCCCCGAGCTCGCTGTGCCCCGCCCGCACGCACGAGGGGCAGGCCCTGGCCCACGCGTCAGGGATCCAACGGCCGCGCGTCTCGCCACGCCGACGCTGGACGGACACTGACACCCTTCGGTGCCGCGTGGTTTTTGGCTCGACTTTGCTTGGCCGGGGCGACAAGAGGAGAGCAAGAGCAGCCGACGACTTCCCCGCGCGGAGGCGTTCCAGGTCGTCCAACGCCTGCCTCCTCCATCTCCACCCAGTCCACCCAGCAGCAGCCGATCGGCCTCGGCTAGATCTCGCCGGCCGCCTCCAATTGGCTTCCCCGCTCGTGCCCGGCGGGGTCTTTCTCTAGGCCTCTTTAGATCTGTGCGTGCTGGTTGCGCCTTGTGGGAATCTCCGCCCCTCCCGTTGGTTCAATCGATCTTCCCAGCGCTGGTTCCCCCTCCGTCCCGCACGAACCCTTCCAAGGAAACGGAATTTTCAGCCGGCCCCGGCTGAGAGATTCGGGGCTTGTTTGTTTATCAGGAGCTACCCCGGGGTGCCGAGGTTCCGTTGGAGGGCGGTGCTCTGATCGGAGGAGAGGAGGAGCAGGATGAGGGGACCAGCGTGGCGGGCGCTGCTGCTGGTGCTGGCGCTGGCCTTGGCGGACGCCGCGGCGGCGAGGTTCGTGGTGGAGAAGAACAGCATCCAGGTGACGTCCCCCGACGAGCTCAAGGGAAAGTACGAGTGCGCCATCGGCAACTTCGGGGTGCCGCAGTACGGGGGCACGCTGCACGGCTGGGTCGAGTACCCCAAGTCCAACCGCAAGGGGTGCCAGAGCTTCGACCAGTTCGACATCTCCTTCAAGCCTAAGAAAGCCGGCGGACGCCCCAACTTCGTCCTCGTTGACCGCGGAGGTGATGAGGATTCTCTTGTCTTTGCTCCATCTCCCATGCTTGCTTCGATTAAATTCTGCCGCGGCGCGCGCCGTACTTTCTTTTGTTTTTGAACTCATTTTTTTTGGCTGTCGAGCTGCTCTTCGGGATACTCCAATATCTGTTTGGTTGGTCAAATTAGTGAACCGGATTATGTAGGTAGCGGTAGCCTTTTATCGTGATTCACTCATTCTAGGTCTACTTGGCATTAATTACTGGTCAGTTATTAGCCTGCTTGCTTAGGATGTGTTGTGCCTTTCTATTTTTGGCTTCTGTTCCCTTGGACACATATGCATGCTATGTATGATCCTGTTCCTGTTCCTGTGGCTGTCCACCTATTGGTTCGATTAAACACCTATATCACTGCTCGAGGAATTGCATTGGTTTGCGTCCAGGGAGATATCATTTGGACTACTTGTGCAATACAGAATTGGCAACTCAGTAAATTTGAGACAGTTCATCTGCCAGTTGTATGAGGTGGTTTGGCGATTTAACTTAATTAGTTTTGATGACTGGCTTTATGGTATATTTCCATTTGTGACATTTGCAGCCATGCTGGATTTGTATAATTTAAACTTATTAGCATATGCCATATTTTTGAGTGATGCTTTGATATTATTTGAACCTTAGCTTAGCTATATGGTGTCAGAACCAGAATCTGCTAAACATCAAAGCACATATTCAAACTGGTCTCACGCAGAACTACAATAGGAAAATAAGGTTCATATTATATGTTTAATTTCCGAAAATAGAACTGCATATTTTTTCATGTTGTAGTTGGAATAGGAATTCACAGGTTCTCGATATAAAGGTTTTCTGCAACCTATTCGTCTATTTGTGAGGGCTCCATATGGCATATAAGGCAGAATTGATTTAGGAAAATCATTATGTTATACATTTGTTAGATAACAATATTGATGATATTTCTCTTGGTGCAAAACATCGAACTATTTATAGATTGAGGTGCTACAGTTTTCTGTAATTTCCAACCATGACCAGAAAAGCCTCATCTAATTCTCTGTTCTACTATGTTTTGAACAGAATGCTATTTCACAGAGAAGGCATGGAATGCCCAAAATGCTGGAGCTGCCGCAGTTCTTGTTGTGGATGACAAATCGGAACCTTTAATCACAATGGACAACCCAGAAGAAGGCAAAGAACACCTAGAAAACATCACTATTCCCTCAGTGCTTATAACAAAGAGATTGGGGGATCAACTTAAGAAATCTGCAGAAGCAGGTGACATGCTTAGCGTTCTTTTGGACTGGAGGGAATCTCTTCCCCACCCTGATGAGCGTGTAGAGTATGAATTCTGGACAAACAGTAATGATGAATGCGGTCCGAAATGTGATATGCAAATGGATTTTGTGAAGAACTTCAGAGGAACTGCACAAATTCTTGAGAAAGAGGGTTACACCCAGTTTACTCCTCATTATATTACATGGTATTGTCCAGAAGCTTTTGTTTCTAGCAAGCAATGCAAATCACAGTGCATCAATCATGGGAGATATTGTGCACCAGACCCAGAGCAAGATTTTAGCCAAGGATACGATGGAAAAGACGTTGTGACTCAAAATCTGCATCAAATTTGTGTATTCAAGGTTGCTAATGAGACTGGCAAGCCATGGTTGTGGTGGGATTATGTGCATGACTTTGCACTTAGGTGCCCAATGAAGGATAAGAAATACACACATGACTGTGCCAGTGATGTTATTAAGTCACTTGGTAGGTCTATTTGGCACTGATTTCGTGTAGCTCGATTGTTAGTTTGCTAATTCTCTTTACTGTTCCTTAGTAACATATAATGACTAATACTGCGACTTAAGCATCTAACGTGGCACCTTGTAGGATTGGACATTGAGAAGGTAAACAAGTGTGTTGGAGATCCTGATGCTAATGAGGAGAATGAAATTCTAAAAGCAGAACAAGATGCTCAAGTACGACCGCATTCATAAATAATTGCATGTTTGTTAGCTAGCAGTCTAGCATACATGGTCGCATATTTGCATAAATTATGGTACACTTAGGATCTCTATTCTTTTACTGTATAGATTGGTCATGGAAAACGAGGAGACGTCACAATTCTGCCGACCCTTGTCATCAACAACAGGCAATACAGAGGTTTGCTTCTTTTTTCTAGCACCATCTTTTTGTGTTCAAAAAATGATTGTATCAAGTTTTAATTTTTTTCACCCTTCAGGTACATTGGACAAAGTTGCTGTCCTGAAGGCAATCTGTTCAGGATTCGAGGAAACAACTGAGCCTGCTATTTGTTTGAGCGAAGGTCTCAGAGTCCCCCTTTTTTTAGGAGTAGCACAGAAGTGTCTTCCTAGATCTGATGTGACATTTACTTTCCCCCCTTTCCTGTAGATATTCAAACAAATGAGTGTTTGGACAGCAATGGTGGCTGCTGGCTGGATACGCCTAATAATGTTACTGCATGCAAGGTGCATTATTTAATTCCATATATGCTACTGTTAGTTATTTGGTAACTGTTTGAATTTGCCTTATATGGAAATGCAGGACACCTTCCGTGGGCGGGTTTGTGAGTGCCCTATTGTGAAAGGTGTAAAATTTGTTGGTGATGGATACACCCATTGTGAAGGTACTATTTTTTTTTAAAAGAAAAACTGGGATAACATTGTGAAGTCACTCTACAATCTAGTTTTAGCATTACAATGACATTCATTTATTTCTATAATGGAATTTTGCTGATCGATTAAGAGTTATTATTACCTGACTTGTCATTTTGGACACTCTGTTTCATTTGTTTTTTTTCCTTGTTACAGATATTATTGATAAATAGATGGTAGTAAACATTTTTTTTTATGAAAAAGTCACTACTTCATGTAACAATTAGAAGTGCCTGCACACCGTTTCGAGTCTTAAAATGTTGACTACAGACACGTTCTAGGGGAATAAGTAAAGAGGAATGGAGGTTATAATAAATCAGTATTGTTTGCAGTATTGTGTAGCATTGCACACTTGCACAATAGCATCTTCTTATCAGATCCATTTTAGTTGACACTTGACAGTACAGCTTTTGTTAACATTTGCCTTGTCCAGCTTCTGGTATTGGTAGGTGTGAGATCAGTAATGGAGGATGCTGGCAGGAAACTAAAGATGGGAAGACAATCTCTGCCTGCTCAGTAAGTAGATGTTCTCTTGAGACATTCGGTTTTTGCTTTACAGTGTGAAATCTATATGTGGAATTCTGCAGAACGAAGAATCTGAAGGGTGTAAATGTCCAGCGGGTTTCAGGGGAGATGGAGTAAAAAGTTGTGAAGGTATCATTCAGAAACAAGACTTTTATAGCTTTGAGCGCTGTTAGAGTATAAGTGAATTGACCACATTTTCCTATCATCTTAAGCTTTTGGGTTCAATTGGTTGGTGCATGCAACTCAATAAGTACCAGGGCCAGAGGTCTCGAGTTCAAATCTTGGCTGGTGCCATTAAATAAAATAATTACGGCCCACTCCAATTTCCACGTATGCGGCCTGGGGGTGCCTGCACGTGAGGGAGAGTGTTGGAGCATAAGTGTATTGCCCACATTTCCCTATCAATTTAAGCTTTTGGGTTGAATTGATTGGTGCATACAACTCAATAAACACGACATTATTCTAAAGGGGCATAACTTGATTTTTATATTGGGGCATACATTTATTTTTATATTGGATCAAAGGAAATACCTTCATAATCAAAGCGTTGGATTCATAAAAAAAGTTCTAAAATCCCATGGACAAATAAGAAAACACGAAGTCCAGCCCAACCAGCAATCACGGAAACCATGAGAAAAGAGAAATACAATAACAGTAAAAAGGGCGACCTAGTGCCGTAGGCTCCCGCACTGCGTGGGGTCTGGGGAAGGGATGTATGCACACAGCCTTACCTGCACAAAGTGCAGAGGCTGGGGCTCGAACCTTGGACCTTCCGGTTACAGACGGTAAGGCACTACCTCTGCACCAGGGCCGCCCTTCGGAAATACAGTAACAGTGCTTATCAGAAATTAAACGTGCTATGACAGAAGACACTGTAAAATGAATGTTACTCAATCAGAGTGGCTGTCAGGCTCCTTGCGATGACAGTAGAAGATTATCCACCTAGTGAGACCTCCTTTTACACCATCAACCCGTTGCTGTAAGAGATCAACAACCACCAGACGAAAAACTAGCACACTGAAGAAACCTATTTTTTTTAGGCACACCCAATCAACTCCAGATATAGGGATCTCATATTGTTTCTCTTGACACCACCAGACCCCAGAAAATTCTGTTTTTTTATGTGCCATATTGAAGCATATCCTATCCAACACCATACAAACTGTCCAGCAGACACCTAAAACTAAAAGTTATATGGTCAACAGGCCTCCATTATCCTTAGCACCCTCTACATCTCCATCCCAGTCGCATTTCACATTGATTTCCCTTATTGTTTTAGCACTTCACGTTTATCCAAGACCGCTAGTGTTTGAGAACATTATCTTTAACTTGTCGTTTTAATAAATTCTCCTTACAAGCATAGTTCTGTGGCCCCAGTTTTGATAAATACTGAGTGATGTATTTTTAATCTGCCTATCTGCAGATATTGATGAATGCAAAGAGAAAAGCTTCTGTCAATGCAAGGGATGCAGCTGCAAGAATACATGGGGAAGCTACGAGTGCAACTGCGGTGATGACAATATGTTATACATGAGAGAGCATGACACTTGCATCAGTGAGTCTATCTCTTCATATTTCTCCTTGCAAGCACCTGTTTAAGTGATGAGAAGCAATAGAGTTGCAAAATGCCTTTTGTTGTTTGGTATGATTTATCCTGTACTTCCATCTAAAGAATACAACAACCTAGCCTCTAATCGCAAGCAGGTTGATAGCTAGTCTCCAAGCGGTCCTATCGACGTCAATTAGTTTCGGAAATAACAGTGTTACTGTTTCAGACGTCAATTAGTTTCGGAAATAACACAGTTACGGTCTAGTTGCTTACTAGTAATAAATAGTGATTGTTCCCAAAAGATTTTTTATTGATGTTGCACAGTATTGTACTTCAGCCTTACTGTGTGCTCAACCTATCCAAGCTGCTATTAGTTGGATCATTGGAACCATATATTCCTGAGAAATGTAAATTTATTTTTTCTGCAAAAGCTTTATTTCAGTCCCAAGTTGATAATAAATACTGAGGTGGTAGCATGTATGCTTTCATCAACATGATATGGTTCTTGTCTCTTTATAGTTTCTTCCTGCTTTTAATTAGATCTTCTATCTTTTGATATTGCTTTACGTCAAAAAATATGTAATCATCACAGTTTTATGGACGGAATTTGTGGACCTACCTAAATGGATATTGCTGTGTCCTGGTCATTATCAGTTCTTAGGCCTTCTTTTCCTCTAGCGTCACTCTAGTGAACTTTACTTTCTTTACCTTGTGAACCCAAAGATATCGGTAATAGATGCACATGATATAAAAATCTAAGAAGTTTTGGGCAAGTTGATCTTCATTTCAACCTTCTGCACTAGTCTTATACCATTTTCTAAATGTTGTGCAGGCAAACAGGGAACCACCGCAACTGTTGGATGGAGCTTCCTCTGGGTTATCTTCTTCGGACTTGTTTTTGCTGGGGTTGGAGCGTACGCAGTTTACAAATACAGGCTGAGGGTAAAACAACTCCACATTTCTCAATCTCACTAGCCTTTGGTCTTTACTTGCAAGTGGTCACATGTAGGACTTGATTTGCTAGTTATCACTATGATGACGAAACATTTAGTTCCTGCCTGAACCAAATCTTTGTTATTATTTGTCACCAGAGTTACATGGATTCGGAGATCCGCGCCATCATGGCTCAGTATATGCCTCTGGATAACCAAGAAGGAGCAAACCAGCAGCATCATGTCGCGCACGCCGATGATATTTGAAAGGGCCCTCCTTTTCTGGAGCAGCATGGGAGAAGCGTGCAACATTTTACCTGTGCTGCGGCATCAGGTCAACTAGGCGTGAAGATACGGGTTGTGTGTGAGGATATTTGCCGTACCATGTATGATTATAAGAGATACACGTTTGTTGTGCACCT
Source organism: Digitaria exilis (assembly GCA_015342445.1). Classification (NCBI taxonomy): domain Eukaryota; kingdom Viridiplantae; phylum Streptophyta; class Magnoliopsida; order Poales; family Poaceae; genus Digitaria; species Digitaria exilis. The sequence goes on from JACEFO010001626.1 coordinate 470,942, forward strand.
CTTTTACGACACAGGATGAACAGCATAGGGGGGATTGATACTATCATAGTTTAGCCCTTGGTCACCATTAGTTCTTCAAACTTATGACTTCTTGTTACCTCGTTCCATACATGCCACACTGTAAATACTGTCGCTGAGACTATAGATTTTCTTGCCGATACCTGAATAAAGCTTGGACCTACGGGGCCACGAGCGTTACTCCAATGCTCTAAAGCATCGGTTTTACACATCTGTATCTGTGATTATGGGTTAGTATTTCACAATTGGAACCTGTCAAACAGAATTATCTTCTTCTGGCGCGCTGCTTATTTGCATGATTATGGTGGATACAGTTTATGAAGGAACCGTAAGCTTACGCAACTGTGAGATTCTCTTCTCCGTACTCTACTCGAGAAAGCGGAGAACTCCATACTGGACCATTGCGATGCTCGGATTGCACCATACAGGCAGATGCTTCAAAGGGGGAGAGAGCAACAAAAGAAGGGCGCGCGTGTCATATAGATTTTCCATGGAAAAAACACAGGCAGCAATAGCATGATACCGTGTGTGCATCGTGATATTCTCTTCTTTCTTTCGAGGGAGGCTGCTCTCAATCGACTCCCTCTTATGCTGCCGCTGCCGCCATGCATTCTCCCTTAGAGATGCTCAGTTGTTACGACTCGTCAAGTTGGAAACTTGGAATTACCCCCGGATCAATTCTTTCCGGTTGCTGGCGCTGGCAATTTCCTGCTGAAAAATCAGCGGGCTTCCTTCTTTAGTTCTTTCCAGGCTTGGCATGGACAGAAATCATGTCTCTTTTAAAATATTTAGATTTAGATTAGATTAGAAATCACATCTCTTTTGAAAAAAAAAAATTGTCCGCCGATCCTTTTCACAGAAACACCTGGAATTCAAAGTGGTTCCCTCAATTGGTATTTAGAATCAGAATCGTTCGTTCTTTTGGCTTCGATAATGATGCCCTACATAGGCTAGGGCAGTTGGCTCAGCTATTCGTGACATAGAGGTATGTCTCTTTATTTTTTTAAAAATTTTAATGGCTGCTTGACGAACGAATTAATTCGTGGGGAAAACGTATTCTTCAGGCTGTGAAGCATTTACGTGTTCGCACCTAGCTGGCGCCCGTAAAAAAAAAAACCTCCCTGCTGCAGCCGCGCTTCATCCGTCCGACCTTCCGTGCTGCTGGACAGCTCTCTCTTCTCTCCGACGATCTCGTCCAACTCTGGTGGTCCCTCTGGTGGGTGGTGGTGGTAAATCCCGGCGAAAAGTGAGTTATCCTGCTCCTGCTCCTTGTCCCTCTCTCGTATTGATTCATGGTGGTGACTGGGTTAGGGTTTCCGGTTCGGGGTCGTCGGGGGAGGGCTCCATGGCCGGCGGGCTTAGAGGAGAGTTTGGCGGCGGCAGTAGCACGGCAGAGGTGCCAAATAGAGGGTGGCGTGGTCGCCGGAGGAGGCGATCGACAGCCGGCGGGAGGGCCGACGGCGGGGGCGAGCGGCTTCCTTGTTAGCCAAAGAGGGCTGCAGCGCGGCGCCATTGCCGGCTGTGGCAGGGGAATTCCGGTTCATTGAACCTGGATTTTGCATGCAGTCACCCCAAATCTTGCACTTGCAGGCGTTAGTAAAGTCCTTGAGTGATTTATTTCCATGTTGAAGCTTCGCGTCACGGTGGGCACGCACGCCCTTCTCCTTCTCCTTCTCCTTCTCCTTCTCCTTCTCCTTCTCCTTCTCCTCCTTCTCCTTCTCCTTTTGCCATGTGCTGATTTAGTTTAGCAACAGGAAAATAGGAATTAACTGATTTATTTGTTCAAATCGAAAGGCTTGGTTCTTCTAGCTCTTGGATCCTGGTTTTTTAAATTAATGTGGCTTTAAAGACTTTGCAACCTTTTTTTAGGAGGTGCCATCTTCAATATTAATACTTTAAACATCAAATTATTAATAGTTTGTACTCTTATTTGTGTGATTTCAATGAGAATGTGTGGCATGCGTACACTGTCTTTTTAACTACGAGTTTTGTCATGTATGTTTGCCCCACCTAAAATTTACGCCAATGACTGTTGGTGTGTTGCCTTTTTGTTTCGGTGGTAAATGGAAGGTAGTTTTGCTTAAACCAAAAAAAGTAAATTGAAGATGCCATTTTGAGGATCAGTGAAGCTGGATCACTTGTAGAGTTGGTGACTTGGGCACCCATGGTCGCTTCCTTAGTGCAGCGACATTAGGGGAACATTGAGGAATCCTTATTGCTGTTATGGTTTTAAATACCACATAAAGGAATGCAATATTTTGCAGTGTACAACTAGTGTATTACGAATTGGCAATTGCTAAAGTGCCAAACTATTTCCCCCTATTATTAGTGGGCCTTTGGTTTATTAATACCACATCTTAAGGTTAGCCTAGCAGTAAATTTAGCAACAGAATACACAAGAACGAATGAACCAAATGACATAGAGATGTAGGGAGATCTTTGTTAAGCAGTACTGGCATAGTGACATCAATAGCTACCTTAGAATTTGGAGAATGTTGGTGATCTTGGAGACTTGGACTGATTTCTGTTATTTTTTCTTTTTGTTTATGGTGCTATGCAGGTGTCATAGAATTGGTTGCCTGCACAATTTCAAATACCAAACTTTTATTTATTTGTTCTAAAAAATATATATTCCATGTGATCATATCTCAGGAGCATACCATGCATCATGTTCTGCAATATATTGGTCTTAGACACCAAACCTGTGCTAGATCTGACATTTACATTACCTTAGCAGTAAATGTTTTGTTTCATTTTGACACTGTGGTTGTGCTTACCAAGTTACCATGTTGGCACCTAAGCTCATATTACTAAATTAGTCCCTTGGACAATCAGGCACAATTATATCACTCTGTTAGACCTCCACTAATATGACGAAGAAAACACTGCAGAACAAATCAGTGGGATACTAAATTCTATTTTCCCAATGTCCTTAAAGCAGCATATGCATAAATTTAGCTGTTTCATTATACGTGTTGGTGGTTGTTTTGTTCCATAGAACTTGGGACTAGACAACATAACTTATATCCTTTCATGTACTGCTGTTCACTTTTTTAGGGTCCCTATGTTCGTTCTTTTTTTTACTAAACTACATTTGTTCATTTAGCTTGTTTACAAGGAGGAATTTGTAACTACTTAGTACATTCTGGGGTTGGTTGAATTAGTATATTCTGGGGTTGGTTGAATTGATTCGAGACTATGCTGTTCTACCATATATTGGTGCTCGACACTTTAGCGATTACACCTATTTATGAAAGGGAATTTTGAAATTTGTCTTTTCCTAGATAGTCATTTCATGAGAAAAAGTGTTTTGAAAAATTCCACCCATTCAGCAAAAAATTATGTAACCTAAACATCTCTTAAGTATTTAAGATCCTGTGGCAATTAGCCGTGATTTGGCTTCAAATATGCTCTGGGTTTGTTGCCTATTTTAGTAAAATGAAGGATTCCATCAATTGCTTGCTTTAGTTGTTAATAATGGGGTGTGAATACTGTACATGTGCCCATGTTTCTTTGTGAATTTTTCAATATAGCGTCAAATCCATTGGTCCAAAATCTTTAATGTGACAGATAGTGATACATTCTTGTGAATTTACCAGTAATTGATGATATTTAGTGTTAAAACTGACTTCTCCATGTCACACTCTAGTATGTATAGATATTGAGTTTATCTATCTGTTCAACTGATAGTTGATCTTGACTGCAGGATGAACTCTAAGCATAGGAGCCATAGTCCAGTTGAACACAAGGAAGATCGTGATAAAGATTATGAGAGTTCTGGAAGGAAGGATAAATCAAGAGATCTTGAAGAGTCAAGTGATACTAGATTACGCAGAGGTCATGAATCGGGTAGGCACACTGACAGGCATTCCTATGGAAGATCACGTGAATCCAAGAGGCATGATGATTATAGGAGGTACCATGATAAGCACAGTGATGATTATGGTAGGAGCCATCCAAGAGCCTCCCGTTCAGATCGCAGATCCAGGTAATCACTATGATCGCTCAAAGCATGATAATGTATCTTGTAGATCTTGTGGTGACCAACTGACCACCAAAATGTTGACTGTAGGTATGGAGAGAAATCGGTCAATCGAGATCAAAGGAGTACAAATGAAGGAAAGAAAAGCTCCCCTCATCGCAATCAAAGGAATGATGGTGGAGAGAACAACAAATATACAGATGCAAGAAAGCAAGAGTACAGAGGTTATGGAGGTGACAGAGATCATTACAAAGTTACCTGTAATAACAAGGAAACCATCAAGGAGGAGGACGTCCTGAAGAAGAGAAATGGAAAGGAAATTGATAAAGAAGCTCTGGTGGAGACTAGGCAGAAGAGACGAAGCCTATTCAGTTCTACTGGTCCAAATGTTGATAACCCCCTGGGTTAGTTGATTTTTATTCCTGTACTTTCTTGGTGGTGCATAATTTTCTATATTCGATCTCAGGGTAAAGTTATGAATTACAGATGCCAAACCATCCTCAGTCTCAAATGAAGCCTTGGATACCTCTGCTGCAACCTTAGATGATGGTGTGAATGCAGCTAAAGTTGCAGCTATGAAAGCTGCCGAATTAGGTGAGCATGGTCGCCTTGTCTCAAAATTTTGTCCACTTCTGCCTTACTTCCAAGACTTGTAGTCTCCTTAGCTGATTGATTTTTTCTTTTGTGCTTGTCTTTACATTGGCGTGTTCAGCTATCAACAATGCTGCTTGGTATAAAGAAAAGGCAAATTTTTACTTGTTTATTTTGATGGGCTGAAACATTGCACTGAACACTGGCAATTGATAACACAAGAAGCTATATTTCCATACTTCCATTATGGCATCCAGTGAGATGTCCATGATAGTTATCTCTTCCTTGGAAATTTGAGTAGTAGCGTGCAATTGCATCATTGACCATCCCTTTGTTTGATATTTGGCAGTGAATAGGAACATTGCAGCATTTGGTGCTGGAACTGGGCGACTATCCACTGATCAGAAGAAAAAGCTTCTTTGGGGCAACAAAAAGAGCAATCCTTCGGAGGAGGTAAACTCCCATCCAGTGAATGTTTTTTTTTCAATTCATTCAGTTTGTTGTAGACATGTAATCAATTGTGTTTGCCCCTAATGCTACAGACAAGTAACCGCTGGGACTTAAATTTATTTTCTGATCGTGAACGCCAAGAGAAATTTAACAAACTCATGGTAATTCCTCTCCTTCAGGGTCTATTTTGAATATTTCTTATCCAAATTTATTATCCTTCATTTCAGTAAAACATATACCTCATTTATCTGCGATGCACTAACACCGTTTTAGAGTCTGAGGATGCCTTGGTGGCTATGGCCTATTGCAGGGTGTGAAGAGTGGCGCCCCTGTTCTGGAGAACAAAGTCGAGAACAAAGGTGGAAGTTCAGACGAAGCCAAGAAGCTGGAGGAGCTCGACACCAACCTGGAGAAGCATTACATAGCAGGACTCCGCCGGAGAGATGGCAGGACTGTCGGCCTTGGTCTCTAGGGAGCTCTGCCTGCAAATGTTACGGCATTGGGACTTTCGGGAGCCTGCTATGTACAATCTTCAGTGGCTTGTTTATCCTTGCACGTAGACGATTAATTACTAGTTCTATTTACCTGTGTTACGGAGTAGTATTCTGGACGATTTTCACTGGTTTGTTTGCATATTATATTATTGATCATAAGCACAACCGCACCTATTTTTAACTGTAAATGATGTTTTGTGATGTCCTCATCATGATGAGACGAGTTCTCATCTTGGACTCAAGATTTGGTCGCCAATTTCACAAGCCTCAGAATCTGCTGTCGATGCTTCAAACTATGTTAGGCCGGCTGTAGGAGAAATGGTATTACAAAAGGATAGTATTCGACACGGTCATCATTCCATGTCTCTAGTGATTTGGTAAAGTTCTGAATATTGATTCACTTTAATCTTTCTTGAAATCTTTCTGTTTGCAAGGTGCCCAAATCATGGAGCAGCCCGATGAGGTTTTCAACTTGTTTAATCTACGGTTTCGGTCTTCGAGATACTGAATTTTGGAATATCCCCAGCTCAGTTGGAAGATTTCAAAACTGTAGTAAGTGCTGCCGTGCTGGACATTTATACAATGCTAATTGTTGACTTTGCCAGAGTGTTTCGACGCTTAGAATGTTGAGATATCTACATGTAGCTACTGATCCAGGTGCCTAGTGGCAGCAAACACTTGGGAAACTTGCAAGCCTTGCAGCTTGTTGAGGCGAGCTCAAATACTTTTTATGCCATCTTAGTTCTTTGACAGAGTTGTGAACTTTTGCCATCACAAATGTTCAGAGAGAACAGTGTGCAGATCTCTGCAGTGCTATAAAGAACATGAACCATCGTGTTAGCCTTGCAATTATGACTATAATTGAGGCAGAAAACCTTCAACTGGAAGAACTTTGCCTACCGCCAACTCTTTCAAAGCTTGAATTAGGAGGCAACTAGACAAGAAAGTTATTCCACCAATTGTATCATCCTTTTTCTGATCTTGGTAACCTTACGATATTGGGAGACGCCATGAATTCCATCCCCGCCCACTGTGCGGGTAGCGCGCCATCGGCCACCGGCCACGGGTGGATCACGGGCGCGTCCAGTAGTTTTCATGTTGGGCCGGCTGCCACGGTAGAGATAACCTGAATAAATATTGGGCCTATAAGGCTACAAGCATTGGTTTTACACATCTGTATTTATGATTACGGGTTTACTGTTGGAATATGTCAAACAGAATTATCTTCTTTTGGCGCTCCTTATTTGCATGGTTATGGTAGATACAGTTTATGAACGAACTGCAAGCTTTGGCAACTGTGAGATTCTCTTCTCCGTGCTCTACTCGAGAGAGGGGAATGAAAAGGGGAGAAGTGCATACTGGACCATTGCGATGCTAGGATTGCCGCATACAGGCAGCTGCTTCAAAGGGAGAGAGAAGCAACAAAAGAAGGGCGCGCGTGTCGTAGCTTTTCCATGGAAAAGCACGGGCAGCATGATACCGTGTGTGCATCGTGATATTCCTTTCTTTCTTTCTTTCGAGGGAGGCTGCTAGAACGATTCCTTGTGCCCTTTTGATGCTGCTGCCATGCATTCTCACTTTGAGCTGCTACGAGCCTACGACTGGTCAGGTTGGAATTTCCTGCTGAAAAATCAGCGGGCTTCCTTCTTTCCATGTTTGACATGGCTCTCAACAGAGTTACACGGAGCTGTGGCTAATTAGCCATGAGTCTCGAACTAAGTCGGATCTGATTCAAATAATAGGAAGCATTCCCTACCTCGCGACCGGCTTCCTAGCTCAGCTATGCCCAAAAAAAAAGGCACCCGAATTGTCTAATTGAAGCCTGTTAAATGTTGATTGGCTTTGCCAGTTGGCACCGGCCCACCATGTACCAGCTGCTGGAGAGTACGGTGTGGCACTGACGCCTTCGAGTTTCGTGAGAGCGTGCCCGTGGTCGATCATTTGAACCTCTGAAGACCGCAATATATCATATTCGTATCCAAGGGGCATGCATGATCGTGCGGATCTCCTACCTGCAGATGATTGCGGAGAAAGGCAAGCCTTTAGATTAGCACGGACTTGATTAGTTGCGCTTGCGCTGCCATAATGCTCGTCAGTCGTCTGCATGGATAATCATGGATTCGTGGGTTAATGAGCGCCTTGGAGATCTAAGCGGTAGTATAAAGTACTCTGATACTGATAGTGATAGAGAGGCAGAGAGGCTGGCCATCATCCTATGTCGGATCGGATGGCCGGGACATACTCATAAGTCATGAATCGCCATGGATGGACCTCCAAGTGCCATCCTGATCCGGCTATGATAAACTCCAAGGGAGGGGGGAAAACCAGCAACGATTTGGGGCACATGAATGAATTTCGGGCAAGTACAGTTTCGAGTAGGAATCACGTGGGTATCTCTCTAAGTTCAGAAACACGGCCAGTCGGCCACTACTTGACAGACCGTGCTGTGTTTAGTTGAAGGGTAGAAAAATGTTTTTTTCTTCTGGGATGTGTGTTACGTGAGGGGATGAATGAGAAAGGTGAAAAGTGAATTTTTTGAGATGCGATTTCTGTGATAGGAATAAATAAGAAGTAAAAAGTGCTTTTGAAACTAAACACACAGCCACACGGCAAAGGCAACCACCCTGACACACACGCGGCTTGTACTACTCCGGTACTCGTACTAGTACAGTGGCCCAGGGCAACAACACCTTCCTTGAATTGCATTGATCCTTCCTGCCTGCCCGTAGGGCCGTAGGCAGGCCCCCCGCCGACCCTCCCTCGGTCCCTCCTCGCCGTCACTGCGATACTGCTGCTGCTGCAACAGCAACAACCGTGGACTGTGGAACGGCGCGGTGCATGCGGACGGAGACGGCGCCCCACAGGTGGCAGGCCACGCATACACGGCGGGGCGCAATGAATGCCTATTGATGGCGGCAATCAAAACGCCCTGATCCCCCCCCCCCCCTGCTGGCTTGGCTCCCCTCTCCCCAGTCCTGCGGGGGCGGCCGGGGCCGGGGCAGAGACCGCACGCAGATGGTAGCAAGCCATCGGGCATCGGCCATTCTGCCGCCGGGCGGGGCGGGGCGGGTGGATCATTCACGGGTCGAGGGCGCGGGTTCGCTGGCTCGCTGCTCAGGCAGCGTTGCGTTCCCCGGCGGCCCGGCCTGCCGACTCCTCTCGCCAATCGCGTGCGCTTCTAGCTCTGCGGTTTTTTTTTTTTTTGTACGGTTCGGTGAGCGCCGAGACGACGGTACAGGGCTGTGCAGCTGGCTGCGTGGCTCTCTCCTCTAGTGTAACGTCAAAGTGTGTATCACGGCCCACGGGTTCCCGTGACTAGTACAACCTGGCCGGCTGGCCGTGAACGTACGAACGAACAGCATGCGGCCAATTCGCCAAACGCCATTGTAGGTCTATTCTTGCGCCGTCGAGTTTGGTAGACCGCGGTGTCAAGATGTCTCTGCACAGCGAACTGAGCTTTCTCAGCTGACAAGGTTTCTCGTGGTGGAACCATTCCATCAGGGTTCGAGTTTTCGATTCGGCACTGGTGCTCGTATTTTCCTAGATTTATTTCAGGATTTAACCGGCGCTATTTTTTCAGTGGTAGGCGATGTGCCCGTCGATAGCGAGGCGCCTGTGGTGACTTCGTCAATTTGGAGGATTTGCCGGTCCAGTCTTTCGGAGGTGCTCATAGGGGTAGGGTTGCGTGCGTATGTTTGTAGGGGCAAGTGTGCGTGCGTGTATGTGAGTATCTGCGTCTGTACTGTGTGATTCGAAAAAAAAAAATGTCTCTGCACAGTACATTGTCGAATTTGATGTACCACGGTCCCCTCTCCACGTCGGATAAGGAAGCTAACAAGCGACTCAGGCCATGTTCAGATTCCCAACTATTCACTATTCATTCCAACTTTTCACTATTCATTCCAACTTTTCACTATTCCTTCCTCACAAAACACGTTTCCCAGCGAATGCTACCGTGTTTTTCTTATGCTACAGTGTTTTTTCCTACAATCTAAACACACCCCGATGTAACCGGATTGCACGATGACATGCGTCATTGACTTAGGGCAAAAGATAGACCCCGTGCCATGCTAGCAAAGAAAATTTTTCAGAGGACCACTAAACGAGCCAAATTATTTCCTAGTATATATCACATGAGAATTGAGATTGTGGTTTTAGATCGGGAAACATACAAAATCACAATTTAGGAAAATGGTGAAATAATTATTGTAGAGTTATACAACTAACTATCGTTTTAGCAACGTCATTGTTCCCAACACAACAGAATTTTAAACATCCATCTAGTTTTGTCAAACAGAGTTGAGAACATTGGATGGACGAAGCTGTCATGGATAAATGCTGGACAAATGTATACCAGACGGAAGGGCAAACTCGGCACCTCGCCCTGCTCTTGTGCTTGTGTACCAAACGCGAACCCGACGCAGCGCAGGGTCCAGGGGAAGCAAGCAGCAGCAGCACGCACGCCTCAAAAGAAGCACCGACGAGTCCGCGTGGCCGGTCCTGCTCGCCCGGACCGGTCCACCCAACCTCCAGCCTCGAACCGACCCACCCGCGCGAGTTTCGAGGAGGAACCCAGCGCACGGAGGGCCCCCTCCCCCTCCCTCCCTCTCGGTCCATGGACCCGGCCCATCCCGTGCGCCCCGCCCTTTTCGCCGGGAGGCCACCGTCCTCGCCGTGCATCCCAACCCTCCGTTGTGCGGTGGATCTCCTCTCCGCCGTCCGATGAGCCCCGTCCCTTCTGCCCCCATAGTGCAGCTTCTTTTCCCCACCTCGCTCGTGCTCTTTTTCTCACTCGCGACTCCAGTCCCAGCTCAGCCCACTCCCCGCTGCTCCCTCTCTCCCCCCCTCTTCTATGGCGTTTTCCGACGAGGCGGCGGCGACGACGACGACGACGACGTGAAGGGCGCTTCCTGGCTCTGCAGGTACTCATCTAGTTTCTCTGCAAACGGTGCGGTTTCCTGAGACCCATTTCGTGAGAGTTTAGTCAATGGCATTTGTGTTGTTCTTCTCTTTGGAATCTGCAGGGGAGAAGAAGGCGCCATTGGAAGCTCGGAGACCGTCGCCCTCAGATTTAAGCAAACCCCATCCCTGCAAGCTCCTTCCTTTCGCTCCTAGGTTCCTGCACGCGGCGTTTCTCGGGAACATCTGTGCCGCCTCCTGCAATTCGACGGCCGGAAAAGTGAGGAACCCTTCCCTTTCTTACTGCTGCTGTCCGTGCCGTCCAGTGTCAGCAATGCGGCCTCTCGCGCTTCTGCTTCTTGCCCACCTCGCCGCCCTCATGGCGGTGGCGGGCGCCAAGGGCGGCGGCGGGCTGAACGACGACGTGCTAGGGCTGATCGTGTTCAAGGCCGACGTGTCGGACCCGGAGGGCCGCCTCGCCACGTGGAGCGAGGACGACGAGCGGCCCTGCGCCTGGGATGGCGTCACCTGCGAGCCCCGCACCGGCCGCGTCTCGGCGCTCACCCTCGCCGGCTTCGGCCTCTCCGGCAAGCTCGGCCGGGGCCTCCTCCGCCTCGAGGCGCTCCAGTCGCTCAACCTCGCCAAGAACAATATCTCCGGCGACGTCCCCGCCGAGCTCGCCCGGCTCCCGGCGCTCCAGACGCTGGACCTCAGCGGCAACGCCTTCGCGGGCGCGGTCCCGGAGGGACTCTTCGGCCGGTGCCGCGCCCTCCGCGACGTCTCCCTCGCCGGCAACGCCTTCTCCGGCAACATCCCGCGGGACGTTGGCGCGTGCGCCACGCTCGCGTCGCTCAACCTGTCCTCCAACCGCCTGGCCGGCGCGCTGCCCAGCGACATTTGGTCCCTCAATGCGCTTCGCACTCTCGACATCTCCGGCAATGCCGTGACCGGAGACCTTCCCATTGGTATCAGCAGGATGTTCAACCTTCGGGAGCTGAATCTGCGAGGCAACCGCCTCACTGGTAGCCTCCCGAACGACATTGGGGACTGCCCGTTGCTGAGGTCAGTGGATCTTGGGTCCAACTCGCTGTCTGGCAATTTACCAGAATCCCTGCGGCGGCTCTCCACCTGCACGTACCTTGACCTGAGCTCAAATGGGTTCACTGGGAGTGTTCCAACATGGTTTGGAGAAATGACAAGCCTGGAGGTGCTGGATTTGTCAGGGAACAAGCTCTCCGGCGAGATCCCAGGGTCTATTGGTGGGTTGCTGTCAATGAGGGAGCTCAGGTTATCAGGGAATGGGTTCACCGGCGCCTTGCCTGAATCCATTGGCGGATGCAAGAGCCTAATGCATGTTGATGTCAGCTGGAATTCTCTTACAGGTGGACTGCCTAGCTGGGTCTTTGCTTCTGGCGTGCAATGGGTGTCGGTCTCACAGAACACATTGAGTGGGGAGGTAGCAATCCCTACGAATGTTTCTTCAGTTCTTCAAGGAGTGGACTTGTCAAATAATGCCTTTTCTGGAGTTGTTCCGTCGGATATCTCAAAGCTACAGAACTTGCAGTCGTTGAACATGTCATGGAACTCAATATCTGGAAGTATTCCAGCCAGCATTTTTGAGATGAAGTCACTGGAGGTTCTTGATTTGACCGCTAACCAGCTAAATGGGACCATTCCAGCTTTTGTTGGAGGAGAGTCATTGAAGGAGTTGAGGCTGCGGAAGAACTCCCTCAGCGGCAATATCCCGGCTCAGATTGGCAATTGCTCTGCACTTGCATCACTGTAAGAAGTTTAAGCATCTCTTTGTGATTCAGTCCAGTGTGTAGGCAAATGTTTGGAGCTTTACATGTTAAACCTTCTTATTGTCTAATGTACACTTGACTTTATCTCTTGCAGGGATCTTTCACACAACGATCTGACGGGAGCAATTCCAGAAACAATAGCCAACCTTACCAGTCTCGAGACTGTTGATCTTTCTCAGAACAGGCTCACTGGTGGTCTACCTAAGCAACTGTCTAACCTCGCCCACCTCCTGCAGTTCAATATTTCACATAACCAGCTTTCCGGAGATCTCCCTCCTGGTAGTTTTTTCGACACGATCCCCCTGTCATCTGTGTCGGACAATCCTGGCCTTTGTGGCGCAAAGCTCAACTCTTCTTGTCCTGGAGTGCTACCAAAACCAATAGTGCTGAACCCAGACACTTCTTCCAATCCAATATCACCGACTGAGCCTGTACCTAGTGCTGGCCTCCATCACAAGAAAACCATACTGAGCATATCAGCGCTTGTTGCAATTGGTGCTGCAGCTCTAATTGCTGTTGGTGTCATTACCATTACTGTTCTCAACCTTCGAGTGCGCACTCCTGGATCTCATTCTGCTGCTGTCCTGGAACTTTCAGATGGATATCTTAGTCAATCACCCACAACTGATGTCAATGCGGGCAAGCTTGTCATGTTTGGAGGAGGAAATCCAGAGTTCAGTGCCAGTACCCATGCTCTTCTGAATAAGGACTGTGAGCTAGGGCGTGGTGGTTTTGGCACTGTTTACAAGACCACTCTTCGAGATGGGCAACCTGTTGCCATCAAGAAGCTCACTGTGTCAAGCTTGGTTAAGTCTCAAGTTGAATTTGAGAGAGAAGTGAAGATGCTAGGCAAGCTACGCCATCGCAACCTTGTCGCACTCAAGGGATATTACTGGACACCATCACTTCAGCTTCTTATTTACGAGTTTGTGGCTGGGGGTAATTTGCATAAGCAATTGCATGAGTCATCCACCACAAATTGCCTGTCCTGGAAGGAAAGATTTGATATAATTCTTGGTATAGCAAGAAGCCTGGCACATCTCCACAGGCATGATATTATCCACTACAATCTGAAATCAAGCAACATTCTGCTCGATGGATCAGGCGAGGCTAAGGTGGGAGATTATGGTTTGGCAAAGTTACTTCCAATGCTTGATCGTTATGTCTTAAGCAGCAAGGTGCAGAGCGCACTTGGTTACATGGCACCAGAGTTTGCGTGCAGAACAGTGAAGATCACAGAGAAGTGTGACGTGTACGGGTTCGGTGTTCTTATTCTTGAGATCCTGACAGGGAGGACACCAGTGGAGTACATGGAAGATGATGTGATTGTGCTTTGTGATGTGGTGAGGGCGGCTTTGGATGAAGGGAAGGTGGAAGATTGTGTCGATGAGAGGCTCTGTGGTAAATTTCCACTGGAGGAAGCTGTTCCCATCATGAAGCTTGGTTTGGTCTGTACTTCCCAGGTCCCTTCTAACAGACCGGACATGGGCGAGGTGGTGAACATCTTGGAGCTGATCAGATGCCCCCAGGATAGCCCAGAGACAGAATTAGGTTAAGACCTATCTACATCCCCATTTGCTGGTTTTTTTATTTATTTTTGAGATCCTTCTTAGCTTGGTAACTGAGCAGATGATGAAAGAAGGGAGTTCTACTCTATCTAGTGTGCTTAGATGATAAGAGCAAATTGTGAAGCGTCTAGCTAGTCTTTTGATGGTTAAGGAATTATGTAATGCGCCCAATAGTTTCATGGCCTCCTGGGGTGTTGATGTGTTTGATTTAGATCCTCACCAGGAAGGTGTATGGTTTGGATCCTCTCACATCAGTCCTGTTGGCTTCTTTGCTAGATCGCTATAATTTCAGTTTCAGTTATATGTGATTTGGTGCAAATTACCTGACATCTCGTACTCCTATATTGTTATCAATACTTAATATATTCTGGAGCTTTGTTATCTAACCACCTCTGATTGTTTATTGTATTATACTGCTAAACCAAATAAACTGGCAAGTACTGGGTAGTCTCAATAGCAAGTACCAGCCAACCAGTCAGAAATGTGGTGTTTGTTTGTCTATCTACCTGACTTGCTTGGAATTATACAGACAATTCACACAGTGTCCCCACCCTGATGACTAGCCGTAGCTGCTTGTGTACAAGTACAGAGAACATGCTACTCCAGTATTTACTAATTTTCATTGTTCATCTGTCTCTTTCTCATGTACTTGTCCACCCCTACATTGCTGCAAGAGTATCTTGGTTTTTAGTCTCCTTCCCGAGGGAAGATGACACCCTAGCCGCTGGACTCTAAAAATCATGGTACAAGGAATAAACTAGTCGTGCTACCGAACTGCACGCGTGGGATCAAAGTTTGTTGATCTGACTGAGGGTGAGTTTAGTTTATCCAACTTCTTCTAAAAAAACACTATTCATCCAATTTTTCTTTATTCATCTCATCCCTCTTACTCACAGAACACGCTTCCAGCACGATCCACAGTGTTTTTCTCCATCTACAGTGCTTTTTCTCCCAATCTAAGCTCACAGCATAACTTGTCGGCCTCCCTGCATGCGTTGGCTGATCCTAATTAACAATGCCGTGAATGTCATGGCATGGTGTGTGCGTTAAAAAACAGTTATTAAGTATACATATTCAGGTCCCTCAAAATGCAGGAGGGAATGATAGATTATGTTAGCAGTTCGTCTGGAGCTGCGTTTTGCGGTTAGCGTAATCCTGGGTCCTGGCATTTGTCTGGTCCCCAAGACCTACAAGTATGTTGTTCCCCGGCCATCGCAAAACCACATGGTGTTTTGCCTTTTTAAATAGGCTGCTGTGGATTATGCTCTCAGCTCCCAGTTGCTTTTTGACTCTCAAATCAAGAGCCCTGTAATGTACCGGACTAATGTATACGTGAGCCTGGCCAGCTTCCTGTCGTGCAAGCTGTCCTGGAAGGTTTGCCCGTTTGCTGCTTGGAAGCACGCGGGCAGCCTTGCATTCCATCTCCTGCTATGTCTAAATGGCAATCAGTTAGGGCGCAACGCCTGACCTGAAGACTGGACACTCCTGAAGTCGTTTTAAGGCCTTGTCTAATGGTGACTGTTCATCGATTTTTTGCTAGCTCTTAAATTGTTTAATCGATAAATAGTGTCAAAACAGTAAAGAAATAGGTTGTCATTTTGCAAATGGGTTGACTCTTTGCTAGCTCTTAGCCGTTTTATATTCATTGAAGAGTGGAAAAGTGATGTGACCGGTCACATCAAAAAATGCACTGTTCAATGAATATAAAATGCTATGAGCTAGAGCTAGCAAATAGCTAACCCAGGTGTACTCTTTTAGTACTATTTTGACACTGTTCATCAACTAAACAATTTACAGTGCCTTGTTGGAGAAGGCCGAGATGGTGGTGCCATGTGCATGCTTTGCTAGTGCCACTGGGTGGAGGACAGTTCACAAAAGAGCAGCCTTGGCCCTGCTCTTCTGTCCTTGTGTTCACTCGCTCGGCACCAGCTGCCGCCGGGAACTTTTGAAGCCAAACGATTAAAAACCAGGGCGGGAGAAGCACCATGGTTTTTTGACCATCTTCCGTGTGATAGTGCTAGGGCAGGTCCAAGGAGACAATCAGACAAAGTGCTTTTAGGAGAATCTGGGGTCCTGCCCTTCAAGGGAGCTCTTCAGCTATGATTGCGCCCATCCCATGAAATGATGAAAATCCACACTCCAGATTGTTCAGGACCAGTGCTGCTTGTTCCAAGTTGCAGTCCGCTCAAACATGATAAAATTTGCAATTTATTATTTTCTGTGATCCTCAAATGTGATAACCTAGAGTCAAATATTTTTTTTGTTTTTATCAGGAATTTTGGACCAAAGGTTAAATTGTTTTCCCCATTTTAATCTCTAAAATAAATCAGTTACTAAATGAATGTGTTAAAATGGCAGCTCCAAAAATAATAAGTCACAAATTTTGGATCAAGTTTGATTTTGATTCAAACTTAATTTGACATCTTAAAAGCCTGAACCAAATCACAAAGTTTTCCAAGCAAATGAATGTGTTTTGGGAGTATAAGGACTGAGATGAGAGTACAGAGATAGTCTAAAGATGTTAATATACCTTTTTGGGGAGTACTGGACCAGGATGAGAATATGGGACAACTTCAAGAACCACAGGTGAAATTTACTAAAAGAAACGAAGACAGAAACACAGCAGCATCAAGAGAAGTAGAGGATACATGCATGTGTGCTTGCAGTTTAAATTGCATTGATGCTTTTTTAGGAAGTCAGGAGGGGAGCCCCCTACCTACAATTTATTGATCAAACCAAAGGCTGTACAAGTGCTTGTGCATGCTTCGAAACAAAGGGAAAGGAAGATGCATAGAAACAGAAAAAAAGCCCACAAGAGGACAAAGTGAAAAGGAGAAAGGAAAAGAGCAGAGAGAAAGAAAAGCATGCAAAGAAAAATGAGCAAGAGGAAATAAAAATAATGAAAGTTGATGGTTTCAGTTCGAGATCACTGCACTCCCCTGTTGGCTGTTGTGAACACTTCTGAACCCAACTCAGCAAGCTGCCTTGTCTCCCTTGATTTCTTGTTCTCTTCTTCCAAAACTTCTGTGTTTCGATGCAGTTTTCTTTGATCACCTGTACAGGTATGTTGACATCGTCAAAGGCCTTTCTATTACGTGCTAGGTGCTAGCCAAATATTCCAAAAGATAGTTGACAGCTCTGAACTGTCTCTTTGATTTGAACTTCTCGTTGTTATCATTGCTCTACTCAAATGAAGTCGTGTAGATATTGGGATTTGTGGTTCTGACTATACATGTCTTGCATGTTTGCAGCCGAAGAGCAAGTGTTGAATTTAGTGAGAATATTTCTACTAGCAAGGAGCTGTTTGGTCTTGAACTGGTTTCTAGAAGCCAACCATGCACAAATTCTGCATTTGTTGGGTGCTATATAGACTTCCAAATTGCTGGAGCAATCGGGCACGCTGCGCCCAAAATTGCATCCTGCTGCTGACTTGCCGACAAAGATGCACATTTGCATATCGTTGATATGACAATATGAGCACATTTTTAGCTATTAACCATGCTATAAACATGCGTTGTCTGTTGACGGAAGACGCTGCCGAACTGCATCGTCACTGCAATGAGCCGCTGAGTATTCAGTTATCAGGCATGCGCAGTGCAGCCGTTGCCCGCTGGAAGCTCATCTCTTCCCCTCGTCCGATCGCAACAAATTCAGTTGAAGACTTGAGCTACTTCCCTGCAACCAAATTCAGGCCGTGGCTGGGCCAGGTCGTCCACGGCTCCTCGTCCTCTACTCCTCTCTCCTGCTCGCTCGTGGAGGCCAACCCGAGGCGGCGGCGCGGTAAAGCGCCGTGTAGGGGTGGAAGTGCAAGAGCTGCATGAGCAGGGTTTTTTAAACCAAATTGAGACAGGGAACCGCCGCCTCCGGTAGCGGCTTACCGGAGCGGTTTGAGCGGTTCCCAGTGGAAACCGGACAAATTCAAATTTTGAATTCAAATGTATATGAAATTCTGGTTCAATCTGTTTGAACCGGTAAGCCGCCCGGTTTGACCGGTAAGCCGAGCGGTTTGGGCGGTAAGCCGGCCGGTTTGGATGGTAAGCCGGCTCAATACATAATTTGTCGTATTTTCGAATTTAACTAAAAATTTAAAAAAAATAAAAGAAAAATTCCTAAAAATATTTCAAGGTGCGTAGAATCTAATGGTGTCAAAATTTTTCAAATATTAGTGTATTTAGTATTTTTTGTGTGCATTAGAAGTTCAATCAGCCGATTTTTTTTCTTTTCCTTTTTTTGTTGAACTTCTAATTCCTGCAAAAACATATCAAATGAGCAAATATTTGAAAAATTTTTACACCAATAGATTACATATACCTTGAAGTATGTTTAGAATTTTTTTTATATTTTTTTATTCTTTATATTTAAATTTGAATATTTTAAATTTAACCTGTTTCAAACTGCCCCAAACCGCTACCGGTCCGGGGCGGTTCCCGGTTTCACCGTAACCGCGGAACCGGACCGGTTCCAGCGGTTTCGTAAACCCTGTGCATGATGCGCACGTCTCCGCCTCTTCATCTATCCCGGTGGTGGGGGCGCTACCTCCCCCAATCCGTGTCCTCCGCCGGAACCGGTGAAGACCGTGGGTTGCCTTCGCGGGGTTACCATCCATTGGATATGGCGGCGGCAGAAGCCTCGGGGCTCCGGGCTCCGGGCTTGGCCCCCGACATCGGGCAGAGCCCGCCGGCGATCGGAGAAAAGGGGGCGGCGGGGTGTAGATTGCGATAATTGTTAAATCAGCCTCTCGTTCGATCCAAATATTTACATAGAAAACCCTAATTTGGATCGTGATTATTCTCTGCGATCCAAATATTTATACATACACCCCTAATTTGGATCGCGATTATTCTCTGCAATCCAAATATTTACAAATCAGGCCCTGGTTTATCCGCAATGGTCCTCTTTCTCGGCCGGCCATGGCCGCCCTCCCCGTCCGCCCGGCCGTAGCCGGCGACGTGTACTTGGCACAGGGCCGCGACCTGTGATGCAATCGGTATCGCCCGGTCGCGCATGCCGCTTCTCGTGTCTTTCGCCGTCGTCGTCCTCCCTCCTTCCCCGCATCCGGCGTCCGGCGCCGTGAGCAGCAGCCTCGAAGGATCCCACAGCGGCTTTCATTGACAACGCGGGAGCCGGCAGAACTCCACGACGAGAGTGTGGTTGAGCGGCGCGGGGTCAACCACAATCTCGTCGTGCTTCTCCTGCTCGATCGATTGCCACGCGCCCACGCCGCCGTGCTCGGAACCAGACCGTTATCCGACCCGGCCGCCGTCCGCCCGTCCGTCCGGGATCACGCCGTGCAATGCAGGTGCAGATCCTCTTGCTGCAGGTGGTGGTTTGACCGAGTCGGTTGGATGTGGCAGATGCTGCTGGATATCCAGCAGCATTTGTGTCGTTTCTGCTTGCTGCTTCCGTCCTGCCTGTGAGACTATTCGTGTTCTTCGGAAGAATGCGTCTTGTGAAATGAATCAAGCGACACTACTTGTGTGTGTGTGTTTTGTGAGGAAACGACACTACTTGTTTTTTTTTTTTTTAGAAAACGACACTACTTGTTTGTTTCAAAGACTGCGTCATTTTTCTGATTTCGCAACTACTTGGCTTGTGAATTTAGCCGTCAAACTCTGAACCTCAAAATGTTGATGTTCAGCACTTGTCCGGCGTTCTGTCCCCTGATAGCCATAGCCTGGTATGAGAATTTTTTTTTTAGAACCATAGCCTGGTATAGACTGAGAATCAAAGAAAGAAATGCAGCGTGCAAGTGCACAACACAGAACGCGAGCGAGCTCCATTTTCTTAAGGCCATGGCCCATGACAGCCCAAGTCCATGAGTTAAGCCCACATTTTCCTAGTCACTCTACTGATCCAAAAGTAACATCGACTGAAAGCAGAACACGGGCCCCCAAGAAGCACGCCATGCAAAAATCTCGCTCTTCTCCGTCCCCCACCCCGCCGTGCCGCGTCGCACTCGAGAGCCTCTCCCGGTGTCTCTCCCTCGTCCGCTCGCTTCCCAGCCACATCTGCTCGGGACGGGACCTCGGCTCGCTTCCCGCACACGCTTCCCATCCACCATGGCTTCCCTCTACCACCACTCCTCCCTCCCACTGCCCCCGCCCCACCAGCTCCAGGCCCCCGAGCCCTCCTCTCGCGTGGCGCCCCTCTCCAATCGCGCCTCCACCACCCTGCAGTCCTTGCCCCACCATGGCAGCGCCCTCCCTCGACCAGCCGCGGCTCCCTCCGCTCTGGCGTGCCACTGCATGGCGCCGCCCCGGGACCACCACGAAGCCGAGCTCCTCCGCGCCCTCCACTCCAACGGGAACGGCACCCTCCACCGAGATCCGGCACCACCGCCGCAAATCCTCGACTCGCGCTCCGGCGGACCGGCCGGCGACGGCGACGGGAGGAGCAGGAGGCCGCCGCGCCTCTACGCCCGGGACTTCGCGAGGCGGATCATGGAGCTGCCCGTGGAGGAGCGGGTGAAGGTGCTCGACCTCCTGCAGCGTGACGACGCCGACGCGGCGGCGCTCACCGTCTCCGACTACAACGACATCCTCGCGGCGCTGGCACGCGCGGGCGACCACGCCTCGGCCGTCGCGCTGTTCCGCGCCATGCCCGTCGCCCCCGACGCCCACTCCTTCGACACCGCCGTGCAGTGCCTCTGCCGCCAGGGCGCGCCCGACGAGGCCAAGCTCGCCCTCGACGAGATGCTGGCCCGCGGGTTCCGCCCCGGCGTCGCCACGTTCTCGGCCGTCGTGGCCTGCCTCTGCAAGCGCGGCCGCGTCACCAAGGTCATGGAGGTGTTCGACGCAATGCGGGAGCTCGGGTGCGAGCCCACCATCCGCACCTACAACAGCCTCGTCGGCGGTCTCTGCTACGTCGGCCGGCTCGAGGAGGCGCTCGACCTGCTCAACAAGCTCAAGGGCTCGCCCACGACGCCCCCGGACATCTACACCTTCACCATCGTGCTCGACGGGTTCTGCAAGGTCGGCCGCACGGACGAGGCCACGGCCATCTTCCACGACGCCATCCGGATGGGCCTTTCGCCGACCAACTTCACCTACAACGCGCTCCTCAACGGCCACTGCAAGGAGGGGAACCCGCTCAAGGCGTTCGCGCTGCTCATGGACATGTGCGGCAGCGAGGACAGCGCCTGCCCGCCGGACAGGGTCAGCTTCGGCATCGTGCTGGCGGCGCTGCTGCGCGCCGGCGAGGTCGCCGCGGCGTGGCAGGTGTACAAGCGGATGGAGCGCGCCGGGTTCGAGGCGGACGTGCGGGCGCTGGACACGCTGGCGCGGGGGCTGTGCCGGCGTTGCGCGGCGGACGCGTCGGCGCTGGGCGACGCGAGGGAGGTGTTCGGCAAGGTGGTGGCCTCGGGGCACGAGCCGGTGTCGTACACCTACTGCCTGATGGCGCAGGCGCTGGCGCGCGGCGGCGAGGTGGACGCGGCCGTGGCGCTCCTGGAGGAGATGGTGCGGAAGGGTTACGCGCTGCGGAAGCGGGCCTACACGGACGTGGTGCGCGCGCTGTGCGACATGGGGAGGGCACGCGACGCGCTAAGGGTGCTGGTGCTTGTGATGGTCGTGCGGGACTTCGTGCCGGGGCGGAACGCGTTCGACGCGCTGCTGGGCGAGCTCGGACGGCAGGGGCGGTGGCTCGACGCCATGGCCGTGTACGCCGCCGCCGTGAAGCGCGGCGTGGTGGTGTCGTTGAAGCACCTCGGCGGCGAGGAGGCCCAGCACGTTCGGCTCGGCGTTCCGCAGTGACCTTGTTGCCTGAGCGCAGGACTACCACATCTCTGCAACTGCAAAGGCTCCCTGTTGTTTGTGATTTGGAAGCCGGCGTTGCTCTGATTCCGTCGCTGAAGATGGAGTTTGGTCTGAAGGCTCTGAGCTCCCCGACGAAGACGAACGTAATGTCGATTATGGCTTGCTGCTTGCATCGGCGTGCGTGGAATGTACTGATTTCTGTAAATCATTTCTGCTCGATCGATTCACCGGGCGGGAGCATTGGCAACCGTATTTTCGAGGCTCACACATCTCAGCATTCGAGTGTACTATCTTGTTGTTCATAACTTGTAACTTTGTACGTAGATCAACCATATATTTAAGTTGATTCTCATTCTCCATGCTTGACGTCATATCCATGCTGATCCCTGGACCCTGGTACAAAAACCTGCGATTGCTTACAAAAACCTGCCATTGCTCGATAAGCACAGAACTGCCCAGGCAAAGGTTTTCCCATTCAAAGCTGTAAACGCATAAAGCACTTCATTATTCATAGACAGCACCGCTAGAACACACGAGCACAGATGAACAGAGTCTAGCAGGGCGTGCTTCTTTCTTCAGGGCTCCGGAGTAACAAAAAGCCGTAAAACGCCACAAACATCAGGATGACACAGACTCGAAGTCGAGCATCGATCGATCACCTGATCGATGAAAAAGCATCGAACACTTTACTCCTTCGCCACCTGCTCGATGACCAGCGGCTCCTCCTTCCTCCCCTTCCCGTGCTCCTCCTCCTCCCCTCTCCCCTTCTTCCCGCGCTTCTCCCTCTTCCCCTTCTCCGGGAACGACGGCAGGATCAGGGCCTGCTCCTGCGCGCGGACCAGCTTCCTGAAGTCCTCCTCGCGCGCGCCGAACGCCGCGGCCACCTCGGGCCCCAGCATCGTGCGGAGCACCGAGGTGGCGCCCACCAGGAACTGTGGCCGGTTGCTCCGCGCCGAGGTGGTGAACCCGAAGAACTCGAACGCCCCTCCCGTCGCCGCCACCTGGCAGAAAGGGAAGTAGCGCGGGACCCAGAACACGTCGCCGGCGCGCACCACCGCGCTCATCGCCAGCGACCCGTTCGGGAACACCACCTCGACCTTCCCTTCCCCGCCCAGCACCACGCCGTACTCCGTCGCCCGTGGGTTCACGTGCGGCGCCAGCATCGATCCCTGCAGCGACCGACCACACATGCAATCGATCAGCTTCAGCTTGCTCTTGCTGCGATAAAAATCTCTTTCTGATCGTGCGAGCTTAGGGTACATGAATGGAACGTGTGATGTGGATCTTACGGCGGTGAGGTTGACGAGGTAGACGCCGATGTCGGAGTGCTTGAGGGGCTCGTAGGCGTGCTTGTCGACGGCGATGGTCCAGCCGTAGGTGTTCCGGAACCCGGGCTTGCTGTCGTACAGGTTGTACGGCTTCGGCGCGCCGCGCTTCTTCCTGTTCGACTCCGCGGCGACACTGTCCGCGCCTCCGATGAACCTGTTCACCAGCTTCCTCCACGACCATGTCGTCGGCCGCGCATCGTTGCCGCCGCCACACTCGTCGTCTTCCTCTCCCCTGCCCCCAGGCCTCCACGCGCCAGCATCCCTGCACCGCGCTCCCCTGTTGCCCTCCTCCCCGCTCCCGGGCTCTGTGGCGTAGTACACGATGGGGCCGCGGGTTTGTGCCAGCAAGACTCTTGCCAACTCTTCGTAGGTGGCCTAGCATGTACACAAGACATGCAAGAAATTAGGCACACATCACTTGGTGGTTGCTGTACATGTTGCATGGTGTGGATTGTTCGGATTAGCTCACGTTGAAGGCAACAGCAAGCGTCTTCGGTTCGAAACCGCCGAGCACCGACGCCGGGTGTCCGGCGCCGCCGAGGAAGAAGGACTGCATTGGATCACCGTTCGTCAGTGAGAAATTTTCGGATTGCAAGCTGTTTACTTCAATTTTGTACTATGTGTTCGATTCGAAAAAAAAAAAAGAAGCTGACGACAGATGCAGAGTAAACCTGATATGGAGCTCCAAAGCCAAGGCTATCGGAAGCGTCGATGCTGCAAATGATCTGCAGCCTCTGGCCTTTGCCGGTGTTGATCATGTAGAACGTGGAGCCGGCGTCGATGTGGAGGACGTCTCCCATCTTGAGCTTCCTCTCCACCAGCTCGTCCTCGTAAATATACCCAACCTTCACTTCCCCTGCTCACCATATAAAGTACTTTTCACTTTGATTCCAGCCTCGGACTTGGAATCCCAGATTCTAAAAGTCATGCATGCATTCATTGTTAGCAAAATAAACCACGCCGTGTGTTAGTCCATGGTGTGTGTCGAGTCATGTTTGATCACGAGTACGTGCTTGTGTTTGTGTCCAGTGTTGAGGTCGTGTGTACCCAGGACAGCATGTGCATGCACGTCATGCATGGCAAGTCCATAGTGTTTAGCAGGTAGCAGGTGCACGAGTTCGTGCTCGTGTATGTGCGCGCGCCATGTGTTTGTGGCCGTGGCGTGCGTGTCAACGTGTTCGACG
This sequence comes from Digitaria exilis, assembly GCA_015342445.1. Taxonomy (NCBI): domain Eukaryota; kingdom Viridiplantae; phylum Streptophyta; class Magnoliopsida; order Poales; family Poaceae; genus Digitaria; species Digitaria exilis. Next base: position 495,012 of record JACEFO010001626.1, read on the forward strand.
CTGCGTGAGTTCGTGCTCACGTTCGAGTGCGTCAAGGCCAGTTCGGTTACGTGTTGGCCAGGTCTTCGATCGTGTGGCGACGGAGACGGATGAGGCATGCACAAAGGGCGCAGTCAAGCTGAAGACCGAATCCTGGAGAGAGCAGCGGCTTTGCGAGGAGTTCGGAGGAGGGCCAACAAGAAGCGTTCGTGCGCATGTTGATCAGCTGGAGCAGTTGCATGGGTAGTGCGTCGCCAAGGCTATAAAGCCGGATGTACACACGTTGATACAGTTGAGTCTGAGTCCTTGATTGAATAAGAAAGCCAACATACAAGCCGTGAGCATGGCTGGGGCGGTTGTCGTCAACACTCGTGTGTTTACTGTTCTTGTTCTACCTCCCGTTCGTGCGTGAGAGAAGAGAGTTCTAGAACTAGATTCCAACATTCATACGTACCTCGACGCACGAAGAGGACGATGTTGGAGTCGAGGTACTGCGGCACGAACAGCGTCTTGGGCTCCATGGTGATGAAGCCGATGTGCATGAGCCCCTCGCGGGACACGAAGGAGCCCGGCGGCCACGGCTGGCCCCGCACCACGCGCACCTGCCCGCCCTCCGACTCCACCACCTTCTCCAGCCGGTCCAGCACGAACAGGCCCTTGCTCCCTTTGCCCTCGCCCTCTTCCTCCTTCTCCGGACGCCACTCCCCCTCCCCCTCCTCCCACCCCCACTCGCGGCCGTGGCGGTGCGCCGCCGCGGCCGCGCACCGCGACGCTAGGAGCAGCAGCATCAGCAGCGGCGCCATCACAGACACGCGATCCATCGCCCTCGTCTCACTCTTCCAAGCTCGCTCGCTCTCTCTCTCTCTCTCCCTCTCGGTCAGCTGTCTGCCGCACCGTCCTTCCGGTGCGAAGGCTGGATATAAAGGCGACGGGTGGGCGGGGAAGGCGTCGCAACTCGCACGTGTCGGCGTGCATGGCGCGCCTCATGTGCGCCACGTAGCGCGCTCATGGTCGAGCAGGCACTTTGGTTGGCGCGAGGCGGCAGCTGGTCGACTGCTTCCAAACCGTGGCGCCGTGTGGAGTCTGCACCAGACCCATCAAACAGCTATCCCATTTTTGTTTAATTGCTTATATGAATTATGATCATATACACATCTCTATTCATTCATTCATTCATTCATTCATTCATTCATTCATTCATTACGATTCGTATATATAGTGCTCATGGATTCCGTGAGCTCTCCTTGATTCCGTAGTAAGTTTTCTTCTTCTTTTTCTTTATTTTCTTTATTTTCTTTTTTCTTTATTTTTCTTCTTTTGTGTTTTCTTTTAAATTTGTATATATATATCAATGGTACTTTGTTCAGATCCATCACATCGAATGTTTGGCTAATAATTAGGAGTATTAAGCATAGACCAACTACAAAACTAATAGTAGATTAATTATGTTCAATAGATTCGCTTCACGGATTAGGGAGGCTAATTTACAAGACGAATCTATTAAGGCTAATTAGCCTATAATTTGACACAATGTATTCCTACGATAAATGTGTACCAGCTTAGGGGTCCTATAATTAACTAGTTTTATAATTAGATAACATTTGTTCTTCTAATTAGAATCATATTAAACACATACAAATTACAAAACTAATTATACATATAGAGACTAATTTGCTACACGAATCTATTAAACTTAATTAGTCTAAGATTGAACAATGTGTCCCTACAATAAACATGCACTAATGATGGATTACTTAGGCTTAGTAGATTTATCACACGAATTAGCTTAAAGGTTATATGCAATTTATTTAATAATTAGCTCATGTTTCTTCTAATTGGAATCAAAACATTCATATTATAAGGCTAAGCTTTAGTCCTTGAGATTCAAACACCATATATGTGAGGAAAAGGAGACCGACAGAAGCCGATCTTTAACTGTTTACGAATGCATCCTACATGCCCTTTACGTGATGTCAGATTGGTGTGTCTAAATGTTCCCTCTTGCCTCGCAAAAAGATCTATTATTAACTAAAGTATTTTTTGCGTACGAGTAGATTTCTAAAAGGAAAAATATGTTATTTTTTTATTATGAAAGTGCCATCTTAGAAGAAGGACGTAATATATAATCTACCTGCAAGAGATGTTATTGTTTATTTTCCGTATCGCGTTTTCTATCTACGTGAGAGTGTTGTACAAATCTGTGGCTATAACTCTATTTATGTCACATGACTATTATCTTTACCTGACTTCAACCGGTTACAACCACACTACTTTCACCCTTCCTTACGGGCGCAGCATTAGCGCGCCTACATTTGTAGTCCTTACCCTTCCCAAGAGATTTGTGAGTTCCTTCGTCGTTGTGGACACACATCGCGGGACCAAAAATGAGATGAACTTCGCGTACGCCAAAATCATTCGACTTGAGCGGTTCAGGCATTTGATCGTGACTACGGCCAGCATGTTTGGGGTTTTGATGAGATACTATTTTATAAGTTTTTAGCCTTGATAAAGCGTTGCTTATTACTCTTTTGCTAGAAATATATACATCGTCTGCATATTCTACTGCTAGCTATAACATGCAAACTGTACAGTTAAATGCAATGTGTAAATTATGAATTGAAGTTTAGTTTCGGACGCTATGAGTTTGTAAAACTGTGTTTTGGTGTGATCATGTTCTATGAAGCATGCATTTTTCTCTCGTTGATCATATTTTGCTTGTACATGTGATTTATCGCAAATATACACAATGTCAATTGAAATTTGCACTAGCAGAATATTGTTTGAATGCCAATTTCTAATGTAGTAAACTAGTAATGTGGATTGTTTTTAGATATTGCTAAATAGGTGCTTTCGATCTAACTAACACCAAGTGTCAGGGAGCCACCTAAATAAAGGGAGAAAAACACTGTGATCTAGGCAAAATCATTGGCTCTCAAGTTACTTGGAACCCTAGATACTAAAACCTTCGTGATTGGTGTTTGCTCATGACAACCATGATAATATATATTTTTGAGATTTACTCTTTATCAATCCACTGAAATCTTGCAAATCCATCAATCACTCCAAAAAAACCTAACCTTCTTCTTCCTCGCCATCCCTTCTTCTCCAACTCCGGCGAGGTTAGGGTTCGGGTTTAGGGTTATCGGAGGCAGTGCTCACCACCAGCTTTAGAAGGAGTGCTGACGACAGCAAGCTGGCCCGGCGGTGGTGGTGGGCGCGGCGGCGGCGCCACTGGCCAAGGCGGCGGGGGACGACAGTCGGGCCAGGGAGGGGCGGGGGCGAGGTTGGCGGGAGGTGATGGTGTGAAGCTCCGACGGGGCGGCGGCGCGAGGCGACGACGGGAGGAGCTGTCGCGGCGGCCGTGTGGGCGAGCTAGGGCCTCGTCGGAGCTCCACGCCGGCCGGCCGGCGCGGAGCTCCGGTGAGGCCCTAGGTTGCCCACGACGGAGATTTGGGGAGGGACTGGGCGGCGATGGCGGTGCGAAGACGGGGCAGGCGGCGCCGGGTGGGAGCAGCTATGGAAGAAGGGAGGAAGAAAGAAGATGAGTAGGAAGCATTGGATTTGAATCCAACGGTGCATGGTGATTGAGAATTTAGACAAACTTTCAATCATTTGAGAGGAGACAGATTCTATATTTTCTATAACTTGCATGATAAAACAGTAGAAGCCCATTGCTTTACCTAGCTAGATGAGACTTCTCTAACTTTTGGCATGTTTGGTTATGGAGGGCTAAAATTTAGCCCCATCTATTTCACCCCAAATTAGCACTTTGCAACCAAACAGGGGGGTTAAAATAGGGCTAAATGAGATTAGCATCCCCTTTGGCCTTTAGATAGGTGGGAGGCTTTATTTGAGGCTAAATGAGTTAGGCTTGTTTAGGCCCCGTTTAGATTCAAAAAGTTTCCCAAAAAACCACTATTCATCCAACTTTTCACTATTCATCCCACCACTTCCACTCACATAATACTATTCATCTACAGTGTTTTTTTTGTGAACAGTGTATTTCCGGAGAATCTTTCCCCAATCTAAACGCACTGTTAGTTGGAGAAGTTGGGGGAAAGTTGGAGGTGTGAATAGTGCATTGGTAAGCGTGTCTGTGAGAGAAGATGTGACTCGATGTGACTAGAAAGTTGACGAAAGTTGGCGAACCAAAAAAGGCCAATTTACTGCAACTTTAGCACCTTTCCAAACAGGAGGGAGTGCCTTGTTTAGTTCGTCAACTTTCCCCAACTTTTCAGTCACATCTTATCTCACAGACACGTTTACCAATGCATTATTCACACTTCCAACTTTCTCCAACTCCCACTGTTGCTAGAGCTACAGTTATTAATTTTAGCCTCTACATATTGGCTTCCAAACACGGCCTTTGTGCATGTGACTTAGCCACCATCATAATAATCTTAATATATAATGGTTGGATCACATAGATAAGGAGACCGTTATTTTCAGGATAAATATATTGGGTGTTGAGATGGGGAAAGTTCATGAACCATCAAAAGTTTGTGAAAAAATTACGATTTTCAATAAAAATACCTAGTGTAAATGAATAGTGAGGGTCTAGTTTATCGATCCTCATGGACGTTGTACGGCGCCGGTTATCCTCATATATACGTGTGTCTGAAATACTTCTCTTGGCTTGGGCTCTTGGCCTATGAAAATCAAAAGAAAGCTCCAACTGTAACACACTCTGAAAGGTGCAGCGAAATCAACAATCCAATTCTCGCTGCGTTCGTGCACCGGATCGTGCACGCTGCGCGGTACGGTTCCATCCAGCGCCGGCACGCGACATGGACCCAACCCGCTGCCTCACCGAAAGAAGGCGACTTGTTCGCGTTTCGCCGCTCGTCCCCGTGGGCGGTCACATGCTGCTACGGTGGTAGCCTCTCTCTCTAGTCTCTAGCCTCCCTCCAGATCCCACTCTACTCCACTGCCCACACCCCCACCTCTTAAAAACCAAACCAAACCAAACCCGAAAGCACCACGAAACACGGCCGCAGCAGCAGCAGCCTCTGCCTATCCACCCTCCTCTCCCTCCAGCGCCAGCGGACACCCGCGCGCGCGCTCGCACGGACAAGGCCGAGACAGCGGCAGCGGGGGGAGGCGGCGGGGGCAGCGCCGGCCAGCCTCGCAATGCAGCAGCAACCTGACCCCGCCGATCCGCCGGGGCGGGCCTTCCCGCCCCCGCCGGCGCCGTCGTCCGCGGCCGCGCGCGGTGCGCACCACCGCCGGGCCAGATCTGAGGTCGCTTTCCGCCTCCCGGACGACCTCGGCCTCGGCGGCGGCGGCGGGCCCGACGGCGACGGCTTCGACGAGATCGGCTCCGAGGACGACCTCTTCTCCACCTTCATGGACATCGAGAAGATCTCCTCGTCGGGGCCCTCCGACCGCGACCGGGACCGCGCCGCCGAGACCTCCTCGCCGCCGCGCCCCAAGCACCGACACAGCAGCTCCGTCGACGGGTCGGGCCTGTTCTTCTCACCTGGGATCGGTGGCAGCGTGGGGAAGGACGCCGCGGCGTCGCTGGCCGAGGTCATGGAGGCCAAGAAGGCCATGAGCCCCGAGCAGCTGGCCGAGCTCGCCGCCATCGACCCCAAGCGCGCCAAGAGGTGCCGCCTCCTCGATCTCTCCCCGTCCCTACCCGTCCATCTCCTTAGCTAACCGTGCTCGACACTGTTGCTCAGTCCTGGTCTCAATGGCCGTGTGATCAACTTAGGCCAGTGATTGGTTAGTGGAGAAATGGCCGTATACTAGATCAATTCTTTCGTTTGTCCGAGGTGGCGGGTTATTAGCTCAGGCGTCGAGGACAATCATGGCTGCATGCTTTGTGATGGAAATGCCTGGTGGTTGAAGGAAAGATGCGCATCTACGCCTTGTTTTTTTTCCTCTGCGGGCACTGTGTATGGATAGATGGCGTTGTTTGGTTGGTTGGGGGTTGGGAGTTAAGGTGCTTTAGTGCTCGGTTGGTGGGATTATGGATAAGTGGTTGTTTCTCTGAGGGTGACGCTCATGCTTTTCTATGCCTTTTGCTGGGTGGTAGGGTGTTGATCCTTTGAGATGATTGTTAAAGGGAGTGAGCAAGAAAAGGTAACCGGAGTTCACTAATTTTACATGCAAAGGTTATAGTTCCCAGTTTTAATATGAGGTTTTGCTGCATAAGTGGTCAGCTGGACGGCTGGTTTCCAGGATTATATTTCTTAGTTTCGACACTTGTAAAAGATGATAGATCAATGCTAACCTGTTGGGTGATACTAAGAGAAAATGGAAGCACATTCAACTAGAGCCATTGCCTGGCTATATTGATATTGAAAGGCAGTAGGAGTGCACAACCATTGAAAGCTACCCAATCAAATAAGAGACATTGTTCAGGCTCTAATCTTGCTTGCCTGTTTTATCTATGTTTGAAACTCTGTACAAGTCCTAATTGTCATTGGTAGAAATATTAGTAGTGAATGTAAGAAGTTGGGTTTTTCAGTTCTAACTTCTAATCTTCTACTAAGCGCACATCTGGAATCCTGTCACCAATGATATGGGTCTCCCTAATAACAAATAATATTATCGAAATGATGCAGGTGATAACTTGCTATCGATGGTTTACACTTTACAGTTAAATTGTCAACGCTTACAAACTTATACCGCATCATTCTGGTTTTCAGCTTTATACTTCTCAGGCATTCCAAATGTTTGATTTGCAAAGGTAACAAAAAATCACAGTGCTAAACATATTGTTTGATTAATGTTGCATTCACATTTTAGTCAGATCGTGAAACTACTGATTGACAGATAGAAAAAGGTCATTCATGGATGGGATTGTTCAATCTGTATCTTCTCTTTTGCAACGAAGCTCCTGCTTTTACTTGAAAAATAACTAGAAATTTAGAATATGCTGGCTCTTATGGTACGATCCATCTTTGTCGGGTCCTGATCCATCATTACTCTAAACTAATATTGGAAAAGAGGTATTGGAGGTATAATGAATTATAGTCATGTTTTGGCTAATGATTCGTGCATGATTTTGTGTTCTGTTCCTGTAATTGTTTCGTCCAATGTCAATAAAGTCTGCACTAACATTTTGTATTCATTTTCATGCAGAATTTTAGCTAACAGACAATCGGCGGCTAGATCAAAAGAAAGAAAGGCTCGTTATATAACAGAACTTGAGCGGAAGGTTCAAACACTTCAGACTGAAGCCACCACCCTTTCAGCACAACTCACACTATTCCAGGTACGTTTGCACCTATCTGTTATGTCACGGATATCAAGTTTAAGTTAATGCTATTTCTGAAGTGGTATCTTTAGGAGCAAAATGGCCATTTCCCTTTGCAGTCATTTTAACAAAACATAGATCTATCCCGTGATCACAGGGCACCAATTAGACTGCAACACTTTTGCAAGTTGCATCTAGCTTAATGGTTTCTTGTGTATCTTGTGACAACTTGTGCAGCTGTATGGACTAGGAGTCTAGGACAGTCCACGTGCTTTGATCAATCTAAGCCTTGCATTAGATATCAATTGTGGTGTTGTGAAATTTTGAAGAATTATATGAACTGTATGTGGGATTAATTTATGTTCATTGTCAACTTTGACTGTCAGCTTCTGGCTATTGCTGTATTTTTTATGTGGTTGTCCATTGCACTATTTTATAGTTTGCTGGTTTGTTATATTGTTCTATTAAATTGCTGGATGACCTGTATATTGCCTTCAATCTGTTGCAGAGAGACACAACTGGACTTTCTACTGAAAATGCTGAACTCAAGATAAGGTTGCAGGCCATGGAACAACAGGCTCAACTGCGTGATGGTGAGCATTGTCCTTCCCCCTTGTTGAAGATAATATAATTTATTTGTCTATTTGCCTTTTTTCCCCTGTAACACGAGGCAATAATAAGGCGGTGCAATATTCTCAAAGAGTCATTCTATTTTTCTGTCCCCACTCATTCCTCTCTTTAACTCAAGATAGACGTACTTTTCCATTTCTAGTCATTCTACATGGTCAAGTGCCACAATCTTATGAAGACAAGTGTCTGTTGGTATGATACCCTTCACCTAATTGCTATTTGATATCTGTAGTTCTATAGTGTGTTCAACTTACTGTGACTTATACATTGTGCCATGAGCCAGAATGATTTACTATATCAAGCATAGGGCTAATTAGGTAGAACAAAATAATTACTGCCTGGAATTTGCATTATGAAATAAGTTCTGTGTTCTACTTATATATTCTGAACAGATAATCTGATATATTTTGCAGCTCTGAATGATGCACTGAAGCAGGAGCTGGAGAGGCTTAAGCTTGCTACTGGTGAGACAACCAATTCTAGTGAGACATATAACATGAGATTTCAACATGTCCCATACAACTCTTCCTTCTTCCAGCTTTCCCAGCAAAATACAGCCCCACACCTGGGTAGCACTCAGTTGGCACCACCGTTCAACCCAGCTCATCCCAATGTGCCAAACCATCAAATGCTGTCCCACCCACACACTCTCCCAGACATTATGCAGCAGGACTCACTTGGACGGCTCCAGGGTTTGGACATTGGAAAGGGGTCTCTGGTTGTGAAGTCGGAGAGCAGCTCGATCTCCGCGAGTGAAAGCAGCAGCACCTTCTAACAAGACATACCCATCAGAATCTGCAGTTTCACTAGATCCCATTGTTCATAGCCTGACATCCTTGGCTGCATATGTTCTGTAAGCTTATTTTTTATTCAATTCATTCGCTTAGTCGAAATTGCTCGTAATCGCAGATCATTCTGTGTTGTAGACATGATCCCCAAGTCTGTTTGTTTTGGGTTCATTCAGTGTGACGTGTTTGGTAATGAGGGCGTTTGGAGTGGAATTCTCTGATGATACTGTGTTGTTTTTAGCCATGTTGACTTGACTCAGTGACTGTATTCTCTTTTTGGAACATTACATGTATTCTTGTGCTGCCAAGCTAGTTAAATCAATGTATACTCTAATTTTAAGCATCCATCAGCGACGCAGTAGTGTGAAGATGTGACTAAGAGAGCAAAATGCCAAAATCTGATGGCCAAGTTGGAGATTACGCTTATTCGCATTTGGCGTGCTAAACTAGCTTATATTGCCCCTTTTTTTTTAAAAAAAATCCAAGGTCTTACAAAATTTTGTATACACTTTTTCATGGCTATCTAGACTGGTATTTTGTACATTTTACGATGATTATAAAGCCCTAAAGTATGAAATAACGTGAGTTTGAAAAGCACGCGTCCATTATTCTCAAAACATTTCCATCCCAGAGATGGTATGTAAGTTTTTCTTTTATATGCGAGGCATGTTTTTTTTTTTTTTTTTTTATTTTGCTTCTTGTGCAAACTCAGGAATTGCATTGTTTGTTTCCATTGGAAACAGCTTCACAAACATCTATTTCGTGATTTGCTCTATTCTGAAGTCTGAACTTATTACCTGAAATGATCTACGACATATGAGATTATGAGTTGTGAACTCGTGTGACGGCTGTTCGTCCGTTAGGTGATGTTTGAGTACGTGTAGGATACTAATACCGTCGAGTACATCTCTAATAATAATGTGCTATTATATTAGAGCTGTTTTACAATGCTTGGCAGGTACCAGGAGGTACCAAGTGGTACTATTTGTTCAATTAATTGTAGCCGATGATCTCGCTATGTATTTGGATAAATATTTATTTTTTAGGAAAAAAAAGGAAGGGTAATAGTGTAACTAGCATCTCATGATCAGAGTGTGCTTGGCCACGAGCGTTCGTTCCCTTCGGATCGAGACCTCCGCTCCGCAACTTCTCCGTATCGCGACTCCGCATCCGTGCTGCCGCCGCCGTCGCCTCCCTCTGCTCCCACCCCACCGCCGCCGTGGCATCCTCGCCATGGCCTCCTCGTTCTCTCCCACCGGTCGCCGTCGTCGCAGCTCGTCATCGTGGCCTCCTCGCCGGTCTCCGTCGCTGCAGCTCGTCCCCGTGTCCTCCTCGCCGGTCGCCGTCGCCGCAGCTCGTCGCCGTAGCATCCTCGCCAGTTGCCCCCGCCGCAGCTCGTCATTGTGGCCTCCTCGCCGGTCGCCCCGCCGCAGCTAGTTGCTGATTGTATATCTTCACGCTCTTCTCCCTTCTCCGATCGTCTTCAGGGCGACGATGATCTTGTGATTTGTGAATGATTTCAAATTGAAGCATTACAATTCTGATTAGCATTGGCACTTATAGACAGAAAGGATATTTGCGATGGCAATCATCTAATCCGTGAGACATTGTTATTTGTTAACTGCTATGATCAGATCGAATAAAAATCTGGCAACATTTTTCATACCACTGTTGTCTGATGATGTAATAAGTTGTAGACTGTACTTAAGGTGCCTTGGCTTCTGATGATGTGCACTGCTGAAACGTAACATAAAGTCGATGAATTCTTTTATGAAAATAAAGGCGAGGAATTTCTTGTATTTTTTCCTATTTCTTTGATAACCATTCATCAACGTTTGTCCGAAAAAAGATTATACTTATTAACTTTTCTTTGATAACCATTCACCAGTAACGTAGTTCACTAAAAGTAGAATTTTCTTTTGGGTTCATACAAAGGGTTGACGAAAAGGTGACGCCGAAAAATGCTTTAGCAAATGGTTGAACATCCGATGCTCTCTATGTATGTATGCTGATCTACTGAACTCTGCGTACGATGCTCTCTCTATGTACCGATGCTGAACGATTGAACATCCGATAATCTCTCTCATGTTCGGAACCCGGACAAGGACCGGAGCTACGTGCAGGACGTGGAGACGGCCGCCCCGTTCACGCACCACCAGAAGACGGTAGTCGTCGACGACGGCGGTAGGCGGCAGCAGCCCCAACGCGGCGCCGAGGCTCGTGAGCTTCGTCGGCGGCATCGACGAACTGTGCGACGGGAGGTATGACACGTAGGAGCACCCGCTGTTCGCCGCGCTGCCACGCTGGACACCACGCACAAAAACGACTGGCCACCAGCCAAACCTCCCCGGCGCGTCCTGTTAGTTTAGTTTGAAGGCTAACAACGCTTAAAGCTTAACTAAACAGGATCACCTAGCCTATACAAGATCACATCTAGCTTAGATCTAATGCGGAATAAATGGAATCGGATCCGGCCTTTATACCAGCGGTGGTGTTGTCCATCGCGACGGGGAAGGCCGGAGAGGCGGTGTTCGAGTCAATGTTGAGGGCGACGTCGGGCTTGTAGCGAAGTCTCTCCTTCAGAGACTTCGGTGGGTGACGTCGACCTTCTGGACGCCAACGGGACTGGCCTGCGATGGAAGGAACTCGGGCTTCCAGGCCTTCCAGTGCGTCTGAGTGATCGGTATAGGGTGGAAGGTTCCGGGGAACCTTGGAAAGCGTGAAGGGTACCTTTTGGGTGGTACGGCCTCTTGCTTAAATAGCACTGTAGGCCCGGGGCCGAGCCCTAGGGTTTGTTATCGTTGCCTCACGATCACGGCAACAAAATCGGACTCAGTTGGAGCCGATTCCGAGATCTGGGGGATAAGGATACTCCCCCTTATCTCGGGTATGTTTGTTGACCTGACGGTCACAAAATATCCAACACGTCCATCAAGAAGGGCGGCTCCGGAGAGCCCTGGCACGACGTCCACTACCGCGTCGAGGGCCTGCCGCCTGAGACGTTGCTCGAGAACTTCGAGCAGCGGTGGCGCAAGCAGGCCGGCGATGACCTACGACCCCGAGTCATGGTATGTGCAGGTGTTCCGGTGGTACGGCGGCAGGGTTCCCGGAGAGAGACGAAGAGGATGCTTTTTTTTTAATTCGGGAGAAAAGGGGTCAGCGACAAAAGAACAGGTCGTCTCGAAGAGTATTCTATCCATCCGTATAATCCTTTTCTCTATTAAAATTATCAATTTACTCTTTTCATTAATACGAATAACTTTTTTTTGTTGGTACCTCCTGGTACCTTCTGGTACCTCCCACCTTAGCAACGTTGGATTTTTGGGAATAAACGGTTCTTCTTTTTTCCAAGCACGGTAAAACTGCTCATTATATTATTATAGATAAAAACCTTCTGATACAGTTTTAATTTTCAGATAATTTACACGCAATGTAAAACCGAATACATATAGGGATTGGACCCGAGCATTTGTGGCCCGGCCCGACCTGAGTCCGGTGGGTTTTGGCCCGTCCATACCTTCTAAGGGCAGCCACAATGTGCATGTAAAGTGCACCTTAAGCAATAAATACTAGCTTTTGGATGGACATAAGCATTGTGGAGACACACCTTAAGACAAAACACCTTAAGGTGCATCTCAAGCTTATGGTGTGGCAACAAGGAGTAAAAATATTTTTTGTAAACTCATCTCTCTCTAACTCATCACAACAGTTGGTAAAATAGTGTGTTTTTAACTCCATGTGGGACCCATGTTGCTGTATATTTGGACCATAGCCATTGTGGAGGTTGCTTAGTTAACTAATGCTACCTGAGCATGGACCCACCCTTAAGGTTATTTTGCACTGTACCATTGAGCTTGCCCTAATGGGATGGGCGTGGGCAGCAAAAACCAAGCCCAAAAAAGATTTGGGCCGGCCCAAGCCCGCTCAGATGCTTTATTTCATTTATTTTTTAACTAAAAAAGAACAAGAAGCCTGAACCCGCCCACAGCCTGACCTGAACCCAGCCCGAAAACTTGGCTTGACCTTGCCCATGGGATGGACGTGGGCATAATTTTTTGGCCCGAAACAAATGGGGCTGCGGTCCGGCCCGCATTAAGCCCGGTCCGCAAAATGCTCAGGTATAATAGGGACCTATTTGCATGAAGTCGGCATATAATAAAAATATAAACCCTAATTTAACCCCAAACCAAAGAAAGAAAAAGGTACAAAGCCAAGCGGAAGAAGGCGGCCCGCTGCTAGTGTCGCCGTGTCGCCGCATATCTCTCTAGTCTCTACCAGCTCTCCCGTATCTCCAGGCGGCGGCGGCGGCGGCGGCGAGGCCGCGAGGGTGAGATGGTGGCGGCGGCGGTGTCACGCGATGACGAGCTGGTGATCAAATCACCGAACGACCAGCGCTCCTACCGCGTCCTCCGCCTCGCCAACGGCCTCTGCGCCCTCCTCGTCCATGACCCTGAGATCTACGCTGACGGTTACCCGCCTCAGGCCTCCAAGGCCCACGAAGACGAGGAAGACGAGGAGATGGAGGAGGAAGAGGGTGAGGACGACGAGGAGAGCGATGAAGACGATGAAGAGTACAGTGACGAGGGTGATGACGACGATGGAGATGATGATGACGAAGAGGATGGGAGCGAACCGAAGAGGAGGAAGGAGAAGGGTGGCGCCGAGCCAATCGTTAAGAAGGTAGTGATGGTTTTCTCTTTTTCAGCCATTGTTGTATTAACTTAATTCTGTGATGAATGTCATATAATTTTTATAACAAATGCTAGGATCTAGTTTGATTTAGTGGTATGTAGGAAATATCTGCTAAGTGCATCATAACCATTGTAATGAACACCTAAACTCTTCAAGTTTTAGAGCGGTTTATGTGAAGAATAATTTGTTGATATTGAGGCTATGTGGTTCTGTAGTGAACCAAGTGAAGACGAGTTTAATGTGTGCCATGTTGTAAATTCATGTTGACTTGATGTCCATGCTTTGTTTATTTCTCGCTTACCACAGAAGCAGGAAAACATTAGACACCCAGCTTATCTCCTATGTGGCCTGAGTTCCGGGTTTCTAATAAGCAAAAATAATCAGGGTTGCCAAACACCCAGATGTGGGATTATGGTGTGAGAGGCATTACTCAGTTTTAGGGCAATTAAACTTTAATGGTTTGATGAGGAAGAAGTTCCTTGTTTGGAATTCTTGTCCATGGTATAGAAGTTGCTGTTTATTGCCCTAACAAAATGACACATTGTGTTTCAGGCTGCTGCTGCAATGTGTGTTGGAATGGGCAGCTTCGCGGACCCCCTGGAGGCACAGGGCTTAGCGCATTTTCTGGGTATATAATCTTTCTCTTCCCTATTATACCTATCTTACACTGCTTGCAGCCTGCTCATGCAATGAAAGCTTTCTCTCTTCTGTTTGAAGTTAAATGAAAGGTGGATTTGATCAGATATATTCAGTTGTTAAATCTGAATTTTAATGAACTAGTCTGGTGATTTATACCCTTGCTCTTTAGCTTATCTGAAAGTGTGCTATGGTTTTGCAGAGCACATGCTTTTTATGGGGAGTTCTGAGTTTCCTGATGAAAATGAGGTTTGTACAGCATGCATTGTTTTTTTTTTTTTTTTGCCCCCTTCCTCCCTTTATGTTTGGCGCCATCTGAGATTGCCTATACTGATAAAGTTTTATGTGTTTAGGCTGTAAGTTCCCTTATTTTTGTTACCATCAGATGTTCTGTTTTGTAGTATGTTTTAAGTAATACTTAGAGAAAGTACACAAAAGTATTTTGTTAGTGTATAGGGGTGATATAGCGAGAACAACATACTATGGTGTTTTTATCAACACAAAGTAGTTTGGGTCAAACTATGTCTGAAATTCGCTGGCAGCCATTACCACAGAAGATATCTTATATAGCATGAGATAGAACAACTGTTATATTTATTTGTGTAACTTATCTTACTCTGATTTACCATAACAGATCCTAAGATAAAATATAGTAACAATAAATTTTTGTTATAGCAGTCTGCTGCGGTCCTCTGTAGACACATCCAAATGAATTTACAAGACATCTTGATCCTAACAAGACTTTAATAGATACAGTGTTTGCTCTCAAATCTGTATTTTGTTCTGTGCATTCTGTATGTTTTAATATTTTCTGAGCAACAAAAGCTCTGCTTGTGGATTTAGTGTTTGCTCTCAATTATCCTTGTTTTTTACGTCTCTGTGGCATCTCCATATGCATCATTTACTTGTGACCGAATATTCTTTGCTCATCTTGCTAGAGCACTAGCAGAAGGTACCTTGATCTGTCGTTTAGAGTATTCACTCTCAGGAGTCAGGACCAATTTATCTTACATAGCCGTATAGCAAATGCGTGCCAGAATTTGAACAGTCACATCCCCTTATCCACCGTGGTAGTCTATCAGTCGAATGATAGCTATGATGTGCTGCAAACAGTTGTTGCCCTTATGTATTTTATTTCATTTACTTGAGCATTCCTTTGTTGCATATGATGCCATACTGTTGTTGTATGCTGTATATCTGAGAAATTTATAAATGATGACCATTTGAGTCAGTGATAGAGCTAGAAATTAAAAGAAATATTTAAACCACACATGGTTATGTGATGGTTTTTACCTGCTTTATGCGTTACATTTAAAGTGTTGACGAGTAGATTAACTTGAGCAATTATTTTTTTGGGGGTGTGTGTGTGTGGGTGGGGGGGGGGGTGGCCTGGCTCCCCTTGGTTACCCTATTGGCCTGACCTTGATTTGAGTTGCTTGATGACTTCTTTTATGTAGTATGACAGCTTCCTGTCCAAACATGGTGGTGAGTCTAATGCTTTCACTGAAACTGAGTACACATGCTACCATTTTGAGGTCAAACGGGAATATCTAAAGGGAGCCTTGGACAGGTAACTCACCCATTCACCATTGTTCTTCATTCGATTGCTTTCTTTGCAGATGATGTCTGTATTACGGTTTGAAACTTATATTTGATTCTGATTCCATTCTTAGATTTTCTCAGTTCTTTGTATCACCTCTTGTTAAGGCGGAAGCAATGGACCGTGAGATTTTAGCAGTGGACTCAGGTATTTGTTTATCTTGTTCTGGCAAGCTGCTGCTATTTTCTTTGGCTCTTTGAATAACATTGTATATTTACCTGTACAATTAAATTGCATCAGAATTTAATCAAGTTCTGCAAAATGATACCTGCCGCCTTTCCCAACTTCAGTCTCATACCTGTTCTCAAGGGCACCCTTTGAACCGATTTACCTGGGGTATGTTCATCAGTATACATATTTTTGGATGAAATCAGTTCGACACTCCCATCTTGTGCAATACTTTGAACTTCATTGGGACTGAATTTTATATTATCTAACAGGCAACAAGAAAAGCTTAGTTGACGCGATGGGCAGTGGAGTCAATCTAAGAGAAGAGATTTTACAAATGTACATGAATAACTACCACGGAGGAGCGATGAAGCTGGTTATAATTGGAGGAGGTGAACCTCAATCTCATCCGGACTCTTAAATTAAATCCATGAGTTCATGCTTCTGGTCGTTATAACTCTTTTAATGTTTTTATGATACTTGTTTCAGAACCCCTTGACATTCTAGAAGGCTGGACCATGGAGCTATTTAGCAATGTTAAAAGTGGTCCTTTGTTGGATATGACTCCAAAGACTGACATGCCATTTTGGAAGCCAGGGAAGCTGTACAAGTTAGATGCTGTTAGAGATGTGCATATCCTTTACTTGTCATGGACACTTCCTTGCTTGCATAAGGAATACATGAAAAAACCAGAAGATTACTTGTCACATCTCCTTGGTCATGGTAAATAGATTTTAACAGCCATGAACTTTCATCATTGTCTTCGATGAGGTTAATGTAGCTTGATGCTTTGAATGCTAAGGATGTGGTTTATCTTCCATATATCTCCATCCCCTTGGAGTTCTCAAGCAGTTCAAACCCCTTCCCATGCTCCCAACTTTACACAACTCCCTTTTGCATAAGGCAATTGCAATCATTTTACCTGGTTTGGATAAATGCTACTAAAATTGTGGCAGTACTTTTATCTATGTGCTACAAGTGGTGATTTACTATATCCATGCATTGTGCCGGGTGCTCTTTTATATCGTAGTCGTCTCTAGAGTCTTCTCTGAATTCCCCACGCTGTGCTTGCCTATGGATCTCTTTCCATTGTTGAATTAAACTGTAATGCACATGCTCATTTAAATGCATTTTCTCAGTTTAATGTGAATTCGAAACACAAAGCAAATTTCCTTGTGGGCCTTAATAACAGGTTATTTTGTTTTTTTATTTTCAGAGGGCAAGGGAAGCTTACTTTATTTCTTGAAAGCTAAAGGCTGGGTAAGCACGTTGAGTGCTGGTGTTGGAAGTGGAGGATCAGAACGGTCCTCATATGCCTATATCTTTGAAATGTCTATCCATCTTACTGATTCAGGGCTGAAAAATGTATGCAGGTTATCTAATGCTTCTCATTGAATGTGTATTTTTCGACCTAGTTCTTTTTCTTTTTTTTCTCAAAGTGCTTCATGTGACTTTTGCATAACTCTTCTCATGATAATTCCAATAAAAAATATAGCTGACGAGACCTTTATGTGTAGAAGAAATATTGAAATAATGATGTTTTTCACAAGCTATTATCCCATTATTTTATATGAATAATGAAGTAAAGATCTCCAGGGGTGCCGTCATTTTAAGGAATATTTGATTTGTTCATTTTTGCATCGAATTTAGCTATCTTGTCTGCCAGACACTGTAATTTCCTGTAGAGTAGTTTTCCTTCATATTCATCAATTTTTTTTTATAACCTTTTGTTTTCATTATCACTTGTCATTGAAAGTGGACACCCTTTCATGTTCATTCCACATTGTTTTGACTCTTGAATACGTGTTGTGGGTCAATGTCTCGATCTGTTCGTATTGTTTTTAAAAAAACAATATTTGGCTGATCCTTTACGAGGGTTTAGTACTTTAGATTGTCAGGAATCCTTTTGAATAGCAGGAAAAATAAGTTCATCTCCTGCCCCAGCAAAACGAACTATCAGGACTTAGACTTTGCCATTTATGAGGGTTTAGTACTTTAGACTTTGCCATTTATTGCTTTGTAGCTCATTTTTTAGTGAACATTTTTTGTTTAGACATTGATAATTTATTTGTTATATGCTTCTATAATATTGGATATTTGCAGGTGTTTGAGGTCATTGGTGTTGTGTACCAATACATAGATATGCTTAAGCAGTCTGAGCCACAAGAATGGATATTTAAGGAGCTTCAGGACATTGGATACATGGAGTTCAGGTTTGCAGAAGAGCAACCTCCAGATGATTATGCGGTTGACCTTGCAGGTCTCAGCCCTTTCTTTTCATACTCGTTTTTCTTTAGTTTATGTAGCGGTGCCATGCTTACTGATTTTTTTTATCTGCAGAAAATATGCTCTTTTATTCCGAAAAGCACGTTGTTTGTGGTGAGTATTTGTATGAGGCCTGGGATCCGGAGTTAGTTAAGCATGCTTTGTGCTTCTTCAATCCAGATAACATGAGAGTTGACGTACTCAGTAGATCATTTGATAAGCAGTCACAAGGTAATACATTATTATGCCATTTTCCGCATTGTGATTTGTCTTGTTTCTTAAAGCACCTTTGCTCCTGTAATAAACTGTGAACACCTGTTTATGCAATATGTACCCATGTATTGTCTTCTGTTGCTATGACATAGCCTGCTCTTGGTAGTTATGTTTCTCAGTGCACTTTCTTTTTTCTGCTCTTGGGTATGACACTTTTGGGAAGCGTTATCAAAATGGATTTTGTAGAACTACACATCACAACTGCTAGCTGACCCATATCTGTATAACCAAAGCCTCTTGAATAATCACAGTATGCTAAATTATGAGTAGCAAAATTAAAGTCTACTCTCAGTATACATAAATACACTTCAACCCAGCTCTTCCTTAACGTGTGCATATGCGCGTCTCCTTTGAAAGTGCTTTTGTAGTCAGTCAGGAATGACAGTAGCGCTAAGGTTATACCTTTGTGGCTTGTAGGTTTCTGTATCACCACATTGAATTTTACCATCCTTGACCTTGCCACATAACTTTACCGTTCTCCTGTTTGTGTAATTATTTAAATGAACAACTTTCTCATTATGGAGTTGATACTTTGACACAGCTAAAGGCTGTCATGAGAACACATATCAGTTAAATTGCATATTGATGCTTGATTGCCTCCTGAGTTTGCAATTCTAATGCAGTTTGTTGCATGCAGCTATTCAGCGTGAGCCATGGTTTGGTTCACAGTATATCGAGGAGGACATCCCATCATCTTTGATCGAAAGTTGGAGAAATCCTGTACAAATAGATGCTAATTTACATTTACCTAGGAAGAATGAATTTATCCCAGGGGACTTCACTCTTCGAAATGCAAACTCTCCTAGATCCTCAAGTGAAGATAACCCTCGTTGCATTGTGGATGAGCAATTCATAAAGCTCTGGTACAAGATGGACATGACATTTAATGTACCTCGTGCTAACACTTACTTTTTGATTTCCATTAAAGATGGCTGTAGCAGCCTCAAAAACTCTGTGCTGACAGAGCTGTTCGCAAACCTTCTCAAAGATGAACTTAATGAGGTCCTTTATCAGGTTGGTATTGTTGAATTTGTCTACTTCTCTAATCATATGACAGATGTTTGCTGTTGTTATGTAGACACTGAAACCTAAATTCACCTTCTAGATCGGTACACTCCAAATATGGTTTTACAATTTGTGGTGGTTACTTTCATTACTTTTTTTTTGCTGCCTTTTCTATTTAAACTGGACCCTAAGAGCAATGAAGAGTAGAGTAAACGGAAATATCCAAGCTAGGGTGGATATCTGCAAAGGATCCTAGTGTGATGTTGTTCATGCAAGAATTTGGCAAAATGTCTCGAGTTTTATTCCTCAATTATGAATCTTCTGTTAGTTGCTAAACGGCTTGGTATTGTTCAATTTTTCTAATTCTCTAATCATATGACAGATGTCTGCTGTTGTTATGTAAACACTGAAACCTAAATTCACCTTCTAGATCGGTACACTCCGAATATGGTTTTACAATTTGTGGTGGTTACTTTCATTACTTTGCTTTTATGCTTCCTTTTCTGTTTAAACTGAACCCTAAGAGCAATGAAGAGTAGAGTAAATGGAAATATCCAAGCTAGGGTGGATATCTGCAGAGGATCCTAGTGTAATGTTGTCAATGCAAGAATTTGGCAAAATGTCTCGAGTTTGATTCCTCAAAATTATGAATCTGCTGTTAGTTGCTAAACAGCTCAAATGTGAATGTATGAGTCCTGGAAACAGCCTTTTGCAGAAATGCAAGGAAAGGCTGCGTACAGAAGACCCAAATTGGTCGGACCCTTCCCCGTACCCTGCGCAAGCGGGAGCTACATGCACCGGGCTGCCCATTACCTTACTCCTCTGATTAAATATCAGAGAACTGAACCTAAGGGTTCACAAAATCAACCCCCCCCCCCCCCCTCTTTTAGGTATTTGCAATACAATTTATTGGCTCTGCCAATTATCTTTACTAACCTGCCTTTTGATTTATTACTCTCCACTTTCTCAGGCTTATGTTGCTAAACTGGAGACTGCGATATCTGTTGTTGGTAGCAGTCTTGAGATAAAACTTTATGGTTACAACGATAAGCTTCCGATTCTGCTGTCCAACATCTTGTCTACTTTTCAATCCTTTTCTCCAAAGACAGATAGGTTCGAGGTAATGTATTCCATGTGGAACTTTTGAAATAGGGTTGCCAGAATGTTTCTGGATTCTGATGTTTGCTAGGAAGTCTGTGTTTTGTTGTGTGAACCTTTTATTTAAGATAATATGATAACAACAGCAAAGCATGATCCACCCCTGATTTGTCTTATGGCCTACTTATTTTTCCAGTTGCCATAATTGCTAACAGCCTATGGCCTAAAGGCTTGTTTAACCATGTTTAATAAGTTATTTCTGGAGGCCACTGGCAGCCATAGTCAGTGTATTTTTTTTTTCCATTGGCAGCTTGGAGGCAGCGAGGTGCTAGCTTGAATCATGTTTCAGCCTAGTTGCTAATTTTAGCAAACTTATATGCTTTTCTTTCTCCTCTTAGGACTGCTAGTTAACTTATGTAAGAATTGAAATAAGATTTGCAGAAAAGGCCAACGATTTAATGAACTTCTGCATGGTGGCATTTCATCTGATGTTTCGCTGTGTGTTCACCAGGTCATCAAGGAAGACTTGGAAAGAGCTTACAAGAACACTAACATGAAGCCTATGAGCCATTCTACCTACTTGAGGCTACAAGTCTTACGTGAAATATTCTGGGACGTTGATGAAAAACTAGAAGTTCTTATGAACTTAACATTTACTGATCTAGTAAAGTCTCTACCAATGATCCTTTCCCAGGTATGTAGTCAGTGACCTCCACCGCGTCCGCGTTACATTTTCTGTCCAATACTTCTGCTGACACCTTTTCTTAAGATGTTTGAAGATGAAAGATGTCTTTTGACAGTGCTTTCCTGATAAAGAATGTTTTTACTAGGCTTTTGTTCCATGCTCCTTTGTTTTCTAGACAATGTAAAACCACTTTCTGTTTGCTCATATGCAGTTGCACATTGAGGGACTCTGTCATGGCAACCTCTCCGAAGTGGAGGCAATTAATATATCAAAAATATTCCGCAATACTTTGTCAGCCCAGACATTGCCGGAGGAAGCAAGGCACGGGGATCGAGTTATTTGCATCCCTAATGGCACAAACTTTATTAGAAGTGTCCGTGTGAAGAATGACCTCGAAGAAAATTCTGTAGTTGAGGTGGGTTTTTATTCTGGTGCTACTTTATAATAAAGTACTGTTGTATGGCCCTGTTTTTTATAGTTGCGATTTGAAATATCTGGTTATAGTGTAATAAACATCGCTGGCGGCAACCTTCTGTTACCTGTTCTGAGAGGCTGTTCATGAGCAATGCAGCCGCATTCTGAAAGGGTGCAGCTCTAAATTAGGCTAGCATCTGTTCTTAGAATGTTGCATGGCATATAGGTAGTGGGGCTCATGTGAGTTACACATTAGATGGTCTTTTCCAGCTCAATGACCTTTGCAAGGCCAGCCTGGAACCCTGGGAGCCTGCATTTTTTTTCTTAAGGGTGATAATATGGCCTTCTGATGTATACTTACTGCTTATTTTTGTCAGGTCTATTTCCCAATTGAGCAAGACACTGGAAGGGAGGCAACAAGGCTGAGGGCTATTACAGATCTGTTCAGCAGCATTATTGAAGAACCTTACTTTGATCAGTTGAGGTGTGAATATCACACTTTGTTGTTGAGATGAGTTAGAGTTAACTAATGTCATCTTCCTTCACAATACAATACTATGAAAACCGCACCAAAGTAATTTTTTATACAAACAATATAATTATTTTCAAATATGCTGGTTTAGTACATTACTTACTATTTTTTTGAAGATTGTAAACTTGGCTACTTTTCTTGCTTAACTAATTTTCTTGATATTCTTATAACAGAACGAAGGAACAACTTGGCTATACTGTGGACTCTAGTCCACGGATGACTTACCGGATGTTGGGTTATTGTTTTCGAGTTATGTCCTCCAAATATAGCCCTGTTTACCTACAAAGTCGGATTGATAACTTCATCAATGGTCTATCTACCCTACTGGTATGCTTCTATGATCCTGTCCTATTTTTGGAACATGTCTGCTTTAGGGCATGTAGCACTTGTATACACACTTGAAGAAAGAAAGCAAGTGCTGATCAATTGATCATCAAGTATCTATACAAGAGTCCTAGCCTACAATAGGACCAACTATTTTATGATACTTAGATAGCTTGATCATTGAAGGTGCCTGCTTAAGCATTCTTCAGTCCCGTACTCCTATGTAGGTACAGCATGCTCAAGCAAATTTACTTGGGGCCATGCACCTGCCTTGAGTTTTCACGTGATACCTAAATGCAGTGTTTAGCGCCCGTTTGAGCTCCTGATTT
The DNA here is from genome assembly GCA_015342445.1 of Digitaria exilis. Lineage (NCBI taxonomy): Eukaryota > Viridiplantae > Streptophyta > Magnoliopsida > Poales > Poaceae > Digitaria > Digitaria exilis. The sequence goes on from JACEFO010001626.1 coordinate 517,634, forward strand.
GGCCTACAAGTGCCTGTGCTTCCCAAATGCTAGGATTACACCGTGGCAAGGGGATTAAATGGCCGCTATGCGTTTGTTAAGCATTCTGTGTTGCATGTTGGCCTTAGTCTCTTATATTATTCTTTTTTTTTATTATTTGCACCTGACAGGCAGTGTAGGATAATCTGCATTTTTGTTAAACATTTCAACTACTAAATATCTAAATCGACATGACTCCATGCAAACTTTCTTTAATCGAAATATTACTGCAGTTCACATTCTTTTCATGCGATCTAGTACAAACACTGAAAGTATCTCAAATAGCATGCTATTTGATTGTTCATTTATGGTTGTGAAATGTCAACATTTGCATGCTGTTGTATACATTTTCCTGCCTCTACTTTTTGGGGCCAAATTACATAGCTTCTGGAGGCTGAAGCCATTCACATTTTATCTAACAATTATATCCTTTGCTTCAACATATGTACTCAGGATGGGCTCGACAATGAAACTTTTGAGCACCATAGAAGTGGTTTAATAGCTGATAAACTGGAAAAGGAACCTTCCCTTAGCTACCAAACTGGTGATTATTGGTCTCAGATTGTTGATAAAAGGTATGATTGGTCTCTGACGCTTTTGCACTGAATAGGACTTTTGAAAAGTATTGCATGAAAACATTTGTGGACTTACTATTCTGGTCAAGTATTGAAACCATTCCTGTGATGATTAGTGCATGTGTAAATTTTGTTTCAGAAAAGGAAACAAAAACAAAATAGTATTGTGAAATTTCATGCTCGAAAGAAAAAAATACTTCTGGTTCTCAAAAGAGAAACATGCAGTGCTGTAACAAAAACATGAGTGATTATGAGACTCGACCCATGTCCATTGCTTAAAAGTAGGATTGATGTTCGTATTTTGTTTGTTGTGGGTTCGACATGGACTGTGCTTGTCCGATCTCTCCTCTTTGCCTTCTTACACTCCCACCACTGCTACAGTGAGGGAGCCTTTTCCATTACTACCCCAGAGGGTCATGTGGTCATGACCCTGCTGCCACGGCGGATCTAGCACATAAGTCATGTGGGCAGTCCCATTTATGTGAACTTTGCGAGGATTCCGGGAGACAGCAACACCACTGCCTCGTATGCTCCACATGCTCCATGGACTGCATGTCCATACTGTTTGGCGAAGAAAGGGTGTCAAACTGTGGGGTCATGCCCATGCTTGTCTGGTGGAGGGGTCATGACCGTGTTGAAGGCTTGAAGCTGATGGTGCAGTAGCCGATAGGCACTGCAACATGAAGTGGATAATGCTGATGACTTAGTTGAAAGCATCGCCGGTACATTGCCCCTATGTGCATGTCAGGTCATGCTCTACAGTTAAACCTGCTTAACCTGTGTTATAGTGAGCCATGGTAAAAAGGTTAACCGGTTTAAGGAAGGAGAGGATTTTATGTAACAAAAAAAAAAGACATTATGGTGTTACTAGTGAACTCTGGTCATAGTTTGCCAGTAGTGGAGTTTTCCCTAAAATTAATGCCTTGATAGGACTAGAAGACTATTGTAATCGGCTAGTTTTCTCTGGTGTTTTGCACTTATGTCGTGGTAGTCTAGGTCTAGTATCAAAATTGGTCAATGGTTAATTAAGATTTATTGAATGCACTATTGTATGAAAAATATTTTCTTGATGTATCATGTACATGCTCTTGACAGAAGACTTTCATGTATTGTGATCTGATGTTTTGGACATGCAGGTACATGTTCGATATGTCAAAACTGGAAGCTGAAGAGCTTAGGACAATGCAGAAGGCTGATGTCATCGCATGGTACAATACATACATAAGATCATCAGCTCCAAAGCGTAGACGACTAGCAATCCATGTGTATGGTTGCAACTCAGACATCGCGGAGCTTGCCAAACTCCAGGAACAGTCTTGGACTGTAATTGACGACGTTAAATCGTTGAAGGGTTCATCTCAATTTTATTCAAGCCTTTGCTGAGGGAAGGACGGCACTACTATCTGTTGATGCAAAATCACAATACCGACCGATATAAACACCTCGAAAGAATGTCATGTGAACCTGTAGTTGGTCTACATGCAAGAAATTGAAGAGCATCGATGTGGTTGACATATTCAGCGTCAACGTTTGGTAATCCCATTATTTCTTAGTTGGGTAAGAAGTGCATCATGCCATTTCATTCTTTTAACAACAAAAGTATGGCTTTGTTTCTAATTTACACAAAAATATTGATTTGCCCAATCTGGCACTGTAATTCATGTCTGTATACATATTTGAGGAAGAAATATTTTGTACTCACATATTCGAGATGAGGAAGCAATATTGTAGACAAGATGGTTGGAATCGATAACGGGAATTTTGGAGCAGTATTATATGAGCTCAATAAGTTTGCATCGTGGGACTATTGCTTCGTTGATACATATCCAGTTATCTAGCAGAGAAAGTCACCGCTAAATAAATTGGTGAGTCATCTTTACGATGAGTGAAATTTTAGAGCCGGAGTCTTGCGTTTAAGTTTTGCAGCTTTTCCTAAATAAACAGTAAAGATATGACGGTTTTAACTTAGGCCAATTCAAATCTCCAGACGCTAGTTCCAGTGCATCGTGTGCAACAGACGAAGGCTAGGTCTTCGCCTCTTCGGGCCCTTGATCTTCACGTGGTATGCACCAATATACACACGAGCACCGTATAAGTAGGAGGGAGCCGCGTGCACCTGACCACAACCTCTGCGCGCCGCCTCGGTCCCAAGAAACCCTAACACACCTCTCCCTTAATCTCCCCGATCCATAGAGCTCCATGGCCGCGACGCAGCGCGCCGGCTCCACCCCCAGCGCGCCGATCCCCATCCACGTGGTAAGAGAGCACCGTGTTCTTCTCAGCTCTCAGGCCGAGGTTTCGCTGGGATTCTGATGCTGATCTGACCTGTCGATGGCATAATGGGCGCGCACAGGTGGGCGGCGCGTTCGTGCACCAGTACTACAAATTCTACCACGGCAACAGCCGCGTCTCCCGCCCCTCCGCCAGCGGCGGCGGCGTGGACAGCGTCACCACACTGGAGGTTCGTGCGTGTTCTTTGTCCTCAAATTCAGCAGCTATTCTGTCCTGTCCTGTCCCTGTCGATGTTTAGTGTGGGGTGATTAATTCGCCTGATGGTGTTTCAGGCGATCAAGAGGAGGATCAAGGCGATGGGGAAGTTGGTGGACGTGGAGGCGGCGGAGTCCAAGGAATCGGGATCGCACGCAGGCGGCATCACCGTGCTAGTCAGGGGCCGTGTCAGCTTCGTCCTCGGGGGTCCGCCCCGCGCCTTCTCGCAGTCCTTCCTCCTCGCCCCGCAGGACACGCCGCGCGGCTACTTCGTGCTCGAGGACACGTTGGCTTACGATGAGAACGCTGTCCACGCCGCCGCCCGTGCCTAGGGGTTGCCAAATGGTACAGCTTCTCGACGCGGCGTGTGTGATTACCGAAGTCCGGTGGATGATTGGAATTTATGCTCAAGTTGTGATTGGCAGATATTTACGTTTATATACAACTTTATTCCTTTGTTTTGGGAGCCAAGCCACGCATATTAATTTAGTGCTGAGTCATATAACAAACAGGCTCTTTACTCATATCTTCTATTATTTTCTATTTTTTTTCACCCTCATATTAGCGTTCTACTTGGACCCACACATCTGCATAGAAACTCGTGCATAGCTTGTTGCTTGCATAGTTGCATAAAGACCAAGCTCTCCCTTCCGCATCAGCAAATTACTAGCTACCTGGGCTATAAAAATTGCCGCACTTGCCCTCAGTACATGTTGTGGAGAGCAAGACGAATGGTACAATATTCTCTAATTTGAAAATGTGTTGCACTTGAGCGGCTCGCAACAACATGGAGGTTTCGTGCACATTAAATAATGTGCTAAGACAATATTTTGGATGATGTGGCAAATAGATTAATGAAGAGATATAAAATGGGATTCGTTTATATGAAATCATATGTAAAGGGTTTTCAACTCTCGATGAATGTTAGAATTAAATGCGAGGAGAGCTTAAATAGAAAACGTCAAACAATTGTGCGGTAAATTTGATCCATAGTTTTATTTGTGTTTTGTTGATGTGGTACTCTTGGAAACAACAAATGAATCATCCTTTGGAATTGACCTAATGAAATGTTTCATGATGATATTTTCAAGATAGACATACAACTATACAAGAAAAAACAATGAAACTACCCTTACTACAATGTATAAGTTAATGTTGTGGTTTTTCGAAACTCCATGTAGCATTTAATTTTATGACTCATATCTTATAGAATATTGGTAGTCTTAGTTTATTTGCTTTCTTCATAAATTTCATATAGAGTATCTTATAATTCATATAAAACTCCCACTTGAAGTAGCCCTAGTGATTGTAGATAACATGAAAACATTGATTTGGACATGTCACGTGTCATTCTTCTAATCTTATAAACATGCGAATGAAGAGTACAATTACTACTCGACTCCTGGAATCCACCACTAGGCCAATATCAACGGGGTTTTATGGGTAATAAATAGGGTACCACGTAGGCATTTTAATGATATGGCAGTACATTAATGAAAAGAGAGGGCGAAATGAGTTTTATGGGGATGAAACTCCCTACCTAGACACCTTATGTCTTGCATGTAACCTAGGGAACAACAATATATGAAACTATGTATTGAGAGAGAAACGTTTGATCCTAGTTTCAAACATTTTTAGATGGTGTAGCACTCTAGGTAATCGTGTCCATGAAACTCATTGAGCCCAATAGCCTTAGAATCAAATGTACACTATTCCCTTGGATTATTTTTATTGAGCGAATTAAATTTGAAATGCTCGATATATAAAAATGTACACTTTAAGAATCCGAGCCAACAATTTGTTAATGGGCCTGAATTAGGTCCAGTAAGCTTGGCCCAGCAGCTCAACTCAGACAGGCAAAACGCGGCCGTGCCTCACTCACTGTGTTGTTGGAGTTGGACTCGCCGCCGATGTCGCGAGCGGCCACTAGATTTTTCCTGACGCGGTCGCTGCTCCCACTTCCCCTCGCAAAGTGGCAGCGGCGGCGGGGGCGGCCGGGGTCTAGCATTTTTGCGGCGTGGGCTTTCGCCATGGCGGCATCGGGGTCCGGCGGCGGCGATTCGTTCCGGCTTTCGGCCGCGCCGGGGGCCGGCGTGCTGAAGCTGCACAAGGGCGACATCACCCTCTGGTCCGTCAATGGCACCACTGACGCCATCGTAAGTGTTCCCGCGCCTCCTTTTTCCCATGCCGTCGTTTGCGTTCGCGGTTAGGGCGTGATCCCGATCCCGTACATGCTTGGCGTTTGGGTTGGTGTCAGGGCCGGTCCTGAGATTTCAGGGGGCGGAAATAAAGCCCTTCTGGGTAGTGTTGTACTGGTAGTAATAATAATGCTAATATCTTGTTGTCCATATACAAAATGTTATGATAAACGCTCAAAGTGCATTCAAAACAAAGATGTTACTTGTTGGTGTCAATTAGGCGGTTTGTTCATATCTAGCAATTTATACATATTACCATAAAAAGTTTCTTCCGTGTATAAATGGTTACATCATCCTTCTCCGTGTGCGAGCATATATTCTATTGCAATGTTATCCACTCACTGTCATTAGTTTGGTGGAGTGATTATATCTAGTAAGTTGGTTTACATTTCCTGGCTGCAGCCTAGCTTCAAAAAAATGGAAGCCATGGTACTTTAAATTAATCTGCTGACCTGTGTGGCCTGATCCGTTGGAAAATAAATCAGATAAAAAAATAGGATCTGAACCAAGGATGCATGTGGTCAGATAGCCAACCTGGATGCACAATGATAATGATTCTATACTTCTGTGCCTTCTTGACTGGAAGTGCACAAATATAAATATAGAAAGGCCAGAGCATCCCCAGCAGATGCTGTAAAATGGGCTGGTGCTTTAAAAATCAGGATTTTACAGCACCAAATGGCTCCAGCAGCCGCTCTAAACTCTGCCCGTGCTGTAAAAGTTTTAAAGCATGCTGTATATTTCACCCCCAGTGCTTGATATATGAAGCACAAGCAATGATGCTATATACGGTTCTGTATCTCGATTTGGGTTGGCAGGATCCAACCGTCCCTCTCGTCGTACCTTCCTCCTTTTGCCGTCCGGTCACCGTCCGACCGTCGTCACTCGCCGCCGGCCACATCCGAGGTCGTCCTGTCTCCCCTGGCTGTCAGCTTGCTTCACGCACCTCTCTCAAGCTCGTCAGAGCTCCACCCTAACGCACCCGTCGTGGTGCCCCCGTCGGCAGCGTCCGTGTCCGCCGCCTCGCACGCACCCTGCTCGCAGAGCGCCTCCTCGACAACTTCCTCCACCTCGCCGATGCGCACGGTAGCTTCCACCACGTGCTCGTCGCGCTCGCCATGTGCTAGGCCGAGGCGCACGCCGCACTGCGCTAGGGAGACTTGGCCAGGTTGGCATCGCGCGTCGCAAGCTCGCCGCCCTCGTGCTGCACACAAGCTGCCCGGCGTGCTTCAGACGGGCGAGTTTGTCCAGTGCATCCTGCTGCAATGGCCCTTGCCAGGTGCTCGACAAAATGCCTCAAAGGTTTACAACACAGGTTTTACAGCACCTGCTGTAGCACACTGCTCAAAATCCTTAAAAGTGAAGTTTACAGAATCTTTATATTTGGTTTTACAGCACCAAGTTTACAGCAGCTGCTGAGGTTGCTCTAACCTAGTCAACTATCATCTTATGAGTATGGGAGGAAACCTGGCTTAGTTGGCGGCCAGTTTCAACAGATTTTTCATTGCATCACATATAGCGACAAATACATATGAATAATGAATATATGATCGATAATTCAAATTACCTATGAGCTCTGTTGTGGTTATATATTTTAACAATCGTGCTGCTCCTTTGATGCCTGATGTTCCATTTTTTTCTATGAAGCATGATGATATTTCTTTTTGTCTATTCCATTCCTTCCTAAAAGTATTGCTAAACTTTCTTGAAGCAATGATCTCTGTACGTGATGAGGAAGATAACTTGCATTTATTTCGTAGGTTAATGCTGCTAATGAGCGTATGCTAGGAGGTGGAGGTGTTGATGGAGGTAACAAGTAATAAAATGCTTTTGAGAACTGCTATAATTCATTCTATTGTTGATGGGCTATCTCATATGAGCTTCAAATCCCAATATCAGCCATACACCGAGCTGCTGGACCAGAATTAGTACAAGCATGTCGCAAAGTTCCAGAGGTCAAACCAGGAGTTCGTTGCCCGACTGGAGAAGCTAGGATTACTCCGTTAGTACCTTGATCATTTCGGTTATTTCAGAACAAATTGGAGTGATTCCTTATGAAGTTTACATATTCCTTCACACGATATTAAATGTGCTCAGAGCTTTCAAGCTTCCTGTGTCGCGAGTAATTCACACTGTTGGGCCCATATATGACATGGAAAAGCATCCTGAGGTGTTATTAAAGAATGCATATGAGTAAGTCATTCTCTTTGAATGTTAAAAGAAAGGGGGGCTTTGTTGCTGAATCATTGAAAAACTATCTTAAACTGCCTGTGCTACTTGCAGAAATAGCTTGAAGCTTGCTAAAGAGAATGGCATTCAGTACATCGCATTCCCTGCTATATCTTGTGGTGTTTTCCAGTATGTGCCAAGTTTAGTTATCTTTCATGTACCTAGCTTTTGGGCAACTCAGGTCCTTTACAGGATCTAATAATTTGTAAAGTTTGACTTGATTTGATTTTGTGCAGTTATCCCCCCAAAGAAGCATCAGAAATAGCTATTTCTACTGCACAACAATTTTCAGAGGATATCAAAGAGGTTGGCTGTAATTCTGCTTGTAAACCTTTCACATTCGTATTATTTTATACATCTGGTATTATCGTATCATCTGCAGAACTTGGATTTTGGTACTCAAAAGTCATAACACCATTGCTACAATAAACTATAGAACACATTGATAAATAAACCAAATGTGCATTGGATTTTTAGTGCTAGAAAACCGGACAAATCATAATGATCACACTTGTTTCTATAAATATGAAAGTATTTTCTGTTGTATCATTTCAGTTAATTTTTTATTGAACTTTTAGGTCATTCAGTGTGAATTTTATGTGCAGGTGCATTTTGTTCTATTTTTGGACGATCTGTACGAGATTTGGCGTGAGACTGCCCAGGAGATGCTATCACAATGTGACAAATGAATGTTCTTTATAGTTTCTGCTGTGGCTGTAGTTGGCTGCAGTCCTTTGTTGAGATGTGAGCGCATAGGCAATTTGCCGGATTACCAATATGAGTGCATTGAACTCCTTTGTTGAGATGTGAGCGCCATAGGCAATTTGCGCATGTAGCAATATGTATTGGACGTCATTTTAATCTTTAACCATGTCGTGCCCTTGCGGTGTAGTGTTGAATGAATAAGGTTTGGCCACATCGAGAAGCACTTGGAATTATTAGAGTGTGCTAATATTGTAGAAGGAACGAGCAACTATCTGTCAGTACCCAGGTGAGTAACATAATGCAAGGTTCACTCTAGATGGCTACCATACGTCCTTTAGAAGCGGGTATATCATTTCACTGCGACTGGTTGCTACCGTACAAACTTATGCGAAATCACTTCATTTCACGTTCCATGGTAGCCGCTTGGTGTTACAATCTTTTGCCCACTTTGTTGTGAAGGTTGACAGAAATCTGTACAATGAGTTACAAAGTTCTGCATACCACATATCGTCTCAAACATTATTGCTCAAGAGTACACTGCACGGGTATCTACAGGGGACTTTTTTCTATGTTCCTAAATCTCTAGTTTCATGGCCACGTAAGGTCTAACAATGTAGGTACAAAATTACTTGAACTTGCTCTCATTTTCGAGTATCAGTCTTCTTTCTCTGTGATGAAGCTTCTGGGTAGTCTACTGATCACATTTTCGTCAACTATCTTGTAATGCCTTGATATGTTCCGGTGAACCATCCCCGCGTACCTATCCACGTGCCCCTGGTATTTGTTGTACAATGCAGGTACCGTAACCAAAGCAATGGTTCCTGTCATGCAGCCATTGCAAAATTAGCACTGTAATTCAGACAGACGAACTGATATAAACATACAAGATTCTGCCTGCCCCTAGATACCGTATATTCCTATATGTGCAAGGCACGTATGTGAGCCTGAAATATGATATATACAGAACATACCTATGTAAGCAAGAGTGATAGAAGAGCAGAAGTTGCCAATTACAGATAACAGCCAAAGGACAAGCACAACCTGTGAAGAGAATTTTCTGTCTGAGCAACCATGAGTATCAAACAATCAACATGTACCTGCATGATAGCTAACCTGGAAAAAGAGCCGGAAGTCCTTGCCAAGAGTAATGTCATGCGCAATCATTAGCATGTTATTGACTTTAACACGGAATGAAGCTGCGGCGTTGCTAACCATCTCTTCCGATAGAACTAACTCAGGTAGTGGCCTAGGCTGCCTGCAAATAATTGAATAGTAAGAAAATCGATGAACACTGAAAGGCAATTTTCATGGAAATTTGAAATAGAATCAAAGGAAAGATTTGGGTACCTTACCTATTCAGTAATTCAGCTACTTTGACCCGTATGAACTGCACAACTATCAAGATGAGAAATATATCACAGCATATAGTCAAGAATGACAGTCCAGACTTCTCAAACAACCACCATGCCATAGTAGCACCAAATATAACACCAAATGTAACACGGCCTCGCCTCCATAAGATGATATCAGCAGCTGAATAAGAGGAATTAACATTAGCACCAACGACACAAGTCGATGACCTGTTGAACTTCATTATGACATAAAAGTACCATATGTATCATTTAAGGATTAAAACAGAAATCAAGTGGGACACAAACATTTGTTTCAACATCTTTTGACATATTACAGAGTCATTATTGACCTACATTTTACAGTTCTTCAGTAATCATTGCTCACTCTAATTCGTTACACTAGCATTCCTTCAAATGCAAGGACCTAGTAACCTGGATATTTTCTTCAATTTTTTAGAGGTCTTTCCATTTCTGTGAGAAAACAAATGTTGGCAATTCTATAGACATCTATAGTCTATAGATGCTATAGTGATAGGCGAGGACAAATCTCAGTTGGGAAGAAAATATTAAATATCAGATCAATTGAGGCTAAGATAATCAAGTGTAGGACCTATAACTCAGCATGCTGGTTACTCTTACAGAACTGATGTTTCATCTGAATGGTTCCTGATTACAGCAATCAAGCATCAAGTCCAATTCAGTACAAGTACTTCAAGCCTGACTGAGTTGATAACTAGAATTCCAATTGAAACAGCATGCTATTCCTGACCTCAAGTCCACATCCCAACACGGTACCGCAGCTTGCAAACCACGGCACACAACTCCTAGCACACCGTTGCCTACAGTTGCGCATGTTTGGCTGTGCCACCCTGCAAATAACCCAACGAGACGCCGTTTCTGAGTTCGGCAAGTACTAATCCGCTACAGTTGAGCACAGACAATAATCCAAAACACCGAGACTCAGGTCACGTAACGTAACGACATCGACATCCAATTCGACGCTGCTAATCGCACGGCTGTAACAACGGGGCGCGGAACCTATCGCAACCCGCGGCGCGGGGAGTTTGGGGGGAGAACATCAGACCTTTCCCGCCGCCGGCGATCTGGTGAACGGAGAGCCTGTGCCCGCCCGCGGTGCCTGAGCTGCAGGGGTCAGCGGAGCCCTCGATCCCGCCGTTTCCGGCGGCCTCCGGCCCACCGCCGGCGTCCATGCGCGGACCCTCGATTCGCGGGCGGGATCGGAGAGAGAGAAGAGGAGACGACGTGACGCGAGAGCGGTGGAGGGAGGAGGGAATACTCCGGAGAGGCCGCGAAGGATTGGGGAGAGGGAAGCGGTTCGATTCTTCTCCTCCCACGACGCGGCGGGGACCGAAGCCGAGCAAGGTCAGCACGGGTGCGCCGCCATTATTTATTTTTCCATCGGTTTCTTTCCGTTAATTATTCTGGTTGTGTGATGATTGATTGTGCCGCTGGTTGATTAGCGGAGCATCCTTTCGGCGGAGGGACGTGGTGGGCCGGATCAAGATCCGACGACTGCGAACTTCACAGTCTTGGACCCGCTGGACACCCTCTCAGGGAGGAAAGAGAACTGCTGGGCCAGTGAGCCAAGCGAATTTCCGAAATAAAGTACATTTCTTCAGGAAATAAGGCCTCTTTTGGATGAAAAAATTGTAAGGAAAATCACAGGAATCCAGAAGGAGGAGGAAAGTAAAGTGAGCATTTGGAATGTAGGAAGCATCAATACCATTCCTATGTACTATTTCACTCAAAAAACAAAAATCCACGGCGTTCGGCACAGAGCGTGCAGCACGGCGGGGGCGGGGCTGACTGCGGCCATGACTTGGGCGAGCGAAACCAAAAAAGAATTCAAGTACTGTAGTACGTGCGGACAAGGTGCAGACACGTCTGGTATTTGTGTCGGTGATGGGAGCCGTGGCACGGAATTCCCACTGCGGTCAGCGGCGCTCGGGCGGCAAATGTTCCAAAGCCCGCTACTGGATCTCGCACTCGGTCGCCGGCGGCCGCGTTATCGCACCGCCGTCGTGGCCTGCTCCCGCCTACTGGATCTCGCACTCGGTCGCTCGGAAGTCGGAACACGCAAAGTTTCACTGCGTTCTTCGTATTCGATCAAGCCAGCCAGCGACAAGTAGTCAACTGTACTCTGCTGCCTGCTGGTATACGTCGCGTTGCTGCTAGCCAGTGAGCATGTGCGGTGGTAACCAAGAAGCACTAATCCCATGTGCGGGGTGCGGTTTTAACCGAAGCCATACAAGTAGTCAAAGTGCCCAAGCCATGCAGATGAGGTGGCCCCAGGCGGCGGCACGTCGGCCCGGGCCCACCACCCCAAGTCCGTCGTCCGAGACGGACAGGGAGGAGCCACGCCCACGAGGGCCGAGACAGCGAGTGCGCGCGGCGGGCTGCCACGACGACCGTTCCACTGGCCACCACCTGGTCTCCATCCCTCTCCTCCCCCACATCGCGCCGGTCGTATTCCCCCTCGCCACGCCACGCCCTCGGCAACGCGCAGACGCGAGCGCACGCAGCCCTCCTGCCGCAGACGTACTCTGGCTATAAAATCTCGGATCCAGATAGAGACGGCCGTCAGCGCCAGGCCCTGCCTGCCCCACCACCGCCCCCGGCTTCCCCTCGTGGGGGTTTTGTTCACACCATCCCACTCGACCCGCCCCGCCCGCACCGCAGGTTTCCTGTTCCTTCCCCTCCCCGGCACCCCGCGCGTCCGACGCGGGGCACCGGGCACCCTCCTACCTACCCCAGCCGGCCACCCCACCTCGGGAAACCCAAACACCGGCGCACCGCCCTCGCCTCGCCACTCGCCCCCCTCCCGCTCGTAACGGCTCGGCAAACCCCCCCCCCCAGCGACGCGGTAGAGGGGAGAAAAAAATTTCCCCCCTACTACTTCCGTTTCGTTTCTCCCCCAATTCCGCATGCCCGGCGCGAGGTAGTAGTAGCAGCAGGCGGCGCGGCGTCCGGCGTCCTCCACGAGGATGGCGGCGGGAGGGAGGGGCGCTGCTCTGGCGCCGGCGCCCGAGGCGGTGCCCGCGGGCGGCGTGGCGGCGGCGGGGGCCGCGGCGGACGAGGTGGTGCGCAGCGTGCAGCCCACGGAGGCCTCCGAGCGCCGCCGCGCGGAGGTCGTCGACTACGCGCGGAGGCTCGTCGGCGCCGCGCTCGGCTGCGAGGTGCGTCCTCTCGTGCCCAGTGCAGTGCCGGCTGTGTTCTGTTGACTACTGTGCTCTCGTATTCTGCTGTGGGGTTTTTCCTTTCTTCCACGTTTGGATTAATCGCCGTGGATATCTGATTCCGTGAATAATTAAAGGTTTCATACTCCCCTGCTGGTTGCTGACAAGTCTTGGGATTCTCGTCCTTGTCTGCTTAGCTCCATTGGGAGCAGTTTTGTTTGTTTAACCTTCGTTTTTTTTTCTTCATTGTTAGTTTTGTTTGTTTAGTTTTCTTCCGTCGCTTTCCAACTGACACTATCACGTTCAGGAGGGGATCAGCCTTTGATTATTCTGTTTGGTTCGTACGGGTCGGGATTAGCTCGTTAACTATTTGCTCGCGGCGCGTCGTCATTGTTCAGTTCCGTCTTAAAAAAAACCCAAAAACTTCTGCTGGCCTTTACGGTAGCGAATTGGGGATCATTTCTGTGGTCATAAATCTGATTAGCACAGTAGGGAACTCTCAGTCAGTCTGTGATTGAGGTGTCAGCTGTGCCTTTCCATCTTTGGATTTTTTTTTTCCCCTTTTACCTTTTAGCTTGTGGGCACGTTCCTGTCTTACATTCTTTAGGCAAATTAAGGGCGTGTTTCTATGCTGGTGATTAGAGCGGTCCATGAAGCATTCGACAGTACATGTACACCTGCAACCTTCGATCGGAAAGGCGCGATATCCTGTAGGAAATCCAATTTCTATCTGGGAAGTTTCTCAGAGTGTAAACAAACCTACCTTTTGTAGAAGAAATAAGGAAACAAAAATATTTTTGGTTGCAATCATGGCTTTGTTTCTGCCCGTGATTGTCTGGCATGCTTTACTAGCTGGCAGCAGTGTCCGCTTCGCGCTGTGCATATACACCCACCCATCCATCCATGTTGACCCATCCACGTGGAAATTATTGAATAGTTTGGAATGGTGTTGTGGAATCCTGTTAGCATGGTGACTTCGCATTATAGGATTTGACAGAGCAGGATTGAGACTTTGCCTTGCACCGACAGCTGCCTGCCAACGTCCTGCTTTCAATTCTGCGGCGATGTCTCTAGCGCATTGTTGAACACAGTTTCTCTGCTATTTTACTGATGGAAGTTCAGCAGGTCCACTGTTTGATGAGTCGTACTTCAAGGTTTGCCCATTTATCTGTGTGGAAGTTGTCGCGCCGTACCTACAGATGGTAGATCTTGAAAACTGGTCCTTATTTGTTGCTATTCTGCCGATCACTTTTAATGTGTACGAGATGCCTCTTTATAGCTGGATTTCCTTAGAACGTGTGGCTGCTATAGCATACAGCCATTTGTCCTAGATTTGGAGCCATGTTATGGTTTGTTTTTCCTAGCATTTGTCAATAATTACGGGTTTATTCCTTGGAAAAATTTGGCACTGTGGAGATAATGTCTTTGCATAATTATCATCACGTGATTGCAACCAGAGGCATGCAATGATACATGTTGTCTGCTATGCCAAAGGTGTGCCAGAAATGGGGAAAGGCACTGGAGAAATTTTCTGGGAACTAAACTACTCGATAGAGTCAAATAGGAACATTACTAGTGACATTCTACCATTTTTTAAACCATATATTTGTTAGCTGAAGCATCACCAATTTTTATATTAAATGTTAATAGTTAAATGATTCTCAATGAAATGTCATGTTGAAGACCTGGAAAATGTTTCACTTTCAAACTATCTTCACCGAGATGCAAGTTATAGCTGTAGGCTTTATAATGCAAGTTTTGATTGTGGCTTTTGACAGTAATATCATGTATCAATAGAATGCCCTCCAATCTCATATAGAACTGATCCCTATTGAGCCTGTTGGCACACTGGTTTCATAAGTAACTACACTTTTTGACTGCATTGCTCAGGTTTTTGCATTTGGATCGGTTCCATTGAAGACTTATCTTCCTGATGGGGATATTGACCTAACTGTCCTTGGAAATACATCTTATGATAGTAATTTGTTTAATGATGTTTCTTGCATCCTTGAGTCAGAGGAACAGAACAGTGATGCTGAATTTGTTGTGAAGGACTTGGAGCGAATCAATGCTGAGGTTCATTCTCCTGTAAAAACTTATTGTACATTTGCTGTCATTCATTTTGGATTATGGCTTATGCATCTATAATATTGTAGTCTGGTCAATTACTTGGCATTTCCATTTTGGCTCGTTTAATTAATGATAATGTGTATGTAAGAGTGTCTCTCATTTTTCCTCTCTGGTGCTATCGATCGTTTTGCAAACCCATCTAATTGTTTGGAATATGTCCATCCAGGTCAGGCTCATTAAATGCACTATTGGAAATATTATAGTTGATATATCATTCAACCAAACTGGCGGGATCTGTGCACTCTGCTTCCTTGAGCTGGTGATTAATGCATTTTATTTTGTGGATATCGTATTTCAAACATATACTCTGTTCTGCTTCAAAGCCTTTCTTATTAAATATAGGCACTTAGCTTGTTGGATGTGTAAGCTACTCAACATTGGTTTTCATGGTGTATTGGTGTTTCTTTCTTAATGCAAAGATATGCAGCTCTCCTGCGTGTTCTCTTTAAAAAAATAGTGTCTAGGTGTACTTTAAGTTTGTTACTGTACCAAATCATTGGAAATAAATGATGGCTCCTTCAGGTCGATCGAAAAGTTGGAAAAACTCATCTATTTAAAAGGAGCATCATATTGATCAAGGCATGGTGCTATTATGAAAGTCGCCTACTAGGAGCTCATCATGGACTAATATCTACATATGCTCTGGAAGTACTTATCCTTTACATATTCAACCTATTCCACAAATCTCTACGTAGCCCTCTGGAGGTATGTATTCGAAGAATGTACTTATTTCAGACATTTTGAAGACATATTTACTCTTTTTGGATAATAAAAAACTCATATCTGTGTTTTTATTAATAGGTTCTTTATAGGTTTCTGGAATATTTTAGCAAGTTTGACTGGGACAACTATTGCATCAGTTTAAATGGCCCTGTTGCTTTGTCGTCTTTGCCGAACTTAATTGGTGGGCTACCTTCCTATCTTTTCATTGTTATAAGAGTAACCACCTGGTGCCTACTATCTGAATTAACTCTAAACTTTATCCTGCTTGCAGTCGAAGCTACAGTTACACATACTGATGACTTATTGTTTGACAAAGAGTTCCTCAAGAGCTCGGTGGATAAATCACCTGCATCTCCACGAAATTCTGATGCATTCTATACAAGGTTTCGTCCGAAACATCTTAACATCATTGATCCTCTGAAGGAGAACAACAATCTTGGCAGAAGTGTTAACAAAGGTCTGACCTATCGAAGATGTCTTAACTCTTCTCAAAGTTATCCTTTACAACATTTTCCTTTTCTCAGAAATTAAAAAAAAAAAACATAAGTTTGCTCAGGCATCATAATTATATGTGCATGCTGCTGTATGTATGCAATAACTGTGTAAACTTATGCATAGCTAGCTAGCTCTGAGTTTCTGTTACCTCATCTGCTAATTTAGATTGGTGCTTTGGTGCAGCTAGCTTCAATCGTATCCGAACAGCTTTCTTATATGGTGCTCGAAAGCTTGGCCATATCCTCATGCAACCACCAGAAGTTATTCCTGATGAAATTTATGGTTTTTTCAAAAACACTTTGGGAAGGAATGGAAGAGGATTAAGACCAGATACTGGCAGCCATGGTGCATTTGATCCTTCCTTTGGTACTGGTGAGGCTCTTTCAGAAGATATATCAAGTATGAAGATCTCTTACGATGAAGAAGATGAGAATATAGCTTCCGATCATCTTTCAAATAGCTTGGGTGATAAGAACTTGTATGCTGGAACGAATGGACCTATATATTTGAGCAGTTCTTTTCCAAGGGTCCACAACACGGCATTAAGTATTGATTTAAGTACAAGGCCATCCCATTTTGTCCACCCTGCACCCAGACAAAATTCATCATTTTACCAAGGTATTAATCATGCTGGCAGTAGAAATGGTTACTTGAACCATGAAGTGGAGCAGGTATCTCACTGTGGTGCAAAAGCCTACTACGTGGATGGTATGCCATCAATACAGTCACAATTTCCTGTGAATAACCCATCCCTAGTGAACTCCTTTGCTCATGTCAATTCGACGGAACTCGCAACTTCACAAAACAATTGGAGTGATGTCCCTTCAAAAACACAACAACATTCTTCCTCACCATTGAGCCCGCCAGATCTATCAGGGGATTTGGATTCACAATTTAGATGCCTGCGTCAAGTTCAGTACCACCTTGAATACTTGTTTAATGGGTTTTTGCATTCTGTTCAAGCAACATCTGCTGATACATTTCACGAGGACCCCTTTCACATTCCTGTCCCTAGTATCTTGTCCAACAAGGATGCAGCAACGCCAAGGCTGCTGTTGCCTTCATCTGTTAAAAGCAATGGAAGGAATCCATCTCCTATTTCTTTTTCTCAAAGCACAGAATTTGTTTCGCAACATTCACAGCATGAGGACCCATGGGATAGGGGTTGCCAGCAGAATGTTTCATTGCCCTCTGGAATAGATGCTCCATCCAATGGACTCTCACCGTCTTCTTCTTATGCTGATTCAGAAGTTTCTTCTGTCTCGTGGTGTTGTAGCTCTGAGGATAGTGCTGAGGTGCATGGGAGTGGAACAGACACATACTTTTCAAGAAAGGTACTGAAATATTTTCCAATATCTTATCTTTTTGTGTCTGTGTATAGTATAGTAGCAACTTGATATTCTTCTCCTTTTTTTACAACTTGGGTAATGAATTTTTCTGTTTTCAAGGAAAAAGAATGTTTGGCCATTTTCACATTACTTGGCGCTATTCTTCCTATCATAACTCAAGTTGAACCAGTTAGCTGTGAATCATTTATTGGTAAATTTTAGCATGAAATCTGCCTGTTAATGTACTAATATTACAACGTAAGTTTTTATTTGTTGCTATGCCAGAACGGTGATCCTCACAAGGAGCTATTGGCATCTTCAAGAGAGAATGGGAAAATACTGTCAAATCAACATGTGACGTTTGGAAGCAGCCAGAGATCAGCTCCAGGAGCAAGATTTGTGTCTCGCAAGGAGCAAATTTTTCTAGATAGTAGAACTAGGGAAACAATAGTAGGTCAAGCATTGAAGATAGAAGGTTACATTCATTCAGATAGGAAAATTGTTGAAAATCTCAATTGTCATACTCAAAAGAAATTTGTCAGACCCGACGATGAAGCAAGACAAGTACCAAAATACCGCCAGGATGTCTGCTGGAACAAGAAGCAAAAGCAATATGATACTGACATGGAATCTACACGAGCTCCCAGTGTAATGGACCAGATTCCAAAACATCAATCTTTTAACATCCAGAATATTACAGAGGAGTGTGCTACAGCTAGTGTAACAAAAAACTTGCCCAGAAAGCCGAGCTGTGGCAATAGGAAAGAGTATGGGATACTTGAAATGCCAACAAAGCAGAGACCAATTTGTGAGCCATTGAAGCTGGAAAACAGACGCAGTGGCTGGGATTGCTCAAAGAAGATATCAGCTGGAAAACGAAACTATAATAATAATCACAAGGAGCACCTACCTTCTGTAGGAGGCGGGCACATTCCATATAGCAATGCAGTAAACGCTCCAAACGGTTTAGAAGGGGAGGTTAGTTCAAACAATCGTGTTGACAATGGAAGTCACTTAAGGCCACTGCTGCCTGATATGCCGCTTTCTTTTCATAACACCAATAGTCAAGAGAGGCCTCCTGTATCTTATATTTCTCAATCATACTCCCCTGTCGCTAATCTTCTACCATCAGAGACTATTGAGTTCGGATCTTTGGGCCCTTTTGCATTGAAATCAAACAGAGGTACTACCACACAAACTGCAAGTAAGGTGTTCAAGAATGCCTCTCCATTGGCGTTAAAGAGGTCTAGGGCTGCAACAACTGAAAACAGGTATCCATTTCATTCATAGCTTTGAATTTTATGTCATCTACAGTTTGCATTTCCTGGAAGTTTATCTTATCCGTAGAACAAAATGTGGGATAAATATGACTGCTGAAGTGACTGGTATTTATGTTTTGATTAGGAGTATATGGACTTTGTCTAGGAGTAACAGTGGGTTTGTTTATTGTAGCCAAATTTGCCATAATATGAGCCTGAAGTTCATGCGCTTTACGCTAGTGTCATGAATCTGTACATGCTTGAGTTTAGTGCTTATATGATTCTGAGAGTTGACTTTATACATTTATTTCAGGCCACCAGGATTTTGCAAAGTGGGAGATGAAGATGAATTCCCACCTCTTAGTGCTGGGATCCGGTGAAAACCTACATAGGTACAGATGGATACAACTGATCATAGAGTTAGCGAAGAGCTGACCTGCTGAGCTTTGTGTAGAATTTCTTGGGAGCATAGATATGAGGATTCCAGTGGCATAGTATACCTGTAAAATCTCACTTACACCTTATCTTTCCTCACCCCTTTTTCTTACTTTCATGTCCATAGTCACACCGAAGAATGCTTATACAGTATGTTCAGTAAACTTAGTAAGGAGAAATTTCAGGTAAAAAGCGCACTTATCATGTTTTCTTCTTGCCTTTACTTCTCTTTTCTCCAGTGTCTCTGTCATTCTACGGGCATGTTGTTAATAAGCCTCCTTTGAACCAAACAGAAGGGGTTTATAGGAGCTTATTTTCATAAGAACCCCATTAGCCTGTAAGGCTGTAAGCCCCTTCAAGGGTGCTTTTGAGGCTTATTTTGCCTGGTTGACTGGTTCCACACTTCCACCTACTAACCTCTACATGTGAACATGTGAAAATGAGAGGCTTATGGGCTCGTAAGTCCCTACAACCGAGCACCCATTGAGGCTTATTATAAACCTTACATGCATATGAAAGGCTTATAATAAGCTTCTCAAAACCAAATATGCCCTACATAAGCCTCTCATTTCACAATGGGTCTTCTCAAAACCAAATATGCCCTACATTCTAGTCTATAGAAATACTTCCTCTGTCCTAGAAAACATTGCAATTCTGGGTTCGGGCGAGTTTAACTTTTTTAAGTTTGACTAAGATTTTAGAAAATTTTATTTAACTTGCAATACTAAATACATATCATGTGAAATATATGCCCTGATAAACTTGATTAAGACTTTTCCGGTGTCACAAATGTATTAATTAGTTGTACATATTTGATTAAAGTTAAGATAAATTTACTTATGAGGATACGAAAATTGTATTCTTTTGATAAAATCACGTCACCAGCTGCCCCGAAATTCTGACGTCCGAAATGCCTTCTCTTGGTCGTACGATATACTGGCGCCTTTTGAGGCTCATCTGACACCAAGAACATCTCCCTTTTGCCAAAAAAAAAAAAAGAAAGTTCTGCTTCCGGAAAGAGCTCAGGCATTCAGCTTTTCTGATCTACTGTAAAAGGTAGTTCATCCTGTTCAAAAGTGTTCAGCTCAAGAAAAAAAAAAATCAACCTCAGGTCGCTATCGTTTTCGGCTTCACCTTCGGCCCTACTACAGCTGCCGAAAGGCAAGGCTGCACAGTGCACCGTTCAGCGTTCACCAATCTCACTCTGACGTTTGATCGGTTCTGCTCCTGGGGCCGCACGCGTGCAGCCGGCAGCCCAACGTTTCCCCAATCTAGACGATGGTAAAATTTCAAAAAAGGAAAAATCACAACGAGAAACATGTCCATGTTTAGAGAATTACTCGACGGTTTGTTCAATCAGACGTCGAAATCATTGTACCCTGCTACTAGACCTTTTGGGTTTTACTCAGCATGTTTGATCTCCCTTCCACCTGTTGTCATGCATCATACAAACATCTCCACTCGTCTCTCCTCCAGTCTCCTTTACCAATGATCCTTCTGTTTTGGGGTTTTACCACTTTAGATTAGATAGGCTTTGGTAGCTTTTAGTTCACCTAAACGACAGTCCGACTTCTTGCACTTTATACGAAGCTTCATGACCGTAGGCTTCCACTAGCTCGGAGTCGGTACGACAAACGTCGACAAAGCCCTTTGATGTGGCGTGCGTGCGGCGGCATGGTCACAACAGTGATTGTCTATCTAAATTAAGCTAAGAAGGAAAGTTACAAGCGCCCTAAATGACAACGAATGCAACCTAAATGTTGCGCCTTTGGTGGACTATGTTTTGGACTGCCATCACCGTAGGCAAAGGCCGCGACGGAGGTTGTCAAGCTCATCACTGGGGTTAGCAAACCTCTAGTAAAGCTCTGTTGTCTTGTTACTCAGCTTTTCACGCTCCACCTTCATCTTCTCACGCTCTGCTTCTAGTTTCTCAATATCCTTGAGAAGCAGAGCAAACGTGGCTTCTTTGGTCTGGAGGTCTCTGCCTCACTCACGTACTGTCCTAGAGGACGCTTAATTGGGGGAGGCGTGATGTATCTCTAGTCTCTTGATCTTCTTGTTAGCCTGGGAAGAAGCTACAAACTCCGCCTTGTTGCATCTCTCTCTCTCTCTCTCCTCTTTTTAGCTCGTATGCTGCTTCTCTCTGAATGAAAAGGTCATCTTTTGCCCCTCGTTGGCTCGTTGCCACAGCGCATCAACAGCGCGCTGTGCGCAGGGGATAGTGGCTAATGGCATGAGGATCTCCTCTTTTTTGCTTTCCTCAACTGGCAGGCCACGGGCGCGCGCGATCCCAGCTGAAAGCTCTGTACTCCGATCCACCCAGGGGACGCTGACAGCGCGATCTTACGCGGCGTAAGTAGGTTTGTGCGCGCTGATGGCCCAAAGCGAATGGCAGCACATCCTTGCGTGCAGGATGCTGGTGTCAGCCGTAGTAGTAGTGGAGAGAGACCGCAGCAGAATCGGTAGTGTGGCCGTTTCACTCCCACTCTGAAGAAAGAAAGCTTTGTGGCCCATGACTTCTCGAGTGTCCATTGTCGTCTTTGGGTGGCCAGACGACCTAAGGTCTCACTCTCACCATTGGGCGATAGCTATAGGCATCAACCTCAGTTGTAAAGGTAAGATGGAGACGGCCTCACCGCGAACAATCATGGCGGAGGACCGACCGACCGGCGATAGGTGCTGCGGTTACGTTGCGGGGCACGAACGCTACCGCAAGTTCCACTATACTAATCGGTTGGTCGGTGGTCCGGTGCTTGCTGTGCGAGGCCGGTTAGCCTTCTCCGCCTCACCTACCTCTGAGAGACTCTACTCGCATGGTGTGTGAGTGAGTGAGACCCAGCATCAGGGACAGTGCCGGCCTGGCCGATCCCCAAAGGGAAATTCCACAGGGGTCGGCCGGTGATCAACAGCTCAGTTCGCATTGATCCTCTCTCTGCTTGCGCCGAGCTGTAAAGGCACGATTCGCTTCGCTTTTGCGAGACCAAAGTGGGGGCCTGTACGTGGAGCGCGCGCATCGGCTGCTGCTCGATCTTGCCTTGCGCGTGCTGCTCTCTCTTCCATCCTTCGACCTCACGGCGTGTGTACCGACAGACACGAGGAATTCTGCCAAGCTCACGTAATGTCGCCATGATCTAGCACGACGCGGTTTCAGCAAAGAACGGACGTGCAAGAACAGCGAATGATGAGCAACACTGGAAAATGTCGTCAGGACGAGTAGCCGATCGATCGATTGAATTATGTACGGTCAGTCAACATGGATTATGAACACGGCGAGATCCGGGCACGGCGATGCTATGTGCTCCGCATCCGCACGACGCGATTCAGAGGCCCAGAAGGTGAGAAGTGTTAGGTGACCAGGTAGTAGGCGCGTGCAGTGGCTATGCGCGCTAGCGGAGCAGGAGGCTGTGCCTGGCGAGGAGGGACCAGACGTGGCGGAACGCGGCGACGACGGCGCGGTGGTGCTCGGCGGCGTTGAGCGCGAGGTAGCACGCGAGGAGCTCCTCCAGGTCCTCCGACGAGCGGATGCCATTCGCCACCACCATCTCCGCCATGCTCTCCGCCATCTCCCTCTCCGGGTCCGACGACGCCTTCACCACCACCAGGCTCTCGTACAGCCACCTCCGCCGCCTCCTCATGGCCCCGCCGTGCTGCTGCAGCAGCGCCCCCGCTTCGACCTCCTCCTCCGCCGCCGCCTTCCCTTTCTTGTTCACACTGGCACCGCCGTCGTGGTCGCGCCGCTGCCGCCGCCGATGCCGCCTCCGGCCGCTGACGTGGAAGCCGCGCGCCCTCGTTGACGGCGTCGTGGCGGCCGACGTGGTGGCGCTAGCGCTGGCGCTCTCGGAGGCGTCGAGGATGGTGGGGCGCGTGACGATGGGCCGCAGCTTGAGCTCGGGCGTCCCCGGCGGCGCGTCGAGGCCTCCGCCGCCGAGACGCCGGCGTTCCTCCCCGGCGCGGCGGTGGACCACGTCGACGCGGACGTCGAGGGCCACCACGTCGGCGGCGCAGGGGAGGTCCCTGTCCTGGCGCGCGCGGTCGGCGGTGGCGAAGTAGTAGGACGCCCTGTTCGGGGACACGGCCCACGCCATCGCCGGAAGCGAAGACGACGACGACCGGCGCTGGCTCCCCGTGTGGCAATTGTCCGCGCTCGCCGCAGAGGTGGTCGCCGCCGCCGCCGCCGCCGCGCCGGCGTCGACGGCGGCGGCGGCTTGGGTCCTGCATGGGCCTTGCTGGACCTGCATCTGCATGGCCTTGTTCTTCCTCCTCCTGAGCTTCTGGAACCATTTGGGCGCGGGCATGGTCTGTCGCTGGTGGAGGATCAGCAATTCAGCAGCAGGGGACAGGGACAGAGACCGGAGTCTGGTGAAGGCAGGCTGTCGCCGCGCCGAGACAGGGGGAGTTGGTGTGCGTGCGTGCGCGGCTGTGGACTGCAGCGCGGCCGTTTCTTGTTGTTGCTGCTGCTGATGATCGGCCTGCCTGACAACTGGGAGGCTGGGATGATGATGCTGCACTGGCTTGGCTGGCTGACTGGTAGCTGAGGCGGCTTTGGGAGAGGGAGCACTGAACGAACTGCAGCTGAAGCGAGGATTGAATTATATTGGGAACTGGTGGAGGAAATGCCGTACTGAAGCGAATGGCCAAAGCCGCACTGAAGCGAATGGCCAAAAGAAACCAAGGAGGTACTGAGGAGGAGGAGACAGATGACGGGATGGCCGTGCTGATCGGCGTTGCTACAAATGAGGATCTGCATGGACTGACCAGCCAAGTGGATTTTGGTAGTGCGCGTCACGGATCGCAATGCATGCTAGGCTCTCACTGTAGCGGCCGTGTTGTATGGTTGTACACGGCAGAGGCAGACAACAAGATCGCCAAGGTCAAAAAGCTACGGCGCGGGACGCACCGACGCACCGCGCACGCACGCACGCATCAGCTGTACGCGAGGTGCTGATGCGCCCCACAGAAGCCTTGGTTTCCCCCGGCGTAGAGGGCAGCGGCAGCGCCTCGCCGTGTCGGGCGCTCGCTCTCGCTCGTGCAGCGCCGCGAAAAATGCCACGGGATGACGTACGTGTACCTGAGCGCACCGATCGCCAGGCAGGCACGTACCAATCCATCGCCGATGGACTACAGGCGGCGGCCGTGCGGCTGCCGCGCGCGCCGAAAGGCTCGGGTGCCGGTGGATTTCTGGCGAGATTGCTGAACTACTTGGTCAAGCGAACCGTTCGAGAAGGAAGGTTCGAATGGACAAAGGGCGCCAGAAGCCTGCAGGGTTCCTTTCTTTTTTTCACAGGTCTGAAGTGAATGGGATAGCCGATAGCGGGTATGAAGAGCCCGGGCGCTACGGTCGCTGCGCGTACGTGTACTGTATGTCTGGGCTCGATCACGTGCGTATCCGCACCCTATATGTCTGCACGAACAGAACTGCAGCGACGGTGTTGGTATTTGATCATCCCGCGTGATAGACCGTAGTAGAGGATCAAATAATGACGGCATTTCCAGAACGAAGATACGCAGCGGCCATCGCTTGATCCGGTGTAATCATGGACCTCACGTTGTAACACATGCTTCCGCTGTTGCTAGTGCTCCCACCTTTACAGTTCAAAATGATGCCGAATTGTCATGACTCATGAAAACTCAAAGAAAGCCGTAGTTAGCAAGGACCATGTCGTCTTTCTCCTTCGATCACAGTACCATCGAGATTTGTTGTCCAAGTTGTTTCTTAAAAAAATTAAAATAAAAACTATCATCACTATAGTTTTTTTAATAAGTTGGCTGCATAAGATTTGCTAGATTTATTATGAAAAGCATTTTTAACACTTTATGTTACATAGGAGTAGTATTCTTTTATTTAAGAGATAGTAAATATTTTCAGATATTATGAGCCCTGTTGTTATGCTGCAGAAATGGGGATCATGTGATGCTCTAGTGAATCTTTATTATGGGTGACCAAAGCAAGTAGGATCTATTGTCTGGCGAGAGAATTTCTTTAGGTGAAAATATGATGCCGAAGAAAATAAGATCAAGATATTCCGTAGGGCATCATCATAGCCGTCATCGTCGTTATAGTGGTCATGGTAGGAGTAGTCGTCGTCCTTATTATCACTATCTCAGATCCGCCCCAATAGTACCTAATACTAGGCTAATTTGTCGTTCACTCGATCGGCGCCCATATGTCGCAACATGTCGACAAATGTACTCATATGCACATGTACTTTGCATTTGCAGGGTTTTGTCCGTCGAGGGTCGTGTCAGTGCGCCTCCCGCCGCGCCGCACGTGCCTATTACGTCGCGTCTCCGCCGGCCACCCCGGCCCGACCCGGCCGATCGATTGGCGATTGCCAACGCGGCTCAATCCCTCCCTGGAATTCAGCTGACACGTACGCGCCCCGGCACCAGAACATGTTTCTCAGTACACTATTTATCTAAAACTTTCACCCATTTATTTCAATGAACACACAGACCTCTTCTCAGCCGGTCACGGTCGGCTCTCGATCGGCTACGCCGATCAACGAGCAAGACAACGACAAGCTACCTGTACAGTTACACACCCATCCGTCGTCTCACACCTGACTCGTCATGCACATTCCTGTACATCGCTCGGCGCCCCATGCCCCCATGCATTACCGCACGTGCGCAGTGCATACTGGCATACTGCAGAGCGAGGCCGGCCGGCACGTACTAGATGTGTCGTGTCTCGATATAGCGGCATGCGCTAGCTGATGGTACATGTCAATATGTCGTATATGTATACGTATCATTACTTATGCATGCATGCCATTGTCGTATCGTATACTTCACGCTGTTGCTGTTAAGGAATAACGAGCAAGATGAAAGGAGACCTCGCAGAGTCACAAACGGCTGGGGCCTGCTGGGCTCATGGTCATGGGGCTGGGACCGTGCCGGTGCCGGCCCGAGAGACAGAGAGATCGGCGCCGGACGGGACGGGCGAGACCCACGCATGCCGCGCTTTGCCCGGGCATCGGCACCGCCACGGCGGTCCGTCGTCGTCACTCGCGCGCCACCGCCCACCGGTGAACGCCACCCCACGCACGCGAGCCTTTTCCCTTGGCATCCGATCCCCTGGTCCTGCTGCTGCTTCTGGTGATTTTGCTGGTCCCGTGCGACGGTGCGAGAGAGAGACGACCAAGACAAGTAGGCATCACTAGCGTATAAGGTCGAGGCCTCTTAAGTATGGCCCCACCAAAAGATAAAACCTGCTCCGTTATGTATAAGGCCAGTCCGGCCTTAAGGCATAGGACCCGCTTAGGGTAAAAACTATTTTCCTAATCTATTTCTGTGGCTCTCGTTGGTTCTCATTGGCCGTTGTAGTCAACTCTACGGCAGCTCGTCCTTCACTGAATATTTTGTAGCTTGCGGCCGGGTCTTTAGTACGAGGTCAGGTGTTTAGCTTTTTGTGTTAGGACCTCTCTTAGAACCACTGCTCTTATGTATGAGGTCGACCATAAGAAGCTTAAGACCGATCAAATCTGCACACTAGTGGTGCCCTAAGGGCAATCCCAATGCAATGCAAGCTACTAATGTTAGTAGCCCCAGTAAAAAGTTGTATTCCACATGATCACTAAAGTTTTGAGGCCACCAAGTATACAATGCAGGTCACACTCTCTTCTTTACCCTTTTTCAAGTCTACTTTTCTTAACATACTTTTTCTCTCTCACCTAATTGCTTTTGAAGCCAAACCACTACACCTTTTGCAGGTCACACTGTTATTCTTCAAGCACCTAGCCTTGGCTTAGGTGGACAATTTGTCAGATGGGTATACTTCGGGCTACTATCCATGTCACCGCGTTGGGCATGCCCTAAACGACCACTTGTTCCCCGCCTGCGGCCACTTTTATCTTTTGCGAATTCGTGTGACCACGAGAGGGGAGACCGCTCGCTCACACGTAGTCTTATCATCCCTTAAGTGCATTTTTAGAGTTTAAATTTTTTTTCTCAGAATACACATGCATACTTACATGAAAGACAAACAAAGTTATTTATCTTTTGTGTTAAAAAACTGTATTTATCTTTTACTATTTTCATTTTCCCCAAAATGTAATGATTACATAGGTATATTTGTAATTTCTTCATGACATTGATCCGTTTGGAATTTAGAAGTACAATTATTTTGGGATGGATGGAGTAGTCTGGACAGCCTGGCGGTTTTACGTCGACAGAACGATCTGGTACGTGACGTTCGAATGTTCGATCAAGATATATAGCTCCGGGCCTCCGGCCCCGTGCCCCCGTGTGCAGGATGGAGCGACGATGGTAAGATTTTCTTCTTTTTTTGGCAAGAAATTCAGAGAAATTAAAAGGTGAGATTCTGTCGGCTAATCTCCCTCGCATCATTTCGATAGGAACCCTGAACTGACTACTTGACCGTAACACCACAAAGCTAGTAGTATCATGGCAATGGCCAATGGGTCTCTTCCCTGTGCATCTGTACAACACGTGAGTCCTCTTTTTTTTTACCGGATCAAAAGACGAGATATATTTAGCACAACCGTCAAATCACACGAAATCCGAAGAGCATGAGTCAAATTACAGGCTACAAGTCAATTTTTCTCTAATTTTGATGAAGTTCTAAAAATATATTAACACACACAATACGAAATAACTACGTGATCAGTACATATTTCAAGGTAACTTATTAAGAACAATATTAAAAAAAATTAGAAAAAATAATTAAATTAATCTTGATAAACTATAACTTGAAATAGAGGTAGTGCTTACGACATAATGCATTTGGTGCTTCACAGCAGGAAAAACCTCGATAAAACTTTTTGAAGGAAAAACATCTTTTGAAGAGAATGTTCTTTAATGGAACCCTATGTCAACGAAACATGGTTATCTAATGGTTATTTGATATCATAAATTTTGGTATTTCTAAACAATTTTTGGTTAAGAAAGTTTCGATATATAACAAACATAGAATTACAAGATTGTTTGGGGACAAGATAGACCACGTGATCCTCTGAAAGAAAAAAGAAAGAGAAAGAAAGACCACAGGAGCCTATTCTTACTCCTGTCCGGACATTCTCATGCCCAAGAATAGGCCCAATTTACCCTCATCTCCTTCCCCGCCTGACCCAGACTCCCAGACCAGACCAACAACGACGATTTCATCCAAAATTTCTTCCAGAAGGCGGAACAGCATCGTATCGCGGGAAGTATCACGATGGCCACCTCCAGGAGAGCCGCGGCCATGCTGTGGGTGGCCGTGGTAGCTTTTGCCGCCGTGGTTGCCGTCCCCGCGGCGGCGGAGGCGGATCAGGGGTGCTTCTGCGACTGCATGAAGAACCGGTGCATGACCCTTGGCGCGGGCGCAGACAAATACGACTGCGCGGCGGCCTGCACCGAGGGCTGCACGCAGATTGGCAAGCCGGGCCAGCCCAGCGATGACGACTTCTGCGGTTTCTGAGCTCCTGTGGGCCGCTTGGTGGGCTCTCTGGTGTACCGGCCCATTTAGGGACCACGAAATTCTCTGTCTGCAGCTTACAGGTGCAGAGTGCTGCATGTAGTTCCCCAAAGCCAACGCAGGCTTGGGATTAGGTTTAGATTCTCCCCTTAAAAAAGAAGCTTATGATTAGGTTCTAGTGGTGTATCATTTTGGTCGTTTTGAGTTCAGGTTCAGAATTACCCTGGGCGTACATTTTTAAAGAAGCAGATTATGGGAGTTGAGCTACATACTGTATGTTAGTAGCAGAGTGATTAATGATATTTTATGGCCTTGTAGTGAGCCTGACGCTCTAGTTGTGAAACTGGAATCATAATGCCATCTTAATGTGAGTTTTATGAGCATCAATTTCTATGTCACATCGCCAATTTTGTTGATTTGGAAAGATATTTCCGAGGAGAGAAAAAGATGAGTTTCATCATACTAGAAAACTCCTGCAACATTATAGTTCTTACTCTAGATAATTGTGTTATGAACTGATTAATTTCGCGTACATCACGTTCGGTTTCTCTATAGAAGTACGCTCCGCGTGTCTGTGTCATGTGTTACCTTGTTTTAGGGAGGAAGAAACACATTGTATAGTGCAACTTGCACTTCCATTTCTCGCAAAAAAATAAGTGCTTACACAAGAACAAAGTGACCGGACTGCTGTTTTGATCGCATGGGCTTTTGGCCTACAGCGTGCATGTTCAAAGTTTCCTTTATCTTGTCACTGAACACTTTTTCCGTTGATGCAAATGATATGGGAAATGGAGAGCGCTAGGTACCAGCCTACCAGGTCTATGGTCGGGGTGTAAAACTCTTTTGACCTTGTTAGGTTGTGCATCATATTGAAGGGGATTGAGGGGAATCTAACTCCAATACGATTCAGACCAAACACAATCAGTTCAGAAAGCAGGGAGGCCGCAGAAGAACACGCCTTGTACAGGCTGACTGAACAAGTTGATAAGCTGGGCATGCACAGACAGGCTGAATTTTACATTTGTGCTGGTCGGGGTACTTAACTGCGTGCTAAAAATTTCAAGTCGCGCCATTACGACTTACTACACGATAGAACAGACGGTTGCAATACCATATACAAATTTACACGCCACAAGCCTGCAGCACATCACAATGATCCACAATGATCCATCGAGTAGTGACCAGAGCTCGCACCCATCATCTAATGATCCAAAGAGGTAAAAAGCGCTTGTCCTCCGGTGGCGCTCCGGCGCAGGCCTCCGCAATTGTCCGGCAGCTCATGCCATATTCAGATTCTAAAAATACATTTTACTTATTATTCATTTTTCTCATAGAACTCGTATCTCTAAAAATTCTCTTTTTACTTTTTCTATTCGTCTCCCTCACATGACATCTCAGAAAAAATGTACTTTACTCTCACTTTATCTGAATGTTTTTGCACTTTTGCTTCTGCGGTGCCGAAGACGCCACGAGAAAACAACTCCCACGGACGGACCACGGTCCAAACGGCCCTGCCTGCGCGCGCTCCTTGGTCAAGCCTCCCCCGTCCCCGATCAGAATAAAATATCGCCGCGCGTGCTCCCGGACACAGCACCGCCCTTGGAATTCGCTCTCATCTTTGCTCCCGGGCGGCCGTGCCCGTCACCGAACTGCATAAGGATCCTCACCAACTTCAGACGACCCCCTTAATAATGTTGGTAGCCATCGTTGCATGGGCGGCATTTGCCAACTGTTACAGATAAACTTCACTAGTGCTGACAGATACGCTATTTTAGTGCTGACACTAGTCTTGTCCGATCAATGGGTACGATACCACACCGGTGGCAGAGTGACGAGCAGACACTAGTCTGGTTGGGACGCCCGTTTCCGTTTTTCTCTGCTCATCGCCTCATCACGGAGGGGGCTCTTCGTCGCGCCATTGCGACATCCACGAGGAGTAGATCAGCAGCAGGCCGTCTGTTCGTGGCAGTTGCTCGTTTTGTGTGCTTTGACGCTGCTAAAAAGGTGCGGGCTTTACGAGCTGATACTCCTGCTTGTTTCTTTCTTTCTTTTTTAAGGCCTGCTCCTAGTTTCTTGATGCATAAGGCCATGTTTAGATTTCCAACTTTTCACTATTTATTCTAACTTTTTACTATTCCTCTCTCACAACACACGTTTCTCAACGAATGCTACAGTGTTTTGTTATGCTACAGTGTTTTTTTCTACCATCTAAACACACCGTTTGTTTATTTTCGTGTGGGTTGGAAGGGCATTGTTTCTTGGCGATAATATAAATGCGGCAGAATCGATCTCGTCGTCCCTGAAGTTTCGGTGCGAACGGATCCGGTTTCCCGGCGTTCATGGATGGAGGATCAGAGTGTGTTTAGATTGTATGAAAAACTACTGTAGCATAAGAAAAACACTGTATCATTCGTCGGGAAACGTGTTTTGTGAGGGAGAAATAGTTAGAATGAATAGTGAATAGTTGGGAATGAACATGGTCAAAATGGCTGCTTCAGAACTACTAGTACTACAGTAGTACCACTGCAACCTTTGGTGGTTGGGAACGGAAAGTCTTTCCTCGTCCTCACTCCTCAGTCCTCACCAGAGCCGCCGCTGAGTTTCTTCCTCCATTTACTTCTTGTTAGAACACTCTTTGTATCTTTAAAAAAAAACACTCTTTGTGGCCAAGTAGTAGCAATCCGGAGGAGTCTTCGCATGAATCCTTAGGTGATGTCTCCTATCCTGCCTCTACTTACTGTTGTCT
The DNA here is from genome assembly GCA_015342445.1 of Digitaria exilis. NCBI lineage: Eukaryota > Viridiplantae > Streptophyta > Magnoliopsida > Poales > Poaceae > Digitaria > Digitaria exilis. Next base: position 548,926 of record JACEFO010001626.1, read on the forward strand.
TGCATTATCTTCAGTAAAAAGGCCTGGGAATTCGTTGTTTGAGTTCTTCATCTGCTCGATTTACTAAAATTCTAGGTGCTTACTAGTAGTAGAAGGTATGGGCAGATGCTCCCTTTCTATTCTAGTGTTGGTGGGGATTGGTTGGTTAGCGTTAGTTCCTTGTGGAGCGAGGATTCCTGGGTCCTGGCCCATCCGATCCTCGTCATTTCAAGCAGATGCTCTCATGGGTATTGCATTGTTTCGGACCGGACCTACCAAGAGAAACAGAAAGGAATTCAGGAGCAACTGCTCCGGGCCGGTTTTTAGAACATGGATAACCACCACCTTCTTGGCTCTTGCATTCAATGGCGATAGCTGCAGCTGCCTTCTTTACGAGCAGGTCGCACTCGTGGGGTAAAAGAAGAATTCATCTTCGTTCCTCCAAGGATCGTCAGGGCATGGACTGATCTGCAACGAAACGACGCCTTTTCCATGGCTCGATCGCACGCGTCTTCAAAAGTTGGGGAGGGAGACCACATGCATTTGTCCGTAGCTTCACATGGCGTGCTCCTCCTCGACTCTCCCCAAACGAATTTTATGTGCCTTTTTGGATTGCCTCGAGACCACACCTCCAATTTGCAAGTCTCCATCCATGGACATGATACCTATCGATAGAGATCTCGATGTGACCTGTGGAGTGTTTTTGGTTCTTGGCTCATCTCCCTTCTCCACTTATATTTTTGGCGATGTGTTGTTTGTGTTGATAGGGGAATGGCAGTAGTGATTAGTGAACGAGAGCTGTAGCAGTTGCAGGATTGATGAGTCCGCAGCTCCACGAACACGTGGCCGTCCTTCCCTGCCTCTCCCCATCGGTAACGCAGGGGGTCTGGGCTCCACCAGCTTTAACCATGGCATGTGTCTTTGCCTTGTCTGGTCGGCTGGTCCTTCCGCTCTATCCCCTTTCACCAGCCTGTTGAGTTGAGCTCATACCTCGATTTCTTGCGGTGTTTTTATTGGTTTCTGAGGTACCTTCCCCCCATTTGGATTCGTTGGTTTGGGTTTTGGTTGGATAAGCAGCAGTGTTTTGAAGCTGATGTGTTTGTTGAATGGTGCAGGAAAGGTCAGTGGGTCAGTGTTATGTGTGAAGGCTAGGTACTCGCCGAGCAATGGATCTTGAGTTCGGGAGGGGCATGAGATCCCCAAAGGTGTGCGTTTTTTCTCAAATGCTGCGCAATCTAAGACACCTGTTCTCTGTTCATGAAATGGAAGAGCAATCCGTTGCTGAATTGCTAGCTGCCTTGGGGGTTCTTGCAGAGGGACTCATGGAAGACCACCTTGCTGCTGGCATACCAGAGCTTGGGGGTGGTCTATGGAGACCTGAGCATATCTCCGCTGTACGTGTACAAAAGCACCTTCGCTGAGGACATCCAGCACTCGGAGACGAACGAGGAGATCTTCGGTGTGCTCTCCTTCGTGTTCTGGACGCTCACCTTGATCCCTCTCATCAAGTACGTCTCCATTGTCCTACGGGCTGACGACAATGGCGAGGGTATGAGAGAAAACCATCTCTAGCTTTCACTTGCTGACTTGCTGTGCAGAGTCTGCTTTTGCTAAGCATGTTTTTTTTTTAATTGCAGGAGGAACGTTTGCTCTGTACTCTCTGATTTGCAGACACGCCAATGTGAGCCTTCTCCCCAACAGGCAAATTGCTGATGAGGAACTTTCAACTTATAAGCTGGAATGTCCTCCTGAAACAACAGACAAGTCCCGTATCAAGGTGTGGCTTGAGAAGCATAGGAAGCTGCGCGTTGCTCTGTTGATTATGGTTATGATTGGCACATGTATGGTTATCGGGGATGGTGTTCTCACTCCTGCTATATCTGGTACCTCAGCTTAGCCCTCCTTTCTTAGCTTTTCTTTTTTCCTGTTCAGATTGAAATATTTATGTCTAGATTCTTACTGTGGTTTTCTGAAAACATGTCAGTGTTCTCAGCAGTTTCAGGCCTTGAGTTCTCCCTGTCCAAGAATCACCGTGAATGTGAGTCTTTTTTTTTTCAAGGAAACTTTTTAAAATGAGTTCAATTCCTCTTTTGCTATGTGTACATGAGATTTTCAAATTGGGTAGAGCTGACTATTAGTAAGTGGGCATCTGTTAAAACTCCAGCCCATGTGTCATTGATTCTCTTCCCCAGATTGGTAGTGAATATATAATCCTATTAGCTTTGAAGTACCCACCTGGTCCTTTTAGGTTTAGATTCCTTTTCCGAATGAGACTCGACGAGTACTGGATTGCTTAAAGGATTGCATTGGTTGTCTTGCTTTGTTGATATTAGTATTCCCAACTTATCTTGGCTTATGAATGCACTGTTAAAGTTGTTGTCTTTGGGCAAAGCTATGTACTATGTTCATGAATTCAATCATTTGAATTGGATAGTGCTGTACCATAGTGAAATCAGTCATCTGAATCACTAGTATTTCTCCCTAATTTAAATTTCAGTTCCTATAGCGTCTTTTTATTATGTCCAAATGTGCAAACAAAAAAGGAAAGTAATCAAGTATGAACTCTGAGCTCTGGATGGCGAAAAATAGAAAATGTAACAAAGAATTATAATTTGTCTTGATATGATATTTCACCTGTACCAGTTTGAACTCCTTGTTTGGCCATAACAATTTGATTTCTTGTACATGCAGATGCTGTCATTCCAATAACATGTGTCATCTTAGCATTCCTATTTGCCCTCCAGCACTACGGTACACACAGGGTTGGATTTCTCTTTGCCCCGATAGTGCTAGCCTGGCTTTTCTGCATGAGTTCAGTTGGCCTTTATAATATCGTCCACTGGAATCCTCAGATCTACCAAGCTCTAAATCCTTATTATATGTTCAAGTTCTTAAAAAAGACTAGAATGTATGGTTGGATGTCGCTAGGCGGGATCTTGCTCTGCATGACAGGTAAACTATAGAATGCCTCTAAATATCTGTATCATGAAAGGGGAGTAGCATATATATGAGTTTCCTCCCATCTGTTTGAATGAATTCTCTCATTTGTATCAATAATTTCATAAAAAAAGTTGGGCTAATGTCTATCACTCTGGTGGTGCAGGATCAGAAGCTATGTTTGCAGATCTTGGACACTTTTCATACAGTGCAATCCAGGTAATTTGTTGATCAGCATGAGAATTCATAGAATATTTTTTATGTTAAATTACTGTGCAAATCATCTGGTTTGTAACTTCTGGTGTGCAGCTTGCTTTCACTTGTCTAGTTTACCCTGCACTGATTCTAGCATACATGGGTCAAGCTGCTTACTTATCAAAACATCACGACTTTTACTCAAGCTCCCAAGTTGGATTTTACATCGCAGTTCCAGGTATGCTGTCATGGCTCATGTATTTTCAATTTTGCATGACTAACCATTTTTAAACCTAAAGAAAAATCCTGGTTACGTTCTTGCACATTAGTGTCAGTCACTGATAGGAAGGATCCTTACAGTGTGACAAATAATTGAAAATTGTTCTGGCGAAATGGATTGTACATCTCTGTTTCACACTTGGAATGATCTTCTGAGTTTCACCTTGGAGGTCTATCTAAAGTCTAATTATACATACAGACACCATTTAATTAATGCAAACATCAGCATGATGGGTTTCTTATTTTTTCTTGATTGCATCCTAAATTTTTCTATCTCACTCGATGTGATCTAGTAGATGATAACTGATCCACAATCTACCCTATCTCCCTGTCTTTGCTTCAGTGTAAACTCCGTATGAAGTGCTTGATGCCTTATACTCTTCTAGCAGTTTATATTCTATCAGAAAGTAATTAGTCATTAATATTCTAATTAATATGAAGTTTTCTTTGATGCAAAGTTCAGATAAGATCAGATGGCCTGTGCTCGTATTGGCAATTTTGGCTTCGGTAGTCGGAAGTCAAGCAATCATCAGTGGGACCTTTTCAATCATCAATCAGAGCCAGTCCTTAAGTTGCTTCCCTCGAGTCAAAGTTGTGCATACGTCTGAGAAAATTCATGGCCAAATATACATTCCTGAGATCAACTGGTTGCTTATGATTCTATGCATCGCCGTCACAGTTGGATTCAGAGACACGAAGCACATGGGAAATGCATCTGGTAAGATAATAAGTTACTCGACATTTGCTTTTACTACCATTTGTCATATTAGCTTCAGTCAAGAATCGTGCAAAAAGATGGAGGAATTGGTCGACTTTTCTCTTTTTTTTTAAAAAAAAAAAAATGAAATCAGATTAAACTGCTGTGGTACAACTTGCTACAGAAGTACAGAGTCATTATAATGCAATTATCACTGTCATCACGTTTCAGATTACACTTTGTGAGTGCTGACAAGCTATCTTCTGAACATTGTGCAGGACTGGCAGTGATAACAGTGATGCTGGTGACCACGTTCCTCACATCCCTGGTCATCGTTCTCTGCTGGCACAGGCCGCCACTGCTGGCTTTTGCCTTCCTCCTCTTCTTCGGATCGATCGAAGCGCTCTACTTCTCAGCGTCGCTGATCAAGTTCCTGGAAGGGGCGTGGCTCCCGATCCTCCTGGCGCTCATCCTGATGGCGGTGATGCTCATCTGGCACTACACGACGATCAAGAAGTACGAGTTCGACCTGCACAACAAGGTGACCCTGGAGTGGCTCCTCGCCCTCGGCGACAGGCTCGGCATGGTCCGCGTCCCCGGCATTGGCCTCGTGTACACCGACCTCACCTCGGGCGTCCCGGCCAACTTCTCCCGGTTCGTCACCAACCTCCCGGCGTTCCACCAGGTACTGGTGTTCGTCTGCGTCAAGTCGGTGCCGGTGCCGTACGTGTTCCCAGCGGAGCGCTACCTGATCGGCCGCGTCGGCCCGCCGGGCCACCGCTCCTACCGGTGCATCGTGCGCTACGGCTACCGCGACGTGCACCAGGACGTGGACTCGTTCGAGACCGAGCTGGTGGAGACCCTCGCCACGTTCATCAAGCTGGACGCGTCGTTCCGGTGCAGCGAGGCCAGCGCGCTGGAGCAGGAGCAGGAGCTGGAGCAGGAGCACAGCAGCGAGCGGGAGCGGCGGCTGACGGTGATCGCCAGCAACCCGCTCCGGCACCGCGCGAGCTACGACCTCCAGGGCAGCACGCGGCACTCATCGGCGTCCGTCACCGGCACCGGGGACGGCGAGGAGGCGGAGATCAGCCCGGCGAGGAAGCAGGTGCGGTTCTTCATCGACTGCGACGTGTCGAGCCCGGACGCCGGCGAGAGCTGCAAGCAGGTGGCGGAGGAGCTGGAGGCGCTGGTGGCGGCGAGGGAGTCCGGCACGGCGTTCATCCTGGGGCACTCGCACGTGCAGTGCAAGCCGGGTTCCTCGGTGCTCAAGCGCCTGGCCGTGGACGTCGGGTACAACTTCCTGCGGCGGAACTGCCGGGGGCCCGACGTGGCGCTCCGCGTGCCGCCGGCGTCGCTGCTGGAGGTCGGCATGGTGTACGTGCTCTGAGAGACTAGACTGAGACGGAGACCAAGGGGCTTGTTTTTGCTGAACGAACATCTGATGAGACAGTAAACAGACAGCCTCTTTATTTTTTTTCTTCTGTTTGCCGGCTGTAACATTGAGAGGAGGCAGGCCGTTATGTGTAGTTTAAAGTGTTCGTCACCGTGGCTCTGTCCCTGTGGAACCGGAATGGATCGGCCTGACTTGGCCGCCCGGCTGTATATATCGAGAACAAGCATTGCTAAACCAAGGGCAGTAAGAAGTATGAGCAGGAGTTTAGGCACTTGCCAATGCGAGATTGTACACCGTAATTTGATTCGAATTTTCCGTTAGCTCGCCAGTCAAGAGTTGAGAGGCAGCGACTAACCATCGATCAACAGGATTTGATTTTTTTTTTTAGAACAATCAGCAGGATTTGATGGCCAGGAGATTGACTGACAGGAAAATTTTGCTCCAGTTTCCGTTCTGCCAGTTCAGCCTTTTCGCGTTTTTTTCCTTTTTCGCGTGTGGGTTGTTGCTTCCCTAGCCCAACGAAATGGTCAGGGAGGCCGCTTAACAGGCCGGGCCGAACGAACGGACAACATCCATTCCACGGCCCACAGGATGACACGAAACGAAACGCCTATTATCATCGGTATTATCCACTCCGTTCATCTCACCCAATCTGATCCGGCGATCCCAATCCCCTTCCGATTCTCGCATCGCCTGAGCGGCTGAGCCAGCCTGCCTGCCAAGCCAAGCCAAGTCGTCGCCAGTTCGCCACCCACCGCCGCGTCTCCCACCATCCCCGCACCCGCGAGCGCGGCGGAGGTCGACCTCCCCGTCCCAAATGGCGACCGCGTGCCCGCCGCTCTCGCTGCCGTCCACCTCCCTCCTCCGCGGTGGCAGGTCGGCCCGCGCCGCCGGGCCCAGGCGCCGCCAGCTCTCCGCCGTCCGCTGCAGCGCCGTCGGAGGTAAAATGCTCCTCCTCTAAAGCTGACCGATCGGGCGGCCTGGAGGCGAGGAATTGATTGTTTCCTTACTGTTTGGTGCTTCAGAGGCGGTAGCGGAGGAGGCTTCGGTCGGGACCGCGGAGGAGCCGCTGCTGGTCAGCGCTATCAGGGGGAAGAAGGTTGAGAGGCCGCCCGTCTGGTTAATGAGGCAGGCCGGGAGGTACATGAAGGCAGGTCCACTCCCACTTTTGTTCTGTTTTTCTCGCTTCTTCTCGTGTAAGCATTGTGTAATTTCTAGAATGCGGCAATGCGTAGCTCGAGGAGGGTCTAACTCTAAACTGATTGTTATTGTTATCGTCTGGAGCAATTGTTGATTATGTGAGAAATAACATAACTGACCAGACCATTTATCAAGGGAAACTGAAATGTTAAATTTTTGTACTTCTATGATGTAGGATTGTAGGCTTCAGTGGCATGTGAAAAAATGGACTAGTTATGTGGCTACTAAAACATCATTAGCATAACTACCTGCAGAATTGATGCTCATCCCATAGTCCAACCTTTTCTGGCAAATGTCTAAGCGACATGTTTGTTCTACTGCTTTGCTTTTCAAAATGAGGGTTGAATTCCAGACAATAAATGTCCTTCAATAGAATACTTCCATCAGCAATTGCGTCTTGATTTCCTCTTAATACAAAGATGCGCAGCTGTCCTGCGTATTCGAGAAAAAAAAAGCAATTGTTTCTTAGTACAACGAGACTAGATTGAAATTTGTTGGCCTTTTGTTGAATGTAACTTCATAAGGTTTCTGTCATAGTCTCGTGGGATATAACCTTGTTCTAGTTAGATGTGGCGCTGCTTGAATCAGGATGAGTGTTTTCTTTTCTAGTAAAGGGTTGCTTCATTTTGCCTCTTGAACACATTTACAGACGTTTTCTTACCAACTTCTTACCTTTGGTATTTTCTGCAGAGTTACCAATTGCTTTGTGAGCGATATCCAAAGTTCCGTGAAAGATCAGAAAATGTTGACCTAGTTGTTGAGATCTCTTTGCAACCGTGGAAGGTTTTCAAGCCTGATGGAGTAAGCTGCAGACCTAGCCTTCTGCATATGTTGTTTAAAATGTCATTTTGGAAATTATCTCAAATCACACATGAATTTGAAATGTTACACGTGTAATATCTGCTGTTCCCCTATTGATGTTAGTTTATAGTAATGTTCCTTCCTTTTATTTTCTTTGGTCAGGTCATCTTGTTCTCGGATATCCTTACTCCACTTCCTGGGATGAACATACCTTTCGATATTGTGAAAGGAAAAGGCCCAGTGATTTATGATCCCTTGAGAACAGCTGTGGCCGTAAATGAAGTCAGAGAATTTGTTCCTGAGGAGTGGGTCCCTTATGTGGGTCAGGCTCTAAATCTGTTGCGAGAAGAGGTTAGTATAAGCCCCAAACATCGAATTGGAAATATGTGATCAACTGGTCATTGAAAACGTGTGGTTGTGCGAAAGTGTTTTGATTTAGATTCTTATAGTCGACTCGCGGCTTTCTTGTTTCAAGTGTTTCTGTCGACTTGATCAACTTTCTAGGTTTCTCACAGTATATTGCAGCGACCTAATTTGATGAATACTTGTGCTCATCTTTTAATGCGGCGCATTGGCAGTACTTGGAGCCTGCAAGAGTCATGAAAACGTCACAAAATAAATAGATCATATGCTACTTCTGCATGGGATTCATAAGACAATTGACAAAATGTCGCATTTCCACTTTAAAATGGCTGTAGTACTTTTTTTTTGTCATCATAAGTCTGTTATGGCCTTCCGAATTGAACTTGACACATTCCAGAGACCTCCATTGTGCAAATTTGAGCCTATAAAACAGATCCCATCTACTTTTCATCCACAAACCACACTATGACAATGAGATTCATCTACTTATTTTTATGAAAACGTTTTAATATACCATTTACGATACCAGCTGAGCTGACAGTGATAGAAAAAAACACCTAAAGTTTTATGTAGTTCTCCTTAAGAAAAATCTTTAGGTGTTAACTGTTCACTCAGCTGGCATCATAAACGGTATATTAAAATTTAAAACTATCACTCTATAAAATGATTGCAAAACAGTGAATGGATTATTTTGGAACTGATCTTTGCATGGTAATTATTTTTCAACATGTAGAGGTAGTTAAATCCATGACAGTTTTTATGGTGCTATTTTCTATTTGTGAGGGTGACTGTTGTTTCTTTCTCAGGTTAAAAATGAAGCTGCTGTTCTAGGTTTTGTTGGAGCTCCCTTTACCTTGGCTTCTTACTGTGTGGAGGGAGGTTCATCAAAGAACTTCACGATGATTAAAAAATTGGCCTTCTCAGAACCAATGGTATTGAGAAGATCTTTGCTCCATAAATTATGTTCTTCTGGTCCTGTCAAGATGGTAGTTGCATGTAGGATATGTTATGCAGCTTGCTGATTGTTTGCATTACTTCTTGCATGACATCCCAATAATCTAGTTGATTTGTATAAAACTGTCTCACGTTGCAATTTCCATTCTTTTATTTTGGGTTACCATCTGTGGTCTTGTCAAATAAACTTTGGACTTGACAGTTGCTTTGTGTTCTTGTAGATTCTACACAGTTTGCTACAGAAATTCACAACATCAATGACTAATTACATCAGATATCAAGCGGACAATGGGGCACAGGCTGTCCAAATTTTTGATTCATGGGCCACCGAACTCAGCCCAGCTGATTTTGAGGAGTTTAGCCTGCCTTATCTAAAGCAGATCGTGGATAGTGTCAAGGAAACACATCCTAACTTGCCTCTGATACTATATGCAAGCGGGTCTGGGGGTTTGCTGGAGAGGCTTCCTTTGACGGGTGTTGATGTTGTCAGCCTGGACTGGACGGTTGACATGGCAGAGGGCAGGAAAAGATTGGGATCTAACGTAGCAGTTCAAGGGAATGTGGACCCTGGTGTTCTTTTTGGATCGAAAGAGTTCATTAGCAAGCGGATTTTTGACACCGTGCAGAAGGCTGGTGATGTTGGACATGTATTGAACCTTGGTCATGGCATCAAGGTTGGAACTCCAGAAGAGAATGTTGCTCACTTCTTTGAGGTTGCAAAAGGAATAAGATACTAGAGGATCTTGATTGATGCCTTTCTCCCCATCGGCAGAAGTTGTAGAAACGCTGGTTGAGGATAGATGCAGAAAGCCACGTGTAGCATAGAGTTCCTGAAGAACACATATTTTTGTGATTGATTATGTTTGCCACATTTCAAGTTCCCATTTCAGCGTAAATGTTGTAATCAAATTTGAGCTGAGGCAATGAGGCATAATGAAGTGCCTACTTGTTTATACCACTTTATAGCAGCAGTGTAGTTCTGTAACAGTCTAATCTTATCTGTCCACCCAAGATTACTGATTATATGTTCCTATGTGTGAGAAATATTTCAGTCTTGACTTTACAAATCAAGGGTGTTGGCGTTGTATTATCTTAAAATACTAGTCAACTATTTTTTTTTGTGATATCTGTTCTTTTGCTCCCCCACCCCCACCAAAAAAAAAGGTCAGCGTTGAGTTTTCTTTTATCTCGCGAAGTTACATTTTTAGTAGTGCTTTTGTAGTGCAAAATTCGGTTGATTTCCTCTGTTTGCAGTGCCTATTTTGCACTGGTCTCTAGTTCTATTGACCCAACTGAAAGGCTGTTCCTACATTGTTGTTTTATTCTGTTTACGTTTTAAAGAAACCGCCATCATGGCATCGACCAATGCAGTAGTTTCTTGCTGATCAACTTTCTTATATTCCACTAACTTAAAACGCAACTAAAGCATATGTATAATAGGATTGGTCGTGGTGGCAACTGGCAAGCAATTAAAGAGTGGAGGCTGTGCATGTGTGAGGTGTTCACCCAAATATCTCAACCAAATGAAAAACATAAACCACCTCTAGGGGATGCTATGTTTTACTTGCTTTTAGCTTTACACTTAACTGGCTATTCTTCGGTAGTCATGAATTATGAATACAAGATACAGTAAAAGTTACAAAACATGGATCAATAATAATTGTACGTCTCCTTCAGCTCGCTCATGTTGAAGTATTTCTCTTTTACAATTTCGAGACTGAACTTAATCGGCTATTCTTCGGTAGTCATGAATACAACATAGAGTAGAAGTAACAAAACATGGATCAATAATACTTGTACGTCTCCTTCAGCTCCCTCATGGTGAAGTATTTCTATTTTACAATTCCGAGACTGAACTACAGTTTTCCACGATCTTCAAACACTTCACTCGCACCCAACTCAATTTTTTATGGTATTTGCATTCCAGGTTGCAGGTATGGCTATTCTCTGATTCACTAGACTACCTTTGCATCAACATTCGTGACACGCTCCATTATAGAAAGGCTGCTATTGTTAAATGATTCTTTGCGTACTGAAAGTCCAATTGCTTGCTTGTTGCTTCAGATGAAAGGACCAAGAAGGTTACCAGTTTGGTGCGTATGGCATTATTTTCCTATACAGTATATGATATATCTGCATCCTAACTTCTATTAATAGCCAATTTAATTGCTTTGCAAAAAAAACAATAATTGCCAATTTAATCCTTCAGTTTTAGCTGGTTTGGCACGGAGACCTGTTTGAAAAGCGACCCGCTTAGTTTGAAGTGTGCATTGTATTTTTTTTAAAAATAAAATAAAATTATTATCCTTGCCGTGCCTATCCTTGATCTCACCTCCTGCTGCCGTTGACAGATCATGTCAGGCACCCATATGCTTATCCTTGCCATCAATCGTTACTTTCCCTACTAGTGATGTTGCTGTTGATAGCTATCAATTTATATATAACATTGGTTTTTGGTGTTGTTGTTTCACTTTTGAACGGAGGAAGAACTTATCTATGCAGAGCTTAAAAAACCCCTGATGTCTATCTGAATTTGGATCGGATGGTGGCCTACTACAGTCTAAAGATGCTCATAAGTCATATACGCATATAGAAAGCTAAACAAAGCAGTCATCACTTGGATGTTTAGCTCTTGTAAAAAAACATATATAAAGCAAAGTAGCCAAGCAGATATTATTGACTCTATGGCAAGTACGCGCAGAGCGATTCAGAAAGGTGACATCTGAAAGAGACTGCGGCTTTTGTTAACGTTGTTAATAGGCCCCACTTGGCTGTTAATGTTAAATGGTTAGGCCGATGGATTAGTACAAGTCTGACGAAAATGCCATGTGGGCACTCAAATTTTGTTTCTATAGCAATCCCCTGGACGGCTGGACTGGTCTCCATTCGTACCCGGTCATCTCTTTATAGACAAGAGAAGATATATACGAGACTCTTTCAGGACGAAAATGCTGAAGGGTCACTAGTTTTGTTTTGTAGCTGCTGACTGCTGAGCTGCATATTGTCGTACGCCACGTATAGGCCTAGCGTGGTAGCTTTGGTGTATTCTGGAATGAATTAGACGAGCCTGATTGATGAGGTATAGCAGCTTGTTTTTATTTCTGGTCGCACCGAGCAGCATGCATGAGAAGCAAGCCATGTGAAGAAACGTGAAGATACCGAGACGAAGATCGAGCACGGATCACGTATGCGCAGCGCTTTTTTGTTCGTCTCGCGTCGCGTGGGTCGCCGAACGCCGATCCGATCGGGACGTGAAGCGCGCCGGCGGCCGGCGGTGTATGCAGGGGATCGAAGTGGCCGAGAGAACCGAGACGCGGAGTGGGATGGGATTCGGCATCGCTTTCCTGCGAAATATCTCTCGGCCGCGCACGCAGCCGAATCCGGGCGCCGGTGGGAGCGAGACGGCACGATGGGTTGCTCCGCCTCATCCATCCATCCGTCCGTCACTCGGTCGCTTTCCCTTTCTACCTTCTTCGCAATTCTTTGCGGGCAACGTTTTTGGATTACTCTGGACCAGTTCTTATCTTGTTATTAGTACCGCGTATTTTACCTTCCGCTTCTGGCTGTCTCGTGTTCGTCACTCTTTTTCTATAATCGACGCTTTGTTCGTGCATATCTATCTATCTTCGTCGATAGGAGTAGGAGGAGGTATCTACCTGGCCGCAAATTCGTCAAGTAGCTAGCTACTTTCATCTCTATCCGTTCGCGCGGTGGACAAAGAACAAATCTTTCGCGCTAGTTATGCCATTACGGACCACGGAGTGCGGTGCAGGAGTGCAAATAAACAAGTGCTCCTCCTGCTCCACTGCCCGAACAAACAAGAAGCTAGTGGTGGGTCCACCTGGGGCAGTAGATTAGTACTCTCCTAGTCTTCGGCAGCCCGCGACCATTTCTGCTTGCCAATGCCAACGGAGCTCCGCCTATAATTAAGGCCTCTGTTACGGAGTGCATGGCGCGCGACTGAATCTGCCGGTAGTTGTTTGGTTGTTACAGAGTCCAAAACCACCAAAAGCTCTCTTCTCCTCTACTCATCTTCCTTGAATCTTTATGCAAAGGAGATTGACGTTTGAGAAGTTGGGAGCAGCTCATCTCTGTCACCGGCCTCTTTCACTTCCCGGATCTCCAGGATCAGGTACTACTCTTCAATTCTAGTTGCATCATCTAAATAATTTATCGTATGAGCATAGCTTTGGATCTTTATTTTCTATGATCTGCATGTATGCCCATGCACATGTGAGTCCGGGTCTCGTTGGTAAAACTAGTTCAATATATCAGTGAATTCTGTTTTCCTCAAAATATTAGTGAATTCTACTCTTTCTGAAATACTGACGCATATGTCATGCTGCGAGCATCAGGTCAGAGAGATGTAAACACGTAATTGCATTATTTGATTTTCACAGGCCTACTAGTACGTCAATGCATATCTTGTACCGTAAGAGTGTCATTAGTATTTTTCTCTTCTAGACCCACACTGTAGTACTACTAGTCGCCTAAAATCCTGCTCTAGTGTATACTGGTTATTGCACGTATAACAGGGACTTTCGATTTCCGCAATAATACTTTTATTTGATAGAAATTCATTATTCAAAATTCATTACTTTGGTACGTAAAATACAAATGAGCAAAAAATCAAAAAATCCTACTGTAGATAGATCCATTTGTGATGCATGAATGATCAAATACGGATTACCTTAGCAAACCGCTTATCAAAAACATATGTTGACAACAAGATAATCATATTTCACAATTGAATAGATCAAGAGAATCGTAATTAAGTAGCCAGGTTGTGGATCTACTTGATGTGTAATTTAGGCTTAAAATACAGTGAAGTGCTATATATTCAATTGTAAAAAAGAACAAATTTGCTCTTCATATTCATATCAAAACAGTACAATGGATAGTTGCGTGTCAACATTCTCCTTTTTTATCTTTAAATAATTTAACACTAAGTTTCTATGTTTTCTCTTGGCAGTATTGAGCTTTTAGTGAGAGCTTAAAAACATCAATGGATGCTGAAATATGTGTGGGCATGATAGAGTGACTTGCCTGAGAACTGGAAGGATAGTCAAACATATATTTGTATTTCACTCAATTTTGATGATATCAGAATACAGTATGCCGAAGAATTGCCCCATGTGCACATGCACAATGCGGCTAGGCATGGCAGCTCAACCGTAGGTTACTTTCTTCGAGAAGACGGGTGAAATTGTTGGTCATTTGCAGGCAACTTCTACAATTTGGTGTTCATTACCAACTGTTTAAGTTTCAAAAGCACTACCTTTGTGCATATAAATCTAGAAAGATGACCGAAGAAGGAAATATTCTGATGCAAAGATATGAAATGGGAAAGTTACTTGGAAAAGGGAGTTTTGCCAAAGTTTACCATGCTCGTAGTGTTAAGACTCTGCAAAATGTTGCTATCAAGGTGATTGACAAAAATAAGATCTTGAAGTGTGGTCCTATGGATCAGATAAGTCGAGAGATTGCAGTGATGAAGTTGGTGAAACATCCTAATATTGTCCAACTATATGAGGTGATGGCTACTAAAACCAAGATATATTTTGTGTTAGAGTATGTCAAGGGAGGAGAATTGTTCAACAAGGTTCAACGAGGAAGGCTAAAAGAAGAAGTTGCTCGTAAATATTTCCAACAACTAATTACTGCTATTGACTTTTGTCATAGTAGAGGAGTTTATCACCGTGACTTGAAGCCTGAAAATCTTCTTGTTGATGAAAGCCGCAATTTAAAGATATCAGATTTTGGTCTAAGTGCACTTCCAGATTGCAAGAGACAAGATGGGTTACTCCATACAAGTTGTGGTACTCCTGCATATGTTGCTCCAGAAGTAATAAGTAGAAAAGGATATGATGGTGCAAAGGCTGACATATGGGCTTGTGGAGTGATTCTCTATGTGTTGCTGGCAGGCTATCTTCCTTTCCATGACAAGAACTTAGTAGACATGTATAAGAAAATTTACAAAGCAGAACTCAAATGGCCAAGTTGGTTTTCTTCAGATATTCGAAAGTTTTTGCGCCGTCTTCTTCATCCAAACCCTAATGCACGGATTTCTATTACAGAAATTATGGAACATCCTTGGTTTAGAACTGATCTTGATGGAAGATTGTTTGACCATGCCATGAATACAACAGATAATGATATGCCCCTTGACATCAATTTGGATGTGGATTATTTAAGTTGTAATCAAGCAACGGAAAAACTTACTAATCTGAACGCATTTGACATTATCTCTCTTTCTAATGGATTTGACCTTTCTGGTTTATTTGAGGAAAATTCAAACAAGAAGAAGGCTAAATTCACATCTACCAACACAGCTTTGACCATTATTACAAAGCTCGAGGAAATTGCAAAGAGCTTGCGACTAAAGGTAAAAAGGAAAGATGGTAGGTTGCTAAAGATGGAAGGTTCCAAACCAGGAAGAAAAGGTGTTATGTCCATAAATGCTGAAGTATTTCATATCACATCAAATTTTCATTTAGTGGAGATCGAGAAAACCAATGGTGATACCCTCGAATACCAAAAGGTTATGGAACAAGCTATGAGGCCAGCATTGAAAGACATAGTGTGGGCTTGGCAAGGTGAACCATCTGTAAAAGAGAAGTGTCAATTTTAAATGTGTTCGCAATTATAGTACTAGTACAAATCCTGACAAACCAAAATTCTTATTGCTGACTTAATTACTCCTTGGGGCTGCTTAAGCTTGTTGCAGCGCTTCACGAACGTGGAGCTAGCCATCGCAGCCAGTCCTCCATTACGGAGGTGCTGTGATTTTGTTGTGTGTGCAAATTTCATCTTCAACAATATTGAGTACAACCAGGCCAAGTAGCCCGTAAATCGGTAGCGAGATTCAGCGTTCAGCTAAGCAGATCTGGAGACTTTCTTCTTGCTCTTCTCTCTCGCGCATTTCGTCGAGCTAGTTGCCAGTGCCTTCATCTTGTCTTCCTGTGTGCGTAATCGTCAACAGCACTATATAAACAAAAGAAAGTTAACAAAAAAAAAACCCAAAAAAAATGCGCGGGACCAAAAAAGAAGGCCGTCGACAGCAGGGTTCGAACCTGCGCGGGCGAAGCCCAACAGATTTCAAGTCTGTCTCCTTAACCACTCGGACATATCGACGTTTGATGGAAGTAATCGTAACGTTTTATTTTGATCGTCTAGCTACGTTTAGGCCTGGCCATTTTTTGACCATTGCCTAAGAATTCCAGTTGTACTTAAACTATAAACAGGCGCGAGCACAAATATAGTGAACCCCTCAAAGAATGGTCACTTGCAATAAAATGAAGGCTACTTTTGTTTATTTCTAGTACACATAAACATGAATTTACATCAGATAATCTACTCGCGATGAAATGCAGCTGCGAACAAAATGGAGCTGCGATGGCCAGCTCCATTGTTCTATAAGTGATTATTTGAAAAGTAAAGAATATCAGCTTATATTTTCTTTTACCTATTCTATAATACATTATCAGACCTAAAATTTGGGCAGATTATAGTGTTTTATAACTGCGTCGAATATTGCTTTGTTCACTTTGGCAAAAGAAAAGAAAAGAGGTGCTAGAACAACTATCATATGTCCAGTGAAAATGTATCTGCAAGGCACCTCAGCCAGAAAGGTAGAAAATCGGATCCAATTATATAGATCTCAATAGCATACAACATAGAGCGCTTGTCAAGCTCTACTCTAGTTAGCAGCAAAAATTGCTACCGGTTACATCTAATACGAGGACCCAAAGAGGGTATTACATCACCTTGGATAAATGTGAAATTAAGCTACTGATGACTAGGCTGAACAGCTGCTACATAATACAATACTAGGAAGTACCATACTGAATGGCCTTTCTGGGACAATTTATATCAGTTTAAAAGGATTCTCTCTTCTTCTTGCTCTTAGATTGCTTTGCCAGGAGAACAGAAAGTCCTGTCAGTGCAAATTTCTTTCTCTTTCCCGAAATCCTTTTGCGCGAAACCATATCTTCTCTACACAAAACACCACTGCGGTTCAGAATCTGACCAAGTGAGATATTTGGCGTCTCGCTTGTCTTGTCGTCCCAGACAGTTTTGTCATACCCATCAGGCCCCATTAACTTCATACTCAGTATCTGCCCAATTGATAAAGTTTGCTTGAAGGATCTATCTGAAGCATCATCGACAATATCCATGCTGTACGAACCTTTTCGGCGATGGGATGTGTTTTTGAACTTGGGTGAACCACCAATAGACCGCTTTCTGTGTCCAATCTCGGATTTCCACCTTCTCAGGATCTCTTCAACTGCAAGCTTCCCATGGTTTGCAGCCTCTACCCTCATTAGAGCCTCTTGTAGTGCCTTCTTGCATTCCTCAACCTCTACTTTTGCATCCTCAAGCCTCTTAACCGACTCAAACTCTGAACTGTTAGCTATAGCTACCTGCAGCATAGCATCTCCTACTTTCTTCTTCGAATTTTCATCAGCTTCAAGAGCTTTGGAACACAGTGTGAAATACTCCTCCATTGAGAGAGTCACTCCATCAGAACCGTGGTCACCTTCAAAAGAACTTTCACTGCTCAGTAGAGCTTTGATCTCAGCAAGTGCAAGGGCTTCTGCTGCTCTAGCTGCTTCTTCCATCTTTTTGGCTGCAATGCACCTGATCTCAGCTGTGCTAATGCTGGCCTTTGCCTGCTCAATTTCTGCAGCCAACAACATAGCTTCAGATTTTGAATTATTTGCCATGCTCCTGAGCTCTTGAACCTCAGAGGTCATTTTCTTGATCTCGATGAAAATGTCTGAGGGGTCTTTACGTCTCCTCTGCAAATCCTTCAGAGTTTCCAGCTTTTGTGCTGTCTGATTCAGCTCATCCTCCAAAGAAGAAATCATGGAAGTATTGGAAGAAAGCTTTTCTCGGCCTCTCTCGAGCAACATTTTCTCTTTCGCTATGCTATTACGCAGTAACTCAACGGCAGCCCGCACTGCAGCCAGATCACTTGTAGTTCTGTTCAGTCTTTCCTTTGCCTGCTCAAGTTCCACCAAAACCGAACCGGAAGGCAGCTGCAGGTTTTCCTCAATGCTTTCCATGTTCACATCTGCAGTAACGTTTTCAGGCTGCTGCTCATCTGGTCCTGCTGCTAAAACCTGATCCATTTCAACAGGCTCCACAGCTTCTTCAGGGGATGTTTCAGTGGCTTCTTTCTGTATCTTCAGTTTGAGGTCTGCTATGATTTTCTTGGTTGACTCCAGTTCCTTAAGCACATCAAGCGTCTCCCTCTCTTTGAGGGCCAGCTCGTTTTCAAGCTCTGCAGCCTGCTCCTCTACGTTGATGACTTCTGCAGCTTGTTCAGTGTGTTCATGTTTCTGCAGATTGCAAATGAGGAACGGGAAGTAAGAAACAACATCATAAATGTATAGTGAAAGTGGAGAAGAAAACACATCCCGCGATGCAGACCTTCAGTTCTCAAATGTTAAAAGCGAGACCAATTTACAATACATACATGCCACCCGACCTACTCGAGCTTTGCAAGGGAAACAAATATTGCAAGTTCTAAACCATGGTTCAGAGCACTAGCAGTATGTCATCTTTGGTATTCCTGGAACTACAGCGACCGCCAAATTATGAGCCCAACGCAAAACAGTCTCTGTTGCTGGGGAGACCACCGGAGGGACCAAGAAATGTAGCGAAAGTTTCATGAAACTGATGCTGCGCTCAGCCCGTTCACTTTAGGAATATGATGCATAATGACGAAACTAAAATAGCCAAATAGCCAGCTACCGATACGATTCCATCCGGACACAGATTCAGGGAGCTAGCAACCTCGGAGCTCAATTCATCAGCTAGCAGGAGCACGGAACGGAGCAAGCTACAGCCTACAGCGTGGGAGGAGGGGTCGAGGGAGGAGGAGAGGCGGCCGTCACCTTAAACATGCGGCGGACGAGGTCGGAGGTCCAGGCTGCGCTGCCGCCGAAGCGGTCGACGGCCTCCCGCACGGACTCGAAGGGCGCCGACGTGTCGATCTCCGCCCTGCCGCTGCCCGCCACCCCATCTGCGGCGGCCGGGGCTGCTGCGCATTCGGCCTCGGAGCTCATGACCACGGCGAGATTAGCTCTGTTGGTGGCGCGAGGAGGACCGACTGTCCGTGCTCCGTGGGTTGTGGCAGCGCGTAGAGTGCCCAGGAGGTGTTGGAGGACGTGAAAGCTGCTGGTTTTAAGAGAGAGCACCCGGCGAGCGAGACGTTGACCGCTCCACCAAAGAGCCGTTGGCCGTTCCCCAACTTTTTTTTTACGCCCCAGCTGCTGCACAGTCCATACTCCCGCTTCCATACCCGCGATTTTTTTTCCTCGACGAAAGAAACGGCAAATTTCTAAAACCTTTACTAATCCGTGTACTGTACCAGCTGACCATGGGCTGGGCATTGAGATTTTGAGATGACAGCATATACTTACTCATCATCATCACTCATCAGCACATAGATATGGAAACAGTAGTACAGTATTAGTGTCTTGGAGATGACATGCTAACGTTGCTGTGTCACGGCACACCCAGCATCATCACCGTGTGTGCATTTTCCAAAAAAGAAAAAGCATCACTGTGTGTGGAGCAGGTTTCCGTTTGCTCGCCTGGTGCGGTTGCCAAAGCCATGTTACCGTTTACCTGCAAGAGTTGTTTCCCATTTCCTTCACCACAGACCACACAGGCACACACACGGAGCACACGGAGCGCACGAGCACCAGCGCCACCACCAGAAGAAACCGGCGTGGCATTAACGGTCGACCAAGGAGTTGGTGGGGGCGGTGATGTTGCCCCCCCCCCCCCCTGCTCTGTGCGTCTGCAACCGCACACCGTGCGACGGTGCGAGGCTCTGAAAAAGGGCGATGTGTCGCCGGACACCGTGCCATTGCACACCGCTGTCGCCGCAGCTGCAGGACAGCAGGAGGAACGCAGCTCCGCTCCCTTCCCGTGTGGTGTCGAGCGAGGATCACGAGAAACCAACCGTTCCGGTGGATGCAGCAGTGGGCTGTCGCACGTCCTCTGCTTTGGCAGTGACTACTCCCTCCTTTGGACGGTGAAGACGTAATGTAAACACTTCCAAAGTGATTTCGTCCGCACATACAGGAACCGAACGGTGAAGAGGACAGCAACTCAACAAGGGATTCTGGACCGTTGCGAAGATCCGGATGGCATAAACAAACCGGTGCTGATCCCCAGCCATGGTAATTAACACTGAATCAGTTACTTGTTCGGTTGTCTTGACGCTATTTTTTTTTATTTTTTGAGGGTTCTTGACGCTGTTTTGTTGCCGTGTGTCCGTGTGGGTGGGTGTATTCGAAACGGACAAGGAGGGACGACAGACAGATCTGTCTGCGTGAGGCCGTAGAAAAGGCCGAACTGTGCTCTAATTTTGAGCCCATGTAACTCCCTGGACGAAGCCCAGTAAAATGGGTATATGGGCTCCGATTATTGTCAGGCCCATACTAGTCCGACCCACGACCTTGTGCGGCACCAGAATTCTTATCCATCTTTCACAAAGTCTGTTTCTCAAAAAAAAAAAAAATCTTTCACAAAGTCTTTGCTAAAAAAATTTCACGAAGTCTTGCCTTACCTACCTTCATTGTTTAAGGTCCGTGCAAATAAGTGCATATGTTCGCTAGAGCTTCGGTGCCGCTACCCACCAGGCCACCACCGTCATTGGAGGATAAGAACTTTCACGAAGTAATCAGCATTTATAATTTACTATTTCAATATTTCGTATTTTTAATGTTCAACATTAAATGTTGAAGATGTTTACTTTTAGAAAACATTAAATATATTTAAATAAAATATTGAACATGTTTAAGAAAATGCCGAACATTAAATTTGCTTCCCTTCTCAGCTAATTGGGTCAAAGTGGGCACACGGCTTATCCATTTTCTACAAGACAAAAAATAGGAACCACAGTAAATTTCTCAACTAAATGCAGAACATTAAATTTGCTTCCCTTCTCAAATATTTTTCATATTTTCATGAAATGGCAACCACCTTTGAAACCACCCAAAGATCAAATTTATCCGGTTTGTATAGTTGGATATCTGTCTGGTTAATTGAAAATCTGACTTTTATAATATATGAGCTGTGTAAATTGGACTTTTTTTTTTACGAATGTGGGTTACCGAGTTGAGAATTTTTTACACCCGAAGCCGCGGAATGCGGGCATGCTGCGGTCGCGGCCACGGTTAAGTATGAGCCGTGGCGTACGCTAGGGTGAGTAATACACCATTCAAAAAAAAATTGAGAATAGAGTTGCTTACTAATCACTGAAGCTTAGACTGTGCATGCGTTGTCACAAGGTGCAATTAACACAATGAGCAGGACAAGGTCCCTGCATCATTGAGAATTGGTTCAACCATACTCCAAACAGGAAATCAAGAATTCGGTATTTGTTGACCTGCGCGTGGCACTATGCTCACTTACGCATATACTTGATTCTTAGAAAACAAAATGTTCCGGACAACTCTGGATTCCTGGAACTCCATAGTGAAAGTAGACAAAATTGTCTTGGAAGCAGTACAGAAGCAGCATGGTACAGATAGCACATAGCAGGATAGTACAGAGTCTCACTGCGGTTGTGACTGTCGCCATTGTGCTAGATGGATATAAAAAGCAAAACAGCTTAACGAAGCAGCAAGTACGATCGACGGAGCTTTAGAACCTGTAAGGTAGTTTCAGGTAGAGGTAGGTAAATTAGATCACCTTCATCTCATCGAGCCCGCTCGCCTGCCTAGCAAATCGAGGCACGCAGCTTCCCCGGCCGCGCGCGACGCGATTAGTTGCAGGTGATCGTCAATTCGTCATGCATTAGGGGATCGATGGTTAGTTAAATCGTTGAGCAACAAAAGCCTCACCGCGCTCCATCCATCAGACTCTCTATTTTCCTGCCTACCACCTGGAAACCCTGAACGACCCCATGCCCAATTCAATCAACCTCACGCAGTCACACACCTTTACCTAGCTGGCTGGCTGGCTGCTTGTGTAGTACGTAGAGCCGAGTCGACGGGGTCAACTGCACTGCACGGGCTATATAAGCTTCTTGTGCAGTGCCTTCTCGTCGCACACTCTCGAGCCTGTTTGATCGGTGAATTAGTTGAGTGATCAATAGCTCGATTAGTTAGCTGATCGATCTGATAACAAGTTGGGCTAAGGAATGGCGAGTTCATTGTTGTCTCGCCGGCTCGTGGCGGCGGCGTGTGTCGCGGCCGTGGCGTTGGCTCTCATGGCGACCCCCAGCCGTGGGCAGCTGGACCCGCACTTCTACGACGAGGCGTGCCCAGCGGCGCTGCCCACCATCAAGAGGCTGGTGGAGGAGGCCGTAGCGGCGGAGCCACGCATGGGTGCCTCGCTCCTGCGCCTCCACTTCCACGACTGCTTCGTCAACGTACGCACGCACGCAGATGCATTGTGCCACGACGCACGCGACTCGTGCATTTCGAATCCTCTCCGGCTTGTGGTGTTTGTGTTCGTCTGACTCTGACCTCTAGTTTGTGCGCTCGGCACCCATGCAGGGGTGCGACGGGTCCATCCTGCTGGACGACACGCCCTTCTTCACCGGCGAGAAGAGCGCCTCGCCGAACGTCAACTCCGTTCGCGGCTTTGAGGTGATCGACCGCATCAAGGCCGCCGTCAACGCCGCCTGCAGGGGCAACGTCGTCTCCTGTGCCGACATCGTCGCCGTCGCCGCACGTGACTCCGTCGTCGCGGTTCGTTCGCGTCTCCATTGCTGTGTTCCACATTCCACAGAAATAAACGACCTTTACGTTCGTGCCGTGCACCACCAAATGCTGCAAGCCATTTTCCATGATCCATCGTCGTCTTTTTTAATTTGCATTAATGCAGCTGGGAGGCCCGTCGTACAACGTGCCGGTGGGCCGCCGCGACGCGCGCACGGCGAGCCAGGCGGCGGCGAACAGCAGCATCCCGGCGCCGACCTTCAACCTGGACCGCCTCGCCTCAAGCTTCGCCACGCACGGCCTCTCCCTGAAGGACCTGGTGGTGCTCTCGGGCGGCCACACGCTGGGCTTCTCACGCTGCACAAACTTCCGTGACCGCCTCTACAACGAGACGGCCACGCTGGACGGCGCCCTCGCGGCGTCGCTCCGGGCCGTGTGCCCGCGTCCCACCGGCAGCGGCGACGACGACCTCGCGCCGCTCGATCCGACCCCCGCGAGGTTCGACGGCGCGTACCACGCCTCGCTGCTGCGAGGCAGGGGCGTGCTGCACTCGGACCAGCAGCTGGTCGGCGGCGTGACCGACGCGCTCGTTAGGTTCTACGCGGCGAACGGGGAGGCGTTCAGGAGGGACTTCGCGGAGGGCATGGTGAGGATGTCCAGCATCAGCCCGCTCACAGGGAACAGCGGCGAGATCCGCTACAGCTGCAGGAAGGTGAACTACTCTTGAGGGACTGCGTTCTAGCACAGGCGCACAACCTGTGGTGTTTTCAATCCAGAACTGCCGCCGTGTTTCGTTTGGTTTGCCAGCTTGTGAGGTTTGCAGGGCGCCTAAATCCAAAGAACATCTCCATGAGTAGCACGATCTTTACTTGTCTGATTCAGCGATCGATAGTTGGTAATAGGCAGAAAAATGTAAAGCACGGCCAATACACGTATATCCAATAAATCCAAAGAACATCTCCATGAGTTGGAAGTTTGGGACCTTGTGGCAAATTAAAGAAGGACACGTACAAGGATTGGGTGAAGATGAAACAAATTACCTGCACCTCCAAACTTCTAGCGCTTCCTCTTCCCACCGCTCCGGCCGCGTGCCCTCAGCTTGGACCATGCTTTCTCGTTGCTCGTCTTGCGCAACGTAATGAACGCGCCACCATGCGCAGAGAACCAGAACATGGCGTACTCCGTGGGTTCAGGCTCATGCACCAAATAATCGAGCGCGTTCGATCTTATCACCTCCTCCATCTGTTGCATACTGCCGCTGGTGGATTCCTCCTCTTTGCCTCCGTACTTCCACATGATCTCCGGATTGAGCGCGCAGGACAGATGCGGCGTGAAGAAAGCCTCCACGTACAGAGGCGGCGTCGCGCGCGCGTCGCGCGGCGTGTACTCTGGCGCCGAGATCCAGCAGCTGAAACCGATGGCGATCACTTGCTCCGGGACTCCGTTTTGGGAGACAGTGTTGTTGCTATGGCCATCCGCGTTGCAGCATGTCGGATCTGGGCGCCAGTACTTGGTATCCCTGCTGGCGTATGTATCCTGGACGCAATCCAACGGAGGCGCGTACGAATGTGAGACGTCCTGCAGACCAGGCAGCAGCGTGAGCTCTCCTACGGCGGATTCAATCGCGAGCTTGAACTGGGACGTCAGTAGCTGCATGCACTCGATGGCGATCCCGATCACGTCCGTGCTCTCCGAGAGCCGTAGCATCAGCCACACGCAGAAATTCTTCTGGGGCGTCTCGAGATCGTGGTGGCAGTAGAATAGCTCTGCCTCGACGCCACGATCCCCCAAGCGGAGGGGCATCATGTGGAACCGCATCCGCTGGCTCCCTCTGATCCTCTCGTACCAGAGGGTCTTGTCTTCGACGAGGTGCCTGACGAACGGGTACCGGAACGTGTCGCGCCGGAGCGGGCAGCCGGTCTCCACGTCCGCCACGAGCTTCTCGGCACATTCCGCGTACCACTCGAACATCTGCACGGCGCCGGAGCTCAAGTGGTCCTTGCTCAGGCCAAGGAGAGACGATGAGATGCTTCTAGCGCGGCCGATCCACTCGAGGAAGCGGAAGGGTGTTGCCGCTTGCCCGGCCTCTCCCTGCCGGCCTCTGTGCTTGTTGAGCAGTGCCGTGCCCTCGGCGTAGGCGCTCTTCAACATCCTCACGCGACGAAGCAGCGAGAGGTACGTGATGGGCGCCCTCGCGATCCGCTCGAGGGCGAACTCCAGCTGGGACAGCGCCATCTCGAGCCTCGCCAGGCTGTGCGCGCTGGAGGCCTTGTCCTCGAGCTTGGCGGAGATGTAGGACGAGGCCCTGGTCACGCCATCCTGGGCAAGGGCTGAAACCACCATGTCCGCCATGAAAGTCGACTGGTACGGTGATCCACGCACCACGCGCCCACCTGCTGAGGCGATAAGGAACAGCAGGAATCTTTGCAGCACGAACCTAGCTCTGACGGGATGAATGGGAGCTGGGGAGGCAGGGAAATGGCCAACGACACAAGGGAAAGGTTGAGGAATGGGGAGGGCACTATGGGATGGTTCCGACGCAGTTCTTGAAGCTGCGTTGTGCCAAGCCGAAAGTGATGACTTTCTTGTTGCAACTTGTGACTTTGTGAGGTCGTCGCAGCTTGACTTCGCGCGTGCAATGCATCAGGAAGTCGCTGCCTTGGATGTCCTTCACGCGGGGTGCCGTTCATCACTTGTTTCGTTGACTAGTCTTTGTCAACCTCAGTGCATGGTGCTTCTATCGGTTCTCGAAAGCAAACCAAGCACGTTCAATTCGCCGGTTCGGCCTTAGCCTTTACTAGCCCAAACTCGAGAAAGCCCATAGAATGTTCCGGCCCAGAAGCTCTCAACTGCTATTCCCCTCCACTCCACCCCGTTCCGTCTTATCTCCCCGTCCCACATCGCCGACGATGGCCGCCGCCGCCGCCGCGACGTCATTGTGGCTTCTCCGGAGGCCTATCTCCTCCGCTCTCCTCGCGAGGCGCGCGAGCCCTAGGATCCTGCGTGCAACCCTCAGCTATTCTTCCTTCGCATCCGCCCCTGCCGCATCACCGCCGTCTCCGCTTCCACCTGATACCTCAGCTGTCGATGGAGGCGGTGGAATGAGGTGGGAGTCGGCGCGGAAGAAGAGGGTGGTGCTCCGCGTAGGCTACGTCGGCACCGAGTATCGAGGTTTAACTTGTCGCCTTCTTAATTTCCCGCAGGGAAAGCGGTAGAGTTCTGATTGAACGCGATTTGCTTTCATGGCAGGCCTTCAGAAGCAACGGGAGCTTAGCGTCGACTCGAGTAAGCTCTGAATTCCTATGCTGTCACTTTGTGTGTTTTGAGTCCTTGCTACTTGACTAAGTAGTTTTCTGGGTTTGCGCAAAGCAATTTAATTTGATGTTTGCTCGGTGCTGCAAATGTTGGAGTAATCCTAGGTCCTAGCAGTTACTCGTAGCGTATCCATGGAGAATTCAAACTTTCAGAGCGACGTTGTATAGTCTAATGGCATAAATTTGAAAGGTCACACCACTCACCACATGACGAAAATGTCATTTATGAAATATGAGTGCACAAGTATAATTGTTAGTATCACAATCTTCTAAAACGTGGATATTAAATCATGGATTTTATTTACCTGCTCCTGATTCTTTTTGTCAAGTACAGCATGATGGTTAGTGATATAAGATAGATTGATCCCTCCAACTTGTTCTGCAGCCATTGAATCAGTCTTGGAATCTGCCATCTTCAAAGCTGGGGGCATTCTTGAGAGTAATTATGGAAAACTGCAAAAGGTTGGGTGGGAGAGGAGTAGCCGAACTGATAAAGGGGTAGGCATTAACCACTTAGCCTCTTAAATATATCAAATTTTTGTTTTCACCTTTTTTCAGCTAACAAAGGCTTGTATGCATGCTTAGAATGGACTAATTTCAGGTACACTCTCTGGCTACAATGATCTCCCTTAAAATGGAAATACCTGACAGGGCATGGGAGAATGATCCTGATGGCATTTCTCTTGCCAGTTTCATTAACGCAAATCTGCCGAACAACGTTCGGGTTTTTAGTATCTTGCCTGCACAAAGGTAATTGAGTCATTTATTTTTACAGAAATAATAGGTCAGATGATTCATTGGGTTATACCTAAGGAACCATGTTTGAATCATTGCATGGTGTGCATTGGATTATACTATTATTAGGAGTTTTGATGTAAGGCGGGAGTGCTTATACCGTGAGTACTTCTATCTTCTCCCTGCTGAAACTATTGGAATTAAAGATGGTTGTAGCTCTGAAGAAGTGCAAGAGCATTTATCAGAATTCAACAGTATTCTGAAAGGTTTCGAGGTATGTGGCTGATTAAATGTGTCCCATTGATTCTGTGGCTCAGCAATAATTTGCAAAGCAATAGGATGCATCTTCCATAAATCATACGATAATATTCATGTGTTTAACAGGGACATACACATATGTGTTAAGAATGGGGCATGACAGCATGAGTTTTATTCAATGAGTATATTACATCAGAGGTCGCCAAACTTGTCCAGTTGCCTACAAACCTTTATCTTGAACTCTAGCTGGTGTGTACCTGAATTGCTCAGACCTATCCAGTTGGTCCACAGACCTTAATCTTGAATTCTAGTCTGGCATGTACCTGAATTGCCTATGTCTATCTTTTATGTCTTAGTTAGATGATAGAAAATAAAAACTGGGTAATAGCTTGGTGGAACATTTAAGAATTCTATGCTAGGCAAGTGGTATAACTAAGCATGTTCATTTGCCGGTACCATTTCCCATTATTACTTCACTGCCTGATGGCTTCGGTGTGCAGTTTACAACGTCACCCTCCTGTCAGACTAAATTGGAAGGTTCAGAGTATGAACTTAATGGCACAAACACAACTGAAGAAGTGGAGAGACCTAGTTCAGTGTACTCTCTGCATGACAGTTGCCAGACAAATACTGCTTAGACCTAAGTAAAATTTGTAGAAACCCCCAAGTAAATCCTGAAGATATTTAACTTTTCAAATATACCCTCTTTAACTCCAAGATTCATTTTGAATGTACTCCTAAAGCGAACCTGTCCCTGAATTACCATAAAATTATATGTTATGCTAATAATACTATACATAACAATAGGTGAAAACCTTATATCAGAATAGTTTTGCTTATTGAGTCACTTTGCATTCACACAAACTTCACTATACACGAAATTTTTCTACTTGTAGGGAAACCATCCATTTCATAATTACACTGCACGTGCCAAGTACAGAAAAATTCTTGCGGGAGGACACCGAAGGGCCAAAGGAGCAAGCTCGACGTTAAAGTCCATGTCCTCTGAAACGGGTATGGAAGAAAGGTCTTCTGAAGAGACCACTCCTTCAGACCTTGATGAAAATTCGAATATGTCATTGTTGGTTGATCCTGGTGTATCTGAAGACAATTGTATGAATGATAGTGGTGAACTTTCTGGGAATCGGGTGCAGATTCAAGCTAGGTGGCTGTACGAGCCTGATGAGAGTGATAGACTAAATGCTTCACATTTCAGAGAGATTATTACCAGTTCCTGTGGAGAATTGCAGAGTTCATCAGGAATTCAATTTGTGGAATTGACCATATGTGGAGTATCTTTCATGCTACATCAGGTATGTACAATCTACTACAAAATCATCATTACAAAACAGCTCGCCAACTATCATTACTATCTACGAATTATGATAGTTCATGGCGCACCAAAGAAACTAGTTCCTTGGAGAAGTAAAACGTATGCATGAGCTAACCAATCCATTAAGTAGTATCTTTTTTTTTATTATTATTTCTGATTGTGATGTTTAGTATTCAATGTGAACAATTGATTCTTGATACCCAATTATTGAAAATGTTATGCTCACTTGGAGTTTGTAGTAACGCTGTTATTTTTCATGACCTCAGATCAGGAAGATGGTTGGAACTGCAGTGGCAGTGAAGCGTGGCTTACTACCCAAAGATATCATAGAATTGTCTCTAGCAAAGTTTTCTAGAATCGTTCTACCAATAGCCCCTTCAGAAGTTCTGATCCTTAGGGATAATAGTTTCTCCACGAAAAACAAGGAAGGGAGAATCGTTCGCCCTGGGATCCAGTCGATGCACACATCTGTAGAAATCAGAAAGGGGGTTGAGGAATTCTACAGGACAGCTCTTCTGCCTGAGCTATCAAAATTCTTGGATCCGTCTCTGCCACCATGGAAAGAATGGGTGGAGAACCTGGACCGGTTCGCCGCCATACCTGATTCGCAGCTGGATGAAGTTAGGGAGGCTTATAGAATATGGAAGGCTGATTATGAACGTGCTAAGATGGCTAGAAAGAGTGCTACCGACGTCTGATTTCATTACAAACCTGCTCATAAGGTGGATGAGGAACCGAACTGAATCGTTCCCAGAAGAGAGTCAGAGACGGCTTCTTCTCTTGTGCAGGCATTTCGTTGCAGTGAATCTACTTGAGTACTAGGTGGACAATGTCACCACCTGTTTGGATGAGGGGGGTATTCTTGTTTAGTGTTGCATTTCTACCCCGGGAGAATGCAACAGAGCCTGAGGTATTGATTGAGGACATCATTTGCAGCTTGGATATATCAGTTTTTGTCATGATTGAACTGCAGACTTTTTTTGCTGATTAAAGTGAAGCAAGTAAAACACTTCTGATCTGGCTCACTCAAGTGGTGCCCGTTGTAGTTGGCTTTTTTTGAACAATGGATTGTAGTTCGCTTCATATTTATTCATACATTCATACGTCGACAAATCAGCGTACATTGTTGGTCACACACTTAATACTGTTGGTATTCACATGTAGAGCCACTCCAATTCCTGCCCACATGCCCACATGCATCCCTCCGTGCTGGTTTCACGTGGACGATGTCCGCTGGCACCGATCCTACCCGGCTTGTTTCAACTGAACGTCCCATCAGTCAGCATCCAGGGGCAATGACTCGTGCAGAGCCCCCGGCGCGGCAGTGCGCTGCGCTCCCCCTAATTGTCGCCTCACGAGCAGCAAGCTGCCCTGCCCAGCGTCCAGCCAAACCCCCCGCCGGACTGCACGTCCCGGGGCGCCAGGAGACGACGGGCCCCGACGACGGACACTCTGAAGCCTGCGCCGCCCCGCGCGCGAATCCCTCTCGTGAGGCGCAGGGCAGGGGTGCAGCAGCGGCGACCTGCCGGGCCTAGCTGCTGCCCTGCGATGCTGGTTCGTTCGTCAGGGCCCAGGTGAAGTATTTTTTTTGGTCAAATGACCTTTTATGCACACTATTTACAAGATTCGACCATCTGACCTCTCGGTGCCGCGCCATCCTTGTTGGCGCTGGTCTTGTACATGTCCGCGCCATAGGCCTTGGCGTGGAGTCCTCTCCGACGTGGCAGACCGTGGCCTTTGAATATTCATCGGGCTTACGTGGCCTACCAACACCCTGTTGTGCCCCGTTATGGCGTTACGAAGCATTCGCGCCGTTGGCGCTGGCGCGGACCTCCCATGCCTTATCGTGATAGCTGTGAGGTATTCCCTCTCAATTCCCGATCTGGAAAATATTAGCACTTGGCATCATAAACTTTTATGAGAATGTTAAGGTAAATCTAATCCCCTTTCCCTGCTTTCCATTATAGCTCGTTGAGTCTTTAGCTTCGATTCCCTTTTTTCCTCAGTTTGGTAGATTAGTCACCTATCGAAATGGCTGTTTGATCGAATTATATATCTCCCCAGATTAGTTCCTGCATCTTGTAATTTTGTGCTTGTTCGTGCTTTTAGTTTTTAGGTTTGATGATTTTTGTGTTTATTGAAGGACATAGTGGTTGTCATGGATGAATTGTGGAGTCAAAAGAAGTGGAATGAGCGTGAGTGAAAGGAATGCCCCCATGACTTGGTGAGCTCCATACACCCAAAAATTACTGAACCATTTTGTGTTAAATCCTGTATTACCAATATAAGTAGGTGGACTGGCAATTTTAATTACCATGAAGCAACAATGGTAGTCATTCATTGAACGACACCTTATGGTGGCATGTTTTGATACAAGTTTGGCACTACAAAATGTGGTAGTCATTCATTGAACAACACGTTATGGAGGCATGTTTTCATACAAGTTTGACAATACAAAATGGTTCGGCGTCTCATGCCTCCCGCTGGATTCTTGTTCATCATGTTTAACAAGTCAGTGCAAATCTTCTCGATGTCAAATCGAATCCCAAACTTCTTGTCTTCATTGCCCCAACATTTATGTTTCCATTCCCATGGCTCATGGTCTGAATCTGTGGCAAAATGGCATTAATCAACATTGTTTCTTCACCGGTAGCAATACAGGTTGAAGAATAATTTGTTTACCTACAACTGACATATATAGATGAAAGAAGCTCTCTTTACCAATTTTGTAGCGTAAAGCTCCAAATTTATTATTCAGGGAACTTACCATATATCACAAATGTACTACTAAATCTAGCACCTCCATTCTCACTTTCCAGAACTTCGCCCACCATGGTGCACACGAACTATCCTTTCCATTCACAACCGGTTCCTATTTGCTGCACGGGAAGCCACTCGGCGCGCGCTCGCAATGCCCCTCATGGCTCCGTCCGCCGGCGCCAGAAGCTTGCCTGTTCATGCCTGCCTAGCTCCTCCAATTGCAGGTTAGCCCGAATCGATTCCCAAATCCTCAAATCGATCCCCAATTCCTCAAATCGACTTGTTCCCCAAATCAATCCCCAGTGTCTCCTCCGGTTGCAGGTTCGCCTAAATCGATTCCCAAATCCGATGAATTGCAATGGAGGAGGCTGAGGTGCATGGAAGAATGGCACTGGACCAACCCATGAGCTTCTGATGTGTCGACAATATGGTTGTGTGTGTCGAATGGCACTGGAATATTGTTCTGTTAGAAAGGCAAGGGCATTCTAGTCTTTTTAGTTGATGTTCTCTCACCTCCCAGGCTACAAACGATTTCTTTAATGGTAGCGATGTGCTGTGCACAAAATAAACTGTTTTGAGTGTGTTGTGGACTAAATCAAGAAATAGAGTGTGTTGTGCACCAAACCACCATTTGAGGATGTGCTGTAGACAAAAAAAAAACCATTCAAGTCAGCATTGAATGTTTCATAAATTAATTTTGTCACTAAAAGGTTCAAAAAAGTCTCTATTCTGAGAGTTAGGTGCCCACGAAGCATATAATTTTCTGAAAGAGACAATGAATTCACAAACCTACTAAACTAGTTATTTATCAACTAAGAAATAAGAATAACGCTTATTTGTTTGACTCCTGCAAATTTGGAAGGGAAAATCATGGTGCAAAGATATGCACATTTTATCTTAAATTTGAAGCAATGTCTCCATCCCTCTTCATAGTTCACAAATCCTACATCAAAATGTCCAAATCGCATAATGCAAGTAATCGACCCCTAATTTGGGGATAATAGTAAAGTTAGGGTTAGGGATTTGGAGGAAAATCTAAAAAAAGTGCAGGGGAGAGCAGAGGGGATTAGAGGTCTCACCAGATGGGGCTGGCGGCGGCGGCAGGGGGCACGGCCGTTCGCCGGGCTGGGGTGCCGGTTGCCGCCTCGTGCTCACGGTCGTCGGGACGGACGACCAGCAGGTCGGAGGAAGGAGGCGGATCCCCAGCGAGCTAGGGAGGGGCTGCCCAGCTGGGGCCGCCACGAGGGGACGAGGCCGGGACGAGCCGGGGTGCGCCACTGAGGAAAAGGGAGGTCGGGAGGGAGCCACCAGCCCGCCGCCGAGGACCGACGACCGACGGGGGAGGTGCGAGAAGAACCAATCCGGCGGCGGAGGCGGAAGGGAGGGGTAAAAAAACAACCCTAATCTATTCCAGACTTCCAGCTCAATTTCGAAGGGCGGCAGGTGGGCCAGAGGTCCACGCCAGACGCGTTGGCGTAGTCTTGCGGGCTCCGTAACGGAGTTCTCGCACAACGGGAGGGGACTACCGCGCCATTGCTCTTGGTGCGGATGTGGTAGGCCACGTAAGCCCGGCGAATATTCTAAGGCCACGTCGGATAGGACTCCACGCCAGGGCTGGTGGCGTGGTTACGTACAAGACCAGCGCCACCAACGATGGCGCGGCACCGAGAGGTCAGATTTAGAAAATGTTTACCAGCCGGTCTATTTTTGTAATTAGTCTTCCTAAAGGGTCATTTGATAAAAAAAAAATACCCAGGTGAAGGCGAGGCAATGCAATGGCACCCCCGTGCGCGGAGGCGACAAGCGAGACGCGATACGGCGCCCTGGGGGGATCCATCGATGCGTCCGCGCCCGCGCCCGGCCGCGCGCGCGCGTCAGGTTGTCCCTTGCACCCGGGCGGGCGCGCGAGCTGATCCGCGGCAGGGGAGGGGTCACAGGCGACGTGGAGCCGTCTGTCACGAGAGCGTTGTAGCGATCGATGCGGCTGCCACCGCCAGGATCAGAGGATGGACACAGCACAGCGCCTGCCTGCTTGCCTGCTGCCGATCCTCTCGGCCGGGCTGGTTGCCGTGCCCGTGCGTGCCGTGCTCCCTAAAGAAATGGCACGGCAGCTTTTAAATAACCGCTTCCCTCTTGCTTGGGCATCTCTTAACACACGGACTGGGCGGGCGGGCGCAATCGTTGGGGCACGGCGCGTGAGAGTGACGGGGGCTTTTGCTCTGCAAGCTCCATCTCGGCGCGCGGTGTTTTTGTAATGACCACGCCTCGAACGGGGGCTTCCCATTGGCTGCTTTCCTGTGTTTTTGGAAACCCGTGACTGCTAGCTGCAGCCTGCAGGGGCATGAACGCCGTGTTTGTTGGGCGGATCAGATTGGAAAAATATCTCTTCTATCTTCTATCCGATCTTCGCCTTCGGACACTGTTTCAGGGACTAGCGCTAGCAAGGTAGCTATAGCGCCGTCGATTTACCAGTACGACCTAGTAGCATGAGATTTATGATGAAAAGGGAGCAATTTGGGAAGGAAACAAAAATGTCCGTTTGTTGGCATGCATTAGTTTTGGAGGACTGCTAGCTTAGTAGCTGCCATCATGAATGATCAGTGTCATTTCCAAGTTCGTACTGATTTCATCTCAAGATGGGCGTCTGATCGTTCGGCTGCTGATGAGTGATGAGAGAGCCAGAGCACAGAGGGTACATGGACATATAAGCTGCATCAATATTAATAATAATAATACATATATATATATATATATATATATATATATATATATATATATATATATATATATATATATATATATATATATATATATATATATATATATAGAAGGGCAGTCGAATGCTAGCTCTATTCAGCTTTGCTTTCAACCTCCCACGACATAAACTCTTACATGCACGATCGACATTATTGTCGTCATAAACATATATATAAATCATGGCGCTCCCCTAGCTAGCTAATACCATTACAAGGGAAATGGTGCTGCCGCTAGTACGAATTCACCGGATCATCAGCACTAGCCACTAGCTAGGGATCGGAGTTACTACTCATCTCGCCAGAGATAAAGGTAATAGAAGCCAAAAATACAGGAAGAGGGGAGGCATGGGAGCTATCTCGTCTTCTTGTTGAGACGCTCCAGGGCGAGCGGCGGATGCGCTTACGCACTCCGGCCGCCTAGCTACTCGTCGTCGTGCTCGCTGCCGCTCTCGGAGCAGCTCCTGATGGCCTGCAGCACGGCCTCCTTCACGACGTGCTCGTCCACGTTCTCCGCCACGTTCTGCACCGAAGGGAAGGACACACCAAAGAGAATTAGCAAAATTAACTACAATATATGATTCTCACTCACGATCACAGTTACTAGTTTTACCTCTCCGCCGACGGCCTCGAGGCGGAAGGAGTCGGCGCAGGACGCGGTGGCCTGGAGGACGCTGAGCCCGAGCTCGTCGAAGGCCTCGAGGACGGAGACGAGCAGCCCAGGGCAGCTCTTGTCGGAGAACACGTTGATGATGAACCCGCCGTGCCCGCCCACTAGGGTTTCCACGGTCACCTGCATCCGTATGTGTGTCCGGTTCCACCGGTTCATCATTGATCAATCAACGCTAGCTGCTCAGCTGACCGAATAATGCAGGCAGCAGTATGGGATTGCAAGAACGACGGAGAAGCCTTGACGCATGTGAACTATACGGCCCTACTACTG
Source organism: Digitaria exilis (assembly GCA_015342445.1). Lineage (NCBI taxonomy): Eukaryota > Viridiplantae > Streptophyta > Magnoliopsida > Poales > Poaceae > Digitaria > Digitaria exilis. Next base: position 583,508 of record JACEFO010001626.1, read on the forward strand.
AGTGAGTACTGACTGGATAATAATCCCGAGTGATTGGCCAGCATGTGAACTGGTGCAGTACTGCTACTAGCTGCTTCCTTTCTACTGGTGATACCAACAAATTAGCATCATGTATATGGGTCCTAACTTTGTGCATGTGCATCTATCCCTACAGCAGGTACACACATGGCATGGATCGGAGTACTGTATGTATGCGTGCGAGAAGCGAAGCTATGTGAGTATGTATACCGTCGGGTAGGAGTTGTGTCTGAGCGCGTCTTGGGCGCAGGCGATCTCCTGGTTCAACCTCACCACCTTCTGCTTCAGCTCCTTGATGTACGCCGACGCGTCCATGATTATGGATGTGTTGCTCAACTGCATTCAACGTTTATTTATACCATGTTATCATTTGAATTTGGATTGATTCAAAGAGCATGAAAGAACGAGAAGATTGCAGCGGTGATCGGTGCATTCATTCAACGTCGTCTTGATCGAATTCAAGATCAGTGGAAAGAATTCGGAAAACAAGAAGGTGTGGAGCGCCGAGATTGAGAGATTACAGCGTGGGAGTGAGTGATGGAGCGGAGGATCTTCAGCTTCTCCTGAAGAGCGGCCGCCTGCTTCTTGCGTTCCCTCGACATCATCCCCTCTCTCTTTTTCTAGCTCTGTCTCACGCGCACACACCAGAGGGGCACACGGCCTGGCAGCTTGCCCAATAGAAGCAAGAGAGAGAGGCAGAGAGAGAAGTGTAGGTGTGGAGCTTAAATGGAGGACCAAGAATGAAGGACTCGAACCCCATATCTATATAGCGGTGGTCTCCCGGTCCCGACGGGCAGAGTGGGCACTCACGTGACCTTATTGCTCTTCTGTTGCTATCGTGCTGCTTCGCGTACATATATTCCTCCTCCCCGGAGAATAATATATATCATTGAAAAAATTCGAAATGGAGAGCCAACATATATATGGACTAATCTCGTCATTTGTATATCAAGAACTTTGCAATAAGACTTGTGATATGTCGAACGAAATGTAGAATAGGATTTTGCATGCAAGATCTACCATTATCCTGCTGGTTTTGCTATATGTTTTGTGCAGTTAGGGATGCAAATGGGTCCAATATAATAGTGTTTTCTGTCAATTGAATGCTTACGATGGTGGCCACTCTAATTTATTTCTCCTTTTAAATGTAACGCTATCCTAATTTATTTTATCAAGTTTTTATGTTGATCTCGATGACCTAAAATATATATCACTCTGTGTGATCTTTCTCTAATTATTTTTCAGCCAGAAGAGCTCATCATCGGTAAAAGGTTTCTGTATTAGTGACTAGACGACCTCCTTCAGGGTGTGTATAGATTGGGGAAAAAAATATTGTAGGCCGTCCTAGCAAGCGTGTTCTGTGAGTGAAAGAAATATGACGAATAGAAAAAAGTTAAATAAATAGTGGTTTTTTTTTAAAATCTTGAGTAATCTAAACACACCCTCAATCTTCTGCTCGGAAGAGAACGCACCAATCGTATATCGTTACGTGTACGCGCAATAAGTACAATATTAGTGATATTGCAGCCTGCGCGGCAATGCAATTATGCAAGTTGTGGGCTGTACAGTGCTGAATCGTACAAGACATGCATCGCGATAAGGCAAAGAAGAGTTTGGCGACAAGGTCATTCTTGTAGCTAGCTAGGTGACGGACGTGGATATAAGTCGGCCAGTCCAACCAACTGCATCCCGTGTGCGTCATATACGCGTCGTGTTTGCTTAGGTTAAAGGAATCTCTGCATGCAGGCAGCAGCCCGGGTTCCGTACGTTTCACATTCCATATATAAAAGAACCGATACCATTATCCTTTGCCCACTATGAACAACTTGACTACTTGACGTGTTGGGTATATATATAGAGATTGACACGCACACCTCGGATGCTCACCATTTCGGAACACAACCGTGGTCCAAGACAGAACTTTCAAATAGCACATATTATGCATGTAATATTCCCTGGGATAAAAAAGAAGAAAAAGTTGCTTTAGATTTCTACCCACTACAAGATTACCATTTCTCGATCGAGTGGTCCTCGCAGATGACTGATGGCTATTGGTCCTGATTACATCTCAAATAGCCAAGGCTATCCAGACTATCTAATTGAGGGAATTCTGAAGGGTTATTTATCAAGTGGCCAGTGCTGTTTTGGGGGAAAATATTAGCTGGGGATCCTTGGCTGCTAATTTATTTTCCTCTCTTCAAAATATATATGAATTCGACTGATCACTTGCCCATAAAAAAATATGACGAAGAACAATAACTTGGCTATTGATATAATGTGTAGTTAAACATTCTTTAACTCTAAACATTAATACATAATGAATTTGTTATCCGTACGTACTAGTTTTTAATAAACTAGTCTGGCAACATAAGATTAATGGCAGATTTTATATTTTCACAACACGTACTAATCATTTATATTTTCAATATCGTATTTTCACAGAAAACTGCTATTAGTTGAAGTTCATCCCATATATAGGCTGTACCTTGCAATTACAAAACGACTTTTATATATATTTGCTTTCTACATGAGGGAGTGCCGTGGTCCTAGCTATTTCATATATAAACAAGATCTCATTATTCATTTCCTAGCTATAAAGCTAGCTCCATGCAGCCACGACAGAGAGATTCACCACGGAAACAAAAGGAATGGAAGAAGCCCCACGGCATTTGATTCGTCCGACTAGATACCACAGCTAGCTTGCGATCAAGTGTACGTACGACGACGTTATATATAATATATATCGCACTTCATATATTTACAGAGCCCCTCGATCTTGCATTGGCGGCCGGCGCCTCAACTTGCCAGGCAAGCGGCTCACCGGCGCTTTAGAATAAGAGCCGCTCCTGCGTGTTTGCACGCGGATACGATGCGCGCGCTCGCATGCGGGCGTTGCATTGCATCGAGCCCGCGCGCCCGCCTTGTTTGCTTCCTTGCAATTTGGAGCCGGCGCCGCGCGCACCATCTGCAATTTAATGAGACAACGCCGGAGGGCAGCAGGAGTCGCCAGCCAAACCAAGGGGGTGTTATCGACGATGACGCACCAGTTCCCATGCATGCATCGAGAGAGCGCATGCAGGTGGTGGTATACGCTTGTGATCGGTGACGTATACGTCGTCGCGCGGGTGCATGTTTGCGTGCGCGCACGAGAGACATATCGAGCCGGGAGAGTACGGGTGGCCCGTGGCCGGCCGGGGTGTGGGGCAGCGCTGTGGAGAAGGGGAATCTGCTCGTGAACGGCAGGGACGGCGACGATGACGCGCTGTTGCGGAGTGGCACCATCGATCGGAACGGACAGGATCGGAGTTCGGAGGATCGAGCGCGACAAAGGCAGCGGGCTCTCAGTCTCAGCTGGCGGGCGCGGGGCGTGAGCGAGACCATCCACGCACGTCACTTTAAGGCAAACAACATGCATGCATAGCTGGTGAACAGTTCTGCGCATGTTTCTTGACCTTGAGACGTTATTTTTTCCTTCAATCTTCAACTGCATACAAGATGTGATCTTTTCCAACAGTTACGTTTTTTTTATTTTCTTTCTCGAGTGGTACATACATTTTCTATTATAAAATCTCTATCTTTCCCGGCAATTTCATGAATTCCCCAACAACATAGTTCCCTATAATCTCTTTTCTCACAAGTATAGTGGTTAGTTACGTATCCTAGTCTCGTTGGAGATGGACTCAGTGCGGTCTCAAGGCGAGATCATTAGGAAATATAAGACCGTCAGGCAAGACGACCCTAGTTTCTAAGAAGACTATGGATATAATAAGGTGTTGCTGCATAAGAATCAAAACAAGTTTGAAACAGAAACTTTGAAGAAGGTTGAAGCTTACCCACAAGTCGGCACTCCATAGGCCTAGGTCCACCAGAGCTCACACAACTAAGGCATTAGGCCTAACTCGACCAAAAAGACTAGCCTCATAGGAGGATAACTGCCCCCACCTTATTTCACTGCAGGGCTCCCCTCCTTTGCCGTGCCCTTTAACCCATAGCAAAGTCTCTGCCGTGTGCCGCCCACAGCAAAGGGCACACTACAAAGAGGGCCTTTGTTGTGTGTCAGATCTAGGGCACATGGCAAAGGCTTTACTCTGTCGTGTGCCCATGATCTAACACATGGCAACGCGTAACTTTCTCTGTCGCTGCATTACACTATCACTTCTGTCTATACTAAGTTTTCTTTCTCCACATATTATACTTCACCGAGGAAAAATTGCTTTTTTGGGTCCAAATGAATTCAAATAAAAAAATTATCAACTACAAAGTTTCTTAACTTTTTCAGGTCTACAACTTTCATTTAGATAGTTTCTCCATCTGAGGTCATTTATGAAATTTCAAATTTGAGAAACTTAAAATTAGTGGTAGTAACATTGTGTATGAATCTTATACATCTCCTTTCTAGTTTCATGAAACTATATGAGAGATGTATACGATTTGTATACAACATTATTATCACTTTGTCGAATGAAGAAACGACCATAATAAAAGTTATACATGTTCAAAAGTTATAAAACTTTGTAATTCAAGACTTTTTAGTTTGAATTCATTTAGGGCTTCAACAATGTAATTTGAATTTATCTTTGTCGTGAGCCAAAAAAACACAATAAAGAGGCACTTTGTGGTGTGAAAAGAAAACATACACACGGTAAAGAGGATCTTTGTCGTGTGCCACAAAGGACACACTACATAGAGGCTCTTTTCCGTGTGCGTTTGCTTTTTGCACACGGCAAATGCCTCTTTATCGTGTGTTTTTCTTTGCCGGGTATTTTTAAATTCTCACGGCAAAGAGCCGGACACATGGCAAAGAGTATTTTCTGATTGTGTATGTTGTGCTCTCACCATCAAATACCGATGTGGGACTAAATCTAACACTTAGTCGTACTAGTTTTGTTTTTTAAGCCTCATTCTTTCTTGTTTCTTTATGGTCTTTAGTTTGAGTTTTAGAGTCCATTATATTGGACACTTGAAAAAAATAGTTATGGAAAGTTAGTAATATCGTGTAAAATATATGGATACCAGCAAGAAAATTATAGTTACCTACTCATTTGAAATTAATAATGTGAGTTTTCAGTAATCATAGCTAGCTAAAATATATATAAAAAAAGTGGAAAACAGACAAAAAAAAAGTTCTGCAAGATTTGGATAATTAATGTTCACTTGACATGTAGCCTTTAGATCAACATTGTATATTTGACAATACCTTTTTCTACCATGTCATCGACCCCACCATCTCCTCTATGTATCTCCCATGCAATGTAGCGTGAATGCGTGATCGTATCCCTTCCTCAGTCTCTGGTGGCGTTGGCATGGGTGCCAGGCTGCCAGCCCCTCGCATTGTCTCCAGTACCTTGCTGACGACACCACCGTTCACCATTAGGCATTGTCAACTGCTTACCATGAAGTCCATAGTTTTCACCCGAAGCGTATGTTCTTTTGTGTGGTGGATCTCTCTAGCTCTTTTTATATGTGTAGCTTAAATTCTTGCATCAAAAGGCATATAGGCATAACTCTAGAATATGCATGGTACCAAATGATCTAGACCGAAAGAGAAGTGCTAAAATTATAACTTGTATTTTGATATCTAGGAACCAAAAAAGATACTCCCTCCGTCCTTAGATATAGGCCGATTGTTTTAAAATACCATTCTAAAACTCCTCTTAAAAATAAACTAGTTCCGTATCCCAAACGCCATATATTCAAGAACAGAGGTAACGTAAGGTATACCAAAATATTATTAGTGCCTCCCATGTTATGATCAGCGTTACTATATCTTCTAATGGGTGTAAGCACTTGAAGTACGAACTTGCAGGATTCTGTGGTTCCAATGGCACAATGATAAATAAATTTCTTGGAGGACAAATATATTCGAGTACATACTTTTTTAAGCATTTTTATTTTGGATAATCTTGGTGTAATATTTATATGCGTACTACCTTTTTTTAATGGTCGTCTATAGTTACGTTTCTAGAGAATTCGATCGGTCCTTGGCTAGCTGGATTTTGTCATTCCATGGAACAGCATGGGAGTTCAACATATCTAGCACGATAATACTACTCGGGGACTTTTGTTTGTTTTTGAAAGCGATGAGATGTGCATGAAGCGGCTAGCAGCACAAGACTCCAAGGGAAATGCTTTCACGGGAGGAGATTTTGCCGCCGGGGCTTGTCTGCTTCCCTCGTGTTGGCGCTAGCCCACACGTGCCAATCACTACAAAATGGCTGGCACAACAAAAAGATATAATTGAATTTGTAGTGTTCATGAGTTAGCGCCCATTTGTTGCGTTGTGATGGGGGACAACTGATTAATTGAACTGGCAGTCTAATCACATTTTGTGTCCGTGTGGACACAAATGTTTCTTACAAAACTATTCCTTGTTTGCGATATTAGCTATTGCTCTTTTCTCCATAAATATAAGCTTTATATTTTAAATTAAGTTAATGCAGTACAAATTTATCTGTGGTAACGTGTATATACATGGTTAATTATTTGTTTACTGATTAATTCTAGGAAAAATTGGATATATACAATTAAAAGATCGCAAAGTTGGATATATAACATTGGACCCACATGTAATTGACTCATATGAACCCCACGTGTAAGTGAGATAGTGATGGTATATATCCAACTTTGTGATCTTTCGATGGTACATATCCAAATTTCCCTTAATTCTACTAGTAACCGAAATCATCAATACTCTATTAAATCAATGTATGACCCTTTTTAATAAGAGAATATCTTTAAAATTTCTAATTTAATTTTTCTTATAATCCATTATTAGTTATTATAAAATAAACATCATTTAAAAAATATTTTGAGAACAAATCTTTGTGCAACTAAGCATATAACCGACTAATTATTCATATAGTTACAACTTTTGGATTTTGAAAACAAAGGGCCATCTAAATATTTTTGGGAAAAACCTAATTTTCAACACAAGACTTTAAAGCCGAACACAAAGGGCAATCCAAATATTGAAACAATCAAATTTGGCTCCTTAATTGAGTGGCTTCAAAGGTGGTTTTCTGTTTTAAAAAACTTAAAAATAATTTAGTCTAAAAAATATGACTAGTTCATTTTAAGTAAAAAATAATGAGATCAGTGTGCCGATTGTTTTCTGAAAGTGTGAACTATATGTTGGTACACCAGTTGGAAGTTATTTACGTCTTATTTAATTATTTCTATTCCAAGTATATATTTTGTTAAAATAAAACAATATAACACTAGCAACATGAACTAATAATTATTTTAAATAGAATTCCAATATGTAATTTACATTTTTTAAATTTCTTTCCATTGTTTTCATAATTTTGTTCGGTTTGAAATGAATTAGTTATATTTTTTTAAGTCTATTATATATTATTTATTTCCATATAATTGAAAGCCCCCTTTGAAACTCCATAATAAATAAGAGCCAAATTTGCTTAGTTTTTGTAACAGAATCGTCAATGGGGAAACCCCAACCTATTTTTAAATTTTCTTTTATTCTAGATATGTTTAATTCGCTCCCACGAGGAGTCGAGCCTAGGCTACTTGTTGTTGTCATAGTTGGATGACTCTTAGTATGTGGTTATATAGTTTGTTTACGACAAATAAAGTATGTAAAATGGACTTTGCCCTATTTTTCTCTTTGAAATATCGACTATATGCATGTTCATGTTAATACACATACACACATGCTCAGTACAAGCCTACTAGGGAAAGATATATGCTTATTGTACCTTGGATGTTTTTTTAGAGACAAAGCCCACACATCTCAAGATTAAAGATGTCACCGTAGTCATATCGCGCTTATACCACTGGAAGAAGAACAATTAGGTGAAAATGGAACGGTAGAATGATCGGTTGACATTTTATTTTTGAACGAACCGCACAAGATATAGTGCGAGTTGACATTTGACTCTCATAGAGCCTATTCTGTTGCGGTGGATTCATTCATAAAAGTCACTTTAGGAATGAATCCACTCCAATAATCCACCCTAATTCCACGTGGATTGAGATGCAACCGAAGAGGCCCTTAGGTTCGCGGCCTTGCCACTGCCAATGATCCGCCATCCGAACCCATGGATGGATCCGCGTGCATGATGCTCTGGTCTGGCCGGACGGAGGCTGCAGAGGGGTCTCCGACGATAGCCGCCGATCGAGCAAAGCTGCATGCTTCTCGCTTGGGCGCAAGGTGCGGCCGGATCCACTCGGCCGATCCGACGCGCGCTGCCCGTGGACGCCATCGCACCGTACGGCATGGCGCGTGGTGACTGATCAGGGCTTGTTGATAGTGCGTATGCTCAGGTCTTGTTGATAGTGCGTGCAGTTTACTAAGCCTTGACTAAATTACCCAAAAAATTACCCAAATAGTTATAGTTGCAAGAGCAATGCTAGGGGCTTGCGAAGATTCCATTGCCTGATTTGACTGCTGCCCTCGTCGCATAAGTGGACAATGAGGAGGTGTCCTACTTGCTGGAAACATGTGTAGGGAGAGAATGTGATAGCTCCTCCATTGCGCGCGCGCGCACACCACACACATTTTCACATACATCAACCTGAGATGACCCTTATTTTTGCCCACAGATCTGTCTGTGGAGCAGCAACATTCCACGCACATTCCCCTAGTTTATTTGGGCCAACGTCACCCCCCCCCCCCCGCTAGTGGTGAGCTGTGATATGCTTGGTCCCACTCTAAAAGAGAGCCCTATAGGTAGGTATGCTACTTGCTCGATTATAAGCTTCGATTCCTATCTCTTACGCACATCAAATTGGAGTTAGTTACTACAGTACTAATCAAATTCGTTAAGTGGATCATGCATGCAGTGCACCCGGCCCTTTAATAAAGCAAGAATTAATATATATCTGATTAATAAACAATAACGCTTCCGAATATGCAAGAAGTTCACATATGGACCATGAGTCCATGACAGATGTCACACGGTTGTGTGTATCCTTCCGAGATGCGTCATGAGCGCAGTTTGCAACTTGATTTTCTTATCTTGAGCATCTTCGATCAACTCTGAAATTCTGAATCAACAGAAAGTTTAGTACGTGCAATGGATCACTCATCAGCTAGCTGGCAGCCATCGTCGCATACAGCCGTATAAAATGGAAAATTCATTGGCGATGGATAACTGTCTCTCAAAGAGAAGGTCGCTATTGGTTCTATCCAATTCGATTTCAGTGTGCATGCTGTGCCTTTCAAAAAAAAAAAGTATGGACACTGTGGCAATGCCCTGTGTGGACAGAGTTGGGGCAGGGTCAGGCTGTGGCAGAGAAGCAGGGTTCTGAGCTGATGTTTGGCTGCATGGAATTTTGACAAACATCTCGTGAACTCGGACTGTTGTTGAGGTTTTGTTGTGTATGCACAGATTGGCAAGTACTCGCATTTGGCCCATATCCTTGCAAGCCTGACCTTTTGTCTTGCACTGCCTTGCATGAAATAGACTTGTCTTGTTTTATATACGTTGTGGATGCTATCTTGTGAGGCAGCCAGAAACACTTGATAAGTTGACAAGTCATACTCTAGAAAAAGTTATTAGTTATATCATGCTTATTTATTTGTTACTAGTTACATATATAGCCTATATATATGCTCCATTATTGCTGCATGCCCTTATTAAGGCAAAGGCAGAAGTTCTTTCTGATGCTTGCTTGTCCTAAACAGTATAGCGCTGGCTGGACAGCAATAATTCAAAGTACTATTAGCAACATGTACAGAGATAGTGACAAATGCAACTTGCAGGAAAGAAATGAATTGCGTGTTCTGTGCGAATATAGCATTTCTGTTTCAGCTGTCAACAAATATCGCCCCTACATACGTCCTGAGCCTAACGAAGATATATATCGTCCCATCTACTTTTATTAATCTGATCTTTAATTATTTCCTTGTTAGACAAGATCAGAGATTTTATCTACATATAGACCCGTTTTGCAGTTACACACACACATATATGCATGATTCCAAAGAATTTGGACCGATTGTGTGTTTAAATCATCTCGATCAAATAAACGACTCTAGATACAGTATGCGCGACATGTACGTATATATATGCACGGCAATACCTCCTCCCACTATATACGTACAATACATTTTTTTTAAAAAAAAACCGTCGTCCTTCCATTATTGAACTGTATGATGTATGGTAGGTTGGTAGCGCGCGCGAGGTGTCGAGGGCTCCATAGCTACCTGATAATAATTAACTAGCAACCTGCAGAACAGTGTCTTTGCCAACGCATCTCGTGTACGCATATACGCGTGCCCCTCGCCGCCGGCGTGTAACCCTACTGTCGAAAGTAGAAACGTCTCCGGCTTTCTTTTCGAGCTATGCATGTTTTCATTTCATGTTTGGTGTATGGCCTTTGCCTCCTCCTGCGACGTCGTCTCGTCTATAGGCTAGCTGCACGCACGACACGATTCTACGCATATACGATCAGGCCGCGCGGGGTTGAGGTCACGTGCATGCATGCTAGCCCTGTGCGTTGTACGTTACGGTCTAGGATTCCCGGGGCGGCAAACTAGCTCCCAAAGCTCACGTGACGGCCATCGAGCTGCCCCTGCATGCCCGAAACCAAGAGTGGGAGGCCTCTCGCGCGCTCTAGGAAGTACACTCACATGCCATTGGCAGAACGTATGCGTGCATGCCGCTGCCGCTGATGGGCATTGTGCATGTCAAGTTCAAGCGTGTAAGATCACCATCAGTATGCCGTGCGCCCGTGCGCTGTGATCACGCGTCATCCGCGATAGATGTGCTGGGTGCGTGTGCGTACGTAGCAGGCTGGAGACACGCACGGACACTACACGTCGCCGTCCGTCTATCCGTCGTCAGCTCGATCGATCGGTCTCTGCGTGCCTCTCTTCCGATGAATCCGATCCCGTGCATGCATGCCTGAATGCTTGGAGGAGTACGTGCTGGTGGATCACGCACACTCATCATATGCAGGAGGCCGGCCGATCAGAGTAGGGCGGGCGGGCCGGGAAATATCTCGTGGACATGCATGGCTGATGAGCGCCCTGATGAGTTGCTGAGGTCAGTGACACGATATGTGCATGGCAGCGGGCATGCGCTCGGGGACAAGCAACAGGGGCTTTGGCCGGGAGCCTGCCATGCGTCGCCCGCGCGCATATCGTCTACTATAGCCTGCACTGGCGTTTCCGTAGGGTCTGATGACATGGAGTCATGGACTGCCTAGGTACGTATAGGTAATTGTAAGCTAGCTGGTTTCTACGTGCACGTACGGCGTATAGGTACGTACCTGGAGCGGCTAGCAATATCATGTACGAAAGTTTTGATTAGTTGGGTACGTACTATATACGCGGTATATGTAGAACCTTTGAGATTATTATATTCATCAGTTTATGTCCTTCATTAAGATCGCCTGCTAATAGAAAATTGAAGTGATGTCGCTCTCCCCGTCGCTCGTGCGTATGAAATACCATCCGATACCTTTTTCCAGCTCGTTCCCATGAAGTTTAAACAATGTACAAATACAACTCGACCATATCCAAACAAGAAAATTATTTTTCTGACTAGTCACAGAGATGACTCTAAATTTATTTTTCTTTTCGAGAAGAATGTTTTTTAGAAACAGAATTCGTTAGCTACTAGTACTTTTTCATAAGCTACTACTCCTACTACCGAGTCTACGACGGATAGCCCAAGGCCCCAAGCGGACCCAAGCAAAGAGGTAAGGGGGGGAAATAAAGAAAAACGAAAACAGGGAGCAGCCTTGACTAGAGGCCCACGCCCTATCGCAGCCCACTAGGAAATCGCTCTCAGCCCTGCGCATTCCTAACTACGCGTAGCATCGGTGCTGTACTGCTGTCAATGATACCAATCTCAAAATAAATATAATTCTAGAGTTTAAAATTTAACCTACAAAAATACAACTTTGACCAACCTAAGAGTCTATAGAAGTTTCTCAAACAAAAGACAAGGCAATATCTAGTAGATGTTTTACACAAAAGACAAAGGGTAATTTGTAATTTTACACATAACATGGTTTATGTGCCCAGTCTCAGAATTGCATTTATTTTTGGACTAATCATCCATCAACTTAAGACAAATTCATATGTACTGAAACCTGTGTCGGCCGTCTGCACTCGTTTCAGACTTTTAGGTTCAGCTTTCAGCCTTTCCAAGCCTGAGGTTCTGTACTACGAAACAGATTATGGATTTGTAGTTGAAGTTAAACTAAACTGCGAGCGGCCAAAAGTTCTAGTTGGTAAAATGCTGATAAACCAAATTGAAGAAAAAAAATGAAAACGAGACAGTGAAAGTTAAAATCAACGGTTAGTGACTAAATAAAATAATATCATCACTGCGCATCCGGGGAATCGAACCCCGGTCAGTACCGTGGGAGGGTACTATGATACCACTACACCAGATGCGCTTCATGTTACGGGATGTTCATTAGACATATAAATAATTGTATCCCACTAATTGCCCGTAATTTCAGCCTGTATAGAACCATCGTGCTGTCGCTGTCTCCAAAAACTTGATCGGAAATATGTCATCACACCCAATTCCACTTTAATCACAATTGGCACTTGCATTCGGATGTGGAAATCCTCATCAGGAGCCCCTACGCCGCGCTTCCATTTGTTGAGCATCCCATCTCATCTCCCATCCCCTTCGTTCACCAACACCTCGCCACAAAGGAAACCCGAAAGCGCCACACACGAGTGCACCATACCAGAAAACCACGGCCCTTGTCAGTTCAGTAATCAGTACTGATTGCTCGAGTGCTCGTTTGCCATTTGCTAACAAGCACCCAATCAGTGACCAAATAAACACCTCCGCATCATCACGCACATTATGCCCCAGTAAATGGCAAAGCCTGGCTCCATCGTATCCAGTCGACAAGCACACATATAGGAGTATAATTTTCTTGGAAGAGACAGGACAGAGGTTAATCACGTTCTTAATTTCATCCCGACTATATATATATGCGCTGGTGCGTGAGTGCGTCCTTATCATGGCCTACGAGGAATGAAAAAAGACGCGCGCGGCTGATTAAACTTGCTATTGTCGCCATCGGTTATCGCTGGCTGATCGCGGCGTGCATCTGTTAATTGTCTACGCAGCGGCGATCATGGAAAGCACAAGCCAACACGAATATTAAACTTGATCATCGAGCAGAACCATATCAATGGAAGACGGACAGACGGCTACTAGACGCTAGACACGAGTGCTGCCAAATTCGGCACCCCTCAGCGGTTCAGTCTTTTGCCAAGATGGATATGCCGGTGTCAGTGACGTGATGCTAGCTTTAGTAGGTGCTAGGTCTTGCTTATGCGGATGAGTGAGATGCATAATGTATCGCGTCTACATTCAATGTACTTTGTTCTGTGACTTAGTGTCTGAGCATAGTAGGAAGATAAGAGCAAGTTTAAAAGTGGGATGGGAGAAGACTCAATACCGAGTTGGATAAGAGATGAGATAACAAGAGGACTGCCGGACTATAAGCTTACAACTCAGTTAGGCACAAGGAAAAAAAAATATGAGAGGTACATGTGGGCCATACATGTGTGAAAAAAGTCTATTTTACCACCCTCAAATTTTCACTTTTTCCATTTCACCCTCTCAACAAAATTGTGGCTTGATTTACTACCCCGAACTATTATTATTGGTTCAATCTACTCACTAATGAGATTTATTTTTTCTCCACATCAAGTCGAGTTTTAATTTCAAATTTTGCAAAATGCCTTATAACATTATTTTCTATATTATAAAAATATATTATATTTTTATGATTATTTTTTTTGCAGTACTATGTTGTATAAAATGTTTGTAGTTTGTAATATATGCAAATAATCACGAAAAAAATTTCAAAATATTTCTTTAACATAAAACATCATGTTGTCTATCTACTTGCAAAATTTGAATTTAAAACTCAACTTATATAGAGAGAAATAAAAAACAAATCTCATTAGAGGAGGTAGATTGAGCTAATAAGTGAAATAGTTTAGGGGAGTAATTCGAACCAAAATTTTGTAAAGAGAGTTAAGCAGAAAAAGTGGATAGGTGAGGGTAGTAAAATGGACTTTATTTATATTGAAGAGGGCCGGTAGGCGGTAAGTATCTATACAGTCAACAATTGGTTGTAGTATTAGCCTTGCTCTAAGAGGTTCCACTACACGATTATGATTATCAAATGAAGATGTTGTATTTATCATTATAATTAGAGAAAATACCAATTCGGTCACCATGTGAGTTTCATTTGCATGAAAAACAACTTTTTTACTACTTTTTCATGGGGTATTTGAGGGAGATCAAATCCTCCACTCCATGTATAGATGAGCTACACTACAATAAATTCAACATTTTATAGTGTTTTTATCAAGCTAAGGGTTTTTTTCTTAAACTAATATTTTTAAGTAGATAAGGTTTTTTTTGGTTAAATTTGAACTATATAAAAAATCCCTAACCAACATTTTCCAATAGAAAAACAGCTCATTAGCGACTTAGTAAATAACTCTCATAAATGTCTTTTTTTTATGGAAACTCTCATAAATGTCTTAGTTAGACTACAAAATCCTTGGCTACCTAAGAAAAATCCTAAAGAAGACCAATGACCACGCAATTCTAAGAAACAATCGTAACTTTATTTTTCTTAAGGGCATGTACAACAGAGAGAGACAACTGCTCTCATCAAATGTGGCCCTCATTTAACGAAGAGAGAGAGTCGAGCCGTCTCTTTGTTCGTCTACGGCACGAGCTCGTGCTCCCAGACGAGGCGACGACTCCGGAGCCCGTTGTACGACCTCGTCGCTCCCCATCGTCGGCTCGCAAGATTTGTTGCGGAATCAGGCGCGTGTGATGTTGCTTGTGTAGAAGAAACTGGCGCCATTCTTCTCCCAAATCCTCCTGCCAAAGCCACTGAAATCCCCATACAAGAGCCTCCCGAATCCCGCTCCCAAACCCATTCGATCCAGTGGTGGCGGCCGCGGCGATGCGGCAGGAAGAAAAGCAGGCAGCGGCGGCGGCGGTGCGAGAGCAGCTCAAGCAGGATGCATTGCGGGAGCGGAAGGCGACTGCGGTGCTGTCCAAGAAGAGGCCATCGGCGGCGGCAGCGAAGAAACCCGTGGCGACGCAGAAGCCGAAGGTTGCGGGGTACCTGCATCGGCGCATCTACTCCTCCGATTTCAGCTGAGGTTACCAGGTTAATTTTTTGTATATGTTCATCGTAGATGCTCTTTTATTATTATTTACCTGTGGTGGTGGTGCTTGGTCACTGGTCAGGACAATAATCAGGCCGATGATGCTGATCTGGGCGATGAGGCCACACAGGGCAATGATCAGGCCCCCTCTGGGCGTTGATTTGGTTGAGGTAGCGTTATGGGCAAAGAGAAAATTAGAGCTTAATCAAACTGTTATCTTTATTATATCGTTATGTATGGTAAGAATTGTTATATGAATATATACTATATATATGTATGCTTCACTAAGGGACTTATGAAAATTATTTAAAAATATCATGTCTTCTCTCATGTAAAGCACAAAAATGGCTACAAAAATCAAACAGTACAAGATCAACATGTTTTACATGTCACAGAATAAATTAATACTCTTGCAGACAGCAAAAAAACAGCAGTCGTCTAGACTGTTGTATGAGTTATCTATTTAGCTGTCTGTATAGGATAAAAAGACAACAGCTGTCTAAATTGTTCTACTTGCCCTAATGTGGTTGTGCTAAGTGCCTAAGTCAACCCTAGCTAGCTAGCTCCTCTATGTAATCTGCCCCTGCAAGTAGATTTATGACCTCATGAATGGTGCCTCTGTGCCTCTGTCTCGAATGCTAGCTACGGCACGAAACTGCTGTAGAGCAGGTATAATAATGGTGCCGACTAAGCGGGCGAGTTGTGGTCCACGTCCGAGAAAAACTGAGCTGGCGGAAAGAGAAGAGAGGAGAGAGAATAGGGCGAGCGAGTCCTCAGTCGCCCGGTCGAAGCAGGCGAGGAGAAGTCTGGGCACTCTCATTGGCTCTAGCTACTGCTGCAACAAAAAAACGCAATGATGATGCTGGGGCCCAACATGAGAGGAGCTTGCCAGCTTGTGACATGGAGCCCGAAACGCCCACCTGCTAACGAAACCACTAGCCCTGCTCGTATATAGTTACAGCTACTCACCACCAGATCGATTGACATAGTCGTCAAGTACCACTATTAACTATGGACCTCAACTTATGTCTTTCATGTCTTACATGTTGCCTAACCTCTAGTTACCACTCTTAAGGGGTGTTTAGATTGGGAAAGATTCTCCGAAAAAACACTGTAGACCCAAAAATACACGGTAGATGAATAGTGTTTTGTGAGTGGAAGAGGTGGGATGAATAGGAAAAAATTAGATGAATAGTATTTTTTTGGGTGGGAGTAGGTGAAACTAAACACACCCTTGCTTCCTCTCCTTAGTCCGTCCTGTTTGGAACCGCAGCAGGGAGAAGCTCTTCTCGGATAAGGTGCACAAATATGTAAAAAGCACTTATTTGATAAG